>JALAZF010000312.1:5112500-5851250 GCA_022829125.1 Lathyrus tuberosus | reverse complement strand
TCAAAATAGACATATGCAAAGACTATCGACTTAACTCTTTAGGCACAACATTAGCTTTTCTCCGAAGGATAATCCAAGCCAAATTCATAACTCGTCACGAATTCTAACCATCCTCGTTGTCTCATACTCTATTCCTTCAGACCAAACAAGTACTCTAAAATCTTGTGATTACCAAACACCTCGAACCTAGAACCATAAGGATAATACCTCCAAATATTCCAACACAATACAACCACAACCAATATCAAATCCAGAATAGTATAGACCCTTTTATGAATCCTTAATTGTCGTAAAGCATAAGCTACGACTTTAGCCTATTGCATTAACACACTGCCTAAACTCATCAAAGACGCATCCCAATACCTCACAAACGGTTTATCAGGATCACGCAGTATCAAAACTGGAGCCGTAGACAACTTCTACTTCAGCTCTCTGAAACTTTCCTTACAACGAACATCCCAAACAAACGACTCACCCTTTGCAAGTCCACTGAGATAATAGAAGTACGAACTTAGAAAAGTCTTCCCTAGCCTGCAGTAACAACCAACTAAGCCCAAAAAGATTCTAATCTCCTTAACCAACTTCGGAATCTCTCCATGTAGAACTGCATCTACTTCCGATGGATCCATTACCCCTACTCTCATCTGAAATAACATATCCAAGAAAAATAACCTTTTTCAACCAAAATTCTCACTCGAATAACTTAGCATAAAACTTCGTCTCTTTTCAACACTTGTAATTCAAATCTCAAACACCCTACTTGTTCTTCCTCTGAGTTTATAACAGATCCGAATATCCTCAATCAAAGCCATTACGAACTTATCCAAATAAATATGGAAGATATGACTCCTCTACTCCACAAACATTACAGACGCATTACTAACACCAAATAACATCACTGTACGTTGTAATTCCCAACCAAATTCCAAAAGGTATAAATTCTTAAAGCTCCTGCAAAAAATTTCACTGGGTAACTGGCTACTCACATACAAGCTTAACCGAGTAAATAACAGCATATTCCGATGATAACAAACATAACCAGTCACATGAAATCGATCAAAGCCTCAACTCACACAAATTCACCACTCTTATCAAACGTTCCAAACAATTATAATTTCAATAAAACTCAACCAAATCATTCTGGTCATCTATTCTTGAAAGTGGACACTTATTCTCAATCGTCACCTTATTCAACTGTTAGTAATCCATACACAATTTCTTCTCTTAACCGTCCAATTCCACAATTCCAACATGTACCAACAACCAACCAAAAAGAACTATTAATATCAATATTACATCCACACCTAGGGTTTTCTCAAGATTTCCATTAATGCTCTAAAACTCCAAAGACTCCAAACCTCACCAGAACTCTAAGTTTTACTTTCCAAAGTCTCAATACCATTATACACACCATGCTTGTTATTCCGTTCAATCATCCTTCCTTTTTGTTACTAACAATACTGGAGCTCTCCAAGACGACACATCCTCATAATTCTCCTTTCCAGTAAATCCTCCAACTGCTCTATCAGTCCGGGTACTTCTAATGCTAACATCCAATATTCCATCCGGAAACACATCTGAAAACCATGCTCCACTAACGGCCCATCACTGTGGCCTTTCTGCCAATTCCAGAACACTATCATCATAGACAAAACAAACATCTTAGTCCCATCTACTAAGAGTTTCCTACTCACTTAGCAGATATAACCCTCGACTATTCACCTTCGTCCAATTTGAGTTCACACTCTACTCTCTGAGAAGCAGTCCTTAATAATACCCAATCATTCTCTCTCAATGACTTCCCAACTTGACCAACATACAAAAAACTCGAATCCGCCTCATCCTCCGATATAAGAATCTTCATCGACTCAAAAAAATAATCCGTAATCATTTTCTCAATTCCAACCAATTCATTGCACACACTATCAAAGCCGGAAAGACACGTCTATTCCATCCAACATAATTCCGTCTACTATTAACAAGAGATTAAGGGTGATCAGTTCCTCAATTTGTCAATAGACAGCCGACAATCATGATGGGACATAAACCGTCTTTACCAACTATAATAGCATCTCTTACCTCTTGTGCACAAAACTACCTAAGGCACAAATCCTTAGTTGACACAAACCTTACCTCCGCATTCCCTCCAGAATCGGGAACAACACTGTCCAAACAACACTTACACTCTTGCAACCAACGACACACAACTGAAGCAACTTGGAGAAGCACCAGCTTCTCCCCCACTTAGACATTCTCAATCCTGAAGACAAAAGATTAGAAAGCCAGAAAGCGCTGACAGTGTTTCACACACATATCACATACTACGGAACAAACAACACCGACAGTATTCAACTGTCACACCAAAATGACTCAACAACTTGGCCGGACGGACCGACCTGCTCTGATACCACTAATGTAACACCCCAATTCCCATCGCAAATAAATAATACATACTTAAATCAGAGTAAATAAAAATTTATTTTTCCGACAGAAACAAGGATGCCACAATTAAGGAAAGAAAACACAATCCCTGCTCAATTATTTGATACATAACACAAAATGGAATAAATGTAAAAGGGAAACTTTTTCCATATAAAAGTTAAGGTCAATTATGGAATAAAGCGGAAAGATCCATAACGGACTTGTTTTACAAAATAAATTGTTTTATAACGTCAAAATATTCATACAAAGGTAATACAAAATAGATCCTACAAATGTATACATATATAACAAAAGCGTTCCCCGACTCCCGTGTTACGTATCAGAGCAGACAGACCGACAAAAGGATGGAGAACTAATCTTCACAAAAGCCTCCAATACTACCAATCTGCAATTGCCTCATAGAGCAACAAACCACAGCAGAAGGGTGAGAAATAACAACTAAATCAAGATTGCATAATAATATGCAAACACATAAAATTTCACATGCATAGTTAATCTCACCACACACATCACATACTAATACACATAGCATATATCAATTACACCAACATAATCACAAATTCACACATAATGCACACCAAAGTCATAACATATGGAAACACCCCACCACATCACATAGCATATGTCTATGCACAAAACATATTATCCACAATCAATGCATTTATCACATATGCACATCAATTCACCAATTCAAACATAAATCTCAACACATATTCAATCAATTCATGATTTTCCACACATAATCAATCCATTCATGATTTTCCACACATAATCAATCCATTCATGATTTTCCAAATATAATCAATCCATTCATGATTTTCCACACATAATCAATCCATTCATGATTCATGCAAATGCAAAGAGACCGACACAACGACTCTATGCAAATGCGGTACCTTTCCATCCATCATTCTAATCATTAATTCACTCAGGAACTATTGGAATCATCGCTTGTTACTTAGTGTAACTCTACGTCGGACAAACGATGTTCCCCGTCGCTCACACCTCTTTGCATAAGGCACACGACATTTATGGATCGCTCACACCTCATTGTATAAGGCACACGACCCGATCGCTCACACCTCTTTGTATAAGGCACACGATCGTCTATAATCATCGTTCACACCTCTTTGTATAAGGCACACGATGTTATAGCGGATTCCCTCTGGAATCGTTTCGTCGCTCACACCCCACAAGGGCACACGACATCACAAGATGCATATCATGATGCTTGGCATACAAGGACTCATGACAATCAAATGCATCTTCACAAATCAACAATATGGATTATCTCATCATCATTATTCATGCATTGGAAACCAACTCAAACAATGCATTTACTTGCCATAAGGCCACCAAATAACACACATTGAATTTCACATAAATAATGCATTTCATCATAATCCACAAACCACAACAATCCCACCAAACATCATAACAACATACCTTGATATTCAATCAAGCAATGCATTTTACCACACAACAACATCATTAATCATGCATTGCAATCACACCCAAAACGATGCATTTATTTCTCCACAAGACCACAAACCATCATCACAACATTTCATCACATATGTCCACATCATACAACAGTACACAAGTCATACGTTATATATCAAAGGCATATTGTATGATAACACATCAAATACACACAGTTAAGACGGTAAAGTCGACAAAACGACACATTTCCAAATTCCCGACACAATTAAATCGGTCAACAATCCCAAAACCATTTTATAAGAAAGAACATTTCACTAGCTCTCTAACGGTACCAAGAACGTCTCGATCCGAGTTACGAATCGAAAGTTATGCACTTTCAAAGAAAACAGAATTTATTGAAAAATCCCCAGGAGCGCCCGGCGCAACCAATTGTCGCCCGGCGGTGCCCTCTTCGCCTCTGCATTGCCCAGAGAAGCAGTGGTGTACATTCCCTAACCAAAACTTTAAAAGAGTCAGCAGCGTGACAAGCTGCGCCTCTTGGGTATCGCCCGGCGGAAGCCCGCGTCGCCCGACGCTCTGAGCACCGTCCGACGCCCTACACCAGAAACAGAAAAATTCTGCTGCATTTTACACGGTTCCAAAACCCCAAAAACCCCATTTTCCATCCCAAATCAATCCCAACAGCAAAACAAGCATCAATAAATGTTCATATGCACAGGGTGATCATACAACGCAATTTATATCGATTTCCGACCGTGAAAACATCGATTTCTACTCATTTATCTCTTTTCGACCTATATTAGAAAAACTAAGAGAATCAAGTAAACATTCAAACATACACATACATATACATATACAAGCAGGATATAATCGAAACTTCTCACCCTTACCCGATTAATCGCGATTGAAACGGAGTTATGTCGATTTTTCCTCTTTCTCCTCTTCTCTCTTTTTCGTTCTCTTCTTTTTCTCTTTCTCTTCTTTTCTCTCTTTTCTCTCTTTTTCTTTCTTATAATAACAAATATCTAACCCCTAAAAGACTATTTTACCCCTCAGCTCAAATATCTCGCAACCGCTCTCAAAACGCGATAAAACATAAACATACCGATGAAAAACATATCGTGTAATAAAAGTTAAAAAGAAAAATATAATTTAATGCAAATATTTTACCTATCAGAGAAATTAACCAATTAACTCAATTAGCAGCTAAAATAGAATAAATTCACACATTTCACAAAATTCACATAAATGAAATAAATAAATACAATTCAACAAACCGGGGCGTTACAGCTTCCAAAGGCAGATCATGGTTTAATAAATCAAAACTCCAAAACCAAGTATCATAAATCCATAAACCCATGTTCGAAGCTGCAGCATGTTTGCACAATGAATGCAGAAAAAGGTTGGGGAATAGGGAGCAAAGAGGAACTTGTCCAAGCCAGCAATTAAACCAAAAAGCAATATGCGAACCATCACCAAGGATACATGAAATTTGTTACAGAAAAATCCCAGAAGAAGTTGAATCATAAATACTCATGAGATCCTTCCACCATAAAGATTCATCTTTGGAAGGCTGCAACTTCCTTTTCATCAGTAGACGCTCAAACAAACAACCATAACGACTTATTAGCAGTGCACGCCAAATTGGAAACGGTTCAGTAATACAACGCCATAACCACTTCGAAAGGAGGGAGATATTGAAGGTTGAGAGGTCTTTGATTCCCAAATCACCACGACTCTTAGGTAAGCAAACTGTTTTCCAACTGATCCAAATAACTCCATGTTTTTCGACCGAACCAGGCCATAAAAAGTTCTGTTGGATAACAATTAATTCTTTCATGATTTTGGAAGGAACTTTAAAAAATGAAAAATAATGGATTGGCAAATTAGATATGACAAAGTTAATCAAAATAACTCTACCGCCTATCGAGAGCAGTTTTCAGCACCATGTCGACAGTTTTAATTTGAAGCAATTCACCACTGGATTCCAAAAGGCTAAGCTACGGTGATTACCTCCAACTTTCATGCCAAGGAATCTTAACGGAAGAGCTCACACTCTACACGTTAAGAATTGAGCTGCAGCACGAATATATGATGTATCGTGACTAATTCTATAGATACAACTTTTCCAGAAGTTGATGCGTAATCCAGACAGAAGTTCAAAGCCCCTCAACAATACCTTATAGCCCATAAATCAACCCACAAACCTTCGCACTAGATTATCGTGTCATCTACAAATTGAACAAGATTCACAAAATTTTATTCCTCCACTTTAAAGCATTTCAACAAACGCTTTGAAGAAGCATGTCTTAACATTATTGCAAGTGCCTCAGCAACTAAAGAAAATAGAAAATGGGATAATGGATCCCCTTGTCTAAGACCACGAGATACCTTAAAATCTGAAGTCGTCCCATTGTTAACAATAACAGAGAGGAAGCAATTTAGTGTTCCTCCCAGCTAATCTATTTAGAACAGAAGTTCATGGATCTAAAAATCTCTTCAAGAAATGACCAGTCCAAACAATCATAGGCTTGTTGAAATCCAACTTAAAATCTAAGCATTTCTTCTTCCTTCTCCTAGCCACATCAAGTAGTTCATTAATAAGCAATACACCGTCAAGCATTTGCCTTCCAGGAATGAAGGCAGTTTGTGACCTTGATACCAATTTGTCCATGATTCGACTCAACCTATCGGATATAATCTTAGCTATAATCTTATAAATACATATTACCAGACCAATAGGCCTAAAATCAGTCAGTTTTAGAGGATTTTTACTTTCGGAATCAGAGCAATAAATGAGGAAGCCAATGCCTTTGGTAAGTTAGCGTGCTTGTGGAAGTGATGAATTACTTGAGAAACGTCGTCTCCTACAAAACTCCAACAGCGTTTCAGAAAGTTGAGGTTAAACCCATCGAGTCCAGTGTAATACCCTAATTTTTACCCCTACGATCCCATGTGTCTTTTTGCATTTCATACCACAAACAAGACCACAAGATTTAGTTCTTTTGCCCTCCTCTAAAGGTTTGATCTTGAGTGAGATCGCCAAGCACCTGTGTTCTCTTGTTTGTTTGATGTTTGTATTTATTTATGTTTACAAACCATTAATTAAAATCCAAAAATATGTTTTTTTCCTTTACTAACTTTTTCAGGAAGAATTTGGATCAAGGATATCAAAATCAGTCCCTCAGCTTGAATGAATTTCATCTGAACAAAGTCAAAGTTGATCTGCAAACAATTCAAAAGTCATCTGATCAAGAGTTTTCGAGATTTAATTGATTATTATTCAAGAGATTCCAAGGTTCATGTGTTTAATTCCATGCCTTCTTTGACAAGTAAAAGAATCGAGCCGAACCACAGCAGTGCACTAAAAAGGGCAATTTTTTTTCAAAATTTGCACTGAGTAATCGGTTATCTCAATCAGGGTAATCGATTACCCTCGTGGAAAAAATGGCAGTAAATTCAAATTCAGCAGCAATTGGCACGAATTTTCATCATTTTGATCACATGTGGAATATTCTAGACCATATCATTTTAATTCCCCTACATCATCACAATTAATTCCCACCATGTACTAATGACCACTCTTTTGATAATTTCCCTCCAAATTCAAATTCCAAGCCTAATTTTCATTTCCAAACCAAATTCCAATCCACCAAAATTTCCAAGCCTAAATCCTATAAATAGAGGCCTCATTTCATTCATTTCACAAGCTTTTGATAGCCAAAAAACCTCTTGCAATTTCTCTCCCCAACCACAAAATTTCACTAAAGCTCACATTTCTTCTTTTGAAAGTTAACAAGAATTCACATTGAATCTTGTTCAACTTTGAGCTAAACCTTCATCCAAGCTTGTTTTCTTCATCAATTCTCATAGATCAAGGCTTTGGAGTTTGGATTTTGGAGTAATTTGAAGCAATTTTCATATTTGAAGTGGTAATTCATATCTCACCATTGTTTAAGCTTCAATTTCATCTTCCATAATGTAGATCTTTGGAGATCCTTGTTACTTAATCATTTGGATCTTGTAATTGTGTTTGATTGCTGGTTTTTACTGTTGTTTTATTTAAAATTTCGTGCAATTTCAATTCCATGATTATAAGGTGTTTGAAGAAAGTTTTGAAAGATGATCATGCTTATTTTTGCACATTTTTTTGACTCTGCTTGCAGAGTAATCGGTTACCCTAATTAGAGTAACTAGTTACTCTGAGGCAGAATGCAATTCTTGGCTTGTTTTTGGGACTGTTTTGGTTTTTCTTCCTTTTTCTTCCTCTTTCTTCTTGTTTTGGCCTTGAAGTGCATTGTTGAGATTAATTTCTCTTCACTTTTAATGGACTTTGGATATGGTTAAAGTAATTAAAGATTCATTAGTTCAAATCTTTCTTTAAATGAATTGTTGAATTCATTTGAGGTCCTTTGAATTAGTGATATGTTTTCACACTTAAACTTATCAATTAAAGGTGATTGAACTTGAAGATGAAAGGATCTTGAAAGTGTAATTCAATTTGACTTTCTCTTCATCTATTTCTTTTTTTTCTTTTTTTGATCGATGAAAGTCTTATGGATCTTAGAATTTCTTTGTTGAATTCTTGATCAAGACTAGATCGCTACCTATTTTCTTTTTGTGCGGTATTGCTTTCGGATGACGATTTACATATAGTTCATTTAGCATGCATTAGCACAAAGATCACTATTGACCGGCCTCGAGTAGGGTGACTTCTTTATAAGTCACTTGGTGATTGCTTAATATAGCGCTACATTTGTCCCTCTCCATTCGAATCGGAACTTGAACTTTCGTGGCCCGAACTTATGATCGTCCGCCCAAGCATGGTTGTTCTTTTGTATTAGGCTCATAATCTTTGAAGCTTGTTGTGTAGAGGCTTTGATTCTATCAATCTTCTGATAAGTCTTCATTAACCTTGACCTAAGCACATTGTTCAACCATATAGTTCAAGACGCGAAACCGAATATTCGGTGTTGCTTTTTTGAGGACTCTTGGCACTTGTGCTTTTGTTCTACTATTATGTATATACTATTATATTACTATATTGTTTATGTTTCCTTCTTGCTCCCTATCTCTCTTTATTTTTATATGCTTTATGTCATTATATCATATCATGTTTATGTTTATGTCATTTTTCTTTTGTCCACTTGGCCATATTATCTTGTGCTTTTGTTTTTCTTTTGTCCATTTTGACTCAAAATCATTAATAAAGGATTAAACCACTAAAAGACTTGCACTCTTAATATTGGACTATGGCCACTATCCCTTGCATTGAAGGATCTCTACTCTTAGACTTCTTGGCTTGATTATGCACTTATGGACTTAGAATTAGGATTCTCTCCCTTATGCTTTGGATCATTATGGAGTTTTGTATTCTAGCCTTTATTTGGCTTGCTTATTGGCTCAAGAGAACGGAATTCTTTTCTTATTATGCTTTGAAGAGTGCCTCCATGTGGTTAGATCTTTCTTACCCTAGGTTTTATTTTATGTAATAGGATAGTCACTTCTTCTCCACCCCATCTTAAATTTTCAAAATCTTCTCTCTTTTTCAAAAACCTTATTGTTTTAAAACTCAAAACCGCTTTCATAATAAAACCTTGACTTTGGTCAAGTGATTTTCAAACTTTGTTTTCTTTAATAAATGTCAATCAATGTTAACCATATTTTGACCATTTCAAAAATACATAAAAAATACAAAACTCACTCAAACTTTTTGTGCTTTTATGCACCTTTTTCCTTTAAACTTTTCAAAAAGAATTAGACATGGGTCATTTTTTTGGTTGAGATATAAAGCTCCTAACCATGGTATTTTGTGTAAAGTATGGCCATTTTCCACTTAGATATTGAAGCGATAGTCTTGTTGATGTTAATCGAAGCAAATCCTCCATCTTAATGTGATGCAAATGCCTCTTTCTCATACCTTTGGGTAATTAGTTGAGTATTCTCTCTTGAGAATGGCGGACTGTCTTTTCAAGATAAAATGAATCATAACCAATAAATTTTTGTTATTTGTACCATGAACTACGAGGTTTTGATCCTATATTGCACTTTGTGGGTACGTAGGCATGAGGCGATGAGTCTCTCCAAACACAAAAATATTAAAAAATGCTTCTTTTCTCATCTCTCCAATCTCTTTTCAAACAAACCTTTTCAAACCAAAAAGCATAGATATTTCAAAGTGTTCCTATAGAGTATTATAGACGTTTTGGGTGTTAACACCTTCCCTTAACGTAACCAACCCCCTTACCCATTCTCTGTTTGTTCTTGTTTTAGAACTTATTTAGGTTTTGTTCGGTCTTTTTTCCTTTCCCTTTGGATAAAATAAAAGTGTGGTTGCGACTCTTGCTTTATGAGTTAAGTTAATCAATAACTTACACTCACAATTTTTACCACTACAGAAAAATGGCGACTCTGCTAAGGACTCTGGTTCCTAGTGGGTTCAGCCTACTTTTGATTTATTTATCGCTTTTTGTTTGATTTGTTTGTTATTGCTTGTTGTTAGATGTCAAACATGCTACATACTTGTATTCAATACTTGGCATTTTTCAATACTTTCTATGTTTAACTTGTTGATTTTTGTGGTGATTTGTTGTAGTTCTTCAAACATTGGAATATACTTATGGTGCTTGTAATTTGTGTGCTAGTGTGCAGAAATAGGCATGAAATGATCAAGAAAGTAAGACACAAGGAGTTGATGCAAGCTGCCAAAGAATCAAGAAAGCAACAGCAGGGTTCGCTTGGCGAATCCTGGCGAAGTCACCAGTGAAGGCTCGTCTAGCGAACGGTAGCGAATCTTCCAGCGAGGAGGCCCAGAATGAGTAAGTAGGAAAAGGGGGTAAAATTCGCTTAGCGAAGTACCAGCGAGTGTTCGCTGCTTTGCTCGCTGGGCGAAGGTTCTGGCGAAGGACCCTTGGCTGAGGCAGAGGCTAAAGGACCCAAAATTCGTTGGGGCGAAGGTTTTGGCGAATGGCTCGCTTAGCGAATGAATTGTTCGCCTAGCGAACTCGTGATAACAATTGGGGCGTTTTAAGTTTCCGAGGCACTTAAAGTGCCATTTTTTTTATCCATTCGCTAGGCGGGTGAATCCTTCGCTATGCTAAGTCTGCAAAATTTTAGTATCTTATAAATAGATTTTTACTTTTCCTTGAAGAGGGACTTGCTATTTTTCACACAAAAAACATAGTTTTCTGAACTTTGATCATCCGAGAGTGAATTTTCACATAGAGAAGCTGAAGTCACATCCACTCTCGATTATTCGACTCGGATGTTCTTTCATCTCCTCTTGAAACTTGTCATCCAAGCTACCATGAGAATGAGTAGCTAAACACTTTTGTGTTAAGGTTAGATGTAGTTGATCTTGATCATATGTATTTCTTTTGATCTTTTGTATATGAACAAGGTTATTGATCAATATAGATGAAGTTATTTGTTCTTAATGATGTATGTGTGGTTTGTATTACTCTAAACATAGATTTTACAAATCATGACCTAATATTTTTTATCTCTTAAAAACTAAACTCTAGACATAGATTTGGGATTTGTTATTCGCTTTGTGTTGATCTTAACGGTTGTTGTTTTGATTGTTAGCATGAGACATCATCTAACGGTCTAAACAACGACACTCACGAATTTGCTTTAGACATAAACTTATTCGAGAGGATACGCGATTGTATTGGTCGGAATTGAGTTCATATGCTTGATTAATCGGATATGTGTGAAAAGGGTTGGCGAAACCTAATCTTGACATGCTTTTCTAAAACCTTACAAACTGTTTGCTACAGATTTACTCTTTGCTACAAATTTTTGTTAAACAAAACCAAGAACCATTTGAAACTCTTTAACTTAAAACGTTGTGACTATTGAACGGCAGGCATCAAAATATCGCACAATCCCTGCGGATACGATAAAAATACCCCCCCGAAATACTGTTTCAACAAAATGGCGCCGTTGCCGGGGATTGTTGTTTGATATTGCAAGCATTGCAATAGTTGTTTTGTTTTAAGCCTGTTAACTTTTTCTTGAGCTTGTTGATTTGTTTGGTTTAGTGTGCAGACTTTGTTTTATGCGAGGGAAGTTACTTGCGGGCCAACTTCTGTTCGATCCCGAGATTGAAAGAACCGCTCGTAAAATCAATAGCAGAACAAGGCGAAGGAGGCAACTTGCCAAAGAAAGACGAGAGCGAGACAAAAGTTCAACTTCGACGCAAATTCCACAGTTACTTCCATCTATGGATCCACCACCACCACCACCACCACCTGCTTCTAGACCATGTACTAACAGTCCAAGACATAATGCACAGTTTGCTCGCAATGCTCATAACGGTCGGTATTCGGAAATGAAGACTGGTATTCTCTCGCTTTTATATCAGAGTCCTTTTACTGGTATGGATCATGAGGATCCTTATACACACTTTGCGAAGTTCTATGAGATTGCGGGAGCAACTGGTGCACCTGAAGCTGAAGAAGAGTCACTGTTTAAGAGCCTATTCCCGCATTCCCTCATTGGGAAGGCCAAGGAATGGTATCTTGATCAGTCGACGATAATCATAACGGATTGGAATTTACTTGAGAAAAAATTTTTGGAACGGTTCTTTCCACATAATCGTTTCATGGAGGCAAAGACCGCAATAGCAGTTTTCACGCAAGGTGCCAATGAATCTCTCAACGAAGTGTGGGAGAGATTCAAATCTATGTTGAGAAAATGCCAGGGGCATGGTTTTGATGAATTGTCTCAAATTCATATTTTTTGGAATAGACTTCAACTAGTGCAGAAAACATTATTGGATGCCACCGCGGGTGGATCTTTGATGAGCAAGAGTGTCGAAGAAGTCATTGCCATAATTGACAAGATGGCTTTAAATGATCATCAGGGAAGCCATAACCGTGGCCCTTCTCAAAGGACTCCAGGAGTTTTGGAGTTGGGAACCAATGATGCTATACTTGCTCAAAACAAGTTATTATCCCAACAAGTTGAGTTGTTAACGAAACAAATGTCTAAACTTACTCAACAACTCAAGGAGATTCATGACTCCTCAAGCAAAAATGTTCAAGTCTTAGTATGTGAACTTTGTAGAGGAGACCAACTTACTGGATATTATCCTCCGGTTGTGGAGGAGGTGAACTATGCGGGAAACCAAAATCAAGGATACCAACCCCGACCTCCTTATCAACAAGGCAACCAAGGTTACCAACAAAGAGGTAATCAAGGTTATCAACAAACATGGAGACCGCAAGAAGCCGGACCGTCAAACCGTCAACAATACCAAAATTACACTCAACCTCCGCAAGCTCCCATTGGAAATACAAAGATGGAAGACACTCTCACACAATTTATGCAAATGTCAATGTCAAATCAGAAGAATATCGATGCGGCCATAAGGAATCTTGAAACGCAAGTCAGAAAATTATCAAAACAATTGGCTGACCAACAAAAAGGAAACTTTACGACAAATACTCTACCAAATCCTAAAGAGCATTGTAAGGCTATTCTAACAAGAAGTGGAAGAGAGATTAACATGGGTGTAGGTGAAGTTGTAGTGGAGGAGGAGGTTGTAGTTGAAAAAGAAAAAGATAGTGATGAGATTGAAGTAGAAAAAAATGTTGAGGGTGATTTAGTTGAAAATGAAATGAGAAAAAGTGAGGAAGAAGAAAAAAGAAAGAGAGAATAAAAATCGAAGAAAACTAAGAAGGGGAAGGAACCATTGAATAATATTCCGATCCAACATTTACCATATCCTCATGCTCCTTCAAAGAAAGATAGTGTGAGGCACTATGCTCGGTTTATGGATATTTTCAAACAATTGCAAATAAGCATTCCATTTTCTGAAGCTTTGGAGCAAATGACGAAATATGCGAAATTTATGAAGGATATTCTCACGAAAAAGAAGAGGTATACGGATCAAGAGACTATCATGGTGGATGCTAGTTGTAGCGCTATCATTCAACGTACTCTCCCGAGGAAAGAAAGTGATATGGGACGAGTCACCTTGCCAGTTACCATAGGAAATTTCTATGTGGGCAACGGGTTGATTGATTTGGCCTCTAGTATCAATTTGATACCTTTGTCGATTGTGAAACGGTTAGGACACATGGAATTGAGATCCACTCAAATGACATTGTAACTTGCCGACAAATCCACTACACATCCTCACGGTGTAGCGGAAGATGTATTGGTTAAAGTGGACAAATTCTTATTTCCTATTGATTTCGTAGTAATTGAAATGGGGGAAGATGAAGACGCTCCATTGATTCTTGGAAGACCGTTTATGAAAACTGCTAGAATGGCAATTTATATGGACGACGGTCTTATGAAGGTTAGAGTCCAAGATGAGGAGGTTTGTTTCAATCTATTTGAGGCCATGAAACACAAGAATGACAAAGGTGACGGTTTTAGATAGACGCGATGGAAGAGGCGATTATGGATGTCACAAAGCAAGTTCATGTAGGGTCCCCTTTGCAAAGAGCTCTTGATGATTCCTTTGAAGTCTTCTCTGATGAAGAAGAAAGAGCACTTGAAGAGTATTTAAAGGAACTTGAATCTTTAGAGGAGTTGCAACCTTGGGAGTGTGAAGAGGAAGTGTTAAAAAAAAGGTGAGTGATGCGAAATCTCAACTTGAATTGAAGGTGTTGCCTTCCAATTTGAAATATGCTTTTCTTGATGGCGGTTGTAACAAACCGGTTATCATTAGCAACATTTTATCTGACAATGAGGAAAATCGGTTAATTCAAGTTTTGAGGAAAAATTAAGAAGCAATGGGATAAACTCTTTCCGATCTTAAAGGCACAAGTCCCTCTTATTGCATGCATCGCATATTCATGGAAGAGGATTTCAAACCGATTGCTCAACTGCAACGCCGTTTGAATCCAACGATGAAAGAAGTAGTGAGAAAAGAGGTTGTCAAGCTCTTGGATGCCAATATGATTTACCCGATTTTCGATAGTCCTTGGGTAAGTCCGGTCCACGTTGTGCCTAAAAAAGGAGGAATGACCGTGATCCGAAATGAAAAAAAATGAGTTGATTCTGACAAAAACGGTGACGGGTTAGAGGATGTGTATAGATTATAGGAGGCTAAACACCGCTACAAGAAAAGACCACTTTCCACTTCTGTTTATGGACCAAATGTTAGAGAGATTGTCGGGCCAACAATTCTATTGCTTTTTGGATGGTTATTCTGGGTATAACCAAATTTCGGTGGACCCGGATGACCATGAGAAGACGGTATTCACTTGTCCTTTTGGAATTTTTGCCTACCGAAAGATGCAGTTTGGTTTATGCAACGCACCGACAACGTTTCAATATTGTGTTCACGCAATTTTCTTTGATCTTATTGAAAAGACGATGGAGGTTTTCATGGACGACTTCTCCATTTTCGGAGCGTCTTTTGATCTTTGTTTGAGAAATTTGGAGGCCGTTCTTGAACGGTGTGTTGAGACAAATTTGGTATTGAACTGGGAGAAGTGCAATTTTATGGTTACGGAGGGGATTGTGCTTGGCCAAAAAGTCTCCTCCAAAGGTCTTGAGGTTGATCAAGCAAAAATTGAAGTGATTGAAAAGTTGTCTCCTCCAACTAATGTCAAAGGCATCCGAAGTTTTCTCGGACATGCGGGCTTTTATCGGAGGTTCATCAAGGATTTCGCGAAGATTGCAAAGCCTTTGAGCAACTTGGTTAACAAAGATAAGTCCTTTGATTTTGATGAATCTTGCATGTTTGCTTTTAAGGTTTTAAAGAAAAGTTTGACTACCTCACCTATAATCGTCGCACCTAATTGGAAATTGGATTTTGAACTCATGTGTAATGCGAGCGATTATGCGGTGGGTGCAGTTTTGGGTCAACGGAAAACAACAATTTTTCATGCTATACACTATGCGAGCAAAGTTTTAAACGAAGCTCAAATAAACTATGCAACAACTGAAAACGAGTTGCTTGCGATAGTGTATGCATTGGAAAAATTTCGTTCCTATTTAATTAGTTCGTGAGTTTTCGTTTACACGGATCACACGGCGATTAAATATTTGCTCACTAAGCCCGATTCTAAACAAAGGCTAATTCGTTGGATCCTCTTGTTGCAAGAATTTGATTTGGAAATTCGTGACAAGAAAGGATCCGGGAATTTGGTGGCAGATCACTTATCCCGCCTTGTAAATGTTGACGTGACCAAAAAGGAATTTGAGGTCAAAGAGGAATTTCCAGATGAAAAATTGTATATGGTGCAAGTTAGACCATGGTTCGCCGACATGGCTAATCACAAAGTTGCTGGATTAATGCTGGATGGTCTAACACGCCATTAAAAAAAGAAATTTTTGTCGGACGCCAAGTCTTTTGTTTGGGATGAACCATATTTGTTTAAGCTTGGTGTCGACAACCTTTTAAGAAGATGTGTGTCAATTAATGAAGCCACTAACATACTTTGGCATTGTCACAACTCTCCGTATGAAGGACATTTTAACGGATTAAGAACAGCGAAAGTCCTTCAATCGAGCTTTTATTGGCCTTCTTTATTCAAAGATGCGCATGCGCATGCCCAAAGTTGTGACAAGTGTCAAAGAAGTGGTGGAATTTCAAAGCGGCATGAAATTCCTTTACAAAACATGTTGGAAATTGAAGTGTTTGATTGTTGGGGAATCGACTTTGTTGGACCTTTTCCATCTTCATTTTCCAATGAGTATATTTTGGTCGCAGTTGATTACGTTTCCAAATGGGTAGAGGAAATAACATGTGCTAAGGCCGAGGGAAAAACTGTGATAAAATTTTTGAAAAAGAACATTTTTTCGCGTTTTGGTACTCCGCGGGTGTTGATAAGTGACGGAGGATCCCACTTTTGCAACACTCAACTTGAAAAAGCCTTGGAGCAATATTGTGTTAAGCACAAAGTTGCAACACCATATCATCCTCATGCCAATGGGCAAGCGGAGGTATCGAACCGGGAAATTAAAAGAATTTTGGAAAAAAACTGTGTCATCCTCAAGGAAGGATTGGTCGAATAAGCTAGACGATGCTTTATGGGCTTATCGGACGGCTTTTAAAGCTTCGATTGGTCTCATTCCATTTAAAATGGTCTACGGTAAGAATTGTCATTTACCGGTCGAGTTGGAGTATAAGGCCTTTTGGGCCTTGAAATTTCTGAATTTTGAGCCAACTTTGAGCGGTGATAGAAGAAAAATGCAATTGCATGAATTGGACGAATTGCGTCTCCAAGCGTATGATTCCAATAAGCTTTACAAAGATCAAGTCAAAACTTACCATGACAAGAAAATAATGACCAAACAGTTTGAAGTAGGGCAGCTGGTCCTACTCTTCAATTCTCGATTAAAATTATTCCCAGGTAAATTGAAATCAAAGTGGTCTGGTCTATTTCGGATTCGGGAGATTAAGTCATATGGGGCAATAGTCATTGAAGACGCAAAGACAAATGAGAGTTGGACAGTTAATGGTCAGAGGTTGAAAATTTATGTTGGAGGTGATTTCGAGAGGAATCCCTCCGTTGTTCCTTTTCGCGATCCTTGAGGTTGCATTGGACCGTCGAGCTTAGCCGATGTTAAACAAGCGCTTGTTGGGAGGCACCCCAACATTGTAAGTATTTGCTGCTTTGTTTACTGTTTTTAAGTATTTGTTGAAGTTTTGAAGTGTTGAGAAAAGTCGTAAAGTGCAGAAAATTTTGAAAAAAATTCTGTCTTATTCGCTGTCGTTCGCCTAGCGAGCCTGGGGCGAGCATTCGCTGGTTCCTTCGCTTAGCGAACCCAGCGAGACAGGTCATGTTGTTTGACCACATCAGTTAAAAAAAGAGTGTAAATTTTGGGTGGGCCAGACATTTGGGCCCATGACCCAACTCGTTTCTGAGAGTTTTGAGTGGGAAACCCTAGTTTTCTTGTTCACTCTTTGCCTCTCCAACATTTTCAAAATTTTCTCTCCTCTCAAGAACTCTTTGCACGAATTGTCTCTGCAAGCACATTTCACCAAGTTCTTCCTTTTTCACTTGCAAAGTTCAGGTTTGAACATCCTTTTCATTTTTTATTTCTGTTTGACAGTAGGTTAGGGAATGGATTGGATTTTAGATGTAAATCACTTAGGTTTTCAAAGTTCATGCACCTCTGTTCATAATGTTTATGTGCTGCATGTTGTAAATTAATCGAGCATTATGAATAGGGTTCTGTTTTAAAAGTGAGTTTGTTGTTGGATTGATTGTTTGATATTGTTTTTCTGCATTTTTGTGGGTTCGCTGCCATGTTCGCTTCGCGAGCTTGGGCGAGCATTCGCCAGCATTCGCTTAGCGAACCTGGGGAGAATGTTCGCCAGCCTCACCTAGCGACACCTGGAGCGAACAAAACTGAATTTAATTATTTTTTTATGAAGTTTGAGTCTCTTGCTGTGTTGGCTCTTTTCACTAATGTGTTGGTTTGCTGTTGTTGTGTTTTATTGGTTGTTTTGTGCAGATGGTACCTAAGATGGCAACTAATCCTGCAAAGAAGAGAAAAGCCACAACTTCGCAGCAAGTACCAATTCGGTTCGATGATGCTAGATTCAGAGGAGCCAAGCAGGCTGCACGTTACGAGACCTTGGAAAAAAAGACATATTTTGGCAGAGAAGAGGTTTAATCTAAGCGACCGTGGAAGTTATAGATCGGTGGATGCACTTTTGGCAACAAAGAAGTGGGATCGCTTAATGACACCTATTGATGGTTATAACGCGGAGATTGTCCGTGAATTTTATGCAAATGCACTTCCCGAAGATGGGGAGCTGTTTAGTTGGACGCCTCTAGTGAGGGGGATTGTGGTGAGGTTTGATAGGAGGACTATAAACACGGTTCTTGGTGATCCGTTGTCGTTGGTAGGTACTCAGTTGGATGCTTATCATAGAGATCTTCATCTTCATCGTGACATTCCGAAGATGACCAGTGATATGCTCGTTCCGGGTAAAGATATGGAATTCAACCCATCCGGGGTTGTGATTAGATACCGGAGAGTAGATATGCAACCCTTGGCCCAACTCATTTTACTTTTTGTGCTTACAAACATCAAGCCAAGGTCGCATCATAGCACCATCCCTATACAGTTGGCCCACCTTGTCCATAGCATTCTTACGAATGTAGAGATTGACGTGGCTCGCATTATTGCTAATGAGATAAAGGCCGTTGTTCTGAGTGGTCTTGGAGGTACTGCTGCTCGGGCGAATGCCCCGCTTGCTTTCCCGTGTCTCATAATGTCGTTGTGTGCTCATGCTGGGGTTGATATACCCGCACGCCGACAAGTCACGATTCCTTCAGCTATAGATGATCGTTATGTGGACAAATTTTGTAAGCCCGAGGGGCAATTGGTGATACGTCTGGTGCTGGTACTGATTGTAACACCCTAAACCCGCGCGACATAATAATACTAAAATAATAAAACATCAGAGTCAATTTAAAATAACAAGGGCATTCAGGATGCCACTTCAACAAAAACCTGCTCATGAAATAGACATGTAACACATAAATCATTTTTAAAAAATAAAACTCTTTTAATCTACAGCGGAAAAATAGTCGTTTAACATAAACCAAAACATTAGTCCAAATTCTTCAATTAAACATCAACCAAATAAACAAAACAACTAAGCGTTTCAAAACCCCAGTGTTACACATCAGAGCAGATGCCGACACAACGAAGCAAAATAGAAGACTTCATCTTCACTCACTAAGACTCCGCACTAATCCTGATCACCTTCACGTTACCCACGTGGAGGCAACATTCAAATAGAAGGGGTGAGATTCTCAATCAATAAAGAAATACATGATATAAGCATAAAAGCATGTAATCAAATATGGAATCTACCCTATTATCAACACATCCACGAATCCACAACACACACATCAACACATGATCAACGATTCATCATACAACGACATAATGCAATGCAATGAGACATACAACTCGACTCAATGCATGTGGTACCAATCGATCCCTTTTTCATGATCATATTCCCGTCGGAATTCCACATATGTCGCTCACACCCCACATGGGTACACGACATTCGTGATTGCTCACACCCCACATGGGCACACAATCACCTGAACAACTGCGACAACGCGATTCCATTTCAAGGAATCCAGATAAGGCGCTCACACCCCACATGGGTGTAGCGGCAAAATCGTGAGTGTAAGCTATTGATTAACTTAACTCGAAAAGCAAGAGTCGCCACCGCACTTTTATTTTATCCAAAAAGGAAAGGAAAAAGAGCGAACAAAACCTACACAAGCTCTAAAACAAGAACAAGTGAACAGAGACTGGGTAAGGGGGGTTGGTTACGCAATGGGAAGGTGTTAGCACCCAAAACGTCTATAGTACTCTATAGGAACCCTTTGAAATATCTACCGCTTTTGGTCTGAAAAAAGTTTGCTTGATAAAGAGATTGAGGAGATGAGAAGAGAAATTGTTTTTAAGATTTTTGTGTTTGGAGAGACTTGTCGCCTCATGCCTACGTACCCACGATGTGCAATGTAGGATCAAAACCCCGTAGTTTGTGGTACAAAGAATGAAATTTGTTTGTTTTGGTTGATTTTAAATGTAAAGACAAGTCGTAATTTCCAAGCGAATAATTCCGCTTAAAGAAATGAATCATGTCTAAACTTATGAAAAAGTTAAAGGAAAAAAGTGCACGAGGGCACAAAAAGATAGTGATGAGTTTGATGTTTTTTAAGTCTTTTGAAAAAAGGTGTCAATATACTTATGTAGTTTAGCATTTGTTAAGAAATGAAAAGAAAAGAGTAAAAGTCACTTGACAAAGTCAAGGTTTGATTAGGAAAGAGGTGATAGTTGGAAAAGCAAGAAGGTTTTGAAAAAATGAGAGAGTTTGGAAAATTGAAGAATGGGTGGAGAAGAAGTGACTATCCTAAAGCATAAAGTAAAAGCTAAGGATAAGAATAGGCTAACCACACAAGCAAGCTTCAAAGTCTTCGAACCCTAATTCCAAAGCAAAGGGAGAAAGTCCTAGTTCTAAGTCCAAGGTTCCAAGAATTGCATTGGATGTCCAAGGTCTAGGTGCAAAACTCCATGTCCATTGCAAAGG
Source organism: Lathyrus tuberosus (assembly GCA_022829125.1). Classification (NCBI taxonomy): domain Eukaryota; kingdom Viridiplantae; phylum Streptophyta; class Magnoliopsida; order Fabales; family Fabaceae; genus Lathyrus; species Lathyrus tuberosus. The sequence continues at coordinate 5,830,327 of JALAZF010000312.1, read as the reverse complement.
ATAGTAACCATAGTCCAAGATTAGAAGCACAAGTTTTTTAGAGGTTTTGGCCTTTATTAATGTTTTTGGTCCAAGTGGACAAAGAGAAAAAGGCATAAGCATAAACATGTGTCCAACGGACAAAGAAAAAATTGCGGAAGCATAAACATGTGTCCAACGGACAAAGGAAAAACTGCGGAAGCATAAACATGATATGAAATGATAATAATGGAACATAAAAGTAAAAGAGAGATAGGGAGCGAGAAGGAAATGTAAAGTTAGAAGTTAGAAGTTAGTAATTAGTTGTTAGTTGTTGGAGTAAATGATCAATAATAATTGAATAATTGTACTTAGATCAAGGTTAATGAAGACTTGTTAGAAGATTGATAGAATCAAAGCCTCTACAACAACAAGCTTAATAGATTTTGAACCTAATACAAAAGATCAATCAACATTGATTTGTTTTCCGATACGGGACATAATGTTGCGCTATGTTAAGCAATCGCCGAGTAATTTACGGAGTAATTACCCTACAAATGAGGTCGGTCAATAGATCTTTGTGCTAATGCATGCTAGATGAACGATATGTAAATCGTCATCCGAAAGCAATACCGCATGAAAAGAAAAATAGGTGACTATCTCGTCTTGATCAAGAATTCAATAAAGAAATTCTAAGATCCAATAAGACTTTTATCGATCAAAAGAAAAAGTAAGATGAAGAGAAAGTTGGATCTAACAAGTTATGATCCATCAACAACCAACAATAAAGTCAAAATAGAAAAAGAATTCAAATGAAAAAAAAAAAGGAATTAAAATATTTTTCCAAATGATTTTTAAAAGACATTTTGAACTAAAATAAAAAAAAAAGAATAAAGTCTAGTTTAAAAAAAAGTTACTAAAAAAAAGTAAAGAAAATTGAATTAGAAAAAAACAAATTATAAAAGAAAAATTTTAAAAGAAGAGATGGGAGGTTCCAATAGAAATAAATGGTGTTGATAGTGCCAAATGCTCACGGGCCAGGCCCATTGATTTTAATATGAAAACATTTTAAAAAAAAAAACTGAATGAATAAAATAAAGAAATAAAAGCAACAAAAAAAACTCAACTTAAAATAAAAGACTAAATGAAAAAAAGAAAAAAAAGAGGAACAGAAAATCATTTTATCCTCTTCGTCTCCTCAAAAGCGTAACGCTACAGTTCCTCCACCATAGCCACCAAATTTTGAGCTCTACCGAAACGGTGCGATGGAGTTTAAAAATTACACGGTTGCAATCAAAATCGAATGTAGATCTCAAATGTGTCTGTAATTTTGTGTAATGGTACTTGAATCATCCGAATCGAAACCGTGAAATCTGGACAACAAACTCCAAATTACCTTCAAAATCAGGTTAGAAATGGTTCAATTCTTCTTCCTCTCTTCTTCTGACGTGAGCGAAATGTTGTTGTTGTTGATGTTGATGTGTTCGCAGTGATATTTGTTGCGAGAAAGTTGTACGATGTGATTTGGAGTTGTTGATTGTTGTTGTTGAACTTGTGTGATGTTGAATGAAATTTGCAGGTTGTATGAACAAATGGTAAGAAGCAATTAGAGGTGATGAAGAATGGAAGAGCAAAGGTGATTGAAGGTTTCGTTATGAATTTTCAGATACGGTTATTCAAGAAGGTAGAATTGAAACTGAAAAATTCATTGAAGCTTGATTTGGAATTGATTTTTACAGAGCTTATTTGGCTATCAAAGCTTGGAAGAGTTGGGTGAGTTTGTAGCTTATTTATAGTGAAATGAAGGAGTAATTTGCTGCTGCCGTTTACGCATTTGGTTTGCCGCGTTTCAATTGTTGCTCTGCTGTGTTTCAATTCAATATTTTTTGCGTGACTTTTTTCTGATGTGCGATGCCGTTTTGCATTTTGGCTTCAGTTTTGATGATCACGTGCTGTGTTTTACTTCTTGTCGCGTTGCGTTTTGACGCTTTGTGATGCCGTTTTGGAGGTATTGCAGCTTGCTGCAGTTTTGCTCACGTTTGTGTCGTTTGCAGGTTATTCTGGATGTGTAAAGTTGTGGTTAGCAACTGGTATTCTTGGCTTGGCTTGGCTTAGTGGACCCGCGTGAAGCTCGTGTGAAAAGTCGCTCTTGTGTATGGCTTGACGTTTTTAGTAGCTTGGAATGTAGTAACTACTTGTATGTGACGTGAAGCTTGTAGTGTGAAATACTGATGGCTGGCTCGTGTATGTGAAATGGAATAGCAGCTTGGATGGCGTGAAATTTGAAGCATGAAGGCTTAATATTTGTAATGGCTTGGTTGTAGCTTACACGGGTGGCTGGCGTGGTAACTGTGGACGGTTAGCATTTATGGTGGGCCGTGTGCATTATTTCAATGTAAATGGACTTAAAGAGAAAAAAAATGGATCATGATATTATTATTATTTTTTCTTTGGTATATGGTTCATAGACTTGGATGTTGAATATGGGGTTAAAATATGGATTATCCGATAGAAATTGGATAAAAATGGATAAGAAAATGGTTTTAGAAATGGATATAAATGATACAAAGTGGATAATTGGGTATTAAATGGATAATTGAAAATATTGGGTATGAAATTGGATATGTGGTGGATATAAAAAAAATGGATATGGAGAATTAGAGAAATGGTTTCACATGAGAATTTGGACGAAAAAATGGATAAGAAAATGGTTTTAGTAAATGGATACGCACCCTCACCAATATTTTCCAACAACACGGCCATGAAACCTCGATTTTAAACCAAAGCCAACTTGAAATTTTCCACTAAGCATCTGATTGAAATGAACAAAATCACTCTTGAACCACTGAATAACTTGCAATTTAGGTAACACCCATCTGAATCCATCATCCTTTGAATCTCTGATCAAATGAATCCTGTATCACTTTGAATTTGATTGAATCAACCTCTAGGAAAATAAATCCACAGAGGAAACCCAATTTGGACTGGTGAACTCAGATGATCATGATGGATATCACCACACAACAACTTGACAGTCAATGCTTGAGAAATAGCCCACTGAAACAGATAACTTGCACTCGAAATGATTGCTTGATAGTTTGACCAAGATTAGGTCAAACATCCATATGATTTGGACTTGAATGAATAACCACATGTGACCTGAAATCAGCTCATTACCTTTGACAAACCTGCAAAGCACACAGAGAGAGAAACTGCAACATATTTTTTTGGTATTTTGGTTAGAGGTTAGTAAACATAATCAAATGATAAAGCAGGTAAGAATAATATACAGATGCTCAGGAGAAACAAAGATTGTGATCTAGTTTGTGGTAAAGATGCAAAATGAGATGTGAATGATATGTGGAATCTTAGGGGTCAAAAATTAGGGTTCAACAATGGGCACACGTCTTATCCCACAACTCATGCAACATGCTATGCACCTCAAACAACAACATACAACAACGAAACCGTGCATAATACTAGCATATCACCAATACATTACCTCTCCACTATCCAATATACAGTATGCACCTGTTCAAACATGCAAACATCGTAATCCGCAACAACAACACGCATTGCACAACTAATTTCCACATTTTACGATTCAACATATCACAACACAAAACACAAATACACACCACACATCAAATAGTTAGAATTCTGTTATTGAAAATAATTTTAACAGAAAGTACATAAAACCAGCTTTCCAACGGTTCGAACGGCGGCCCGAACGGACTTACGGATCAAAAGTTATGAATTTTCGAAAATTTAGAAAAACTGTCACGTTCAGCGGTAACCGGTTAACACCCACAGCGTAACCGGTTACTCAGTTGAAAAATGCCCAAAAACCCCAAATTTGCACTATGTAACCGGTTACGTCCCACACGGTAACTGGTTACTTGACCTGCAAAATCAATTTTCTGCTGTTTCTGTTACGAAAATCACTTTTCAACCCCAATCCAATCACCCCAAACCACATATACCACAGAATTCGATTCCCAAAATCAATATGCAACATTATACATATAATATGAACTCTTATAACACAACAAAACACCAATTCAATAAAAAATTTCACACAATTAGAGCATTTTCGTTATTACCGACACCGTAATTTCAACTTCACACCGTAAACATTCAACGATCAACAAAATACGGGAATAAAACCTAACGATTTATCTACCCTCATACATATATCATTTACCCCTTAAGTGATCGAAGAATCTCACTCTTACCTTAGAGTTTTCTTCCGGCAGACCTTCGACCTTCAACAATGGCTTCTCTTCCTTTCCCTTGTCTGCCTCGTAGATCTGCCTTTTTGGTTTTGTTTTCACGTACTGAACAAAAACCCTTTTATCCTTTCTTTTTATATTTCCATAAAATAACAATATTATTATTATTATATTTTAATTCAAATATTATTATTATTATTATTATTATTATTAGCAGTATTATTTCAACTAACTTTACAATAATAATAATATCCCACAAAATAATATAATTAAATATTATTAATCCATATACCCTTTCATCTCATCACTAACACCTCAAGTCCCACCATTCCAAGGTCGCTCAACGCCACTAAACACCTACAACCACACATAGCCACAATAATTCATAATTTAATTACGGAAAAAAAAAATAATTAAATTAAATTGGGGGGTTACAACTCTCCCCCACTTGGAATATTTTCATCCTTGAAAATTTACCTTATTCAAACAGTTTTGGATACGATTATCGCATCCTGCTTTCCAACTCCCACGTCAGGTTCCCACCAGCAGCGCCTCCCCACGCCACCTTCACCAGAGTGATCTATTTCCCTCTGAGTTGCTTTACTTCGCGGTTAGGGGTGGGAATAGGCCAGGCCAACTAACAGGGGCCTACGACCTAGCCTACATAGGCTCAGGCCAGACCAGGTTTTTTCTTAAATAGAAAAGGCCTAGGCTTTTTTATAAGCCTATTTAGCTAAAGAGGCTAGGCCACATGCCATAAGAAAAACCTTTTAAGCCTATCAGACTGACCTATTTAAGAAAAAATCAATAAATTTATTATTATTATATTCTATTTTGTACTTTGAATTAAAATACTAAAATAAAACTTAGTTATCTTGAAAAATTTATGAAAATAAGTTGAAAAAATATTATAAACAATGTCATAAGTTATTGTCATAAGTTTTTCTCATAAGTTCTCTTCAACAAATAGTATCACCAAACTTATGTTAATAAGAGAACTTGAACGAGACAATGAAAACAAACATTTAATCTCATTGATCTTTTAACTTGTTAATCTATTTAACATTAGTTGAATTTCTTATTCACAGATGTTCAAATGAAATAGGCTTTTAAATAGGCTAGTAAGCCAATCAGACCTTCGAAAAGGCCAGGCTTAGGCCTAAAAATAAGCCTATGATAGGCTACAGGCCAAGCTTAGGCTTTGAATTTTTTAGCAGGCCAGGCTCAGGCTTGGCAAAGCCTAGCTCGGCCCAACCTAATCCCACCCCTATTCGCGGTCCTCAATCAGTACAGGTAAAGCCTCAACCGTAAGGTTATCCCTTACTTCTACATCATCCATTGGAATCACATGTAACGGATCCGGAACATACTTCCAAAGCTGCGACACATGAAATACATCATGCAAAGTTGATAATCTGGGTGGCAACGCCACTCTGTAGGCAACAGGTCCCACTCTCGCAGAAATCTGATATGGACCAATAAACCGAGGAGTAAGCTTCCTCGACTTCAATGCCCGTCCAACACCGGTCACCAGAGTGACTCTCAAAAACACGTCGTCTCCTTCTTGAAACTCGAGATCCTTTCTTCGCTTATCATGATAGCTTTTCTGCCTACTCTGTGAAGCTTTCATCTTCTCACGGATCAACCTCACCTTCTCCGTAGTCTGTTGAACAATCTCGGGTCCAAGCACTACGCTCTCACCAGACTCATGCCAACACAAAGGCGTTCGACGTCTTCGACCATACAACGCTTCAAAAGGCGCCATTCCGATACTGGAATGATAATTGTTGTTATAAGTAAACTCGATCAACAGAAAATGACTATCCCAAGTACCTCCTTGCTCAAGTACACAAGCTCTCAACAAATCCTCTAAAGATTGTATAGTCCTCTCTGTTTGCCCATCTGTCTGCAGATGATAAGCTGAACTCAACCTCAACTTCGACCCCTACGCTCCTTGCAAACTCTCCCAAAATATGGAAGTGAATCTCGGATCTCTATCCGACACAATACTCAACGACACACCATGCAACTTCACAATCACTCGGATATAAATCCCTGCCAACTTCTGCAAAGGAAAACTGATATTAATCGGAATGAAATGTGCCGACTTCGTCAGTCTGTCAACTACTACCCAAATAGAGTCATGTCCTCTCGGCGTAATAGGCAACCCTGTCATGAAATCCATCGAAATGTTATCCTATTTCCACTCTGGGATGTCCAACGGTTGCATCAAACCAGCAGGCTTCTGATGTTCCACTTTTGACTTCTGACAAGTCAGACACGCATACACAAACTGTGCCACATCACGCTTTAATCCAGGCCACCAAAATATCTTTTTTAAATCCCGATACATCTTTGTAGCTCCTGGATACATACTCAAGCTACTCCTATGACTCTCCTTTAAAATTATCCTTTTCATCTCAGCGTCATCAGGAATAGAAATCCTGTCAAGGAATCTCAACACACCTTGTTCGTCCATTCTGAACTCGTTGTTCTCGGTCCGATCATTCCCAACTATCAAATCCACCAATTTCACGTCCAACTTCTGGCCCTCTCTGATACTGTTCAGAAACTCGTTATTAATTTTCAACATTCCCAACATCACACTATAAGGTGTCTGCTCGCAAACCAAACTCATATCTCTGAACTGTTCAATCAATTCCAATTCTTTCACCATCATAGCAGACATATGCAATGTCTTCCGACTCAAAGCATCATCCACCACATTAGCTTTTCTGGGATGATAATTCAAGCCGAAATCGTAATCCTTCAAAAATTCAAGCCATCTCCTCTACCTCATATTCAGTTCCTTCTGATCGAACAGGTACTTCAAGCTCTTATGATCACTATACACTTCGAATTTGGAGCCATAAAGATAATGCCTCTAAATCTTCAACACAAAAACCACTACCGCTAGTTCCAAATCATGAGTTGGATAATTCTTTTCATGAATTATTAACTGTTATGAAGCATAAGCCACAACTTTACCATTTTGTATCAATACACCTCCCAAACCCATCAGCGAAGCATCATAGTACACTACAAACGGTTCATCTGGTTCTGGAAAAATCAACACCGGGGCTGTAGTCAATCTCTTCTTCAGCTCAATGAAACTCTTCTCACAATGAATGTCCCATACAGACGCTTTACCCTTGCAGGTCAACTGTGTCAACGGAAGTGCCAACTTCGAAAAGCCTTCTATAAATCGACGATAATAACCAGCTAAACCCAAAAATCTTCTAATCTCAGTTGCTGGCTTCGGAGCTTCCCACTGTAGAACTGCATCTATCTTAGATGGATCCACCGCAATACCATCATCGAAAATAACGTGACCAAGGAAACTCACCTCTTTCAGCCAAAACTCGCACTTGGACAACTTGGCATAAAGCTTCTTCTCTTTCAACACTTGCAACACAACTCGTAATTGCTCAGCATATTCCTCTTCTGACTTAGAATAGATCAGAATGTCGTCGATAAAGACAACTACAAACTGATCCAAGTAAGCATGAAAAGTCCTATTCATTTATTCCATAAACACACCAGGGGCATTAGTAACTCCGAACGGCATCACCACATATTCATAATGTCCGTACCGAGTCCTAAAAGTTATCTTCTGAATTCCTCATCCTTAACTCTTATCTGATGATATCCCGATCTCAGATCGATCTTGCTAAATATACGTGCACCCACTAACTGATCCATCAAGTCATCTATTCTTGGAAGTGGATACTTGTTCTTAATCGTTACTTTATTCAACTGTCTGTAATCAATGCACAACCTCATCCTACCATCCTTTTTCTTTACCAACAACACTGGAGCTCCCCAAGGCGATACGCTTGGTCTCACAAATTTCTTCTCTAACAAGTCTTCTAGTTGCTTCTTCAGTTCTTACAATTCTGATGCCGACATCCTGTATGGTGCCATAGAAATAGGTCTGGTACCAGGGACAAGATCAATAGTAAATTCTACTTCTCTCTCTGGTGGCACATCAGTAATGTCATTTGGAAACACTTCAGGAAATTCACGCACCACTTGTAACTCATTAATCACTGACTTGCTCTCCACTGATAATGATGCAAACAATGCAAGCACCTGAGCTTCGTCTTCCAAAAGCTCTTTCAATTCTCTAGCAGACAGAAAACCATCTTCTCCTTCCTCCTCAGGAGTAAGAAATCGAATCGACTTATTAAAACAATTAATATGAACATGATTGAACTCTAACCAGTTCATACCCAAGATCACATTGAGACTTCCCAACGGTAAACAAATCAGATCTACACCAAAGTCCTTACCAAAGATTGATAACGGACAATTCAAACACACTAGAGAAGTGGTCACCGATCCCTTCGCAAGAGTTTCGACAACCATTTCCCCCTTCATAGGAGAAAAGACAAGGCCTAGCCTTCTTACACAATCAGCAGCAATAAAAGAGTGAGTAGCACCAGTATCAATAATAGCAATCAAAGGCGTATTATTAATATAACATGTACCTCTGATCAATCTGTCATCACTGGAAGTCTGGGTTCCCGTCAAAGCGAACACTTTTCCCCCAGTCGAAGCTTGCTTAGGTTTCTGACAACGAGTGCTAATATGGCCCTGTTCTCCACAATTGTAACAAGTAACCACATTAACTTTGCAATCAGCAATCAGATGTCCTGCCTGCCCACACTTGAAGCATTTCTTCACATCACTTGTGCACTCACTGACACGATGACCCAATTCGCCACACCTGTAACACTTGAGAAGGGCAGAGGCACCTCTCCCACTTGGCTTCTTGCCATCAGCATGTTTCTGTTTACCTTTATCAGCCAGAGTTGCATAAGGCTTTCCATGATTCACTTGCTGCTTTCCTCTCCTCTCGGCCAACCCCTTGAAGTGAGCCGATCGAGATTTGCTATCCTCCTCAAAGATCCTGCAGCAATCAACCAGGTCTGGAAACCGTCTGATCCTCTGATAACCAATTGCCTGCTTAATCTCAGGCCTCAAACCATTCTCGAACTTGACACACTTAGAGAACTCAGTTGTTGCCTCACTGTAATGAGGATAAAACTTTGCCAAATCTGAAAACTTAGCAGCATACTCAGTCACTGACATGCTACCCTGTTTCAGCTCCAAGAACTCTATCTCTTTCTTCCCTCGGACATCCTCAGGAAAATATTTCCTCAAGAATTCTCTGCTAAACACATCCCAAGAAATCACCTCTCCAGCAGCTCCCAACACTTGACGGGTACTTACCTACCAATCATCAGCCTCTTCAACTAGCATATGAGTACCTAACCGCACCTTCTGCGCTTCAGTACATTCCATAACCCAGAAGATTCTCTCAATCTCCTTGAGCCAAGTCTGTGCTCCATCTGGATCGTATCTCCCCTTGAAGGTAGGCGGTATGTTCTTCTGAAACTCGTCATTCTCGTTAGCATGCGGCAGGTTCTGTACCGCTTGAGCAACAGCCTGTAAAGCAGCAGCCATCGCATCATCGTTTCTTCCAGCCATTCTAAATTTCTGTTATACACCAACAACAGAATATAATGGTTAAGGAACTGACATCGACATTACACAACTATCACACGACAACGACTCGACAACTTGGTCGGGCGGACCGACCTGCTCTGATACCACTAATGTAACACCCTGAACCCCCGCGACATAATAATACTAAAATAATAAAACATCAGAGTCAATTTAAAATAACAAGGGCATTCAGGATGCTACTTCAACAAAAACTTTCTCATGAAATAGACATGTAACACATCGCAATCCGCAACAACAACACGCATTGCACAACTAATTTCCACATTTTACGATTCAACATATCACAACACAAAACACAAACACACGCCACACGTTAAATAGTTGGAATTCTATTATTGAAAATAATTTTAACAGAAAGTGCATAAAACCATCTTTCCAACTGTTCGAACGGCGGTCCGAACGAACTTACAGATCAATAGTTATGAATTTTCGAAAATTTAGAAAAACTGTCACGTTCAGCGGTAACCGGTTAACACCCACAACGTAACCGGTTACTCAGTTGAAAAATGCCCAAAAACCCCAAATTTTCACTATGTAACCGATTACGTCCCACACGGTAACCGGTTACTTGACATGCATAATCAATTTTCTGCTGTTTCTGTTACGAAAATCACTTTTCAACCCCAATCCTATCACCCCAAACCACATATACCACAAAATTCGATTCCCAAAATCAGTATGCAACATTATACATATAATATGAACTTTTATAACACAACAAAACACCAATTCAATCAAGAATTTCACACAATTAGAGCATTTTCGTTATTATCGACACGTAACTTCAACTTCTCACCGTAAACATTCAACGATCAACAAAATACGGGAATAAAACCTAACGATTTATCTTCCCTCATACATATATCATTTACCCCTTAAGTGATCGAAGAATCCCACCCTTACCTTAGAGTTTTCTTCCGGCGGACCTTCGACCTTCAACGATGGCTTCTCTTCCTTTCCCTTGTCTGCCTCGTAGCTCTGCCTTTCTGGTTTTGTTTTCATGTACTGAACAAAAACCCCTTTATCCTTTCTTTTTATATTTCCATAAAATAACAATATTATTATTATTATATTTTAATTCAAATATTATTATTATTATTATTAGTAGTATTATTTCAACTAACTTTACAATAATAATAATAATATCCCACAAAATAATATAATTAAATATTATTAATCCACATACCCTTTCATCTTATCACTAACACCTCAAGTCCCACCATTCCAAGGTCATTCAACGCCACAAAACACCTACAACCACACATAGCCACAACAATTCATAATTTAATTACGAAAAAAAATAATTAAATTAAATTGGGGCGTTACACTGATGCTAGCACAGGGGATGGTGGAGCTTTTAGTTCGGGGTCACATGCTTTTTATCCTTTTCAGTAGGAAATCTGTCAGTACAACTGGGATTGGATGGCGGCTTCTCAGCGCGCCATGACAGACTTACATGATTCCATGCAGGTTCTTCAGTTGCAGATTCGCGATCCTGCCGGTGTGCATTCCTTGATGTCTAGGGAGCAGTTCATGACACATGCTGGTTGGCCTGAGGCCAGACCAGTACTCGGAGGGGAGCAGGATGCAGCTGATGATGCTGCTGATGATGTTGCTGAGGAGGCTGATGATGATGATGGGGCGACTGGTTCGGCCGTGGTTCAGAGGAGGAGGATATTGAGTTGTCCGAGGAGGACTGATTTTGGAGTTCAGATTTTGTACTTCCTTTGTGCTACAAAGTGAAGTTTTATCATGTTTTATGTATTTTATTTTATTTCAGTTTATTATTGATGTATTGTATCCACTGTGTTGGATTATTTTGTGTTGTATGATGTATTTGTACCCTTGGTGGTATTTTTCTTTGACTTTGTAGGTGTGTTTGCACCATTACATTCCTATTATTATTAGTATTATGTTTGAATTAAAGGTTGTTTTATGTTAACTTTAGTTTATTTTTTTTAGTAGTGGTTGAATGGTGCTTGTGAATATTTAATGTTTCTTTCTTTTGTTGATGAAACTTGGGGAATTTTAGGTTGGTGATTCTTGATCTTAAAAGAAGATTCTTCCAAGTTGGATGGCGATGATAGTAATTTAAGCATGATATTGTCGGCAAGGTACATAGTTACCTAGTTCTAGAATTTAGAATGTGTTAGAATTTGTGTCTTTGTACAAATGAAAATTGTGTTTATTGTTACAACTTTATTGATTGCTTATGTCATTTAGGTCCAAAAATCACAAAAGTGAGAAACCTCCAGGTTATACTATATGCTTTGGATTGATGATAGATTTTGTTTTATACTTTTAATTCATGCTTTATCTTGTGATTTGTGTGATTTTGTGGAAGTATTAGAAAGGATCAAGGCACTTGTTGATATTGAGAACAACCATTTCCAAATAGTAATTTACCCGTGAGTAGCGAGAATTTGTTAGCCCTTTGTGCCTAAATTGTTTAGATCTCTTTTAGTGATGAACTTTGTGTTGTACATATTTTGAAAATCAAGTTCATCATTGAATTTTTGTGAGCTTCTAAAAAATTTTCTTCTTGAACCTTGGAACTTTTGTTTTAATTGACTTCCTTGCCTTAAAAAGCAAGGAACATTCACGTAAGGTTGAGTCAAAAATAAGTTAGGGAGAATGAAAAAGAGGATTGGTGAATTACTCAAAATTGTGAAAACATTTAAGCAAGCATGAAAAGAAAAGAGTATGTGAATATTTGTGTACAAAAGAGAAAAAGAATGCTTGCTTGAATGAGAAAAATAGATTCAATAATTGTGCAAGGAAGTTTGAGAAGGTGTGATAAATAAAAAAATTGGTGAATGAAGTTGAGGTGTTGTGAATACCTTGTAGAGTGAATGTTCTTTTGCATCGGCAATTTCGATTCAATGGCCGTTAGAAATGTCCCTTTATTGTTTACCAGACCAAGCTGCAACCTTGAAGCCATTAGTGATCTTTTGCTTCCATGATTTCTTTTGTGATCATTTAGATATTGTATGAATTGCTTAGTATTTACATCATTTGTCATTTGAGTGGAATTTTCCCGTGCTTGTATGCGCGTTTTCCTTCAATCCTTTTTCGAAGAGGAGTGTTAGAATGACATGTGCATGATGATTTAGTTGTCTCTTGAAACGACGTTTGAAAGTTGTTTAAGAGCCAAGTTCTTTTACATTGTCAATTCTAGGATTGTGTAATTGTTGCCTTGTTGTAATTGTTGTTTATTTGAGCCGTTTATCTTGTGTTGGTTGAATTTTATAGTCGAGCAAATCCTCTTGTTGTCAATGAGAGGCATACTTTGCTTGAGGACAAACAAAGAGTTAGTTGGGGAGAGTTTGTTAGATGTCACACATGCTACATATTTGTATTTAATACTTGGCATTTTTCAATACTTTCTATGTTTAACTTGTTGATTTTTGTGGTGATTTGTTGTAGTTCTTCAAACATTGGAATATACTTGTGGTGCTTGTAATTTGTGTGCTAGTGTGCAGAAATAGGCATGAAATGATCAAGAAAGTAAGACACAAGGAGTTGATGCGAGCCGCCAAAGAATCAAGAAAGCAACAGCAGGGTTCGCTAGGCGAATCCTGGCAAAGTCACCAGTGAAGGTTCGCCTAGCGAACGGTAGCGAATCTTCCAGTAAGGAGGCCCAGAATGATTCAGTAGGAAAAGGGGGTAAAATTCGCTTAGCGAAGCTCCAGCGAGTGTTCGCTGCTTTGCTCGCTGGGCAAAGGTTCTGGCGAAGGACCCTTGGCTGAGGCAGAGGCTAAAGGACCCAAAATTCGCTGGGGCGAAGGTTTTGGCGAATGGCTCGCGTAGCGAATGAATTGTTCGCCTAGTGAACCCGCGATAACAATTGGGGCGGTTTAAGTTTCTGAGGCACTTAAAGTGCCATTTTTTGATCCATTCGCTAGGCGAGTGAATCCTTCGCTAGGCGAAGTCTGCAGAATTTTAGTATCTTATAAATAGATTTTTACTTTTCCTTGAAGAGGGACTTGCTATTTTTCACACAAAAAACATAGTTTTCTGAACTTTGAGCATCCAAGAGTGAATTTTCACATAGAGAAGCTGAAGTCACATCCACTCTCAATTATTCGACTCGGATGTTCTTTCATCTCCTCTTGAAACTTGTCATCCAAGCTACCATGAGAATGAGTAGCTAAACACTTTTGTGTTAAGGTTAGATGTAGTTGATCTTGATCATATGTATTTCTTTTGATCTTTTGTATAAGAACAAGGTTATTGATCAATATAGATGAAGTTATTTGTTCTTAATGATGTATGTGTGGTTTGTATAATTCTAGACATAGATTTTACAAATCATGACCTAATATTTTTCATCTCTTAAAAACCAAACTCTAGACATAGATTTGGGATTTGTTATTCGCTTTGTGTCGATCTTAACGGTTGTTGTTTCGATTGTTAGCACGAGACATCATCTAACAGTCTAAATAATGACACTCACGAATTTGCTTTAGACGTAAACTTATTCGAGAGGATACGCGATTGTATTGGTCGAAACTGAGTTCATATGCTTGGTTAATCGGATATGTGTGAAAAGGATTAGCGAAACCTAATCTTGACATGCTTTTCTAAAACCTTACAAACTTTTTGCTACAGATTTACTCTTTGCTACAAATTTATGTTAAATAAAACCAAGAACCATTTGAAACTCTTTAACTTAAAATGTTGCGACTATTGAACGGCAGGCATCAAAATATCGCACAATCCCTGCGGATACGATAAAAACACCCCCCATAATATTGTTTCAACACTTATTCTGTTTTGGTGCTTGGTGACCTCTGTGTGGTGAGATAGATCCTATACCCGGATCTAAGAGCTCTTATGATAGGTGGTGGTATAGTCAAGGAATCTTCTAGGGAGTAATCCCGAACAAGTGAACTTGAGAACCCACCACTCAGTGGAGGCCCCTTTGAGGATGGTATGTGTCGATCGAGTAATCATGAAAACATTGTTGTTTTCGACTTGGGAGCCTGAGAAGTTGAGGACCTTAGTTTTCCTTTAACCTATCTTGGCCAATTAGGATGTAGTGCGGTGACTATGATGGTGTAAACCTGAAATAGTTGATACGCGATACTACACTCAGAGGAGGTTCTCTTGAGAATATTACTGATTCCCGAGTAATCGGCGGGCTAGTAATATTTGAAAGAGGATTGAGGACTCTGGGAACTTTTTAGAACCTTGCTCTACAGGTGCTGATAAAACCTTAGTACACACCATTGGGGGTTGGTTCTTGTCCCTTGACTCCATGCTCGTGACTCGAACCTTTGAACCTGTGTGCTTTGTATGATCTTGTTTGTGGGTGTTGCATCCATGCATCCATGCATTCATAGCATTATTTTGACCAAGTCTTCAAGGAACTTAAAGATGTTTGTTGCAAACATTGTAGGAATTTTTCACCATGGATTTTGGAAGAAGGAACACTAAGAAGTACACTTTCAAGAGTCCTAAGTTAGAAGGTCTACGAGAGCTAGGGTCTTTGGTTGTTGATCCTGAGGTTTTCAAAGATGGATATGGAAGGTTGTTGTCTCTTTTGAGGATCGATATGGTAAATGGAGTTTTGGCTACTCCGATTCAGTTATATGATCCGGTGCACCACTGTTTTACGTTCCCTGATTACCAACTCATGCCTATACTTGAGGAGTATTCTGATCTACTTAGGTTGCCTATCCCTGATCGAGTCCCTTTTTCTTGTTTGGAAGAGACTCCTAAGTATCAAGATATTGCTAAAGCTACTCATTTGAAGGTATCTGAGATTAAAGCTCAAATGGCTAACAAGAAGAGAAAAGTGCAAGAGGATTTCTTTTCCTCTAGCATTCAGAGTTCAGATGCTCCCTCTACCTCAGTTGCTTGGAATTTGGTTGTCGACAAGCTCATAGTTGAGAAGACTCAGATGGAGGTCCAGATCAAAGAGCTCAATAAGAAGTTGCAAGGAGGATCTTCTTCTCATGGGACTTCTTAGGATTTCTATTTTCTAGCTTTCTATTATCTTCTGTTTTGATTAGGATTCTTGAAAATGTACTCCAAAAGTTGTAATCCTTTTCCATTACCAATAAAATGAGATTTTTAGTATTTCACAATGTGTTGTCTCAATATAATGTTTGCAATATTTGCTTTATATCTTTGAAGTTCCTTGAAGGCTTTGCATTTGCACACTGCACATCAAGCATCATCTTTTGCATTGTTTCTTGTCTTTTTCTGGGTGTCTTATTGTTTATCTTGGTCTTCATTCAGCCAAGCTGTCACACCAGTATAATACTTGGGCTAATCTGAAGAAGAAAATGGATCAGTTGCAACAAGAGAACCGTGAGCTTCATGAGGAAGTGACAAATTTGAAAGATAGTTTGGAGAGACTCACTGCTATGATAGAATCGTTGGTGGCTGCTCAGAATCAGCCACCTCATCCTCCTCCACTTTCAACTCCTGTGCAAAGTACAATCATTTCTGATATTGTCTCTACGCCCATCTCTGTGGTGCCAGCTAGTGTTCCTCAACACTCCATGCCTCCTGACTTCCCCTGGGGCATGCCTATTAACTTTGTTCCTGAAGGTTATCAACCACCACCGCCTCTTGAAGTTCCAGTTGTTTCTACTATCCAGCCTGTGATGTCTGTACCACCGCCTGTGGTTCATACCATTCCTTTTGGTGAAGAACCGATTTTCCACTCTACTTCGAGCGAGAATGTCAATGCTTATGATAAAATGGAAGAGATTCAAGACTGGTTTGCTGAAATGCAGAAAGAAATCAAAGCTTTAAGGGGTAAAGAACTGTTTGGGAAGAATGCCCATGAGTTGTGCCTGGTTCCTAATGTGAAGATCCCACATAAGTTCAAGGTTCCTGACTTTGAAAAGTATAAGGGTAACTCTTGTCTGTTGAGCCATTTGACTATGTATGCTCGCAAGATGTCGACTCAGACTGATAATAATCAGCTCCTCATTCACTACTTTCAAGATAGTTTGTCTGGTGCAACCTTGAAATGGTATATGGGACTCGACAACACTCGAATTCGCACTTTCGAAGATTTGGGTGAGGCTTTTGTAAAGAAGTATAAGTGTAATGTGGATATGGCTCCTGATCGTGACCAGCTTCGAGCAATGGCTCAGAAAGATAAGGAGACATTCAAAGAATACGCGCAGAGGTGGCGCGAGATAGCTACTTAGATCAATCCTCCTTTGGAAGAAAAAGAGATGACTAAGATTTTCCTGAAAACTCTGAGTCCTTTCTATTATGAGTGTATGATTGCTAGTGCCCCGAGTGACTTCAATGAGATGGTTAATATGAGGATGAGATTAGAAGAAGGTGTCCGTGAGGGATGTTTGTCAAAAGGTGGTAATTCTGCTGGAAGTTCCAAGAAATATGGGGGAGGACTTGCCAAGAAGAAAGAAGGTGAGACCAATGCTATTTCCCATGGAGGACGCAGAAAGAGTTATGGTAAGAATAATCAATGTCAGCAACATGTTGCATCTGTTACTCCTGTTATCAATTCAACTCCTGTTGTTCAAGCTACTCATCAACAATGTTCTAATCAACAAAACAATCAACGAGGCCGTTATCAGAAGGATTTTGATCCGATTTCGATGACCTATACAAATTTTCTTCCTAGTTTAATACAAAAGAATCTTGTTCAGACCCGTGCGCCACCCGTTGCTCCGAAAGATTCGCCATGGTGGTATAAGCCTGAAGCTCATTGTGCTTTCCATCAGGGAGAAGCTGGGCATGATACTGAGAATTGTTATCCATTGAAGATGGAAGTGCAAAGGTTGGTCAGAAGTGGTATTTTATCTTTCGAAGACACCAACCCTAATGTACAATCGAATCCGTTGCCTAATCATAGTAAGGCGTCTATCAATATAGTTCAAGGTTGTCCTGGCAAAGATCATTCTACATTTAGGATTCTTGAAGATGACTCTGAAGGCTACACCCCATTTGGTTCTAAAAATGATTATATTCCTACTGAAGATTGGGAGCCTTATTTGGAAGACCCTGGATATGATTCTGAGACAGAGGATGCATATGTACCCTTTCATTCCCCTCGGAAGAGGTTTAAGGAACCTGAATATGAAGTCTGTGCCATCATTGAAGACGATGAAGAAGAAGAAATTCCCAATTTCGTGACACATGGACAGATCTTCCAGAATTGGATAACTGTTGATGTTCCTACTATTATTCATATTTCAAAGTAATTTGTTTTTTGTTTCTTTCAAAAATCCTTTCACTCTGCCCAAGGTGAAAGTGAATTTGTGAGGGCTTTGTTTTAAATTTTATCATCATCAATAAAATGTTATTTTGTTTATCCATATTATGTTTTCCTTTTTTGCTTTATTTCTGAAAAATGGTAACATAAAAAACCAAAATAATAATAATGTGATGATAACTTTTATCTGCATAATACTTGCACTTCTTGTTCATATTCTGAAATCAAACATAAATCATTGTGCAGATTGATTGTTAAACCCATTGAAAACAATGGCCCTATGCCCTCTCCCAACTTTGAATTCCCTGTGTTTGGAGCTGAAGAAGAGGTTATTGAGGAGATTCCAGATGAAATTTCTCAGTTGCTTGAGCACGAGGAAAAATCCATTCAGCCCCATGAAGAACCGGTAGAATTTGTTAATTTGGGTTCAAATGATGATAAGAAAGAAGTTAAGATTGGGGCCCTACTTCAATCAAATGTTAAGAAGAGAATGATAGAGCTTCTCAGAGAATATGTTGACGTATTTGCTTGATCTTATCAAGACATGCCTGGTCTTGATACTGATATTGTGGAGCACCATTTGCCATTGAAGCCTGAATGTCCACGTGTGAAGCAGAAATTGAGAAGAACTCATCCCGGCATGGCTGTGAAGATCAAAGATTAGGTTTAAAAGCAGATTGATGCTGGTTTTCTTGTGACTTCCGAGTATCCTCAATGGGTGGCCAATATTGTGCCTGCTCCAAAGAAAGACGGAAAAGTCCGAATGTGTGTTGACTACAGTGATTTGAATAAAGCAAGTCCGAACACATTGATATGCTGGTAGATAATACTGCTAAGTTCCATATCTTTTCTTTTATGGATGGATTTTCTGGTTATAATCAGATAAAGATGGCACCAGAGGATATGAAAAAAACAACATTCATTACACCCTGGGGAACATTCTATTATAGAGTGATGCCCTTCGGTTTGAAAAATGCTGGTGCAACGTACCAGAGAGCTATGACTACTTTGTTCCATGATATGATGCATAAAGAAATTGAGGTTTATCTGGATGATATGATTTGTAAGTCGAAGACTGATGAAGATCATATTAAGTACTTATTGAAGTTGTTTCAATGTTTGAGAAGGTTTAAGCTTGGTTTGAATCCAAATAAATGCACTTTTGGTGTCCGTTCTGGAAAGTTGTTGGGCTTTATTATTCAGGAAATGCCTGCACCCAAAACAAAAACAAAAGCAAGTAAGAGGATTCTTGGGACGTTTGAATTATATCTCCTGATTTGTATCCAACATGACTGCCACATGTACGCCAATCTTCAAGCTTCTCTGCAAAGATCAGGATTATGTCTGGATAGACAATTGTCAGAAAGCTTTTGAAAGAATTAAAGAGTATATGCTTGAACCTCTGATTTTGTCTCCTCCCGTGGAAGGAATACCTTTGATTATGTATTTGACTGTGCTAGAAGAGTTTATGGGCTATGTTCTGGGTCAACAGAATGTATCTGGCCGAAAAGAATTCGCCATTTATTATTTAAGCAAAAAGTTCACCGATTGTGAGTCTCGATACTCAATGCTTGAAAAGACATGTTGTGCTTTAGCTTGGGCTGCCAAGCGCCTCTGCCAGTATATGTTTAATCATACAACTTGGTTGATATCTAAGATGGATCCAATCAAGTATATCTTTGAAAAGCCTGCTTTGACTGGGCGGATCGCTCGTTGACAAATGTTGTTGTCAGAATATGATATCGAGTACCGAACTCAAAAAGCAATAAAAGGAAGTGTTTTGGCTGATCATTTGGCACACCAGCCAATTGATGATTATCAACCAATCAGGTTTGATTTTCCTGATAAGGATGTGATGTATCTAAAGGCTAAAGATTGTAAAGAGCTATTACCTGATGAAGGGCCAGAGCCTAGATCCCGTTGGGGTTTGATTTTTGATGGAGCTATTAATGAGTATGGCAATGGTATTGGGGCAATAATTGTTACTCCTCATGGTTCTCATATTCCTTTCACTGAAAGGTTGATATTCACTTGCACAAATAATGCGGCAGGGTATGAAGTGTGTATTATGGGCTTGGAAGAAGCTATTGATTTAAAAATCAAGATTCTTGATGTATAAGGAGATTCAGCACTGGTGATTAATCAGATAAAAGGGGAATGGGAGACACGTCAACCTGATTTGATTACTTATCAAGATAATACAAGAAGGTTGTCAACCTTCTTCAATAAGGTTGAGTTTCACCATATACCTAGAGTAGAGAATCGAATGGAAGATGCTTTAGCCGCTATATCCTCCATGATTGTGGTGAATCAGTGGAATGATGTGCCCAAAATTGATGTTATGCGTCTCGATAGACCAACTCATGTATTTGCGGTTGAAGAGGTTGTTGATGATAAACCATGGTATTATGATATTAAATGCTTTCTTCAGAATCAAGAGTACCCACTTGGGGCGTCTAAGAAAGATAAGAAGACTTTGAGAAGATTGGCTAGTAGTTTCTTCTTGAATGATGATGTGCTGTACAAGAGAAATTATGACATGGTCTTGCTCAGATGCGTGGATAGACACGAAGCAGACATGTTGATGAAAGAAATTCATGAAGGATCCTTTGGTACCTATGCTAATGGGAATGCAATGGCTAAGAAGATGTTAAGGGCAAGTTACTATTGGCTGACAATGGAATCTGACTGTTGCAAATATGTGAAGAAATGACATAAGTGCCAGGTTTATGCTGACAAAATTCATGCACCTCCAACTCCTCTCAATGTTATCTCTTCTCCATGTGGGGTATTGATATGATTGGAATGATTGAGCCTAAAGCGTCGAACGGACACCATTTCATATTGGTGGCTATTGACTATTCTACCAAGTGGATTGAAGCGGCATCATATGCCAATGTGATCAAGCAAATAGTGGTCTGGTTTATCAAGAACTAAATCATCTGTCGGTATGGTGCTCCGAGCAAGATTATCACTGATAATGGGTCGAATCTGAACAACAAGATGATGAAGGAATTATACGATGAGTTTAAGATTGAGCATCATAATTCTTCTCCTTATAGACCTAAGATGCATGGGGCTGTTGAAGCTACTAATAAGAACATTAAGAAGATCATTCACAAGATGGTCGTTACATACAAGGATTGGCATGAGATGCTACCTTTTGCTTTGCATGGGTATCGTACATCCATCCGCACGTCAACAGGGGCAACCCCTTTCTCTCTTGTTTATGGTATGGAAGCAGTGCTCCCGGTAGAAGTTGAAATCCCTTCTATGAGAGTTTTGATGGAAGCTAAATTGTTCGAGGCTGAATGGTGTAAAAGCAGATACGATCAGTTGAATTTGATTGAAGAGAAAAGAATGACGACCTTGTGTTATGGCCAATTGTATCAACAAAGAATGAAGAAAGGTTTTGATAAGAAGGTCCGACCTCATGTGTTTAGAGAAGGCGACCTCGTGCTCAAATAGATCTCGACTTTTACCAATGATTCTAGGGGCAAGTGGACTCCTAATTATGAAGGCCCATATGTTGTTAAGAGAGCCTTCTCTGGTGGTACATTACTTCTTACAACTATAGATGGTGAAGAGTTCACTCGTCCTATGAATGCCGATACACTCAAGAAATACTTCACCTAAAAATAAAAAGAACAGCTTGCTAAGTTGAAAACCCGAAAGTGCGGCTTGGGCAAAAAATGAGCGTCCCGGTGGATTGAAAACTCGAAAGGGTGGTCCAGGCAAAAATTAGAGACAAAAAAAGAAATAATCATCCTGGTAGATTGAAAACCCGAAAGGGCAATCTAGGCAAAAGTTAGGGATTATGGCAAGTAACTGCATCTTGCCAGTCTTGATCGTTGAAAGCAACATTGTCTATTAAAGATTCTGCTTCAATCCTCCTCAGCTGAAGTTTTGAGCACAATGGAATTTAAAGTTGTTAGGGAGAATAGGGGTCATTGTATTTCAATGTAACCCTTTTCATGTATTTACCATTTTTCAAACTTTGTAATGATCCATGGAGTTACACCATTTGCGGACTACCATTCTATTAATAAAATTTCGGCCTTTGTCCCTGATCGGGAAAATAGCAAGTGTACTATTTTTACCGATGTAGTAATAATAGGGGTTATCCCCAGAATTGATCTCGAGGACTGCGCGTTATTCAAGTGCATATGCTAATTCAATTAAACAAAAGTTTGCTTGGGGTTGTGGTTTTTGTGTAATAGTGTGCAAGGGGAAATAAAATAAAGCAATAAAATTGAGATTTGAAACAATTATGAGAAGCATGCTAGGAAAGTGTATGAATTGCCCCGTAACAACCTTAATCCTAATTTCAGTGACATGGCTTATTTTACTTAATTTCTTGATTGCATTGTGTTTAATCCTAATTCCTTAGCGAAAAAACCTTTGATTTCATAATCAGACCACTCTGTCCAGATGTAATCAGATTTGAAATCAAGAATTATAATGTCAACAGTTTTCCAAGTGCACGAGGGTATTCCTATTCCTAGGTAATATCTACTGATGCATTATCGTTCAAAAGCAATAACAGTGGTTTGTCCGACCTAAAGTTAATCGTAAATCAAATCCTATTTGTCCGATAGAAAAAACATTAAGAACATTGAACAATAAAAATTGATTATAAAATAAACACTTATGTCATATAATTCAGAAAAGCAAAGTCATTACAGAAGCATTTCAGGGACACCCCCTAGCATTGGGGGGGGGGGGGGGTTTAGCTACTCATGCTATTTGAAGAAATTACAATATAAAAACTAAACATTACAAGAATTCTGGATTACGTTGATCTTCAATTGCTCCCGCGCATGAAAACTTTCCGTTCTTTGTTGGTTCTTGATCGCTTAATCTTTTATCACCCAATCTTCTCTAATCTCTCCAAAAGTCCCTTTCTCCTTCTCAGAAAGTGTCTAAAATACTCTCAGGTCCAATACATTAATGGGGAAATGCCCAAAACACCCTCATGGAACACAAAGGTAAAAATCCAAGAAAATAAGAAGATGAAGCGTCCAAGCCAACACGGGTCGTGTCAGCTGACACGGGCGGCCGTGTTGGCTCCTTGTTATTCCGAAAATAAAATTTTTCAGTGCCAGACTTGCTGACACGGGCATTGTCAGGTGACACGGGCAGTGTCAGGTGACACGGGCAGTGTCAAGTGACACGGCCAGTGTCATGTGACACGGCCAGTGTCAGGTGACACGGGCACCCGTGTCAGCCCACTGTTTTTCTTCATATTTTTGTTCTCTTGGCTTCTTCCTGACATGGGGGGCCGTGTCAGACCACTGTCTTCATTTCAATTATATCCCGAATCTTGCGATTTTTCTCAATTTTTCTCTCCGATTCCTCCTGAATGTTTATGTGAACTTGAAAACACTAAGGAACACAACCAAGGCATAAAATACGATAAAAGAGATATAAAACAAATAAACAATAACAAAATCGTAAAAAAAACAAACAGTGAAATAACGTATGAAAACCACCGATCAAACTCCCCCAAACTTAAATTGTTGCTTGACCTTAAGCAACAAGCTTGCATAAAGATTTTTCAGATCAAACGGTATATATCAAATGAAAGACTTGTGAAGGTAAGGTGTGTCGATACTCATACGTGAGCCCTTGTTCCGATTGGCTAAAACTAGTTCTCTTGGTAATCGTCCGTTAACGAAGTTATTACACAAACAGATAACGCGATAAAACCACGGACCTAAATCCCCCTTTCGGTTACCTCTCCAACTATTCTTTGGGCTTAAGTCTTTTCTTCGATTTTCTACCCCTTTCATTCGGATAATCAGATTAAGGCATTTTTTTCATTTTCACTCACATGTATAAGATTGATCGAAACTTTTTCTAGGCACCATTATCTCTTTCTTCTCGCTCATTGGCGTTTATTAGTCACTTAGGGACGACAATTGAGACTCAACCGCCGTTAGGCTAAGTAACCGAGTGAGGGTTACCCAACTTAGAAAGACTAGTTGTCTTTATCGCCATTATTCACTTTTTCGGTGCCTTAAATCATTCTCTCAATCAACCCTATACATGCGGTTCTTTTTAGTTA
Source organism: Lathyrus tuberosus (assembly GCA_022829125.1). Taxonomy (NCBI): domain Eukaryota; kingdom Viridiplantae; phylum Streptophyta; class Magnoliopsida; order Fabales; family Fabaceae; genus Lathyrus; species Lathyrus tuberosus. The sequence continues at coordinate 5,806,332 of JALAZF010000312.1, read as the reverse complement.
TGCCGGACTATCACTATGAACTAATCGGTGGATACTTCTCAAATCCAAGAACTATGGCACAAATCTATGTTGGAGCGGTAAAGCGGCAAGCAAAAATATTTATTTTCGAAAGAATTCCCTCCGGGATTTATGTCGTGTCCACAGAGATCGGTTCGAGGGAAAGAATTCCGATCGACAATCTTTCTCGTTTATGAGTTTGGGTTTAAATGGTTCAAGTAAATGCATAAAAGTAAACATTAAAACAAAAATAATTCATTCTTTGGAGAGTAGAGAACTCTCGAATTTACATTTCATCTACCCTATCAAATACTCAAACTTACTACTCAGTTACACACAACCTAAATCGCTCGTCAACATTATCATGTATCACTCACAACAAAGGTTATGTCTAATGCAAAGCTGAGAGAACAACCGCATCGCCTCGGAGGTGATGTCTCACGCAACTCGACCACACAGAAGCATTAAGAATCGATACTCAAGTGAATATTAAGCCTAAATCTATCTCTAGAGTCTAGAACCTAATAGATGTTCATCCTAAATTCGGCTTCATAGAGGATATGTCTACCGCAACTCAAAACCAAATAAAGAAATCATTCATCAACATTAATTTGTAAAATGAGTTTTATACAACACCATGAGCAATAAATATACTTATAATCAAGGTAAACTTACATACAAACTCACAACAAATGGAAACTACAAAGGGAAGAGAGAAGAGGAATCAAAATCTCTCGCGGTGTCAATCACGATCCAAGAATCATCCACCCCCAATCGTCGAGTTGCAACCTCGATTGATGCTTTTCTAAGCTCTAAACTAACAAAGAATGAAGATTTGATGAATTGGGAACAAATACCCCAAAACATGCTCTAAAAAATGACTGAAAATGAACTTATAGTATTACAAAATCTGTCACGTTCGCTAAGCAAATGTTTTACTCGCAAAGCGAGCCACAAAAAATGGCACTTAAGTGCTTCTGAAATGCTAAACTACATTTGCAAAATTCCAGAAGTTCGCAGTGCGAACGATTTATTCGCAAAGAAAATGCTCGCTGCACAGTTCGCAAAGCGAACTTTGGTCCTTTTCTCCCCTGTCCAATTCTGGGAGCCTTCGCTGGGAACTCCCCAGCCATTCGCAAAGTGAACAATCGCTGGCAAGCTCACAGAGCGAACTTGACAGCAAACCAACCCTTATTTGGAACACAACTTCTACACCATAACTCTGATTTACGCACGGTCGGAAGCGCTGGAAAGCTTATTAAATGATATTTATGAATATGGCAAGATATACTTGATTGAATACCTGTAAAAATGAGAGAAAATCAATTAAACTCAATGATATTTATACGATACGCAATATATACACTAAAACGTAAAGTAAACATATTTACAAACAAATCGGGGTTTATTCGAACGATATTAACAAAAAAGTATCGATAAGTGCAACAAAAATTATATACAAAAATAGTTACATTTTGCACTTATCAATCTACACCTTGGACTTGCTTTCTTACTCCGGGGAATCTAGGGTGTTCGGGTAATTCCTAAGTTTTCCAACTTTTCCAATGTCCCTAGTTCTAACTTCTCTTCCCTCGAACTCTATATACTTTCTTGACCACCTCAAAGTCACAGTATTCACAAGAAAAAAATTTTACGTCTCTAATTCGGGGGAAATTCAAAGTGGTTTCAATAAAACAACATACAAAAACACAAGTAACAAGTTTAAACGGAAGAACTAAAAATAGTAAATCCTCCCCTAAACTTGAACCACACATTTCCCCAATGTGTTAGAATAAGAGCGAGATAGGTTACTCACAGATATCCTTACTGAGGAGGAGGACGGTAGCGCAACATCAACTGCTACATCATAACTCACACCCATAAGGTCTCATTTATTTCCTGCAAACGAAACAAAATAAACTGCAAAAAGAAAGTAATCAATCAGACAAGCGCGAGTTGCCTCCCACGTAGCACTTCGTTTAACGTCGCATGGCTCGACGGGTTACTCCCCAATGCTATGGGGGATACTTCAGCTTACACGTTTTGTTGCTTGACCTTTCCGCAATAGAGCATCGGTCCGGTTCAGAAATACGAACTACTTCTTGCCTCAAGTTAACTCCAACTTCCTTATCCTTCCTTCAATGTTTCTTTTTCTTTCTTTTCTTGATTTCATGAATGGATTTTACAGTGTTGACATGTGCACTATATGCCCGAGAGACTTCAACCTTAGAGACGATGCCAGAGAATTTTTTAAGAGGGGGTTCATACTTATGCTTTTTCCAACCGTTTCGATCATTCCAAGTGAAGATTGCTTACTCTTACCTTCATTTCGCTTCTTGCTATCCAACACTTCTAAAGTGATTTCCTTATCAAAAGATTTAAAAGTCACCGTGCCTTTTTCAATATCGAAATTGCACCGACTAATGAGCAGGAAAGGTCGACCGAGGATGATAGGGACTTCTTCATCTTCTGGAATATCCATGATCTCAAAGTCAATTGGAAAGACAAATTCACCGATCGTCACCAACATATCTTCAGCTAGCCCATAAGATCTCTCAGTTTTGTGGTTTGCAAATTTTAAATTCGTTCACGCGCCGCTCACCCTTCCAATTCCCTACTTTTTATAAATAGATAATGGCATGAGACTAACACTAGCACCTGAATCAATCAGAACTTTTTTGAAATTTCTGTCTTTTATAGTGCACGGTATTGCAACAGATCCAGGATCCTTCTGCTTGGCGAGGATTCTCCTATTTTGTGGTACTTCACTGCACTTCTCATTTACAGTTTTCAGCTCTTCCTCAATAGGTCTCTTTTTTGTGATCACTTCTTTCATGAATTTCTGATACAATGGAATTTGCTCTAGCACCTCAAGGAATGGCATATTAACCACCAACTTTTCGAACATTGTGACGGATTTCTCAAAGTCCTTCTCTTTTTTATGCTTCTGTCGCACTCTCTAAGGGTAAGGTAACTTAATCGCCGGTTTATCTTCCTTTTTATTATTCTTTTTAGGTGGATTTACAGGTGATATGACTTCTTCCTCCGATTTTTGATGATTTTTGATTTCCAAGTCCACCTCAATCAAACCTTCATCTTCAGTTCTTACCACTTCATAATTCTCACTTGCCTTGCTGCTCTCAGTCATGATGGCATTTACATTCTGATTATCTCTTGGGTTCATCACTGTTGCACTCGATAAGGCACCTGGTGTTCGAGCGTTGGTAAGTTGAGGTGCTAGCTAACTCATCTAAACCTCAAGATTTTTGATAGAAGCTGTAGTGTTCCTAAGATTATTTCTCGTCTCTTCCTGGAATTGCATATTGTGAGTTGCCATCTTTTCAACGGCTATCTCCCAATCTTCTTTTCTCGGTACCTCTTGTTGGAATTATTGTTGAGGTTGCTGATATTGTTGCTGGTATGGTTGGTGATATTGGATGGGTCCTTGCTTTGGAACATTCCCTTGTTGATCCGTCCAGGAGAAATTTGGATGATTTTTCCACCCCGGATTATAAGTATTGGAGTAGGGATTGTTTTGCTTTAACAATTTAATTTCTTCTACCTGTTGTGCTGTAGCAACACAGTGCATGGCGAAGTGAGGTTCCCCACAAATTTCATAATTTACCGCTTGAACCGGTTGAACCTGTGCCATAGTATGAGTACCAATATTCATCTTCTTAAGTCTTCTCTTTACCTCAGCTGCAATCTGGTATTCCATCTTTACTACTTGCTCAGTAAGCTTCAAATCAACCATCCTTTCTGGTTGGCTCACACTGTGATCATACAACTCCAAATGCTCGTTTGCAGCTATGGCTTCAATGATATTTTTGATACCAGTGGCTGTTGTAAAATTATATGAGCCACCGACAGCTATATCAATTAGTTTCTTAGTCTTCAACTTGAGGCCATTGACAAAGTTTTGCATCTGTTTGGTTGCATCCATGTTATGAGTAGGACATGTACCCAACAATCTCTTAAATCTCTTATATGCATCTCCGAGTAACTCTCCATCCTTCTCCTTAAAATTTACTATATCATACCTCTTTCGAATGTACACAGAGGCGAGAAAGTACTCATTCAAAAAAGTTGTCTCCATCTCTTGCCAAGTGGTGATACTCCCGGCAGGTAAGGAATAAAACCACTCTTCAGCATCTTCCGCAAGAGTGAAAGGAAACATTCTTAACTTTTTTGCTTCCTCGGTGTGCCCCTCAATCTTGAGAGTGGTGCTCATAGTTAGAAATCTTTGCAGATGTTTGTTGGCATCTTCATTAACCTTTCCGGTGAAAGGTCTCCTCTCAAGTTGAGTGATGGTGCTCGGATGCAGCTGAAAATTCGTCACATTCACCGGTTGGTTCACAATTGTAAACCGACCAGCCGGTGTATGTGCAGCTCTGTAATCACCGAGGAGTCTCTCTGTTGGTTGCTCTGCAGCCATAGTCACTGTATCTTTGTCTGACTCTGAACCTGAGTTTGAGTGCTTCGAAGGTTCAGCTTCAGACGCTGCAAGTTTTGCTTACCTACGCCTCTCGTGTAGCGTTCTTTCAATTTCTGCGTCAAAAAGAAAATTTGTTGAGGATTCTCCTCGCATAAAAATGTTAGACGCAGATTAGTAGCAACAGTAATAATCCAATGTTATAAAAAATGAAAATAAAAATAACAGAAAAATAAAATTTTAGTCACAGTGTGACAAAATTCCAATTGAATTAACACAAGAACTTATAATTTGGCAGTCCCCGGCAACGGCGCCAAAAACTTGATCGGTAAAATAGCAAGTGTACTATTTTTACCGATATAGTAATAATAGGGGTTGTCCCCAGAATCGATCTCGAGGACTGCGCGTTATTACAAGTGCAGATGCTAATTCAATTAAACAAAAGTTTCCTTGGCGTTGTGGTTTTTGTGTAATAGTGTGCAAGGGGAAATAAAATAAAGCAATAAAATTGAGATTTGAAATAATTACGAGAAGAATATTAGGAAAGTGTATGAATTGCCTTGTAACAACCTTAATCCTAATTTCAGTGACATGACTTATTTTACTTAATTTCTTGACTGCACTGTGTTTAATCCTAATTCCTTAGCGAAAAAACCTTTGATTTCATAATCTTACTACTCTGTCCAGATGTAATCAGATTTGAAATCAAGAATTATAATTCCAACAGTTTTCCAAGTGCACGAGGGTATTCCTATTCCTAGGTAATATCTATTGGTGCATTATCGTTCAAAAGCAATAACAGTGGTTTGCCCGACCTAAAGGTAATCGTAAATCAAATCCTATTTGTCTGATAGAAAAAGCATTAAGAACATTGAACAATAAAAATTGATTATAAAATAAACACTTATGTCATAGAATTCAGAAAAGCAAAGTCATTACACAAGTAATTCAGGGACACCCCCTAGCATTGGGGGGCTTAGCTACTTATACTATTTGAAGAAATTACAATATAAAAAGTAAACATTACAAGAATTCTGGATTACGTTGATCTTCAATTGCTCCCGCGCATGAAAACCTTCCGTTCTCCGTTGGTTCTTGATCGCTCAATCTTTTATCGTCCAATCTTCTCTAATCTCTCCAAAAGTCCCTTTCTCCTTCTCAGAAAGTGTCTAAAATACTCTCAGGTCCAATACATTAATGGGGAAATGTCCAAAATACCTTCATGGAACACAAAGGTAAAAAATCCAAGAAAATAAGAAGATGAAGCGTCCAAGCCAACACGGGCCGTGTCAGCTGACACGGGCGGCCGTGTTAGCTCCCTGTTATTCCGAAAATAAAATTTTTCAATGCCAGACTTGCTGACACGGGCAGTGTCAGGTGACACGGGCACCCATGTCAGCCCACTATTTTTCTTCATATTTTCGTTCTCTTGGCTTCTTCCTGACACGGCCAGTGACAGGTGACACTGGGGGCTGTGTCAGGCCACTGTCTTCATTCCAATTTTATCCTAAATCTTACAATTTTTCTCGATTTGTTTATGTGAAACTGAAAACACTAAAGAACACAACCAAGGCATAAAATGCGATAAAAGAGATATAAAACAAATAAACAATAATAAAATCGTAACAAAAACAAACAGTGAAATAATGTATGAAAACCACCGATCAGTCCCTTTGTTTGCAATTCTTACTTTGTTTCTGTTTGCAAAATTTCATTTATAGCTGATGATGATTTTTGAAACAAAATGTGAATAATTGATTTAAATTTTTGAAAATTTTAAAAACATTTTTGTTTGATTTTATGAATACAAAAAGGAATGTCAACGGCATTCCAAGAATGGTAAGATCAATGTTTTCCTCAGCAGGGTTTGTTCTTACTCCTCTAATAGGATTTATTGACAGCTCCCCAGTAGAGTTTGTTGATATTTTCCCAATAGATTTGTTGATATTTCCTCAGCAGAATTTGTTCACGATCAGTTGTTGACAAGATGGTGGGTTCCTTCAGAAGTTTGTTATGATGTGATGGATTTATATTCTAGTATTTCCGAGTTAAATACCAGTTTATGTTTTCTCTGGGCGAGTGTTGTTCGGTTGTTCCCCAGCTATGTCTCGATCCAGATCTTCACCATCTGATTATGTTATTGGTCAGGCAGTTGAGCAGTTTTGAAGACCATCTCTCATTGGTGTCAATGCCCACACAGAGATTCACTCCTGTTATCCCCAGCAAAAGTCATATGAGGAATCCTGACTCAGAGTTGAATCCTCTAGACGTGTTGTTGCTGCTTTGGATGTCCTCAAATGGAGAGCAATGTTGTTTTCTTTTAAGTGTATTGACACGGTAGCCACTTGTCGGGTTTTACCTTGCCTTGTGGATATATTTCTCTCCAGGTTGTTGTACCCAGAGATTTATCCTTGTTGATTCCTCAACGGAGGCAATGCATTATTGTTTCAATTGTTTCCCAAGCATAGAGCAGTGATATTAATTTTTTATCATCCCCGGCAAGTCCAGGATGTACTTCTCTCCAGATTGTTTATTTTCAGAGAAGATTGTGCATCACTATTGCGGCTATTTCCCAGTGAAGTTGCTGATGATACCTCTATTCAAGAAGTATTGATGTATTAGTCACCTGTAGGGTTTCTCTCATTTATGATGAGTATTGATCTAAAATCCCACACAGTTTGACCTTTTGTTGTTTTCCTCAGCAAATGCATGATGCTTTTCTCAGATTTGGTTAATCCCCTGAGAGTGTTCTCGTATCTCCAGCAGATCTGCCTTGTTTTCCCAGTGGATTTTGCGTAGATGTTTATATGTCTACAATCCCCAGCAGATTCATTTCTTTTTTCTGCAGTAGATCTCCTCATCTTATTGAAGTGGAAGTTCCTGTGAATTCTTTATTATCCCCAGGAAAAGTCAGAAAGATTTGGGTTATTATTATTCCCCGACAGCTTTCTTGCCATCCTCAAAGCAGAGTTTATGTGGTTATCCTCTTTGTGGATTGTTGATGTTAGAAGATTGATATTTGGGTTTCTCCCTAAGGAGTGTCTTCCTTTCTCCAGCAAGATTTGAGCCTTATAATAGGATTTATTTTCCTTTGATGGCTTCGGTTTATCTCTTGCCAGATTTCTTTAGCTAAATCCCTAGCAGAGCTGCTAATGATATCTCCATTTTGTTGAGATTAGCCGAGTATTTAGTGGTATTTTATTTATTTATTCTACCCTCTGTTTATCCTTATGTTTATTTTGTCAGCATATTCATGCTCATACGCATTGCAAACGCATTCGTTTGTTGTGCATAGCATTTTTGTTGTTGCATTGTGCATCTGGCATTTTGTGTTGGTGCTTCTTTTCTCTCTGGCGTTGTTATCCCTGCAGAGCGTGTGTGTCCTCTCTCCATTAGAGTGTTGACCCATAAGCAGAAAATGCCTATCTTTACTAATTCCCCACCGAGTTTATGCCTCGTGGAAGATTTTTGTTTTAGTTTCCTCCCTAATTCATTTGTCTAGATGGAACTAATCCCCAGTTAAGATATTTCCTCCTCGGGATGAGTCTTGTTTGACCATTTCTCTCTGGTTTATTCCCGTATTGAATTTTGGTCCCTTGCTCTAGCAATGGGGGCTTATCACCTTTGTCATCCTGCCCATTTAGTTGGTAGTAGGTGATATAGCTGGCTTATTACCTTTGTCATCCTGCCCTTTATTGGTAGTAGGTAATATAGTCGGGTTTGATTACCTTGTTGTAGGTGTCACTTGGTTGATAGTTGGTAATCTTTCCCTCGTTCGGGTTTATCACCTTTGTCGTCCTGCCCTTTAGTTTGTAGTAGGTGATATTTCTCGGACCTTTTGAGATTATTACCTTTGTCGTCTTGCCCTTTGTTGGTAGTAGGTAATATTTTTTATACCCTTGGTTGATTACCTTGTTGTAACTGTCACTTGGTTGATAGTTGGTAATCTCTCTTTTTGAGCTTATCACCTTTGTCGTCCTGCCCATTTAGTTGGTAGTAGGTGATATAGATTGCTTATTACCTTTGTCGTCCTGCCCTTTAGTTGGTAGTAGGTAATATAGTCGGGTTTGATTACCTTGTTATAGTTGTCACTTGGTTGATAGCTGGTAATCTTTCCCTCGTTCGGGTTTATCACCTTTGTCGTCCTGCCCTTTAGTTGGAAGTATGTGATATTTCTCGTCCCCCTTTTGAGATTATTACCTTTGTCATCCTGCCCTTTGTTAGTAGTAGGTAATATTTCTCATATCCTTTTGGTTGACTGCCTTGTTGTAGCTATCACTTGGTTGGTAGTTGGCAATCTTTCTTTTTGATAATGCTATTACCGGATGTCGGGTAGTAGATGACCTTTTCCCCAACGGAGATTTTTTCCCTCCTTGTTGGGATGAGTTTTTCTCTTTTATTCCTGGTGTTGGTAATTTTCCCTCAGTGGAATCTTACTCTTTATTCTTCCCCAGCGGAGATTGTTTCCTCCCCTGTTGGGATACACTTTCCCTCTTTTGTTTTCCCCTGTGGAGTCTTTGCTCCCCAGCTTTTGTTTGTTTCTTGTGACGTTTTCTCCCTACCGAGGTCTTCAGTCTGCATATCATTTGCACGATCATATCATTTTGTGGTCTCTTAGGGCCAAAAATTTGGTTATTGTTATATTTAAGTCTCTTCTATCTCGTTGGGACAAAGATGCCCATCTTCGTATCTCCGGATAGAAGAAACTTAAATAGGGGCAGCTGTAATACCCTAATTTTTACCCCTAAGATCCCACGTGTCTTTTTGCATTTCATACTGATAAGTGCAAATTGTAGCTATTTTTGTATATAAGTTTTGTTTCACTTATCGATACTTTTTGTTACAAACGTTCGAATAAACCCCGCTTTGTTTGTAAATATGTTTACTTTACGTTATAGTGTATATATTGCGTTACCGTGTAAATATCATTGAGTTTAATTGATTTACATTTATTTTTGCAGGTATTCAATCAAGGATATCTTTCCATTGTTTTATAGAGCATTGAATAAGCCTTCCAGCGCTTCAAACCGGGGGAAAAACAGAGTTACGGTTCAAAAGTTATGGCCAAAACAGTGCTGTTTTATTACTGTCTACTGTCAGCTGCGCCTTAGCAGCGTCGGGCGGTAGATTGCAGGGCCGGGCGCTCCAGAACAATGCTAGAACTTACAAAATAAGCCGCCTTTCCCCGTCGGGTGCCCCAGAATACCGTCGGGCAAAACTGGACGGGCATAAACACCATTAAAGGTTCAAAAACACAATTTTTAGAGTATGGTTTTGGGGTTTTGTGATCTCAACTCCATCAAATTTCATTTTTCAGTAGATTAGCTTAGAAAACATCATGGAAGCTTGCATGTGGATGATCCGAGGTGGATTTCTCATCAATCGGCTCTGACAATCCGTGAAGTGTTTGGTTCATTTCTGATTTTCTTCATGTCTTTCTTCTTTGTTGGGTTTGTATATGTTTTTACTTTGATCTTATATACATTTTTCGCTAATGGCATTATATTTAATTTGCTTTATGAATCTTTATTGGTGATTGTTCTTGATTTTTGCTTAAATGCGCGGGGTTTAGGTCGCGTTAGAGATAAACTTCACAAACTTCGATTAAGGATAATTATCTGTTAGTTTATGAACTCTAGAGATAGATTTAGGGCTAACAATCCGTATGAGTGTCGAAACTTAATGCCTCCATGTCTTGAGTCGGGTGCGAGAGTGCCGATGAGGGTAGCATGGTTGAGTGTGCCAGAGATGGACATGAGCTGTGAACGATACTGGGTGATATTAAGGAGTATTGTAAGTTGAGTATAACTGGTCGATAGGTTTAAGTTTGTGATGAGTGGAATATATACATGCTTGATAAGTCTTTTCTCTCTGATGAATGAATTTTCTTGTGTTAATATTTACTTTTCTTTTTGTATACTTTAAAACCATTCAAAACTCAAACTCATTAACAATTAAACCGTCGAATGGCAGTTCAATTCCAATCTCTGTGGACACGATAAATTCCCGGAAAAACACTTCCAAAATGTTTGTTGCTTGCCGCTTTACCGCTTCAACAAAATGCTGCCGTTGTCGGGGATTGGTTTATTGTTCTTGCATCGCGATTGTTTCGTTGTTTTTGAGTTTTATAGATATCGCACATATTGTATATTTTCACTTGTTTATATTTATACTTGTATATTTTTAATGTTTGTTCAAGTGTTTGGTTAGGACGCTTGCTTTTGGTTGCACGGTGAGAAATCACCATGGCATGAAGAGAGGAAGTTTCTAGCTAAGCATTGTAAAGGCATCGAGCTTACAACGTAAAACAAGCATGGTGTATTCTTTTCTTTTGTTGTTGTGTAGCTTAGGTAGTGTGGTGAACATTCATTAAACAAGTTGTACTCGGATTTTTTGTAAATTCTCATATCTTCACTTTACAACTTGTTTAATGAATTTTCTACCGGTTTTTCAGTTTGTTAATATTAATAGTTTTCGTGTTTGTCAGTGAACTTGATTTGAATAGCTTGAGGAAATTTGGTGATGTTCCAAGTTTGATAGTTTCAACTTGCGGATGTATGGTAATGATTTTGTTAAGTTTTGTACACGTCCAAGGTATGCATTTATCGCTATCTAAACTTTAGGATATTCATGATACTTAGGCATTTTACAAACTTCCATTCCATTCATTCTTTTGTATACTTGTTCTTGTTGTGAATCTCTTTAGTTCCCACCCTTTTTGTGAGGAAGCCTTCTATTGTTCATATATGCACGGAGTACCAACATTCTTGTTTTAACTGGATTTTATTATGCTTAATCTTTTGTTTGTGTTGATTATATGAAAGCATGAAAAGGATCAAGGCATTTTGTTTCATTTTGAACACAATTACCTATCCAAATAGTCATTCACTTTGTGAGCGTGTGATCATTCGTAACCCCTTTGAGCTTTTTGATCCATGTTTTATTTGAACTTAATGCTTGTCTATGAGTATTTAGTTCACTTATTTTTTATTGGATTTTGTTTTTTCTTGGACCCTCAACTTTTTGTGTTGTTGTATGAATTTTTGACTTGCCTTAGAAAGTAGGGAGTATTCACATGATGATGTGGTTGAATTCAAGTTGGGGAGAGAATGATTGTTTACTCATTGGTTATTTTCTATGAGGATGAGAAAGAAAAGAAAAAAGAGAAAAAATGAAAAAGAAAAGGAAAAAAAAAAGAAAAAGAAAGAAAAAGAAAATCCTTGAAAAAGAAAACAAAAAGAGTTCAAATAATTGAGCTAAATAAGTATTGTGTGTGTGCAACACTTGGGATTTTGGAAGAAGTTGATTGGAATTTTTGTGTTTGAGTCTTTGTGAGTTGATCACTCCCTTAGGTTTAGGCAAGTTTTTGTTTCAATTACCTTTAGAAATTGCCCCTTGTTTGTTTACCCGACCACGCTACAACCTTGAAAGCCCATGTGATTCTTGCTTTTATGTTTTCAATATGATTTTTGGATGAATGCATAATTTAGTCTTTTGTTTTCAAGATTGTTGTGTGAGTGTAAAGTACCTTATTTTGTGTTTTTCATCTACCAATTATTTTTTTTGCTAGGTGTGATTCACATTTGAACTTGTGTTGTTTTAGGATGTTTGGCATGATTTTTGTATTTTGCATTTGTTTTGTGACTATGTTCTCGTCGTAGTTCAGTGGTAAGTATTTACTTTGTGTGTACCATTTTTCATTTGAACCATACATTTGTTTCCGTATTTCAAAACCTGTTGATTCGTGATTCTTTGGTTTTCACTCTGTTTCTTTGAATTATTTGATTTTTATTTGAGGACAAACAATTATGTAAGCTGGGGAGAGTTTGATAAGTGCAAATTGTAGCCATTTTTGTATATAAGTTTTTTTGCACTTATCGATACTTTTTGTTACAAACGTTCGAATAAATTCTGCTTTGTTTGTAAATATGTTTACTTTACGTTATAGTGTATATATTGTGTTATCGTGTAAATACCATTGAGTTTAATTGATTTACATTTATTTTTGCAGGTATTCAATCAAGGATATCTTGCCATTTTTGTATAGAGCATTGAATAAGCTTTCCAGCGCTTCAAACCGGGCGAAAAACGGAGTTACGGTTCAAAAGTTATGGCCAAAACAATGCTGTTTTGTTGCTGTCTACTGTCAGCTGCGCCTTAGCAGCGCCGGACGAAGCAGTGTAACACCCCCAATCTATCCCCCAAATAAATAAAGCGATAACAAAATATATCAGAGTATAATTAAAACATTCATGGCATAGACAGAGGCGTCACATCAATTGAAACAAAATACAACAACCTGCTCATATAGATATGCAACAATCCGGTAGCAACTAACAGAGGAACTTAGTTCCTAACACCCACAATTCAGGTACAGAATAAAAGCGGAAAATCTGCAACTGAAATCTCATATATATATATATATATATATATATATATAACATAAAAGTTTGTCTGTCATACACAGATTCATACATATACAATCCAAGAAGAACATATACATATACACATAATCATAAACGATCTCCCCGACTACCCGGTGCTACATATCAGAGCCGACCGACAAAAGAATGAAGACCTAAGCTTCACAAAAAGACCTCCAGCATCTAATCTGGAATGCCTCATGGAGCATTTAAAACAGCAGAAGGGTGAGAAACACAATCATAATATAATTGCATACAATTATATAATAACACCAAAATACACATGTAAAATATTCTCACCACAACTTACAACAGAATTCAAACACAAAACAACACAATGCATATCTCATATATCCATCACCAAGGCATATCAACCATGCTCAATGCATTTATCACCAACCTATATATATGTATCTCAACTCATCAATTCCATTCACAATTCCACACAAAATCAATCCATTCATGATTTATACAAATGCAAAGAGACCGACACAACGACTCTATGCTAATGCGGTACCATCCATCTGTCATTCTCATCATTAGTTCACTCAGGAACTATTGAAATCGTCGCTTGTTACTTAGTGTAACTCCCCGTTGGGAAAACGATGTTCCCCGTCGCTCACACCTCTTTGTATAAGGCACACGACGTTTATGGATCACTCACACCTCTTTGTATAAGGCACACGACCCGATCGCTCACACCTCTTTTTATAAGGCACACGATCGTCTATAATCATCGCTCACACCTCTTTGTATAAGGCACACGATGTTATAACAGATTCCCTCTAGAATCGTTTCGTCGCTCACACCCACTAGGGCACACGACATCTCAAGAATGCATATCATGATGCTTAGTATACAATGACTCATGACATTCAAATGCACACATATACACATCCATAATCATGCATATATAATCAAACACAACACAATGCATTTTCTTTCCCTTAGGCCACAAACCATCATCTCAACATTTCATCGCATGCATTCACCTCACATAACAACACACAAGTCATACAATATCAATATAAAGCATATTGCATCTTAACACATCAAATACACACCATTGAAACGATAAAAGTCGACAAAATGACACTATTCCAAATTCCCGACATAATTAAATCAGCCAACAATCTCAAAACCATTTTAATAAGAAAGTACACCTCAATAGCTTTCCAACGATACCAAGAATGTTCAAAACGGATAATCGGAACACAAGTTATGGAATAAAAAAGAAATGGAATCGCGAAAAGACAAAATTCTACACCCTCGCTGGCCATACGCGTATTGCCCTGAGCCATACGCGTATTGCCCAGCCCCATACGCGTACCATTACGCATTTCAGCAGATGGGCGAGAAAAATGGATTTCCATACGCGTATTGCCTCAATTTGCACCTGCCATACGCGTATTGCCCAACCCAATACGCGTATGGACATGCCTGATACGTGTAACGGCAGTGACAACCCAGAATTTTCTGCTGCGAAATTCTACCAAAAATCACTCCAATTTTCACCTAAACACCAGAAAATTACCAATAGATTGCACAACAACACCTATCTAACATGTATCAACAATAAGGAACCTGAAAACACGATTTCCGACACATTTTATCAAATTCTAACAATCTCAACATATTATGGTTTTAGTTCTATATCCAATTTCAACTCAAAAACAAGCAAATACATACATACATAATCATACACAAGTATAAGATAATCGAGTTTCGCACCCTTACCCGATTTAATCGTGTTTAAAAAGTCGGTTGATCGGTTTCTTAAATCCCAAGTTTTTCTCTCTTTTTCTTCTCTTCTTTTCCTTCTTTCTCTTTTTCTTCTCTTTTTTTTCTTTCTCTCTATTTTTCTCTCTTTCTATTTTTATGAAAAACATAACTAACCAAGCCAAAAGACCAAAATACCCCTACACTCAATTATCTCGCAAACGCTCACAAAACACGATAAAACATAATCACGATGAAAAATAATATATTATCAAATAAAAGTCAAAAATAAAATAATATAATAATAGAAATAATTAGATCGACTCGATTAAATAAAACTAACAAAAACTGGGGCGTTACAAGCAGCGTCGGGCGGTAGATTGCAGGGCCAAGCGCTCCAGAACAATGCTGGAACTCACAAAATAAGCCGCCTTTCGCCGCCGAGCGCCCCAGAATACCGTCAGGCGAAACTGGACGGGCAGAAACACCATTAAAGGGTCAAAAACACAATTTTTAGAGTATGGTTTTGGGGTTTTGTGATCCCAACTCCATCAAACTTCATTTTTCAGTAGATTAGCTTAGAAAACATCATGGAAGCTTGCATGTGGATGATCCGAGGTGGATTTCTCATCGATCGGCTCTGACAATCCATGAAGTGTTTAGTTCATTTCTGATTTTCTTCATGTCTTTCTTCTTTGTTGGGTTTGTATATGTTTTTACTTTGATCTTATGTACATTTGTCGCCCATGGCGTTATATATAATTTGCTTTATGAATCTCTATTGATTGATCTTGATTTTTGCTTAAATGTGCGGGGTTTGGGTCGTGTTAGAGATAAACTTCACAAACTTTGATTAAGGATAATTATCTGTTAGTTTCTGAACTCTAGAGATAGATTTAGGGGTAACAATCTGTATGAGTGTCGAAACTTAATGCCTCCGTGTCTTGAGTCGGGTGCGAGAGTGCCGATGAGGGTAGCATGGTTGAGTGTGCCAGAGATGGACATGTGCTGTGAATGATACCGGGTGATATTGAGGAGTATTGTAAGTTGAGTGTAACTGGTCGATAGATTTAAGTTTGTGATGAGTGGACTATATACATGCTTGATAAGTCTTTTCTCTCTGATGAATGAATTTTCTTGTGTTAATATTTACTTTTCTGTTTGTATACTTTAAAACCATTCAAAACTCAAACTCATTAACAATTAAACCGTCGAATGGTAGTTCAATTCCAATCTCTGTGGACACGATAAATTCCCGGAAAAATACTTCCAAAATGTTTGTTGCTTGCCGTTTTACCGCTTAAACAAAATGGGGCCGTTGTCAGGGATTGGTTTATTGTTCTTGCATCGCGATTGTTTCTTTGTTTTTGAGTTTTGTAGATATCGCACATATTGTATATTTTCACTTGTCTATATTTATACTTGTATATTTTTAATGTTTTTTCAAATGTTTGGTTAGGACGCTTGCTTTTGGTTGCGCGGTGAGACATCAGCATGGCATGAAGAGAGGAATTTTCTAGCTAAGCATTGTAAAGGCGTCGAGCTTATGACGTAAAACAAGCATGGTGTATTCTTTTCTTTTGTTGTTGTGTAGCTTAGGTAGTGTGGTGAACATTCATTAAACAAGTTGTACTCGGATTTTTCGTAAATTCTCATATCTTCACTTTACAACTTGTTTAATGAATTTTCTACTTGTTTTTCAGTTTGTTAAAATTAATAGTTTTCGTGTTTGTCAATGAACTTGATTTGAATAGCTTGAAGAAATTTGGTGATGTTCCAAGTTTGATCGTTTCAACTTGCGGATGTATGGTAATGATTTTATTAAGTTTTGTACACGTCCAAGGTATGCGTTTATCGCTTTCTAGACTTTAGCATATTCATGATACTTAGGCATTTTACAAACTTCCATGCCATTCATTATTTTGTATACTTGTTCTTGTTGTGAATCACTTTAGTTCCCACCCTTTTTGTGAGGAAGCCTTCTATTGTTCATATATGCACGGAGTACCAACATTCTTGTTTTAACTGGATTTTATTATGCTTAATCTTTTGTTTGTGTTGATTATAAGAAAGCATGAAAAGGATCAAGGCATTTTGTTTCATTTTGAGCACAACTACCTATCCAAATAGTCATTCACCTTGTGAGCGTGTGATCATTCGTAACCCCTTTGAGCCTTTTGATCCATGTTTTATTTGAACTTAATGCTTATCTATGAGTATTTAGTTCACTTATTTTTTATTGGATTTTGTTTTTTCTTGGACCCTCAACTTTTTGTGTTGTTGTATGAATTTTTGCCTTGCCTTAGAAAGTAGGGAGTATTCACATGATGATGTGGTTGAATTCAAGTTGGGGAGAGAATGATTGTTTACTCATTGGTTGTTTTCTATGAGGATGAAAAAGAAAAGAAAAAAGAGAAAAATATGAAAAAGAAAAGAAAAAGAAAGAAACAGAAAATCCTTGAAAAAGGAAACAAAAAGAGTTCAAATAATTGTGCTAAATAAGTATTGTGTGTTGTGTAACACTTGGAATTTTGGAGAAAGTTTATTGGAATTTTTGTGTTTGAGACTTTGTGAGTTGATCACTCCCTTAGGTTTAGGCAAGTTTTTGTTTCAATTACCTTTAGAAATAGCCCCTTGTTTGTTTACCCGACCACGCTGCAACCTTGAAAGCCCTTGTGATTCTTGCTTTTATGTTTTCAATATGATTTTTGGATGAATACATAATTTAGTCTTTTGTTTTCAAGATTGTTGTGTGAGTGTAAAGTACCTTATTTTGTGTTTTTCATCTACCGATGATTGTTTTTGCTAGGTGTGATTTACATTTGAACTTGTGTGGTTTTAGGATGTTTGGCATGATTTTTGTATTTTGCATTTTTTTCGTGACTATTTTCTCGTCGTAGTTTAGTGGTAAGTATTTACTTTGTGTGTACCGTATTTCATTTGAACCATACATTTGTTTCTGTTTTTCAAAACCTGTTGATTCTTGATTCTTTGGTTTTCACTCTGTTTCTTTGAGTTGTTTGATTTTTGTTTGAGGACAAACAATTATGTAAGTTGGGGAGAATTTGATAAGTCCAAATTGTAGTTATTTTTGTATATAAGTTTTGTTGCACTTATCGATACTTTTTGTTACAAACGTTCGAATAACCCCCGCTTTGTTTGTAAATATGTTTACTTTACGTTATAGTGCATATATTGTGTTATCGTGTAAATATCATTGAGTTTAATTTTTACATTTATTTTTGCAGGTATTTAATCAAGGATATCTTGCCATTGTTGTATAGAGCATTGAATAAGCTTTCCAGCGCTTCAAACTGGGCGAAAAACAGAGTTACGGTTCAAAAGTTATGGCCAAAACAGTGTTGTTTTATTGCTGTCTACTGTCAGCTGCGCCTTAGCAGAGCCGGGCGAAGAAGCGCGGGGCGGTAGATTGCAGAGTCGGGCGCTCTAGAACAATGTTGGAATTACAAAATAAGCGGCCTTTCGCCGCCGGGCGCCCCAGAATATAATCGGACGAAACTGGACGGGCAGAAACACCATTAAAGGGTCAAAAAGACAATTTTTAGAGTATGCTTTTGGGTTTTTGTGATCCCAACTCTATCAAACTTCATTTTTCAGTAGATTAGCATAGAAAACATCATAGAAGCTTGCATGTGGATGATCCGAGGTGGATTTCTCATCGATCAGCTCTGACAATCCGTGAAGTGTTTGGTTCATTGTTGATTTTCTTAATGTCATTCTTATTTGTTTGGTTTGTATAAGTTTTTACTTTGATCTTATGTACATTTGTCGCCCATGGCGTTATATTTAATTTGCTTTATGAATCTCTATTGATTGTTCTTGATTTTTGGTTAAATGCGCGGTGTTTGGGTCGTGTTAGAGATAAACTTTATAAACTTCGATTAAGGATAATTATTTGTTAGTTTGTGAACTCTAGAGATAGATTTAGGGCTAACGATCCGTATGGGTGTCGCAACTTAATGCCTTTGTGTCTTGAGTCGGGTGCGAGAGTGCCGATGAGGGTAGCATGGTTGAGTGTGCCAGAGATGGACATGTGCTGTGAACGATACCGGGTGATATTGAGGAGTATTGTAAGTTAAGTGTAACTGGTCAATAGGTTTAAGTTTGTGATAAGTGGAATATATAAATGCTTGATAAGTCTTTTCTCTCTGATGAATGAATTTTCTTGTGTTAATATTTACTTTTCTGTTTGTATACTTTAAAACTATTCTAAACCCAAACTCATTAACAATTAAACCGTCGAATGGCAGTTCAAATCCAATCTCTGTGGACACGATAAATTCCTGGAAAAATACTTCCAAAATGTTTGTTGCTTGCCGCTTCAACAAAATGGCGTCGTTGCCAGGGATTGGTTTATTGTTCTTGCATCGCGAATGTTTCGTTGTTTTTGAGTTTTGTAGATATCGCACATATTGTATATTTTCACTTGTCTATATTTATACTTGTATATTTTTAATGTTTGTTCAAATGTTTGGTTAGGACGCTTGCTTTTGGTTGCGCGGTGAGACATCACCATGGCATGAAGAGAGGAATTTTCTAGCTAAGCATTGTAAAGGCGTCGAGCTTACGACGTAAAACAAGCATGGTGTATTCTTTTCTTTTGTTGTTGTGTAGCTTAGGTAGTGTGGTGAACAATCATTAAAAAAGTTGTAATCGGATTTTTTGTAAATTCTCATAACTTCACTTTACAACTTGTTTAATGAATTTTCTACCGGTTTTTCAGTTTGTTAATATTAATAGTTTTCGTGTATGTCAATGAACTTGATTTGAATAGCTTGAACAAATTTGGTGATGTTCCAAGTTTGATCGTTTCAACTTGCGGATTTATGGTAATGATTTTGTTAAGTTTTGTACACGTCCAAGGTATGTGTTTATCGCTTTCTAGACTTTAGCATATTCATGATACTTAGGCATTTTACAAACTTCCATGCCATTCATTATTTTGTATACTTGTTCTTGTTGTGAATCACTTTAGTTCCCACCCTTTTTGTGAGGAAGCCTTCTATTGTTCATATATGCACGGAGTACCAACATTCTTGTTTTAACTGGATTTTATTATGCTTAATCTTTTGTTTGTGTTGATTATAAGAAAGCATGAAAAGGATCAAGCGTTTTTGTTTCATTTTGAGCACAACTACCTATCCAAATAGTCATTCACCTTGTGAGCGTGTGATCATTCGTAACCCCTTTGAGCCTTTTGATCCATGTTTTATTTGAACTTAATGCTTGTCTATGAGTCTTTAGTTCACTTATTTTTTATTGGATTTTGTTTTTTCTTGGACCCTCAACTTTTTGTGTTGTTGTATGAATTTTTGCCTTGCCTTAGAAAGTAGGGAGTATTCACATGATGATGTGGTTGAATTCAAGTTGGGGAGAGAATGATTGTTTACTCATTGGTTGTTTTCTATGAGGATGAAAAAGAAAAGAAAAAAGAGAAAAATATGAAAAGGAAAAGAAAAAGAAAGAAACAGAAAATCCTTGAAAAAGGAAACAAAAAGAGTTCAAATAATTGTGCTAAATAAGTATTGTGTGTTGTGTAACACTTGGGATTTTGGAGAAAGTTTATTGGAATTTTTGTGTTTGAGTCTTTGTGAGTTGATCACTCCCTTAGGTTTAGGCAAGTTTTTGTTTCAATTACCTTTAGAAATTGCCCCTTGTTTGTTTACCCGACCACGCTGCAACCTTGAAAGCCCTTGTGATTCTTGCTTTTATGTTTTCAATATGATTTTTGGATGAATACATAATTTAGTCTTATGTTTTCAAGATTGTTGTGTGAGTGTAAAGTACCTTATTTTGTGTTTTTCATCTACCAATGATTGTTTTTGCTAGGTGTGATTTACATTTGAACTTGTGTGGTTTTAGGATGTTTGGCATGATTTTTGTATTTTGCATTTTTTTCGTGACTATTTTCTCGTCGTAGTTTAGTGGTAAGTATTTACTTTGTGTGTACCGTATTTCATTTGAACCATACATTCGTTTCTGTTTTTCAAAACCTGTTGATTCGTGATTCTTTGGTTTTCACTCTGTTTCTTTGAGTTGTTTGATTTTTGTTTGAGGACAAACAATTATGTAAGTTGGGGAGAGTTTGATAAGTCCAAATTGTAGTTATTTTTGTATATAAGTTTTGTTGCACTTATCGATACTTTTTGTTACAAACGTTCGAATAACCCCCGTTTTGTTTGTAAATATGTTTACTTTACGTTATAGTGCATATATTGCGTTATCGTGTAAATATCATTGATTTTAATTTTTACATTTATTTTTGCAGGTATTCAATCAAGGATATCTTGCCATTGTTGTATAGAGCATTGAATAAGCTTTCCAGCGCTTCAAACTGGGCGAAAAACAGAATTACGGTTCAAAAGTTATGGCCAAAACAGTGTTGTTTTGTTGCTGTCTACTGTCAGCTGCGCCTTAGCAGAGCCGGGCGAAGAAGCGTCGGGCGGTAGATTACAGAGTCGGGCGCTCTAGAACAATGTTGGAATTACAAAATAAGCGGCCTTTCGCCGCCGGGCGCCCCAGAATATAGTTGGACGAAACTGGACGGGCAGAAACACCATTAAAGGGTCAAAAAGACAATTTTTAGAGTATGCTTTTGGGTTTTTGTGATCCCAACTCTATCAAAATTCATTTTTCAGTAGATTAGCATAGAAAACATCATAGAAGCTTGCATGTGGATGATCCGAGGTGGATTTCTCATCGATCAGCTCTGACAATCCGTGAAGTGTTTGGTTCATTGTTGATTTTCTTCATGTCATTCTTATTTGTTGGGTTTGTATATGTTTTTACTTTGATCTTATGTACATTTGTCGCCCATGGCGTTATATTTAATTTGCTTTATGAATCTCTATTGATTGTTCTTGATTTTTGCTTAAATGCGCGGGGTTTGGGTCGTGTTAGAGATAAACATCATAAACTTCGATTAAGGATAATTATTTGTTAGTTTGTGAACTCTAGAGGTAGATTTAGGGCTAACAATCCGTATGGGTGTCGAAACTTAATGCCTTTGTGTCTTGAGTCGGGTGCGAGAGTGCCGATGAGGGTAGCATGGTTGAGTGTGCCAGAGATGGACATGTGCTGTGAACGATACCGGGTGATATTGAGGAGTATTGTAAGTTAAGTGTAACTGGTCAATAGGTTTAAGTTTGTGATAAGTGGAATATATAAATGCTTGATAAGTCTTTTCTCTCTGATGAATGAATTTTCTTGTGTTAATATTTACTTTTCTGTTTGTATACTTTAAAACTATTCTAAACCCAAACTCATTAACAATTAAACCGTCGAATGGCAGTTCAAATCCAATCTCTGTGGACACGATAAATTCCTGGAAAAATACTTCCAAAATGTTTGTTGCTTGCCGCTTCAACAAAATGGCGTCGTTGCCAGGGATTGGTTTATTGTTCTTGCATCGCGAATGTTTCGTTGTTTTTGAGTTTTGTAGATATCGCACATATTGTATATTTTCACTTGTCTATATTTATACTTGTATATTTTTAATGTTTGTTCAAATGTTTGGTTAGGACGCTTGCTTTTGGTTGCGCGGTGAGACATCACCATGGCATGAAGAGAGGAATTTTCTAGCTAAGCATTGTAAAGGCGTCGAGCTTACGACGTAAAACAAGCATGGTGTATTCTTTTCTTTTGTTGTTGTGTAGCTTAGGTAGTATGGTGAACATTCATTAAACAAGTTGTAATCGGATTTTTCGTAAATTCTCATAAATTCACTTTACAACTTGTTTAATGAATTTTCTACCGGTTTTTCAGTTTGTTAATATTAATAGTTTTCGTGTTTGTCAATGAACTTGATTTGAATAGCTTGAACAAATTTGGTGATGTTCCAAGTTTGATCGTTTCAACTTGCGGATTTATGGTAATAATTTTGTTAAGTTTTGTACACGTCCAAGGTATGTGTTTATCGCTTTCTAGACTTTAGCATATTCATGATACTTAGGCATTTTACAAACTTCCATGCCATTCATTATTTTGTATACTTGTTCTTGTTGTGAATCACTTTAGTTCCCACCCTTTTTGTGAGGAAGCCTTCTATTGTTCATATATGCACGGAGTACCAACATTCTTGTTTTAACTGGATTTTATTATGCTTAATCTTTTGTTTGTGTTGATTATAAGAAAGCATGAAAAGGATCAAGGCATTTTGTTTCAATTTGAGCACAACTACCTATCCAAATAGTCATTCACCTTGTGAGCGTGTGATCATTCGTAACCCCTTTGAGCCTTTTAATCCAAGTTTTATTTGAACTTAATGCTTGTCTATGAGTATTTAGTTCACCTATTTTTTATTGGATTTTGTTTTTTCTTGGACCCTCAACTTTTTGTGTTGTTGTATGAATTTTTGCCTTGCCTTAGAAAGTAGGGAGTATTCACATGATGATGTGGTTGAATTCAAGTTGGGGAGAGAATGATTGTTTACTCATTGGTTGTTTTCTATGAGGATGAAAAAGAAAAGAAAAAAGAGAAAAATATGAAAAAGAAAAGAAAAAAGAAAAGAAAAAGAAAGAAACAGAAAATCCTTGAAAAAGGAAACAAAACGAGTTCAAATAATTGTGCTAAATAAGTATTGTGTGTTGTGTAACACTTGGGATTTTGGAGGAAGTTTATTGGAATTTTTGTGTTTGAGTCTTTGTGAGTTGATCACTCCCTTAGGTTTAGGCAGGTTTTTGTTTCAATTACCTTTAGAAATTGCCCCTTGTTTGTTTACCCGACCACGCTGCAACCTTGAAAACCCTTGTGATTCTTGCTTTTATGTTTTCAATATGATTTTGGATGAATACATAATTTAGTCTTTTGTTTTCAAGATTGTTGTGTGAGTGTAAAGTACCTTATTTTGTGTTTTTCATCTACCGATGATTGTTTTTGCTAGGTGTGATTTACATTTGAACTTGTGTGGTTTTAGGATGTTTGGCATGATTTTTGTATTTTGCATTTTTTTCGTGACTATTTTCTCGTCGTAGTTTAGTGGTAAGTATTTACTTTGTGTGTACCGTTTTTCATTTGAACCATACATTTGTTTCCGTTTTTCAAAACCTGTTGATTCGTGATTCTTTGGTTTTCACTCTGTTTCTTTGAGTTGTTTGATTTTTGTTTGAGGACAAACAACTATGTAAGTTGGGGAGAGTTTGATAAGTCCAAATTGTAGTTATTTTTGTATATAAGTTTTGTTGCACTTATCGATACTTTTTGTTACAAACGTTCGAATAACCCCCGCTTTGTTTGTAAATATGTTTACTTTACGTTATAGTGCATATATTGCGTTATCGTGTAAATATCATTGAGTTTAATATTTACATTTATTTTTGCAGGTATTCAATCAAGGATATCTTGCCATTGTTGTATAGAGCATTAAATAAGCTTTCCAGCGCTTCAAACTGGGCGAAAAACAGAGTTACGGTTCAAAAGTTATGGCCAAAACAGTGTTGTTTTGTTGCTGTCTACTGTCAGCTGCGCCTTAGCAGAGCCGGGCGAAGAAGCGCCGGGCGGTAGATTGCAGAGCCGAGCGCTCTAGAACAATGTTGGAATTACAAAATAAGCGGTCTTTCGCCGCCGGGCGCCCCAGAATATTGTCGGGCGAAACTGGACGGGTAGAAACACCATTAAAGGGTCAAAAACACAATTTTTAGAGTATGGTTTTGGGTTTTTGTGATCCCAACTCTATCAAACTTCATTTTTCAGTAGATTAGCATAGAAAACTTCATAGAAGCTTGCATGTGGATGATCCGAGGTGGATTTCTCATCGATCAGCTCTGACAATCCGTGAAGTGTTTGGTTCATTATTGATTTTCTTCATGTCTTTCTTATTATTGGGTTTGTATAAGTTTTTACTTTGATCTTATGTACATTTGTCGCCCATGGCGTTATATTTAATTTGCTTTATGAATCTCTATTGATTGTTCTTGATTTTTGCGTAAATGCGCGGGGTTTGGGTCGTGTTAGAGATAAACTTCATAAACTTTGATTAAGGGTAATTATTTGATAGTTTGTGAACTCTAGAGATAGATTTAGGGATAACAATCCGTATGGGTGTCGAAACTTAATGCCTTTGTGTCTTGAGTCGGGTGCGAGAGTGCCGATGATGGTAGCATGGTTGAGTGTGCCAGAGATGGACATATGCTGTGAACGATACCGGGTGATATTGAGGAGTATTGTAAGTTAAGTGTAACTGGTCGATAGGTTTAAGTTTGTGATAAGTGGAATATATAAATGCTTGATAAGTCTTTTCTCTCTGATGAATGAATTTTCTTGTGTTAATAATTACTTTTCTGTTTGTATACTTTAAAACTATTCTAAACCCAAACTCATTAACAATTAAACCGTCGAATGGCAGTTCAAATCCAATCTCTGTGGACACGATAAATTCCTGGAAAAATACTTCGAAATGTTTGTTGCTTTCCGCTTTACCGCTTCAACAAAATGGCGTCGTTGCCAGGGATTGGTTTATTGTTCTTGCATCGAGATTGTTTCGTTGTTTTTGAGTTTTGTAGATATCGCACATATTGTATATTTTCACTTGCCTATATTTATACTTGTATATTTTTAATGTTTGTTCAAATGTTTGGTTAGGACGCTTGCTTTTGGTTGCGCGGTGAGACATCACCATGGCATGAAGAGAGGAATTTTCTAGCTAAGCATTGTAAAGGCGTCGAGCTTACGACGTAAAACAAGCATGGTGTATTCTTTTCTTTTGTTGTTGTGTAGCTTAGGTAGTGTGGTGAACATTCATTAAACAAGTTGTAATCGGATTTTTCGTAAATTCTCATAACTTCACTTTATAACTTGTGTAATGAATTTTCTACCGATTTTTCAGTTTGTTAATATTAATAGTTTTCGTGTTTGTCAATTAAATGGATTTGAATAGCTTGAACAAATTTGGTTATGTTCCAAGTTTGATCGTTTCAACTTGCGGATTTATGGTAATGATTTTGTTAAGTTTTGTACACGTCCAAGGTATGTGTTTATCGCTTTCTAGACTTTAGCATATTCATGATACTTAGGCATTTTACAAACTTTCATGCCATTCATTATTTTGTATACTTGTTCTTGTTGTGAATCACTTTAGTTCCCACCCTTTTTGTGAGGAAGCCTTCTATTGTTCATATATGCACGGAGTACCAACATTCTTGTTTTAACTGGATTTTATTATGCTTAATCTTTTGTTTGTGTTGATTATAAGAAAGCATGAAAAGGATCAAGGCATTTTGTTTCATTTTGAGCACAACTACCTATCCAAATAGTCATTCACCTTGTGAGCGTGTGATCATTCGTAACCCCTTTGAGCCTTTTGATCCATGTTTTATTTGAACTTAATGCTTGTTTATGAGTATTTAGTTCACTTATTTTTTATTGGATTTTGTTTTTTCTTGGACCCTCAACTTTTTGTGTTGTTGTATGAATTTTTGCCTTGCCTTAGAAAGTAGGGAGTATTCATATGAAGATGTGGTTGAATTCAAGTTGGGGAGAGAATGATTGTTTACTCATTGGTTGTTTTCTATGAGGATGAAAAAGAAAATAAAACAGAGAAAAATATGAAAAAGAAAAGAAAAAAGAAAAGAAAAAGAAAGAAACAGAAAATCCTTGAAAAAGGAAACAAAAAGAGTTCAAATAATTGTTCTAAATAAGTATTGTGTGTTGTGTAACACTTGGGATTTTGGAGGAAGTTTATTGGAATTTTTGTGTTTGAGTCTTGTGAGTTGATCACTCCCTTAGGTTTAGGCAGGTTTTTGTTTCAATTACCTTTAGAAATTGCCCCTTGTTTGTTTACCCGACCACACTGCAACCTTGAAAGCCCTTGTGATTCTTGCTTTTATGTTTTCAATATGATTTTTGGATGAATGCATAATTTAGTCTTTTGTTTTCAAGATTGTTGTGTGAGTGTAAAGTACCTTATTTTGTGTTTTTCATCTACCGATGATTGTTTTTGCTAGGTGTGATTTACATTTGAACTTATGTGATTTTCGGATGTTTGGCATGATTTTTGTATTTTGCATTTGTTTCGTGACTATTTTCTTGTC
Source organism: Lathyrus tuberosus (assembly GCA_022829125.1). NCBI lineage: Eukaryota > Viridiplantae > Streptophyta > Magnoliopsida > Fabales > Fabaceae > Lathyrus > Lathyrus tuberosus. The sequence continues at coordinate 5,779,714 of JALAZF010000312.1, read as the reverse complement.
GTAGTTTAGTGGTAAGTATTTACTTTGTGTGTACCATTTTTCATTTGAACCATACATTTGTTTCGGTTTTTCAAAACCTGTTGATTCGTGATTCTTTTGTTTTCACTCTGTTTCTTTGAGTTGTTTGATTTTTGTTTGAGGACAAACAATTGTGTAAGTTGGGGAGAGTTTGATAATTGCAAATTGTAGTTATTTTTGTATATAAGTTTTGTTGCACTTATCGATACTTTTTGTTACAAACGTTCGAATAACCCCCGCTTTGTTTGTAAATCTGTTTACTTTACGTTATAGTGTATATATTGCGTTATCGTGTAAATATCATTGAGTTTAATTTTTACATTTATTTTTGCAGGTATTCAATCAAGGATATCTTGCCATTGTTGTATAGAGCATTGAATAAGCTTTCCAGCGCTTCAAACTGGGCGAAAAACAGAGTTACGGTTCAAAAGTTATGGCCAAAGCAGTGTTGTTTTGTTGCTGTCTACTGTCAGCTGCGCCTTAGCAGAGCCGGGCGAAGAAGCGCCGGGCGGTAGATTACAGAGCCGGGCGCTCTAGAACAATGTTGGAATTACAAAATAAGCGGCCTTTCGCGGCCGGGCGCCCCAGAATATTGTCGGGCGAAACTGGACAGGCAGAAACACCATTAATGGGTCAAAAACACAATTTTTAGAGTATAGTTTTGGGTTTTTTGTGATCCCAACTCTATCAAACTTCATTTTTCAGTAGATTAGCATAGAAAACATCATAGAAGCTTGCATGTGGATGATCCGAGGTGGATTTCTCATCGATCAGCTCTGACAATCCGTGAAGTGTTTGGTTCATTGTTGATTTTCTTCATGTCTTTCTTATTTGTTGGGTTTGTATTTTACTTTGATCTTATGTACATTTTTCGCCCATGGCATTATATTTAATTTGCTTTATGAATCTCTATTGATTGTTCATGATTTTTGCTTAAATGCGCGGGGTTTGGGTCGTGTTAGAGATAAACTTCATAAACTTCGATTAAGGATAATTATTTGTTAGTTTGTGAACTCTAGAGATAGATTTAGGGCTAACAATCCGTATGGGTGTCGAAACTTAATGCCTTTGTGTCTTGAGTCGGGTGCGAGAGTGCCGATGAGGGTAGCATGGTTGAGTGTGCCAGAGATGGACATGTGCTGTGAACGATACCGGGTGATATTGAGGAGTATTGTAAGTTAAGTGTAACTGGTCGATAGGTTTAAGTTTGTGATAAGTGGAATATATAAATGCTTGATAAGTCTTTTCTCTCTGATGAATGAATTTTCTTGTGTTAATATTTACTTTTCTGTTTGTATACTTTAAAACTATTCTAAACCCAAACTCATTAACAATTAAACCGTCGAATGGCAGTTCAAATCCAATCTCTGTGGACACGATAAATTCCTGGAAAAATACTTCCGAAATGTTTGTTGCTTGCCGCTTTACCGCTTCAACAAAATGACGTCGTTGCCGGGGATTGGTTTATTGTTCTTGCATCGCGATTGTTTCGTTGTTTTTGAGTTTTGTAGATATCGCACATATTATATTTTTTCACTTGTCTATATTTATACTTGTATATTTTTAATGTTTGTTCAAATGTTTGGTTAGGACGCTTGCTTTTGGTTGCGCGGTGAGACATCACCATGGCATGAAGAGAGGAATTTTCTTGCTAAGCATTGTAAAGGCGTCGAGCTTACGACGTAAAACAAGCATGGTGTATTCTTTTCTTTTGTTGTTGTGTAGCTTAGGTAGTGTGGTGAACATTCATTAAACAAGTTGTAATCGGATTTTTCGTAAATTCTCATAACTTCACTTTATAACTTGTGTAATGAATTTTCTACCGATTTTTCAGTTTGTTAATATTAATAGTTTTCGTGTTTGTCAATTAAATGGATTTGAATAGCTTGAACAAATTTGGTTATGTTCCAAGTTTGATCGTTTCAACTTGCGGATTTATGGTAATGATTTTGTTAAGTTTTGTACACGTCCAAGGTATGTGTTTATCGCTTTCTGGACTTTAGCATATTCATGATACTTAGGCATTTTACAAACTTTCATGCCATTCATTATTTTGTATACTTGTTCTTGTTGTGAATCACTTTAGTTCCCACCCTTTTTGTGAGGAAGCCTTCTATTGTTCATATATGCACGGAGTACCAACATTCTTGTTTTAACTGGATTTTATTATGCTTAATCTTTTGTTTGTGTTGATTATAAGAAAGCATGAAAAGGATCAAGGCATTTTGTTTCATTTTGAGCACAACTACCTATCAAAATAGTCATTCACCTTGTGAGCGTGTGATCATTCGTAACCCCTTTGAGCCTTTTGATCCATGTTTTATTTGAACTTAGTGCTTGTCTATGAGTATTTAGTTCACTTATTTTTTATTGGATTTTGTTTTTTCTTGGACCCTCAACTTTTTGTGTTGTTGTATGAATTTTTGCCTTGCCTTAGAAAGTAGGGAGTATTCACATGATGATGTGGTTGAATTCAAGTTGGGGAGAGAATGATTCTTTACTCATTGGTTGTTTTCTATGAGGATGAAAAAGAAAAGAAAAAAGAGAAAAATATGAAAAAGAAAAGAAAAAAGAAAAGAAAAGGAAATAAACAGAAAATCCTTGAAAAAGGAAACAAAAAGAGTTCAAATAATTGTGCTAAATAAGTATTGTGTGTTGTGTAACACTTGGGATTTTAGAGGAAGTTTATTGGAATTTTTGTGTTTGAGTCTTTGTGAGTTGATCACTCCCTTAGGTTTAGGCAAGTTTTTGTTTCAATTATCTTTAGAAATTGCCCCTTGTTTGTTTACCCGACCACGCTGCAACCTTGAAAGCCGTTGTGTTTCTTGCTTTTATGTTTTCAATATGATTTTTGGATGAATGCATAATTTAGTCTTTTGTTTTCAAGATTGTTGTGTGAGTGTAAAGTACCTTATTTTGTGTTTTTCATCTACCGATGATTATTTTTGCTAGGTGTGATTTACATTTGAACTTGTGTGGTTTTAGGATGTTTGGCATGATTTTTGTATTTTGCATTTGTTTCGTGACTATTTTCTCATCGTAGTTTAGTGGTAAGTATTTACTTTGTGTGTACCGTTTTTCATTTGAACCATACATTTGTTTCGGTTTTTCAAAACCTGTTGATTCGTGATTCTTTGGTTTTCACTCTGTTTCTTTGAGTTGTTTGATTTTTGTTTGAGGACAAACAATTATGTAAGTTGGGGAGAGTTTGATAATTGAAAATTGTAGTTATTTTTGTATATAAGTTTTGTTGCACTTATCGATACTTTTTGTTACAAACGTTCGAATAACCCCCGCTTTGTTTGTAAATATGTTTACTTTACGTTATAGTGTATATATTGCGTTATCGTGTAAATATCATTGAGTTTAATTTTTACATTTATTTTTGCAGGTATTCAATCAAGGATATCTTGCCATTGTTGTATAGAGCATTGAATAAGCTTTCCAGCGCTTCAAACTGGGCGAAAAACAGAGTTACGGTTCAAAAGTTATGGCCAAAACAGTGTTGTTTTGTTGCTGTCTACTGTCAGCTGCGCCTTAGCAGAGCCGGGCGAAGAAGCGCCGGGCGGTAGATTACAGAGCCAGGCGCTCTAGAACAATGTTGGAATTACAAAATAAGCGGCCTTTCGCCGCCGGGCGCCCCTCAATATTGTCGGGTGAAACTGGACGGGCAGAAACACCATTAAAGGGTCAAAAACACAATTTTTAGAGTATTGTTTTGGGTTTTCTGATCCCAACTCTATCAAACTTCATTTTTCAGTAGATTAGCATAGAAAACATCATAGAAGCTTGCATGTGTATGATCCGAGGTGGATTTCTCATCGATCAGCTCTGACAATCCGTGAAGTGTTTGGTTCATTGTTGATTTGCTTCATGTATTTCTTATTTGTTGGGTTTGTATATATTTTTACTTTGATATTATGTACATTTGTCGCCCATGGCGTTATATTTAATTTGCTTTATGAATCTCTATTGATTGTTCTTGATTTTTGCGTAAATGCGCGGGGTTTGGGTCGTGTTAGAGATAAACTTCATAAACTTTGATTAAGGGTAATTATTTGATAGTTTGTGAACTCTAGAGATAGATTTAGGGATAACAATCCGTATGGGTGTCGAAACTTAATGCCTTTGTGTCTTGAGTCGGGTGCGAGAGTGCCGATGATGGTAGCATGGTTGAGTGTGCCAGAGATGGACATATGCTGTGAACGATACCGGGTGATATTGAGGAGTATTGTAAGTTAAGTGTAACTGGTCGATAGGTTTAAGTTTGTGATAAGTGGAATATATAAATGCTTGATAAGTCTTTTCTCTCTGATGAATGAATTTTCTTGTGTTAATAATTACTTTTCTGTTTGTATACTTTAAAACTATTCTAAACCCAAACTCATTAACAATTAAACCGTCGAATGGCAGTTCAAATCCAATCTCTGTGGACACGATAAATTCCTGGAAAAATACTTCGAAATGTTTGTTGCTTTCCGCTTTACCGCTTCAACAAAATGGCGTCGTTGCCAGGGATTGGTTTATTGTTCTTGCATCGAGATTGTTTCGTTGTTTTTGAGTTTTGTAGATATCGCACATATTGTATATTTTCACTTGCCTATATTTATACTTGTATATTTTTAATGTTTGTTCAAATGTTTGGTTAGGACGCTTGCTTTTGGTTGCGCGGTGAGACATCACCATGGCATGAAGAGAGGAATTTTCTAGCTAAGCATTGTAAAGGCGTCGAGCTTACGACGTAAAACAAGCATGGTGTATTCTTTTCTTTTGTTGTTGTGTAGCTTAGGTAGTGTGGTGAACATTCATTAAACAAGTTGTAATCGGATTTTTCGTAAATTCTCATAACTTCACTTTATAACTTGTGTAATGAATTTTCTACCGATTTTTCAGTTTGTTAATATTAATAGTTTTCGTGTTTGTCAATTAAATGGATTTGAATAGCTTGAACAAATTTGGTTATGTTCCAAGTTTGATCGTTTCAACTTGCGGATTTATGGTAATGATTTTGTTAAGTTTTGTACACGTCCAAGGTATGTGTTTATCGCTTTCTAGACTTTAGCATATTCATGATACTTAGGCATTTTACAAACTTTCATGCCATTCATTATTTTGTATACTTGTTCTTGTTGTGAATCACTTTAGTTCCCACCCTTTTTGTGAGGAAGCCTTCTATTGTTCATATATGCACGGAGTACCAACATTCTTGTTTTAACTGGATTTTATTATGCTTAATCTTTTGTTTGTGTTGATTATAAGAAAGCATGAAAAGGATCAAGGCATTTTGTTTCATTTTGAGCACAACTACCTATCAAAATAGTCATTCACCTTGTGAGCGTGTGATCATTCGTAACCCCTTTGAGCCTTTTGATCCATGTTTTATTTGAACTTAGTGCTTATCTATGAGTATTTAGTTCACTTATTTTTTATTGGATTTTGTTTTTTCTTGGACCCTCAACTTTTTGTGTTGTTGTATGAATTTTTGCCTTGCCTTAGAAAGTAGGGAGTATTCACATGATGATGTGGTTGAATTCAAGTTGGGGAGAGAATGATTCTTTACTCATTGGTTGTTTTCTATGAGGATGAAAAAGAAAAGAAAAAAGAGAAAAATATGAAAAAGAAAAGAAAAAAGAAAAGAAAAGGAAATAAACAGAAAATCCTTGAAAAAGGAAACAAAAAGAGTTCAAATAATTGTGCTAAATAAGTATTGTGTGTTGTGTAACACTTGGGATTTTAGAGGAAGTTTATTGGAATTTTTGTGTTTGAGTCTTTGTGAGTTGATCACTCCCTTAGGTTTAGGCAAGTTTTTGTTTCAATTATCTTTAGAAATTGCCCCTTGTTTGTTTACCCGACCACGCTGCAACCTTGAAAGCCGTTGTGTTTCTTGCTTTTATGTTTTCAATATGATTTTTGGATGAATGCATAATTTAGTCTTTTGTTTTCAAGATTGTTGTGTGAGTGTAAAGTACCTTATTTTGTGTTTTTCATCTACCGATGATTATTTTTGCTAGGTGTGATTTACATTTGAACTTGTGTGGTTTTAGGATGTTTGGCATGATTTTTGTATTTTGCATTTGTTTCGTGACTATTTTCTCATCGTAGTTTAGTGGTAAGTATTTACTTTGTGTGTACCGTTTTTCATTTGAACCATACATTTGTTTCGGTTTTTCAAAACCTGTTGATTCGTGATTCTTTGGTTTTCACTCTGTTTCTTTGAGTTGTTTGATTTTTGTTTGAGGACAAACAATTATGTAAGTTGGGGAGAGTTTGATAATTGAAAATTGTAGTTATTTTTGTATATAAGTTTTGTTGCACTTATCGATACTTTTTGTTACAAACGTTCGAATAACCCCCGCTTTGTTTGTAAATATGTTTACTTTACGTTATAGTGTATATATTGCGTTATCGTGTAAATATCATTGAGTTTAATTTTTACATTTATTTTTGCAGGTATTCAATCAAGGATATCTTGCCATTGTTGTATAGAGCATTGAATAAGCTTTCCAGCGCTTCAAACTGGGCGAAAAACAGAGTTACGGTTCAAAAGTTATGGCCAAAACAGTGTTGTTTTGTTGCTGTCTACTGTCAGCTGCGCCTTAGCAGAGCCGGGCGAAGAAGCGCCGGGCGGTAGATTACAGAGCCAGGCGCTCTAGAACAATGTTGGAATTACAAAATAAGCGGCCTTTCGCCGCCGGGCGCCCCTCAATATTGTCGGGTGAAACTGGACGGGCAGAAACACCATTAAAGGGTCAAAAACACAATTTTTAGAGTATTGTTTTGGGTTTTCTGATCCCAACTCTATCAAACTTCATTTTTCAGTAGATTAGCATAGAAAACATCATAGAAGCTTGCATGTGTATGATCCGAGGTGGATTTCTCATCGATCAGCTCTGACAATCCGTGAAGTGTTTGGTTCATTGTTGATTTGCTTCATGTATTTCTTATTTGTTGGGTTTGTATATATTTTTACTTTGATATTATGTACATTTGTCGCCCATGGCGTTATATTTAATTTGCTTTATGAATCTCTATTAATTGTTCTTGATTTTTGCTTAAATGCGCGGGGTTTGGGTCGTGTTAGAGATAAACTTCATAAACTTCGATTAAGGATAATTATTTGTTAGTTTGTGAACTCTAGAGATAGATTTAGGGCTAACAATCCATATGGGTGTCGAAACTTAATGCCTTTGTGTCTTGAGTCGGGTGCGAGAGTGCCGATGAGGGTAGCATGGTTGAGTGTGCCAGAGATGGACATGTGCTGTGAACGATACCGGGTGATATTGAGGAGTATTGCAAGTTAAGTGTAACTGGTCGATAGGTTTAAGTTTGTGATAAGTGGAATATATAAATGCTTGATAAGTCTTTTCTCTCTCATGAATGAATTTTCTTGTGTTAATATTTACTTTTCTGTTTGTATACTTTAAAACTATTCTAAACCCAAACTCATTAACAATTAAACCGTCGAATGGCAGTTCAAATCCAATCTCTGTGGACACGATAAATTCCTGGAAAAATACTTCCTAAATGTTTGTTGCTTGCCGCTTTACCGCTTCAACAAAATGGCGTCGTTGCCGGGGATTGGTTTATTGTTCTTGCATCGCGATTGTTTTGTTATTTTTTAGTTTTGTAGATATCGCACACATTGTATATTTTCACTTGTCTATATTTATACTTGTATATTTTTAATGTTTGTTCAAATGTTTGGTTAGGATGCTTGCTTTTGGTTGCACGGTGAGACATCACCATGGCATGAAGAGAGGAATTTTCTAGCTAAGCATTGTAAAGGCGTCGAGATTACGACGTAAAACAAGCATGGTGTATTCTTTTCTTTTGTTGTTGTGTAGCTTAGGTAGTGTGGTGAACATTCATTAAACAAGTTGTAATCAGATTTTTCGTAAATTCTCATAACTTCACTTTACAACTTGTTTAATGAATTTTCTACCGGTTTTTCAGTTTGTTAATATTAATAGTTTTCGTGTTTGTCAATGAACTTGATTTGAATAGCTTGAACAAATTTGGTGATGTTCCAAGTTTGATCGTTTCAACTTGCGGATTTATGGTAATGATTTTGTTAAGTTTTGTACACGTCCAAGGTATGTGTTTATCGCTTTCTAGACTTTAGCATATTCATGATACTTAGGCATTTTACAAACTTCCATGCCATTCATTATTTTGTATACTTGTTCTTGTTGTGAATCACTTTAGTTCCCACCATTTTTGTGAGGAAGCCTTCTATTGTTCATATATGCACGGAGTACCAACATTCTTGTTTTAACTGGATTTTATTATGCTTAATCTTTTGTTTGTGTTGATTATAAGAAAGCATGAAAAGGATCAAGGCATTTTGTTTCATTTTGAGCACAACTACCTATCCAAATAGTTATTCACCTTGTGAGCGTGTGATCATTCGTAACCCCTTTGAGCCTTTTGATCCATGTTTTATTTGAACTTAATGCTTGTCTATGAGTATTTAGTTCACTTATTTTTTATTGGATTTTGTTTTTTCTTGGACCCTCAACTTTTTGTGTTGTTGTATGAATTTTTGCCTTGCCTTAGAAAGTAGGGAGTATTCACATGATGATGTGGTTGAATTCAAGTTGGGGAGAGAATGATTGTTTACTCATTGGTTGTTTTCTATGAGGATGAAAAAGAAAAGAAAAAAGAGAAAAAAATGAAAAAGAAAAGAAAAAAGAAAAGAAAAAGAAAGAAACAGAAAATCCTTGAATAAGGAAACAAAAAGAGTTCAAATAATTGTGCTAAATAAGTATTGTGTGTTGTGTAACACTTGGGATTTTGGAGGAAGTTTATTAGAATTTTTGTGTTTGAGTCTTTGTGAGTTGATCACTTCCTTAGGTTTAGGCAAGTTTTTGTTTCAATTACCTTTAGAAATTGCCCCTTGTTTGTTTACCCGACCACACTGCAACCTTGAAAGCCCTTGTGATTCTTGCTTTTATGTTTTCAATATGATTTTTGGATGAATGCATAATTTAGTCTTTTGTTTTCAAGATTGTTGTGTGAGTGTAAAGTACCTTATTTTGTGTTTTTCATCTACCGATGATTGTTTTTGCTAGGTGTGATTTACATTTGAACTTGTGTGGTTTTAGGATGTTTGGCATGATTTTTGTATTTTGCATTTGTTTCGTGACTATTTTCTCGTCGTAGTTTAGTGGTAAGTATTTACTTTGTGTGTACCGTTTTTCATTTGAACCATACATTTGTTTCCGTTTTTCAAAACCTGTTGATTCGTGATTCTTTGGTTTTCACTCTGTTTCTTTGAGTTGTTTGATTTTTGTTTGAGGACAAACAATTATGTAAGTTGGGGAGAGTTTGATGAGTGCAAATTGTAGTTATTTTTGTATATAAGTTTTGTTGCACTTATCGATACTTTTTGTTACAAACGTTCGAATAACCCCCGCTTTGTTTGTAAATATGTTTACTTTACGTTATAGTGTATATAATGCGTTATCGTGTAAATATCATTGAGTTTGATTTTTACATTTATTTTTGCAGGTATTCAATCAAGGATATCTTGCCATTGTTGTATAGAGCATTGAATAAGCTTTCCAACGCTTCAAACTGGGCGAAAAATAGAGTTACGGTTCAAAAGTTATGGCCAAAACAGTGTTGTTTTGTTGCTGTCTACTGTCAGCTGCGCCTTAGCAGAGCCGGGCGAAGAAGCGCCGGGCGGTAGATTGCAGAGCTGGCCACTCTAGAACAATGTTGGAATTACAAAATAAGCGGCCTTTCGCCGCCGGGCTCCCCTTAATATTGTCAGGCGATACTGGACGGGCAGAAACACCATTAAAGGGTCAAAAACACAATTTTTAGAGTATGGTTTTGGGTTTTTTTGATCCCAACTCTATCAAACTTCATTTTTCAGTAGATTAGCATAGAAAACATCATAGAAGCTTGCATGTGGATGATCTGAGGTGGATTTCTCATCGATCAGCTCTGACAATCCGTGAAGTGTTTGGTTCATTGTTGATTTTCTTCATGTCTTTCTTATTTGTTGGGTTTGTATATGTTTTTACTTTGATATTATGTACATTTGTCGCCCATGGCATTATATTAAATTTGCTTTATGAATCTCTATTGATTGTTCTTGATTTTTCCTTAAATGCACGGGGTTTGGGTCGTGTTAGAGATAAACTTCATAAACTTCGATTAAGGATAATTATTTGTTAGTTTGTGAACTCTAGAGATAGATTTAGGGCTAACAATCCGTATGGGTGTCGAAACTTAATGCCTTTGTGTCTTGAGTTGGGTGCGAGAGTGCCGATGAGGGTAGCATGGTTGAGTGTGCCAGAGATGGACATGTGCTGTGAACGATACCGGTTGATATTGAGGAGTATTGCAAGTAAAGTGTAACTGGTCGATAGGTTTAAGTTTGTGATAAGTGGAATATATAAATGCTTGATAAGTCTTTTCTCTCTCATGCATGAATTTTCTTGTGTTAATATTTACTTTTCTGTTTGTATACTTTAAAACTATTCTAAAACCAAACTCATTAACAATTAAACCGTCGAATGGCAGTTCAAATCCAATCTCTGTGGACACGATAAATTCCTGGAAAAATACTTCCGAAATGTTTGTTGCTTGCCGCTTTACCGCTTCAACAAAATGGCGTCATTGTCGGGGATTGGTTTATTGTTTTTGCATCGCGATTGTTTCGTTGTTTTTGAGTTTTGTAGATATCGCACATATTGTATATTTTCACTTGTCTATATTTATACTTGTATATTTTTAATGTTTGTTCAAATGTTTGGTTAGGACGCTTGCTTTTGGTTGCGCGGTGAGACATCACCATGGCATGAAGAGCGGAATTTTCTAGCTAAGCATTGTAAAGGCGTCGAGCTTACGACGTAAAACAAGCATGGTGTATTCTTTTCTTTTGTTGTTGTGTAGCTTAGGTAGTGTGGTGAACATTCCTTAAACAAGTTGTAATCGGATTTTTCGTAAATTCTCATAACTTCACTTTACAACTTGTTTAATGAATTTCCTACCGGTTTTTCAGTTTGTTAATATTAATAGTTTTCGTGTTTGTCAATGAACTTGATTTGAATAGCTTGAACAAATTTGGTGATGTTCCAAGTTTGATCGTTTCAACTTGCGGATTTATGGTAATGATTTTGTTAAATTTTGTACACGTCCAAGGTATGTGTTTATCGCTTTCTAGACTTTAGCATATTCATGATACTTAGGCATTTTACAAACTTCCATGCCATTCATTATTTTGTATACTTGTTCTTGTTGTGAATCACTTTAGTTCCCACCCTTTTTGTGAGGAAGCCTTCTATTGTTCATATATGCACGGAGTACCAACATTCTTGTTTTAACTGGATTTTATTATGCTTAATCTTTTGTTTGTGTTGATTATAAGAAAGCATGAAAAGGATCAAGGCATTTTGTTTCATTTTGAGCACAACTACCTATCTAAATAGTCATTCACCTTGTGAGCGTGTGATCATTCGTAACTCCTTTGAGCCTTTTGATCCATGTTTTATTTGAACTTAATGCTTGTCTATGAGTATTTAGTTCACTTATTTTTTATTGGATTTTGTTTTTTCTTGGACCCTCAACTTTTTGTGTTGTTGTATGAATTTTTGCATTGCCTTAGAAAGTAGGGAGTATTCACATGATGATGTGGTTGAATTCAAGTTGGGGAGAGAATGATTGTTTACTCATTGGTTGTTTTCTATGAGGATGAAAAAGAAAAGAAAAAAGAGAAAAAAATGAAAAAGATAAGAAAAAAGAAAAGAAAAAGAAAGAAACAGAAAATCTTTGAAAAAGGAAACAAAAAGAGTTCAAATAATTGTGCTAAATAAGTATTGTGTGTTGTGTAACACTTGGGATTTTGGAGGAAGTTTATTGGAATTTTTGTGTTTGAGTCTTTATGAGTTGATCACTCCCTTAGGTTTAGGCAAGTTTTTGTTTCAATTACCTTTAGAAATTGCCCCTTGTTTGTTTACCCGACCACGCTGCAACCTTGAAAACCCTTGTGATTCTTGCTTTTATGTTTTCAATATGATTTTTGGATGAATGCATAATTTAGTATTTTGTTTTCAAGATTGTTGTGTGAGTGTAAAGTACCTTATTTTGTGTTTTTCATCTACCGATGATTGTTTTTGCTAGGTGTGATTTACATTTGAACTTGTGTGGTTTTAGGATGTTTGGCATGATTTTTGTATTTTGCATTTGTTTCGTGACTATTTTCTCGTCGTAGTTTAGTGGTAAGTATTTACTTTGTGTGTACCGTTTTTCATTTGAACCATACATTTGTTTCCATTTTTCAAAACCTGTTGATTCGTGATTCTTTGGTTTTCACTCTGTTTCTTTGAGTTGTTTGATTTTTGTTTGAGGACAAACAATTATGTAAGTTGGGGAGAGTTTGATAAGTGCAAATTGTAGTTATTTTTGTATATAAGTTTTGTTGCACTTATCGATACTTTTTGTTACAAACGTTCGAATAACCCCCGCTTTGTTTGTAAATATGTTTACTTTACGTTATAGTGTATATATTGCGTTATCATGTAAATATCATTGAGTTTAATTTTTACATTTATTTTTGCAGGTATTCCATCAAGGATATCTTGCCATTGTTGTATAGAGCATTGAATAAGCTTTCCAGCGCTTCAAACTGGGCGAAAAATAGAGTTACGGTTCAAAAGTTATGGCCAAAACAGTGTTGTTTTGTTGCTGTCTACTGTCAGCTGCGCCTTAGCAGAGCCGGGCGAAGAAGCGCGGGGCGGTAGATTGCAGAGCCGGGCGCTCTAGAACAATGTTGGAATTACAAAATAAGCGGCCTTTCGCCGCCGGGCGCCCCTGAATATTGTCGGGCGAAACTGGACGGGCAGAAACACCATTAAAGGGTCAAAAACACAATTTTTAGAGTATGGTTTTGGGTTTTTGTGATCCCAACTCTATCAAACTTCATTTTTCAGTAGATTAGCTTAGAAAACATCATAGAAGCTTGCATGTGGATGATCCGAGGTGGATTTCTCATCGATCAGCTCTGACAATCCGTGAAGTGTTTGGTTCATTGTTGATTTTCTTCATGTCTTTCTTATTTGTTGGGTTTGTATATGTTTTTACTTTGATCTTATGTACATTTGTCGCCCATGGCGTTATATTTAATTTGCTTTATGAATCTCTATTGATTGTTCTTGATTTTTGCTTAAATGTGCGGGGTTTGGGTCGTGTTAGAGATAAACTTCATAAACTTCGATTAAGGATAATTATTAGTTAGTTTGTGAACTCTAGAGATAGATTTAGGGCTAACAATCCGTATGGGTGTCGAAACTTAATGCCTTTGTGTCTTGAGTTGGGTGCGAGAGTGCCGATGAGGGTAGCATGGTTGAGTGTGCCAGAGATGGACATGTGCTGTGAACGATACCGGTTGATATTGAGGAGTATTGCAAGTAAAGTGTAACTGGTCGATAGGTTTAAGTTTGTGATAAGTGGAATATATAAATGCTTGATAAGTCTTTTCTCTCTCATGCATGAATTGTCTTGTGTTAATATTTACTTTTCTGTTTGTATACTTTAAAACTATTCTAAAACCAAACTCATTAACAATTAAACCGTCGAATGGCAGTTCAAATCCAATCTCTGTGGACACGATAAATTCCTGGAAAAATACTTCCGAAATGTTTGTTGCTTGCCGCTTTACCGCTTCAACAAAATGGCGTCGTTGTCGGGGATTGGTTTATTGTTTTTGCATCGCGATTGTTTCGTTGTTTTTGAGTTTTGTAGATATCGCACATATTGTATATTTTCACTTGTCTATATTTATACTTGTATATTTTTAATGTTTGTTCAAATGTTTGGTTAGGATGCTTGCTTTTGGTTGCGCGGTGAGACATCACCATGGCATGAAGAGCGGAATTTTCTAGCTAAGCATTGTAAAGGCGTCGAGCTTACGACGTAAAACAAGCATGGTGTATTCTTTTCTTTTGTTGTTGTGTAGCTTAGGTAGTGTGGTGAACATTCATTAAACAAGTTGTAATCGGATTTTTCGTAAATTCTCATAACTTCACTTTACAACTTGTTTAATGAATTTTCTACCGGTTTTTCAGTTTGTTAATATTAATAGTTTTTGTGTTTGTCAATGAACTTGATTTGAATAGCTTGAACAAATTTGGTGATGTTCCAAGTTTGATCGTTTCAACTTGCGGATTTATGGTAATGATTTTGTTAAGTTTTGTACACGTCCAAGGTATGTGTTTATCGCTTTCTAGACTTTAGCATATTCATGATACTTAGGCATTTTACAAACTTCCATGCCATTCATTATTTTGTATACTTGTTCTTGTTGTGAATCACTTTAGTTCCCACCCTTTTTGTGAGGAAGCCTTCTATTGTTCATATATGCACGGAGTACCAACATTCTTGTTTTAACTGGATTTTATTATGCTTAATCTTTTGTTTGTGTTGATTATAAGAAAGCATGAAAAGGATCAAGGCATTTTGTTTCATTTTGAGCACAACTACCTATCCAAATAGTCATTCACCTTGTGAGCGTGTAATCATTCGTAACCCCTTTGAGCCTTTTGATCCATGTTTTATTTGAACTTAATGCTTGTCTATGAGTATTTAGTTCACTTATTTTTTATTGGATTTTGTTTTTTCTTGGACCCTCAACTTTTTGTGTTGTTGTATGAATTTTTGCTTTGCCTTAGAAAGTAGGGAGTATTCACATGATGATGTGGTTGAATTCAAGTTGGGGAGAGAATGATTCATTACTCATTGGTTGTTTTCTATGAGGATGAAAAAGAAAAGAAACAAGAGAAAAATATGAAAAAGAAAAGAAAAAAGAGAAGAAAAAGAAAGAAACAGAAAATCCTTGAAAAAGGAAACAAAAAGAGTTCAAATAATTGTGCTAAATAAGTATTGTGTGTTGTGTAACACTTGGGATTTTGGAGGAAGTTTATTGGAATTTTTTTGTTTGAGTCTTTGTGAGTTGATTACTCCCTTAGGTTTAGGCAAGTTTTTGTTTCAATTACCTTTAGAAATTGCCCCTTGTTTGTTTACCCGACCACGCTGCAACCTTGAAAGCCCTTGTGATTCTTGCTTTTATGTTTTCAATATGATTTTTGGATGAATGCATAATTTAGTCTTTTGTTTTCAAGATTGTTGTGTGAGTGTAAAGTACCTTATTTTGTGTTTTTCATCTACCGATGATGATTTTTGCTAGGTGTGATTTACATTTGAACTTGTGTGGTTTTAGGATGTTTGGCATGATTTTTGTATTTTGCATTTGTTTCGTGACTATTTTCTCATCGTAGTTTAGTGGTAAGTATTTACTTTGTGTGTACCATTTTTCATTTGAACCATACATTTGTTTCCGTTTTTCAAAACCTGTTGATTCGTGATTCTTTGGTTTTCACTCTGTTTCTTTGAGTTGTTTGATTTTTGTTTGAGGACAAACAATTACGTAAGTTGGGGAGAGTTTGATAAGTGCAAATTGTAGTTATTTTTGTATATAAGTTTTGTTGCACTTATCGATACTTTTTGTTACAAACATTCGAATAACCCCCGCTTTGTTTGTAAATATGTTTACTTTACGTTATAGTGTATATATTGCGTTATCGTGTAAATATCATTGAGTTTAATTTTTACATTTATTTTTTCAGGTATTCAATCAAGGATATCTTGCCATTGTTGTATAGAGCATTGAATAAGCTTTCCAGCGCTTCAAACTGGGCGAAAAACAGAGTTACGGTTCAAAAGTTATGGCCAAAACAGTGTTGTTTTGTTGCTGTCTACTGTCAGCTGCGCCTTAGCAGAGCCGGGCGAAGAAGCGCCGGGAGGTAGATTGCAGAGCCAGGCGCTCTAGAACAATGTTGGAATTACAAAATAAGCGGCCTTTCGCCGCCGGGCGCCCCTCAATATTGTCGGGTGAAACTGGACGGGCAGAAACACCATTAAAGGGTCAAAAACACAATTTTTAGAGTATTGTTTTGGGTTTTCTGATCCCAACTCTATCAAACTTCATTTTTCAGTAGATTAGCATAGAAAACATCATAGAAGCTTGCATGTGTATGATCCGAGGTGGATTTCTCATCGATCAGCTCTGACAATCCGTGAAGTGTTTGGTTCATTGTTGATTTGCTTCATGTCTTTCTTATTTGTTGGGTTTGTATATATTTTTACTTTGATATTATGTACATTTGTCGCCCATGGCGTTATATTTAATTTGCTTTATGAATCTCTATTAATTGTTCTTGATTTTTGCTTAAATGCGCTGGGTTTGGGTCGTGTTAGAGATAAACTTCATAAACTTCGATTAAGGATAATTATTTGTTAGTTTGTGAACTCTAGAGATAGATTTAGGGCTAACAATCCATATGGGTGTCGAAACTTAATGCCTTTGTGTCTTGAGTCGGGTGCGAGAGTGCCGATGAGGGTAGCATGGTTGAGTGTGCCAGAGATGGACATGTGCTGTGAACGATACCGGGTGATATTGAGGAGTATTGCAAGTTAAGTGTAACTGGTCGATAGGTTTAAGTTTGTGATAAGTGGAATATATAAATGCTTGATAAGTCTTTTCTCTCTCATGAATGAATTTTCTTGTGTTAATATTTACTTTTCTGTTTGTATACTTTAAAACTATTCTAAACCCAAACTCATTAACAATTAAACCGTCGAATGGCAGTTCAAATCCAATCTTTGTGGACACGATAAATTCCTGGAAAAATACTTCCGAAATGTTTGTTGCTTGCCGCTTTACCGCTTCAACAAAATGGCGTCGTTGCCGGGGATTGGTTTATTGTTCTTGCATCGCGATTGTTTTGTTGTTTTTTAGTTTTGTAGATATCGCACACATTGTATATTTTCACTTGTCTATATTTATACTTGTATATTTTTAATGTTTGTTCAAATGTTTGGTTAGGATGCTTCCTTTTGGTTGCACGGTGAGACATCACCATGGCATGAAGAGAGGAATTTTCTAGCTAAGCATTGTAAAGGCGTCGAGATTACGACGTAAAACAAGCATGGTGTATTCTTTTCTTTTGTTGTTGTGTAGCTTAGGTAGTGTGGTGAACATTCATTAAACAAGTTGTAATCATATTTTTCGTAAATTCTCATAACTTCACTTTACAACTTGTTTAATGAATTTTCTACCGGTTTTTCAGTTTGTTAATATTAATAGTTTTCGTGTTTGTCAATGAACTTGATTTGAATAGCTTGAACAAATTTGGTGATGTTCCAAGTTTGATCGTTTCAACTTGCGGATTTATGGTAATGATTTTGTTAAGTTTTGTACACGTCCAAGGTATGTGTTTATCGCTTTCTAGACTTTAGCATATTCATGATACTTAGGCATTTTACAAACTTCCATGCCATTCATTATTTTGTATACTTGTTCTTGTTGTGAATCACTTTAGTTCCCACCCTTTTTGTGAGGAAGCCTTCTATTGTTCATATATGCACGGAGTACCAACATTCTTGTTTTAACTGGATTTTATTATGCTTAATCTTTTGTTTGTGTTGATTATAAGAAAGCATGAAAAGGATCAAGGCATTTTGTTTCATTTTGAGCACAACTACCTATCCAAATAGTTATTCACCTTGTGAGCGTGTGATCATTCGTAACCCCTTTGAGCCTTTTGATCCATGTTTTATTTGAACTTAATGCTTGTCTATGAGTATTTAGTTCACTTATTTTTTATTGGATTTTGTTTTTTCTTGGACCCTCAACTTTTTGTGTTGTTGTATGAATTTTTGCCTTGCCTTAGAAAGTAGGGAGTATTCACATGATGATGTGGTTGAATTCAAGTTGGGGAGAGAATGATTGTTTACTCATTGGTTGTTTTCTATGAGGATGAAAAAGAAAAGAAAAAAGAGAAAAATATGAAAAAGAAAAGAAAAAAGAAAAGAAAAAGAAAGAAACAGAAAATCCTTGAATAAGGAAACAAAAAGAGTTCAAATAATTGTGCTAAATAAGTATTGTGTGTTGTGTAACACTTGGGATTTTGGAGGAAGTTTATTAGAATTTTTGTGTTTGAGTCTTTGTGAGTTGATCACTTCCTTAGGTTTAGGCAAGTTTTTGTTTCAATTACCTTTAGAAATTGCCCCTTGTTTGTTTACCCGACCACACTGCAACCTTGAAAGCCCTTGTGATTCTTGCTTTTATGTTTTCAATATGATTTTTGGATGAATGCATAATTTAGTCTTTTGTTTTCAAGATTGTTGTGTGAGTGTAAAGTACCTTATTTTGTGTTTTTCATCTACCGATGATTGTTTTTGCTAGGTGTGATTTACATTTGAACTTGTGTGGTTTTAGGATGTTTGGCATGATTTTTGTATTTTGCATTTGTTTCGTGACTATTTTCTCGTCGTAGTTTAGTGGTAAGTATTTACTTTGTGTGTACCGTTTTTCATTTGAACCATACATTTGTTTCCGTTTTTCAAAACCTGTTGATTCGTGATTCTTTGGTTTTCACTCTGTTTCTTTGAGTTGTTTGATTTTTGTTTGAGGACAAACAATTATGTAAGTTGGGGAGAGTTTGATGAGTGCAAATTGTAGTTATTTTTGTATATAAGTTTTGTTGCACTTATCGATACTTTTTGTTACAAACGTTCGAATAACCCCCGCTTTGTTTGTAAATATGTTTACTTTACGTTATAGTGTATATAATGCGTTATCGTGTAAATATCATTGAGTTTGATTTTTACATTTATTTTTGCAGGTATTAAATCAAGGATATCTTGCCATTGTTGTATAGAGCATTGAATAAGCTTTCCAACGCTTCAAACTGGGCGAAAAACAGAGTTACGGTTCAAAAGTTATGGCAAAACAGTGTTGTTTTGTTGCTGTCTACTGTCAGCTGCGCCTTAGCAGAGCCGGGCGAAGAAGCGCCGGGCGGTAGATTGCAGAGCTGGCCACTCTAGAACAATGTCGGAATTACAAAATAAGCGGCCTTTCGCCGCCGGGCGCCCCTTAATATTGTCAGGCGATACTGGACGGGCAGAAACACCATTAAAGGGTCAAAAACACAATTTTTAGAGTATGGTTTTGGGTTTTTTTGATCCCAACTCTATCAAACTTCATTTTTCAGTAGATTAGCATAGAAAACATCATAGAAGCTTACATGTGGATGATCTGAGGTGGATTTCTCATCGATCAGCTCTGACAATCCGTGAAGTGTTTGGTTCATTGTTGATTTTCTTCATGTCTTTCTTATTTGTTGGGTTTGTATATGTTTTTACTTTGATATTATGTACATTTGTCGCCCATGGCATTATATTTAATTTGCTTTATGAATCTCTATTGATTGTTCTTGATTTTTGCTTAAATGCGCGGGGTTTGGGTCGTGTTAGAGATAAACTTCATAAACTTCGATTAAGGATAATTATTTGTTAGTTTGTGAACTCTAGAGATAGATTTAGGGCTAACAATCCGTATGGGTGTCGAAACTTAATGCCTTTGTGTCTTGAGTTGGGTGCGAGAGTGCCGATGAGGGTAGCATGGTTGAGTGTGCCAGAGATGGACATGTGCTGTGAACGATACCGGGTGATATTGAGGAGTATTGCAAGTTAAGTGTAACTGGTCGATAGGTTTAAGTTTGTGATAAGTGGAATATATAAATGCTTGATAAGTCTTTTCTCTCTCATGCATGAATTTTCTTGTGTTAATATTTACTTTTCTGTTTGTATACTTTAAAATTATTCTAAAACCAAACTCATTAACAATTAAACCGTCGAATGGCAGTTCAAATCCAATCTCTGTGGACACGATAAATTCCTGGAAAAATACTTCCAAAATGTTTGTTGCTTGCCGCTTTACCGCTTCAACAAAATGGCGTCGTTGCCGGGGATTGGTTTATTGTTCTTGCATCGCGATTGTTTTGTTGTTTTTTAGTTTTGTAGATATCGCACACATTGTATATTTTCACTTGTCTATATTTATACTTGTATATTTTTAATGTTTGTTCAAATGTTTGGTTAGGATGCTTGCTTTTGGTTGCACGGTGAGACATCACCATGGCATGAAGAGAGGAATTTTCTAGCTAAGCATTGTAAAGGCGTCGAGATTACGACGTAAAACAAGCATGGTGTATTCTTTTCTTTTGTTGTTGTGTAGCTTAGGTAGTGTGGTGAACATTCATTAAACAAGTTGTAATCAGATTTTTCGTAAATTCTCATAACTTCACTTTACAACTTGTTTAATGAATTTTCTACCGGTTTTTCAGTTTGTTAATATTAATAGTTTTCGTGTTTGTCAATGAACTTGATTTGAATAGCTTGAACAAATTTGGTGATGTTCCAAGTTTGATCGTTTCAACTTGCGGATTTATGGTAATGATTTTGTTAAGTTTTGTACACGTCCAAGGTATGTGTTTATCGCTTTCTAGACTTTAGCATATTCATGATACTTAGGCATTTTACAAACTTCCATGCCATTCATTATTTTGTATACTTGTTCTTGTTGTGAATCACTTTAGTTCCCACCCTTTTTGTGAGGAAGCCTTCTATTGTTCATATATGCACGGAGTACCAACATTCTTGTTTTAACTGGATTTTATTATGCTTAATCTTTTGTTTGTGTTGATTATAAGAAAGCATGAAAAGGATCAAGGCATTTTGTTTCATTTTGAGCACAACTACCTATCCAAATAGTCATTCACCTTGTGAGCGTGTAATCATTCGTAACCCCTTTGAGCCTTTTGATCCATGTTTTATTTGAACTTAATGCTTGTCTATGAGTATTTAGTTCACTTATTTTTTATTGGATTTTGTTTTTTCTTGGACCCTCAACTTTTTGTGTTGTTGTATGAATTTTTGCTTTGCCTTAGAAAGTAGGGAGTATTCACATGATGATGTGGTTGAATTCAAGTTGGGGAGAGAATGATTCTTTACTCATTGGTTGTTTTCTATGAGGATGAAAAAGAAAAGAAAAAAGAGAAAAATATGAAAAAGAAAAGAAAAAAGAGAAGAAAAAGAAAGAAACAGAAAATCCTTGAAAAAGGAAACAAAAAGAGTTCAAATAATTGTGCTAAATAAGTATTGTGTGTTGTGTAACACTTGGGATTTTGGAGGAAGTTTATTGGAATTTTTTTGTTTGAGTCTTTGTGAGTTGATCACTCCCTTAGGTTTAGGCAAGTTTTTGTTTCAATTACCTTTAGAAATTGCCCCTTGTTTGTTTACCCGACCACGCTGCAACCTTGAAAGCCCTTGTGATTCTTGCTTTTATGTTTTCAATATGATTTTTGGATGAATGCATAATTTAGTCTTTTGTTTTCAAGATTGTTGTGTGAGTGTAAAGTACCTTATTTTGTGTTTTTCATCTACCGATGATTGTTTTTGCTAGGTGTGATTTACATTTGAACTTGTGTGGTTTTAGGATGTTTGGCATGATTTTTGTATTTTGCATTTGTTTCGTGACTATTTTCTCGTCGTAGTTTAGTGGTAAGTATTTACTTTGTGTGTACCATTTTTCATTTGAACCATACATTTGTTTCCGTTTTTCAAAACCTGTTGATTCGTGATTATTTGGTTTTCACTCTGTTTCTTTGAGTTGTTTGATTTTTGTTTGAGGACAAACAATTACGTAAGTTGGGGAGAGTTTGATAAGTGCAAATTGTAGTTATTTTTGTATATAAGTTTTGTTGCACTTATCGATACTTTTTGTTACAAACATTCGAATAACCCCCGCTTTGTTTGTAAATATGTTTACTTTACGTTATAGTGTATATATTGCGTTATCGTGTAAATATCATTGAGTTTAATTTTTACATTTATTTTTTCAGGTATTTAATCAAGGATATCTTGCCATTGTTGTATAGAGCATTGAATAAGCTTTCCAGCGCTTCAAACTGGGCGAAAAACAGAGTTACGGTTCAAAAGTTATGGCCAAAACAGTGTTGTTTTGTTGCTGTCTACTGTCAGCTGCGCCTTAGCAGAGCCGGGCGGAGAAGCGCCGGGCGGTAGATTGCAGAGCCGGGCGCTCTAGAACAATGTTGGAATTACAAAATAAGCGGCCTTTCGCCGCCGGGCACCCCTGAATATTGTCGGGCGAAACTGGACGGGCAGAAACACCATTAAAGGGTCAAAAACACAATTTTTAGAGTATGGTTTTGGGTTTTTGTGATCCCAACTCTATCAAACTTCATTTTTCAGTAGATTAGCATAGAAAACATCATAGAAGCTTGCATGTGGATGATCCGAGGTGGATTTCTCATCGATCAGCTCTGACAATCCGTGAAGTGTTTGGTTCATTGTTGATTTTCTACATGTCTTTCTTATTTGTTGGGTTTGTATATGTTTTTACTTTGATCTTATGTACATTTGTCGCCCATGGCATTATATTTAATTTGCTTTATGAATCTCTATTGATTGTTCTTGATTTTTGCTTAAATGCGCGGGGTTTGGGTCGTGTTAGAGATAAACTTCATAAACTTCGATTAAGGATAATTATTTGTTAGTTTGTGAACTCTAGAGATAGATTTAGGGCTAACAATCCGTATGGGTGTCGAAACTTAATGCCTTTGTGTCTTGAGTCGGGTGCGAGAGTGCCGATGAGGGTAGCATGGTTGAGTGTGCCAGAGATGGACATGTGCTGTGAACGATACCGGGTGATATTGAGGAGTATTGGAAGTTAAGTGTAACTGGTCGATAGGTTTAAGTTTGTGATAAGTGGAATATATAAATGCTTGATAAGTCTTTTCTCTCTGATGAATGAATTTTCTTGTGTTAATATTTACTTTTCTGTTTGTATACTTTAAAACTATTCTAAACCCAAACTCATTAACAATTAAACCGTCGAATGGCAGTTCAAATCCAATCTCTGTGGACACGATAAATTCCTGGAAAAATACTTCCGAAATGTTTGTTGCTTGCCGCTTTACCGCTTCAACAAAATGGCGTCGTTGCCGGGGATTGGTTTATTGTTCTTGCATCGCGATTGTTTCGTTGTTTTTGAGTTTTGTAGATATCGCACATATTGTATATTTTCACTTGTCTATATTTATACTTGTATATTTTTATTGTTTGTTTAAATGTTTGGTTAGGACGCTTGCTTTTGGTTGCGCGGTGAGACATCACCATGGCATGAAGAGAGGAATTTTCTAGCTAAGCATTGTAAAGGCATCGAGCTTACGACGTAAAGCAAGGATGGTGTATTCTTTTCTTTTGTTGTTGTGTAGCTTAGGTAGTGTGGTGAACATTCATTAAACAAGTTGTACTCGGATTTTTCGTAAATTCTCATATCTTCACTTTACAACTTGTTTAATGAATTTTCTACCGGTTTTTCAGTTTGTTAATATTAATAGTTTTCGTGTTTGTCAATGAACTTGATTTGAATAGCTTGAACAAAAAAGGTGATGTTCCAAGTTTGATCGTTTCAACTTGCGGATGTATGGTAATGATTTTGTTAAGTTTTTACATGTCCAAGGTATGTGTTTATCGCTTTCTAGAATTTAGCATATTCATGGTACTTAGGCATTTTACAAACTTCCATGCCATTCATTATTTTTTATACTTATTCTTGTTGTGAATAACTTTAGTTCCCACCCTTTTTGTGAGGAAGCCTTCTATTGTTCATATATGCACGGAGTACCAACATTCTTGTTTTAACTGGATTTTGTTATGCTTAATCTTTTGTTTGTGTTGATTATATGAAAGCATGAAAAGGATCAAGGCATTTTGTTTCATTTTGAGCACAACTACCTATCCAAATAGTCATTCACCTTGTGAGCGTGTGATCATTTGTAACCCCTTTGAGCTTTTTGATCCATGTTTTATTTGAACTTAATGCTTGTCTATGAGTATTTAGTTCACTTATTTTTTATTGGATTTTGTCTTTTCTTGGACCCTCAACATTTTGTGATGTTGTATGAATTTTTGCCTTGCCTTAGAAAGTAGGGAGTATTCACATGATGATGTGGTTGAATTCAAGTTGGGGAGAGAATGATTGTTTACTCATTGGTTGTTTTCTATGAGGATGAAAAAGAAAAGAAAAAAGAGAAAAATATGAAAAAGAAAAGAAAAAAAATGAAAAAGAAAGAAACAGAAAATCCTTGAAAAAGGAAACAAAAAGAGTTCAAATAAATGTGCTAAATAAGTATTGTGTGTTGTGTAACACTTGGGATTTTGGAAAAAGTTGATTGGAATTTTTGTGTTTGAGTCTTTGTGAGTTGATCACTTCCTTAAGTTTAGGCAAGTTTTTGTTTCAATTACCTTTAGAAATTGCCTCTTGTTTCTTTACCTGACCACACTACAACCTTGGAAGCCCTTGTGATTCTTGCTTTTATGTTTTCAATATGATTTTTGGATGAATGCATAATTTAGTCTTTTGTTTTCAAGATAGTTGTGTGAGTGTAAAGTACCTTATTTTGTGTTTTTCATCGACCGATGATTGTTTTTGCTAGGTGTGATTCACACTTGAACTTGTTTTGTTTAAGGATGTTTGGCATGATTTTTGTATTTTGTATTTGTTTCGTGACTATGTTCTCGTCGTAGTTTAGTTGTAAGTATTTACTTTGTGTGTACCGTTTTTCATTTGAACCATACATTTGTTTCCGTTTTTCAAAACCTGTTGATTCGTGATTCTTTGGTTTTCACTCTGTTTCTTTGAGTTGTTTGATTTTTTTTTAGGACAAACAATTATGTAAGTTGGGGAGAGTTTGATAAGTGCAAATTGTAGCTATTTTTGTATATAAGTTTTGTTTCACTTATCGATACTTTTTGTTACAAACGTTCGAATAAACCCTGCTTTGTTTGTAAATATGTTTACTTTACGTTATAGTGTATATATTGCGTTATCGTGTAAATATCATTGAGTTTAATTGATTAACATTAATTTTTGCAGATATTAATTTTTGCCATTGTTGTATAGAGCATTGAATAATCTTTCCAGCGCTTCAAACCGGGCGAAAAACGGAGTTACGGTTCAAAAGTTATGGCCAAAACAATGCTCTTTTGTTACTGTCTACTGTAAGCTGCGCCTTAGCAGCACCGGGCGAAGCAGCGTCAGGCGGTAGATTGCAGGGCCGGGTGCTCCAGAACAATTTTGGAACTTACAAAATAAGCCGCCTTTCGCCGCCGGGCGAAACTGGACGGGCAGAAACACCATTAAAGGGTCAAAAACACAATTTTTAGAGTATGGTTTTGGGGTTTTGTGATCCCAACTCCATCAAACTTCATTTTTCAGTAGATTAGCTTAGAAAACATCATGGAAGCTTGCATGTGGATGATCCGAGGTGGATTTCTCTTCGATCGGCTCTGACAATTCGTGAAGTGTTTGGTTCATTTCTGATTTTCTTCATGTCTTTCTTCTTTGTTGGGTTTGTATATGTTTTTAGTTTGATCTTATGTACATTTGTCGCCCATGGCGTTATATTTAATTTGCTTTATGAATCTCTATTAGTGATTGTTCTTGATTTGTGCTTAAATACGCGAGGTTTGGGTCGTGTTAGAGATAAACTTCACAAACTTCGATTAAGGATAATTATCTGTTAGTTTCTGAACCCTAGAGATATATTTCGGGCTAACAATCCGTATGGGTGTCGAAACTTAATGCCTCCGTGTCTTGAGTCGTGTGCGAGAGTGCCGATGAAGGTAGCATGGTTGAGTGTACCAGAGATGGACATGTGCTGTGAACGATACCGGGTGATATTGAGGAGTATTGTAAGTTGAGTGTAACTGGTCAATAGGTTTAAGTTTGTGATGAGTTGAATATTACATGCTTGATAAGTCTTTTCTCTCTGATGAATGAATTTTCTTGTGTTAATATTTACTTTTCTGTTTTTATACTTTAAAACCATTCTAAACCCAAACTCATTAACAATTAAACCGTCGAATGGCAGTTCAATTCCAATCTCTGTGGACACGATAAATTCCTGGAAAAATACTTCCAAAATGTTTGTGGTTTGCCGCTTTACCGCTTCAACAAAATGGCGTCGTTGCCGGGGATTGGTTTATTGTTCTTGCATCGCGATTGTTTCGTTGTTTTTGAGTTTTGTAGATATCGTACATATTGTATATTTTCACTTGTTTATATTTACACTTGTATATTTTTAATGTTTGTTTAAGTGTTTGGTTAGGACGCTTGCTTTTGGTTGGACGGTGAGACATCACCATGGTATGAAGAGAGGAAGTTTCTAGCTAAGCATTGTAAAGGCATGGAGCTTACGACGTAAAACAAGCATGGTGTATTCTTTTCTTTTGTTGTTGTTTAGCTTAGGTAGTGTGGTGAACATTCATTAAACAAGTTGTACTCGGATTTTTCGTAAATTCTCATATCTTCACTTTACAACTTGTTCAATGAAATTTTACCAGTTTTTCAGTTTGTTAATATTAATAGTTTCCGTGTTTGTCAATGAACTTGATTTGAATAGCTTGACGAAATTTGGTGATGTTCCAAGTTTGATCGTTTCAACTTGCGGATGTATGGTAATGATTTTGTTAAGTTTTGTACACGTCCAAGGTATGTGTTTATCGCTTTCTAGACTTTAGCATATTCATGATACTTAGGCATTTTACAAACTTCCATGCCATTCATTCTTTTGTATACTTGTTCTTGTTGTGAATCACTTTAGTTCCCACCCTTTTTGTGAGGAAGCCTTCTATTGTTCATATATGCACGGAGTTCCAAAATTCTTGTTTTAACTGGATTTTATTATGCTTAATCTTTTGTTTGTGCTGATTATATGAAAGCATGAAAAGGGTCAAGGCATTTTGTTTCATTTTGAGCATAAATACCTATCCAAAGAGTCATTCACCTTGTGAGTGTGTGATCATTCGTAACCCCTTTGAGCTTTTTGATCCATGTTTTATTTGAACTTAATGCTTGTCTGTGAGTATTTAGTTCACTTATTTTTTATTGGATTTTGTTTTTTCTTGGACCCTCAACTTTTTGTGTTGTTGTATGAATTTTTGCCTTGCCTTAGAAAGTAGGGAGTATTCACATGATGATGTGGTTGAATTCAAGTTGGGGAGAGAATGATTGTTTACTCATTGGTTGTTTTCTACGAGGATGAAAAAGAAAAGAAAAAAGAGAAAAATATGAAAAAGAAACGGAAAAAAAAGAAAAAAAAAAGAAAAAGAAAGAAACGAAAAATCCTTGAAAAAGGAAACAAAAAGAGTTCAAATAATGGTGCTAAATAAGTATTGTGTGTTGTGTAACACTTGGGATTTTGGAAGAAGTTGATTGAAATTTTTGTGTTTGAGTCTTTGTGAGTTGATCACTCCCTTAGGTTTAGGCAAGTTTTTGTTTCAATTACCATTAGAAATTGCCCCTTGTTTGTTTACCCGACCACGCTACAACCTTGAAAGCCCTTGTGATTCTTGCTTTTATGTTTTCAATATGATTTTTGGATGAATGCATAATTTAGTCTTTTGTTTTCAAGATTGTAGTGTGAGTGTAAATACCTTATTTTGTATTTTTCATCTACCGATGATTGTTTTTGCTAGGTGTGATTCACATTTGAACTTGTGTTGTTTTAGGATGTTTGGCATGATTTTTGTATTTTGCATTTGTTTCGTGACAATGTTCTCGTCGTAGTTTAGTGGTAAGTATTTACTTTGTGTGTAGCGTTTTTCATTTGAACCATAAATTTGTTTCTGTTTTTCAAAACTTGTTGATTCATGATTCTTTGGTTTTCACTCAGTTTCTTTGAGTTGTTTGATTTTTGTTTAAGGAAAAAAAATTCTGTAAGTTGGGGAGAGTTTGATAAGTGCAAATTGTAGCTATTTTTGTATATAAGTTTTGTTGCACTTATCGATACTTTTTGTTACAAACGTTCGAATAAACCCCGCTTTGTTTGTAAATATATTTACTTTACGTTATAGTGTATATATTGTGTTATCGTGTAAATATCATTGAGTTTAATTGATTTACATTTATTTTTGCAGGTATTCAATCAAGGATATCTTTCCATTGTTGTATAGAGCATTGAATAAGCCTTCCAGTGCTTCAAACCGGGCGAAAAATAGAGTTACGGTTCAAAAGTTATGGCCAAAACAGTGCTGTTTTGTTGCTGTCTACTGTCAGTTGCGCCTTAGCAGCGCGGGGTGAAGCAGCGTCGGGCGGTAGATTGCAGGGCCGAGTGCTCCAGAACAATTTTGGAACTTACAAAATAAGCCGCCAGAATACCGCCGGGCGAAACTGGACGGGCAGAAACACCATTAAAGGGTCAAAAACACAATTTTTAGAGTACGGTTTTGGGGGTTTTGTGATCCCAACTCCATCAAACTTCATTTTTCAGTAGATTAGCTTAGAAAGCATCATGGAAGCTTGCATGTGGATGATCCGAGGTGGATTTCTCATCGATCGGTTCTGGCAATCTGTGAAGTGTTTGGTTCATTTCTGATTTTCTTCATGTCTTTCTTTTGTGTTGGGTTTGTATATGTTTTTACTTTGATCTTATGTACATTTGTCGCACATGGCGTTATATTTAATTTGCTTTATGAATCTCTATTGGTGATTGTTCTTGATTTTTTCTTAAATGCGCGGGGTTTGGGTCGTGTTAGAGATAAACTTCACAAACTTCGATTAAGGATAATTATCTGTTAGTTTCTGAACTCTAGAGATAGATTTAGGGCTAACAATCTGTATGGGTGTCGAAACTTAATGCCTCCGTGTCTTGAGTCGGGTGCGATAGTGCCGATGAGGGTAGCATGGCTTAGTGTGCCAGAGATGAACATGTGATGTGAACGATACCGGGTGATATTGAGGAGTATTGTAAGTTGAGTGTAACTGGTCTATAGGTTTAAGTTTGTGATGAGTGGAATATATACATGCTCGATAAGTCTTTTCCCTCTGATGAATGAATTTTCTTGTGTTAATATTTACTTTTCTGTTTGTATACTTTAAAACCATTCTAAACCCAAACTCATTAACAATTAAACCGTCGAATGGCAGTTCAATTCCAATCTCTGTGGACACGATAAATTCCCGGAAAAATACTTCCAAAATGTTTGTTGCTTTCCGCTTTACCGCTTCAACACATACCACAAACAAGATCACAAGATTTGGTTCTTTTGCCCTCCTCTGAAGGTTTGTTCTTGAGTGAGATTGCCAAGCACCTGTGTTCTCTTGTTTGTTTGATGTTTGTATTTGTTTAAGTTTACTAACCATTAATTAAAATCCAATTAAAAATATGATTTTTTTCCTTTACTAACTTTTTCAGGAAGAATTTGGATCAAGGATATCAAAATCAGTCCCTCAGCTCGAATGAATTTCATCTGAACAAAGTCAAAGTTGATCTGCAAATAATTCAAAAATCATCTGATCAAGAGTTTCCGAGATTTAATTGATTATTATTCAAGAGACTCCAAGGTTCATGTGTTTATTTTCATGCCTTCTTTGACAAGCAAAAGAATCGAGCCGAACCACAACAGTGCACTCAAAAGGGCAATTTTTTTTTCAAAATTTGCACTGAGTAATCGGTTATCTCAATCAGGGTAATCGATTATCCTCGTGGAAATTTGAAAAATGGCAGCAAATTCAAATTCAACAGCAATTGGCACCAATTTTCATCATTTTGATCACATGTCGAATATTCTAAACCATCTCATTTTAATTCCCCTACATCATCACAATTAATTCCTATCATGTACCTCCACTAATCACCACTCTTTTGATAATTTCCCTCCAAATTCAAATTCCAAACCTAATTTTCATGTCCAAACCAAATTCCAATCCATCAAAATTTCCAAGCCTAAATCCTATAAATAGAGGCCTCGTTTCATTCATTTCACAAGCATTTGATAGCCAAAAAACCTCTTGCAATTTCTCTCCCCAACCACAAAATTTCACTAAAGCTCACATTTCTTCTTTTGAAAGTTAACAAGAATTCACATTGAATCTTGTTCAACTTTGAGCTAAACCTTCATCCAAGCTTGTTTTCTTCATCAATTCTCATAGATCAAGGCTTTGGAGTTTGGATCTTGGAGTAATTTGATGCAATTTTCAAATTTGAAGTGATAATTCATCTCTCACCATTGTTGAAGCTTCAATTTCATCTTCCATAATGTAGATCTTTGGAGATCCTTGTTACTTGATCCTTTGGATCTTGTAATTGTGTTTGATTGCTGGTTTTTACTGTTGTTTTACTTAAAATTTCGTGCAATTTCAATTCCATGATCATAAGGTGTTTGAAGAAAGTTTTGAAAGATGATCATGCTGATTTTTGCACTTTTTTTTTACTCTGCATGCAGAGTAATCGGTTACCCTAATTAGAGTAACCGGTTACTCTGAGACAGAATGCAATTCTTGGCTTGTTTTTGGGACTGTTTTGGTTTTTCTTCCTTTTTCTTCCCCTTTCTTCTTGTTTTGGCCTTGAAGTGCATTGTTGAGATTAATTTCTCTCCAGTTTCAATGGACTTTGGATATGGTTAAAGTAATTAAACATTCATTAGTTCAAATCTATCTTTAAATGAATTGTTGAATTCATTTGAGGTACTTTGAATTAGTGATATGTTTTCACACTTAAACTTATCAATTAAAGGTGATTGAACTTGGAGATGAAAGGATCTTGAAAGTGTAATTCAATTTGGCTTTCTCTTCATCTATTTCTTTTTTTTTTATCGATGAAAGTCTTATGGATCTTAGAATTTCTTTGTTGAATTTTTGATCAAGACTAGATCGCTACCTATTTTCTTTTAGTGTTGTATTGCTTTCGAATGAAGATTTACATATCGTTCATCTAGCATGCATTAGCACAAAGATCACTATTGACTGGCCTCGAGTAAGGTGACTTCTTTATAAGTCATTTGGCGATTGCTTAACATAGCGCTACTTTTGTCCCTCCCCATCCGAATCGGAAATTGAACTTTCATGGCCCGAACTTATGATCGTCCTCCCAAGCATGGTTGTTCTTTTGTATTAAGCTCATAATCTTTGAAGCTTGTTGTGTAGAGGCTTTGATTCTATCAATCTTCTCACAAGTCTTCATTAACCTTGACCTAAGTACATTGTTCAACCATATAGTTCAAGACGCGAGACAGAATATTCGGTGTTGCCTTTTTGAGGACTCTTGGCACTTGTGCCTTTGTGCTACTATTATGTATATACTATTATATTACTATATTGTTTATGTTTCCTTCTTGCTCCCTATCTCTCTTTATTGTTATATGCTTTATGTCATTATATCATATCATGTTTATGTTTATGTCATTTTTCTTTTGTCCACTTGGGCCATATTATCTTGTGCTTTTGTTTTTCTTTTGTCCATTTGGACTCAAAAACATTAATAAAGGATTAAACCACTAAAAGACTTGTGCTCTTAATGTTGGACTATGGCCATTATCCCTTGCATTGGAGGATCTCTACTCTTAGACTTCTTGGCTTGATTATGGACTTATGGACTTTGAATTAGGATTCTCTCTCTTATCTTTTGGATCATTATGAAGTTTGGTATTCTAGCCTTTATTTGGCTTGCTTATTGGCTCAAGAGGATGGAATTCTTTTCTTATTATGCTTTGAAGAGTGCCTCCATGTGGTTAGATCTTTCTTACCCTAGCTTTTATTTTATGCAATAGGATAGTCACTTCTTCTCCACCCCATCTTAAATTTTCAAAATCTTATCTCTTTTTCAAAAACCTTCTTATTTTAAAAATCAAAACCGCTTTCATAATAAAACCTTGACTTTGGTCAAGTGATTTTCAAACTTTTTTTTTAATAAATGTCAATCAATGTTAACCATATTTTTACCATTTCAAAAATACATAAAAAATTTAAAACTCACTCAAACTTTTTGTGCTTTTATACACCTTTTTCCTTTAAACTTTTCAAAAAGAATTAGACATGAGTCATTTTTTGGTTGAGATATAAAGCTCCTAACCATGATATTTTGCGTAAAGTATGGCCATTTTCCACTTAGATGTTGAAGCGATAGTCTTGTTGATGTTAATCCAAGCAAATCCTCCATCTTAAGGTGATGCAAATGCCTCTTTCTCATACCTTTGGGTAATTAGTTGAGTATTCTCTCTTGAGAATGACGGGTTGTCTTTTCAAGATAAAATGAATCATAACCAATAAATTTTTGTTATTTGTACCACGAACTACGAGGTTTTGATCATATATTGCACTTTGTGGGTACGTAGGCATGAGGCGATGAGTCTCTCCAAACACAAAAATATTAAAAAAATGCTTCTTTTCTCATCTCTCCAATCTCTTTTCAAACAAACCTTTTCAAACCAAAAATCGTAGATATTTCAAAGGGTTCCTATAGAGTACTATAGAAGTTTTGGGTGCTAACACCTTCCCTTAACGTAACCAACCCCCTTACCAACTCTCTGTTTGTTCTTGTTTTAGAACTTGTTTAGGTTTTGTTCGCTCTTTTTTCCTTTCCTTTTGGATAAAATAAAAGTGCGGTGGTGACTCTTGCTTTATGAGTTAATTTAATCAATAACTTACACTCACAATTTTTACCGCTACAAAAAAGTGGAGGCTCTGCTGTGGACTCTGATTCCTAGTGGGTTCAGCCTACTTTGATTTATTTATCGCTTTTTGTTTGATTTGTTTGTTATTGCTTGTTCTGTTTGGGTGCTTGGTGATCTCTGTGTGGTGAGATAGATCCTATACCCGGATCTGAGAACTCTTATGATAGGCGGTGGTATAGTCAAGGAATCTTCTAGGGAGTAATCCCGAACAAGTGAACTTGAGAACCCACCACTCACCTTCGAGGATGGTATGTGTCGATCGAGTAATCGTGAAAACATTGTTGTTTTCGACCTGGGAGCCTGAGAAGCTGAGGACCTTAGTTTTCCTTTAACCCATCTTGGCCAATTAGGACGTAGTGGGTGACTATGAGAGTGTAAACCTGAAATAGTTGATACGCGATACTACACTCAGACGAGGTTCTCATGAGAATATTACTGATTCCCGAGTAATCGGCAGGCTAGTAATATCCGAAAGAAGATTGAGGACTCTGGGAACATTTTAGAACCTTGTTCTACAGGTGCTGATAAAACCTTAGTACACACCATTGGGGGTTAGTTCTTGTCCCTTGACTCCATGCTCGTGACTCGAACCTTTGAACCTGTGTGCTTTGTATGATCTTGTTTGTGGGTGTTGCATCCATGCATCCATGCATTCATAGCATTATTTTGACCACGTCTTCAAGGAACTTAAAGATGTTTGTTGCAAACATTGTAGGGATTTTTCACCATGGATTTTGGAAGAAGGAACACTAAGAAGTACACTTTCAAGAGTCCTAAGTTAGAAGGACTGCGAGAGCTAGGGTCTTTGGTTGCTAATCCTGAGGCTTTCAAAGATGGATATGGAAGGTTCCCGTCTCTTCTGAGGATCGATATGGTAAATGGAGTTTTGGCTACTCTGATTCAGTTCAATGATCTGGTGTACCACTGTTTTACGTTCCCTGATTACCAACTCATGCCCACACTTGAGGAGTATTCTGGTATACTTAGGCTTCCTATCCCTGATCGAGTCCCTTTTTTTGGTTTGGAAGAGACTCCTAAGTATCAAGATATTGCTAAAGCTACTCATTTGAAGGTATCTGAGATTAAAACTCAAATGGCTAACAAGAAGAGAAAAGTGCAAGAGGATTTATTTTCCTCTAGCATTCAGAGTTTAGACGCTCCCTCTACCTCAGTTGCTTGGAAGTTGGTTGTCGACAAGCTCATAGTTGAGAAGACTCAGATGGAGGACCAGATCAAAGATTTCAATAAGAAGTTGCAAGGAGGATCTTCTTCTCATGGGATTTCTATTTTCTAGCTTTCTATTATCTTCTGTTTTGATTAGGATTCTTGAAAATGTACTCCAAAAGTTGTAATCCTTTTCCATTATCAATAAAATGAGATTTTCAGTATTTCGCAATGTGTTGTCTCAATATAATGCTTGCAATATTTGCTTTACATCTTTGAAGTTCCTTGAAGGCTTTGCATTTTCACACTGCGCATTAAGCATCATCTTTTGCATTGTTTCTTGCCTTTTTCCAGGTGTCTTATTGTTTCTCTTGGTCTTCATTCAGCCAAGTTGTCGCACCAGTATAATACTCGAGCTAATCTGAAGAAGAAGAAGATGGATCAGTTGCAACAAGAGAACCGTGAGCTTCGTGAGGAAGTGACAACTTTGAAGGATAGTTTGAAGGGACTCACTGCTATGATGGAATCGTTGGTGGCTGCTCAGAATCAGCCACCCCCTTCTCCTCTACTTTCAACTCCTGTGCAAAGGACATTCATTTCTGAGATTGTCTCTACGCCCATCTCTGTGGTGCCAGCTAGTGTTCCTCAACACTTCATGCCTCCTGACTTCCCCTGGGGCATGCCTATTAACTTTGTTCTTGAAGGTTATCAACCACCACCGCCTCCTGAAGTTCCAGTTGTTCCTACTGTCCAGCCTGTGATGTCTGTACCACCGCCTATGGTTCATACTGTTCCTTTTGGTAAATAACAGATTTTCCACAATGCTTCGAACGAGAATGTCAATGCTTATGAGAAAATGGAAGAGATTCAAGACCAGTTTGCTGAAATGCAGAAAGAAATCAAAGCTTTGAAGGGTAAAGAACTGTTTGGGAAGAATGCCCATGAGTTGTGTCTGGTTCCTAATATGAAGATCCCACATAAGTTCAAGGTTCCTGACTTTGAAAAGTATAAGGGTAACTCTTGTCCGTTGAGCCATTTGACTATGTATGCTCATAAGATGTAGACTCAAATTGATAATAATCAGCTCCTCATTCACTACTTTCAAAATAGTTTGTCTGGTGCAGCTTTGAAATGGTATATGGGACTCGATAGCACTCGAATTCTCACTTTCGAAGATTTGGGTGAGGATTTTGTAAAGCAGTATAAGTATCAAGTCGACTCTTACAACTACCATTACCTCTGAACCACGTGTACTTTTTACCAATGATTGGCATATCCAAAAGATCTATAGTTTCTATGAAAGTCAAGAAATCTGACAACTCTGTTAAGCTGCTATCAACTCTCCCTTTCCTCTCTTCCTTATTTTTTTATTGAGTTAAAGACTCCTGTAATCATCCATTCACCTTGAGGAAATGATATATTGATTGAAATAATATTCTCCCATAGTTTCTTTTTCTCATTGATGTTGCATGAAGAATAGATGTTAACCAGGTAACATTTCACCCCTTTCCATAATCCGCAAATGCCTAAATATCCCTTGCCTCTGAAACTAAATTCAAATTTGAATACACCTTTCCTCCAAATTAAAAGTAGACCCCCTGATTGTCCTCTAGAAGTAGAAGCAGACCAATCCAAATCACACAAATTCTAGATGGTTTGAACACATTCATCATTCATAACTTAGATCTTAGTCTCTTGTAATAAACAAACATCAGCACGACCTTCGAATAGAATCTTATTCAATCTCCTCTTCTTTAGAGAGGAGTTACACCCTCTAACATTGTATGAAATACAATTAATGAGACCCTTGTTTTAGCCCCCGTCTTTGATTAAAAAATCTCTCTATCTCGATCCTCCATTACTTTGATTGATCGCTCAAACACCTCATCATCTTCTTCACCTTCCACGCCCATTTCTTTAATAATATTCCAAACCTTGACTGGGATATCTTCTAAGGATTTCTTGATTCTCACATTTCCCACGATTGACATATGAATCTCCTATCGACTCACAGCGTAAAATTGAACCACCGGAGAAATTTGAAGTTTCAATTTCATCCAACTCATAACCCACGTAACAACTACCGTTGGCCAAAAGATCATTGTTTTTGGGGTAAGCATGGTGTATGAGAGCAGAGAAATAAGATGGGGCAAATGGAATTTTGATGTGGTCATAGATTTCTACTATCAGTTTGGATTTTCTTGTTTTAGTTATTCGGTTTGGACCAAAAGGAAGAGCAACCATATGTTGGATTGGGTTAGATGCCTCTTCCATGTGGCCCAAAAGTAATGGGCCCTCCTGCTCTAAGCCAACAAATAGGTCCATTGGATCTTCACTTAATTCCAACGCCTTGTTTGTTTCCAATGTAACCGCCTCCAAATTAGACATATCAACTGCTAGCCCATGATTATTTTTGTCTGCATCACCCATTCCACGATGCACCTTTTGATCAGAAAGGCCCTTTTCCATGCAATCTTTCTACACATTGATAATTCCCATATCTTCGACATTCATACCTATTCCCTCAGTAGCCAAATTAGCAGACTTAGGCATTTTGGAACTTGAGCCTCCCAGCCTATCTCCCCAGTTGTTGTTTTTTGTTTTACCTTTATCCAATTCTGATTCTACCATTTCTGATTGTGATTCCCACGCTCCACCATCATCGTCATCATCATCTGAGTCTGATGATGATCTCTCCGTGTCGCTCACCCTATCCACTTTTTTTCTAACTACTATTTATTTCAGACCGTGGTAATCTTCCGTAATCTTAATACGATATACAATATCATTGATCTCCATGTTAAGAACTTGATTGAGATCCATGGCAAATTTCGTCCTAAGGGCGTTACTTTATGTTAAAATAACCTTTCACATTGAAGGCGTCTTAGATTCTATAAGTTGAACAAGCTTTCTCAACCACACCCACAAATGCTTTATGGAATCGTTCCATCCCCGCTTCATTGACATTGAACATCATATGAGCAAAAGTAGGGTTTTTTTCTTTCGAAATAGTTCTGCTTGGGACAACAAATCTCCTAGCTTCCTCCCAAAAAAAATGTCTTCCCCACAACTTGAGCATAGCTTTTCCCTTGAATACCAATTTTCCACCTATTTGAATGTTGGATTATTTGCTCAACACCATGCTTCAACTTGTTAGTGTTATTTGGCCTAGCTCCCATGCGAACTCTTTGGAATATGGGGATGTTTGCAAATATTTTCTTGCCATCAATTTGAATGTTATTCAACTTTATAACTATGAGTCTTTCTTTTGCTACCTTCCAAAATCTAACGAAACCGTGTCTTCTTCCGCGCTTGTCTCTCCTAGCCGGGATGAAAACTTCAGAAAGTAATCCAAATTCTTTGAATATCTCAGCCATATCCTTTGCATTGTAACTTTCAGGAAATTTTGTGAAAAAGAAAGATGTAGTTTGATTCCCAGCTACCTGATATTTCCCTAACTTGGCTGTCCAAACTGATATCTTATTGATTTGTTTGAATGATTTTCGTCTAACTTCCATCCAAGTATCATTCTCCATTGGAGGGATGAAGGAATCTGGAAAATAAAAATAACAATAGGTCCCAGAACTAGGGAAGAACACCAAGAGCCAAGGCCCCTAGTCCTAAGACTAGGAGTTTAAGCCAAAGACTATGATGATCTTCAAGTCTTGTTCATCTTTAGGCTACCTCCAATCTTACCAGTAACGTCAAATTTCCTTAAAATAAAAAATGACAATTTTTTTAAATGAGAAATTGATAAATGGCACTAGAACCAGATTTTTGTTAGTATTATCAATAGTTGGATTTCCATCTTAATTGTAGTTTATTTTGTTTTCATCTTAATTATGGGTTGTTTGAAATTCTTGAACATTGTTTATCTTGAAAATAATGTTCATCTACAATATTGTTCAAAAGACGTTTATTATTTATCCACAATATTGTTTAAACTACCGACTGTTCATCCATGACACTTTTAAACCTGAAATAATGTTCATACAGATGATATTATTCATGTTGAGACTGTTCATTCATTTTTTTCTCAAAAAAAAGGGAAATTTTTGGAATAGAGTTTTCATGTCTCTTTATTACTATTTACTTTGTTTTTTTTTTCTTTTTCTTATTCTCTTAAGAAGACACTTTTGTAAGTATCAACCAAATTGGTTGAAAATATACCTATTGTGATTTCGGCCTTAATGTTAACAATAATAGCTTTAATAGTGTTTGATTTTTTTTTATTTTGGTACCACTTATTGCGTGACATTTGTAGCGGTGTTCAAAACCGAACCAACCCAGCTGAAAACCGCAAATCAAATCAAACCAAATCAAAAACCGCAAATCAAATCAAACCAAATCGAAAATCACAAAACACCATATTTGGTTCAAATGTGTTTGGGCCATATTATTACAAAACCACACGGTTTGGTTCATTTTGCGGTTTGTATTTTGCAAACCAAACCAAACCGAATCAGACCGCATTATGTTACAACTCAAATTTCACTTAACGCACAACCCACTCAAACCTAAACATGTTATGCCTTAGCCTTACGATTATGAACGGTTGTCACTTCCTCACACTTAAGGTTTCAGTTTCAGCCTTCTCAAATCTCTCCTAGCAATATCACGCCTTCTTTGTCAGATACATCTTGCCTATTCTTCTATAATCTTTACTCTCTTATATTATTTATTTTTCACCTTTTCATTTTTATGATATTGTTCTCTCTTTTAATTTCGTTTTTAAGGCACCTCTTCTCTAATTTCTCATTTCTTCTGTTCTTTATTTTTCCTCTTCATTAATCTCTCATCTCCTATGTTTTTTAGTTTCAGTATAACATTTTTTATATTATTTTATGCTATTGTTTTATGCTTATTATTCCATTTTTGTCTAATTTGTTTTTTACATATAAATGTAATTTATTTATCAAATATGATGAGTTTTGTTGTTATTTGGTAGTGTATGAATAACTAAATACAAAGTTATGTATGGCTCAATAAATTTTTTGTAAAAAACCAAACCAAACCAAGTCAAACTGCATGTTTTCTTCTCTTGTGATTCAGATGATTTTTAACGTCAAAACCACCCAAACTGCACCGCGAACACCCCTATACATTTGATTCTAAACATTTTTATTAGAATATTTCTTCTCCCGACATTCCGTATATTATTATTGCAGATGGTTCTCGTACTCGGTTTGATGGTCGTGGAAACATTGATCTTTAATCTTTTAAATTGAAAGATGTGCTTCATTTTCTAAATCTATCTGACAATATTATCTCTATTAGCAAGCTTACAATGGATAATAATTGTGTAGTTATATTTTTTTATTCTCATTGTACTTATTAAGATCTTGTAATAGTGAAGACAATTGAAGTTGCTAAGGAACATGTTATACTATTTCTCTAAGGCACTAATTGATCAGAAGGTGTTGTATTCTACACTTTAACCTAAGTAAGAGTCATCTCCTACCTCCCAAATATGGCTTCAGCACAAGCGTCTTTGTCTTCCTCCTTTTTCATTAATGAAGCGTATGTTTCCATCCTTGTTTCAAAATAATCTGTTGAGTATTTTTAATGTGATATTTGTCATTTTTGTAAACATAACCGAACTACTTTCCCTTCAAGCCTTACTAAAAATGTTGAACCATTTGATCTTATTGATTATGATGTTTCAGAACAAATCCATGTTTCTAACATTTCTAGTGCAAGATTGTTTCTTTTTTTATTGATGAATGTTCTTGAATAACTTGGATTTTCTTGATGAGTAATAAATGAGAAGTATCACAATTGTTTATTCAATTTTATAGCATGATACAATGACAATTTGTGAAAGGTATTCAATTACATGTTATGACAATGATAAATTATTTGGAAATAATCAAATAATCGGAATATTTTTCAAGCGGAATACTTTCCCAAACATGTGCAATTTAAACAGACAACCAGCAAACCAATTCCATAGCACAATAAAAATAGAAAAATTAAAATAGAAAACACACCAAATTTCTAACGTGGAAAACTTCTCTCAAAGTGAGAGAATAAAAACCACGGGACCTAGTCAAGTAAAACCTTTTACTATATCAATAATAGGTATATAAAAAGATTTCCCAGTAACACTAGAGAATAAAAATCTTCACCAATAAACAATAAAGGCGAGAAACACACTCCATACAACTTTTCCACAAAATGTGGGTATACCAAAATAAATCTAAGAGAAGCAAAAACTACTCAACGGGAATATAAATAAAATTGACTAAGTGATATGAACAACATATTGAATTTATAACTCAAACTGATAAGGTTTGCTACATCCATTTATCACTTGTACTTTTTCCTCTTCTCTATTTCAGTTATCTGAAACTCTGTTTAGTTGCTTATTTGTTGTGTTTCTTTAGAATTAAAAACTGCTTTTAAATACATGACAATTGGGGTTGCCCCAAATAAAACAATTCACATAAAAACTTTTTTTTCTTTTTCTAAATAAATGGTGGGGCCGACTTTAAGAGTGAACTCAGCCGACAAATCTCCCCCTTACGACTTAAGTGGGAAGGAGCTACTTCACCATGATCGCCTTCTTTCTGTAGTTAATCATATTTGTCATCACATCTTAACTATTCTCGTCAGTATGAATATTCTCAAGTGAAAACAACTTCATCTCCAATGCATCCTGTATCCAATGATACCTCACCTCAATGTGTTTTGATCCAGAATGAAACACCAGGTCCTTACCAAGATGAATTTCACTCTGACAACAACACAAATTTCTCTTGCTCAACACACATCTCTTATAGGAATTTCTTCCTCCACAGAAGTTCTTTAAATGCTTCAGTTGCATCAATGTACTAAGCCTCGGTAGTAGATAAAGTAATACACTTTTGTAACCTTGATTGCCAAGACACTTCCCTCTTATAAATGTCATCATGTATCCATAAGTAGATTTTCAAGAATCAATATCACCAACCATATCTGCATCTGTGTAGCCATCTAACATAAGATCACCGCCTCCAAAGCATAATCACACTCTGTAAGTATCTATAAGATATATGAGAATCCACTTCATTGCTTGCCAATGATACTTACCAGAATTAAAGAGAAAATTACTAACAACACCAACAACATGAACAATATATCGTCTTGTGCATACCATAAAATATATCAAACTACCAACTGCAGATACATAAGAAAAATTCTTCATATCTTCTTCACTTGTAGGACATTGCTCATAATTCAATTTGAAATGACTACCAAGTGGAGTACTTACATATTTGTAATTGCTCATGTTAAACCTCTCTAACACCTTCGCAATGTAATTTTGTTAAGATAACCACAATTTACCTTTCTTCTTGTCACGAGAAATTCTCATGCCAATAATTTGTTGTGCAAGACCCAAGTCCTTCATTGCAAAGGAATTTCTTAACTCTTTGTTTAAGCTTTGAATTTTCTTAGTGTCTTGAACAACCACTACTACAAAAAAACACATTTAACCTCATACGCGAAGTTGATTTAACCTCATACGCGAAGTTGATTTAACCTCTGTTGTGGAGGCGAGGTAACGAAGAGCATCATGAAAATATGCCACATACCCCTCCGTTTAATGTCCAACTATATATTTTTTATATTTTCAAAACTACCTCCATATACCTCTCGGTATATAAACAAAACCGAGGGGAAAAATATATTCTTTTAAAAAAAATACTCATTACATTGTTTACACAGAATATTAATAAATTAATTTGTTTACAAACTAAATTGTTTACACATAATATTACATTTGTTCTTCATCATCATCGTTGTCAGTGAAGAACAAATGTTGGATATCTTGGGGAAGAGAAAATGTTGGGGATACGGTAAAACGAGAGGAATGGAGTGGAGTGGAGCGGAATGGAATAAAGATACCATTCCATTATTTGGGTATTTTATGACGGAACAGAGCAATTTTATCATTCCGCCCAAATTGGAGGGTACAAAAAGTGATGGAAAGTGACGGAATGGGATGAAATGCATTCCATCCGGTTCCGCTCCATTCCATCCATTATTAATTAATCCAAAAAACGGAATTTAAGTTTATTTCATTCCATTTCATCCCATCTCATTCCATTCCATCAATCCAAACATACCCTTAATATTCATAATGCTTTTATAATGAGGGTTTTAGGTTTCACGCGGATCACTAACGGTAGTGTTTTAAGTGTTGATAATCATTAAATGGACGACAAAGATTTGTTTAAGAACGGTGAAACAACTAAATAAACACGCTTATATTTTCCCTCGATTATTACTCAAAACTGAGGTAAAATGTGTTTCTTGTTAAATAAAACATACAATAAAATATGTTTCATCCCAAGCACCACATACCTCTCGGTTTCTTTACAAAAACCGAGGTGCAAAGATTTTTTTTAATTAGATTGTTTACACAGATTATTAAAATAATTTGTTTAAATAAATCCAGATTTTGA
The DNA here is from genome assembly GCA_022829125.1 of Lathyrus tuberosus. Taxonomy (NCBI): domain Eukaryota; kingdom Viridiplantae; phylum Streptophyta; class Magnoliopsida; order Fabales; family Fabaceae; genus Lathyrus; species Lathyrus tuberosus. The sequence goes on along the minus strand of JALAZF010000312.1, from coordinate 5,737,697 downwards.
CAATGCATTCTTGGATAACAACAAATCTTTTTAAATTTTGGATAAGTTATCTGTTTCAACCAAGAGAATTTTTTTCTGTACTTGCAATCCATCCCAGAGAGATTTCATTATCTTGAGCAAATGTTTTCATGGCAAATGCTTTCACATGAAAGAGAACAAGATGATTGTGTTTAGGAGTAAATTTTATTTGATTGACAACATAGGAAGGTTATTATAGTTCCAAAAATACAACAACAACACCAACACTTTGAGATGGATTGCAAGAGCAGAAAAAACATTTTGTTCAAGATAGAAGAACATTGAAGATTTTTTCTGCCTTGCAATCCATCCCAAAGAATGACGTGTACAAGTTTTGAGTGGCTATATATAAGTTAGGTTTAGGGTAAAATCTAATTAACTGGTGCTTTTATAGTAATATTTAATAATATAATCTCTTGGTTATTAAATATAAACGAAAAAATAGATCATTAATTTAAAAATTAAAATTAAAATAAAAAGAAAGACACCAGTTTTAAAGAAATAAATACATAAACTATTGTTGTTAGGATTCGAAGCATGTCCTGAATAATTTTTCCCCTCAATTATATTTAGAAACCGAGAGAATATGTCATATTTATTTAAAAAATCAATAAAACATGGCGTGCATTGGCATTTTATCTTGGTTTTGTTTGGGTCAAGAGAAAGCTTTGTCATGAAATATATTATTTGTAGTAGTGAACAATCAACATGTCATCAATATATAACAAGAGAATAATATAATAAACATCAGAGAATTTCTTCTCAAACACACAATGATCAGCGATAGTTTTAGCTTAACCATTTCTTTCCATGAAAGAATCAAACATTTTGTACCATTTTCACGGAGCTCGCTCAAGGCCATACAAACTTTTCTTCAATCTACAAATAAGCTCTTATTTACTTTTGACTTGACGCCCTCAGATTGCATATAGATCTCTTCCACCAAATCACCATGAAGGAAAGTAGTCTTAACATCAAGTTGTTCAACCTCTAGATTTAGGCTAGCAGCTAATTCCAACACAACTCGAATAGATGTCATATTCATCACGGGTGAGAACATTTCTTCAAAGTTAATACCCTTTTCTCTGATTAAAATATTTCACAACCAATCATGCTTTGTATCTTGGTTGAGATTTATTCTCTTCTTACTTAATCTTGTATACCCATTTATTCTTGAGTTCTCTTCTACCCTTAAGCAATTCCACCAACTCAAATGTGTGATTCTTAATCAAGGAATTCATCTCTTATTGCATGGCATTTAACCATTTTTCTTTATCAACATTTTAAATGGCCTATTGGTAGTATTATGGCTCTCCGTTATGAGTTATAATCACTTACTCATGTGGAGGATATCTTTGAGAAACTTGATTCTCTCTAGTAGATCTTCTTAACTCAGGTTCAACCGATGGCTCAAGTAAAACCTCTTCAACTTTCTCATCATGATAATGTTCTTGGTCATTGGCTACATTATCAACATCTACCTGTATATCTCCCTCGTCAAAAAAAAAATCCACTAGGAGGTTTAGGCATAACATCATTTTAGCTTCTACCATCAGATTTTCCTTCTCTATTTTTTCAAAATCTACAATAGTTTAGTCTTCAAGAAATATCACATCACGACTTATGATAATTTTCTTGTCAATTGGATCCCACAATCTATAACCAAACTCATCATGATCATAACCTACAAACACACATTGTTTAGATATTTTATCAAGCTTGGATCTTTTATCTCTTAGGATGTGAACAATTGTCCTACAACCAAACACTCTTAAGTAACCATAAGAGATATCTTTTCATGTCTATACTTTATTTGGAACATTACCATCAAGTTGAGCAGAAGGAGAAAGATTGATTAAATCGACTGGATTTTGCTAATGCTTCATCCCAAAAAGCTTTTGATAACTTTGCATTAGAGAGCATACACTTGATTCTATAATTAATCATATGATTCATTCTCTCTACAACTCCACTAGATTGAAGAGTCTTTGGAACAATCTTATCAAGCTTGATTCCATGCTCTTTACAATACTTTTCAAATGGACCTATATATTCACCACTATTATTAACTCTGACACATTTTAGCTTCCTTCCTTTTTCTCTTTCAACACTTGCATGAAAATGCTTGAAAATATCAAGTATCTAGTCTTTTATATTTCAAAACAAAATCCACACTTTTCTAGAGTGGTCGTCAATAAAAGTAACATAATATGATGCACCACTAGAGATTTACATTCCATCACACAAACATCAATGTGAACTAAATCTTGTATGTTTGGCCTCTTATAAGGACCGTTACTATTAAAGGAAACTCTATGTTACTTATTAGAAAAAAAAAATGAGTGCATGTTTTTAGAGGAGTATCTTTCATCTGAAGAAAATTTTCTTTGCAAGAATGGTGAGTCCTTTCTCACTCAAGTGACCAAGGCGTGTATGTCATAAATCACTAGATGCATCTACAATTGCATTCATTTCCACTTTGCATAACTTTACACGCACCCTGTAAAGAGTTGTAGGATTTTTCTCCTTTGCTTCCATTAGTGACCCTTTGGCGATCTTACATATGCCACCATTACCAAAGTAAGTGTGATAACCTTCAATATCTAAGGGTTTAATCGAAATCAAGTTGAGACGAATATTAAGAACATGCCTCACATTCTTCAATTTAAGCTTGCATCCAACAGTAGTTTCAACCCAAACATATCACATACCAACAATTTCACAAACTCCATTATTTCCCACTTTTACCGTTCCAAAATCACGAACCGTATAAGATGAGAAGAAATCATGTCCAAGAGTAACATGGTACGGGGCATCTGAATCAATAATCTAAATTGAATCTTGACATGCAAGGTTTATGGAATTATCATCATAAACAATGTAGACATCATTGGCACGTACAACTGCTGTCGTGTCTTTATCAATTATCTTCTTATTACTTTCATCTTTTTCCCTTGAATATTTCCTTTTGAGAGACCTAAAATTCATTTTTATGTGTCCCACCTTACCACAATTGTAGCATATAATTTATTTTCTAGTTCTTGACTTGTCGCAACTCTCAGATTTGTCACGCTTATGAAATTTTTTGGTTTTGCTTCCCCCCTTGACTCAGTAACTAGAGCTTCAAACCACATTCCTTTCTTCTCACTTCTTCATTAAGAGTGATATATTTAACCATTTACATTATCAATTTCCCATTTGGAGTTGAATTAGTAAGTTCCACAACAAGAACTTCCCAGTTATCAGACAAGAAAGTAAGCAATAATAAGACTTGTAAATCATCATCCAACTTAATATCAGTAGCTGCCTGTTGGATGCGGTATAGGGCAAGCAACAAACATTTTGGAAGTATTTTTCCGGGAATTTATCGTGTCCACAGAGATCGGTGCTACTGAACTGCCATTCGATAATCTTTAATTTTATGAGTTTGGATTAAAATGGTTTGGAATTATAAAATAGAAAAGTAAATATAAACACAAGAAAATTCATTCGTCAGAGAGAAAAGACTTATCAAGCATGTATATATTCCACTCGTCACAAACTTAAACTTATCGACCAATTACACTCAACCTACAATACTCCTCAATATCACCTGGTATCGCTCACAATAGGGTTCATCTCTGACACACCGAGCTGAGAGAAAAACCGTATTACTCTCTTCGTCACTCTCGCGCACGAAGCCTCGAAATATGGAAACATTAAGCTCCGACACCCAAATGGATTGTTAGCTCTAAATCTATCTCTAGCATCCAGAAACTAATAGATAATTATCCCTAATCAAGATTTGTGAAGTTTATCTCTAACACGACCCAAACCTCGCGCATTTAAGCAAAAATCAAGAACAATCACCAATAGAGATTTGTAAAGCAAATTAAGTATAACGCCATGGGTGACAAATGTACATATGATCAAAGTAAAAACATATACAAACCCAACAAAGAAGAAAGACATGAAGAAAATCAGAAATAAACCAAACACTTCACGGATTGTCAGAGCCGATCGATGAGAAATCGACCCCAGATCATCCAAATGCAAGCTTCCATGATGTTTTCTAAGCTAATCTACTAAAGAAATGAAGTTTGATGGAGTTGGGAGCAAAAACCCCAAAACCATCCCTAAAAATGTATTTTTTACCCATATTTATTGATGTCATCATCGAAGATCGCGCTAAGCGCGCCCTTATTAATGTTTAAACCACCTTAAGAGCCCGCTAAGCGCGGTCGGGCGCGCTAAGCGCGTAACCTGCTGACATGAAAAATGTTTCGGCCATAACTTAAGAACTGTAACTCCGTTTTTCGCCCGGTTCGAAGTGTTGGAAAGCTTACTCAATGCTCTATACAACAATGGCAAGATATCCTTGATTGAATACCTGCAAAAATGAGAGAAAATCAATTAAACTTATTGATATTTACACGATACGCAATATATATACTAAAACGTAAAGTAAACGTATTTACAAACAAAGCGGGGTTTATTCAACCAATTTTAACACAAAGTCCAAACGTGAATCACACCTAGCAAAAACAATCATCGGTAGATGAAAAACATAAAATGAGGGATTTTTCACTCACACAACAATCTTGCAAACAAAAGACTAAATTATGCAATCATCCAAAAATCATGCTGAAAACACAAAAGCAAGAATCAAAAGGACTTTCAAGGCTGTAATGTGGTCGGGTGAACAAACAAGGGATAATTCCTAAAGCTAATCGAAACAAAAACTTGCCAAAACCTAAGGGAGTGATCAACTCACAAAAGTTCAAACACAAAATTTCAATCAAACTTCTTCCAAAATCCCAAGTGTTACACCAAACACATAGAACTTATTAGCACAACATTATTCTACTCTTTTTGTTTTTCTTTTTCAAAGCTTTTTCAATTTTTTTCTTTCTTTTTCTTTTATTTTCTTTTATTTTTCTCATATTTTTCTCCTTTTTCTTTTCTTTTTCATCCTCATAGAAAACAACCAACGTGTAAACAATCATTCTCTCCCCAACTTGAATTCAACCACATCATCATGTGAATACTCCCTACTTTCTAAGGCAAGGTAAAAATTCATACAACAACACAAAAAGTTGAGGGTTCAAGTAAAAACAAAATCCATTCAAAAATAAGTGAACTAAATACTCATAGACAAGCATTAAGTTCAAATAAAACATGGATCAAAAAGCTCAAAGGGGTTACGAAAGATCACACGCTCACAAGGTGAATGACTATTTGGCTAGGTAGCTGTGCTCAAAATGAAACAAAATGCCTTGATCCTTTTCATGCTTTCATATAATCAACACAAACAAAATATTAAGTATAATAAAATTCAGTTAAAACAAGAATATTGGTACTCCGAGCATATATTAACAATGGAAGGCTTCCTCACAAAAAGGGTGGGAACTAAAGTGATTCAGCCTAAGTATCATGAATATGCTAAAGTCTAGAAATCGATAAACACATACCTTGAACGTGTACAAAACTTTAAACACTATCATTACCACGCATTCGCAAGTTGAAACACTCAAAATCGGAAAAATCACCAAATGCGACTTCAAGCTATCGGGCTAAACTTTGAGTCCAAACAACCAACAAAAGAATTAGAAAAATTACTAATAATTACTAATATATAAGGCCTTGGTGGAAGTGGGAAGAAGGGGGAGCCAAGTGAACAATTAAAAGAATTCACTGGCTCAGCACAGCAGACCGTGCTAAACGCGCAGACCCGCGCTAAGCGCGCTACACCAGAACCAGAAAAACCAGTACAGCAACAAGGTTCTGGTGTAGGCCCCCACTTAACACCTACACAATCTCAATTAAAAAACATACAATATTTACACATACAAACTTCCTCAAGTTAAACACGACAAGCTTGAGGAAAACAAAACTTAACACCTTAACACAAACTACCATAAACATACTAAAAGAATGGGAGAAAAAAAACATTAGAAACTAACAACAATAAACATGCTTGTTTTACGTCGTAAGCTCGACGCCTATTATTTATACACACTTCTCCAAGTTGCCTCTTTACACGGTTAGTGCTCACCGACGACGAAACCTAACTAAACACTTAGCAAACGTGAAGAGAAACAAACATATACACTAAATTTACAAGTATGCAAAATATGTTAAATTTACAATTATGGTAAACATATACAAGTAGCAATATAAACAAGTGAAAATAGACAATATATAGGATATCTACAAAACTCAAAAACAAAGAAACTATCGCAATGCGATCCAATAAAACCACCAATCCCCGGCAACAGCACCATTTTGTTGGATGCGGTATAGGGCAAGCAACAAACATTTTGGAAGTACTTTTCTGGGAATTTATCGTGTCCATAGAGATCGGTGCTACTAAACTGCCGTTCGATAATTTTTAAGTTTATGAGTTTGGATTAAAATGGTTTGGAATTGTAAAATAGAAAAGTAAATATAAACACAAGAAAATTCATTCGTCAGAGAGAAAAGACTTATCAAGCATGTATATATTCCACTCGTCACAAACTTAAACTTATCGACCAATTACACTCAACCTACAATACTCCTCAATATCACCCGGTATCGCTCACAATAGTGTTCATCTCTGACACACCGAGCTGAGAGAAAAACCGTATTACTCTCTTCGTCACTCTCGCGCACGAAGCCTCGAAATACGGAAGCATTAAGCTCCGACACCCAAATGGATTGTTAGCTCTAAATTTATCTCTAGCATCCAGAAACTAACAGATAATCATCTCTAATCAAGATTTGTGAAGTTTATCTCTAACACGACCCAAACCCCGCGCATTTAAGCAAAAATAAAAAACAATCACCAATAGAGATTTGTAAATCAAATTAAATATAACGCCATGGGCGACAAATGTACTTATGATCAAAGTAAAAACATATACAAACCCAACAAAGAAGAAAGACATGAAGAAAATAAAAAATAAACCAAACACTTCACAGATTTTCAGAGCCGATCAATGAGAAATCCACCCCGGATCATCCAAATGCAAGCTTCCATAATGTTTTCAAAGTTAATCTACTAAAGAAATGAAGTTTGATGGAGTTGGGAGCAAAAACCCCAAAACCATCCCTAAAAATGTGTTTTTTACCCATATTTATTGTTGTCATCATCGCAGATCGCGCTAAGCGCGCCCTTATTAATGTTTAAACCGCCTTAAGAGCCCGCTAAGCGCGGTCGGGCGCGCTAAGCGCGTAACCTGCTGACATGAAAAATGTTTCGGCCATAACTTGAGAACCGTAACTCCGTTTTTCGCCCGGTTCGAAGCGTTGGAAAGCTTATTCAATGCTCTATACAACAATGGCAAGATATCCTTGATTGAATACCTGCAAAAATGAGAGAAAATCAATTAAACTCATTAATATTTACACGATACGCAATATATACACTAAAACGTAAAGTAAACGTATTTACAAACAAAGCGGGGTTTATTCAACCAATTTTAACACAAAGTAACGATAAGTGCAACAAAACTTATATACGAAAATAGGTACAATTTGCACTTATCACTGCCAACTTATTCACGGTATTCTAAAATACACTCATATGCTCTACCATCGAGTCACCGTCCTTGTATTTCATAGTAACCTTCTTCTTGATCAAATTGCTGAGTATAGCAAGTGTGAGTAGTAAGGGGTAATAGTCCCACATTGGTTAGAAATGTGGAGACTTGAACATTTATAAGTGGGAAAACCCACACACATATCACCTTAAGGTTTTGGGTGAATATATGGCATGTCTCTCACAAAGGTGTTGCTCTAAAAAAGTAAGTCCCACAATGTTCAATGCTCCCTAGTTGAAAAATCTCTCCCAACAGTGGTATTAGAGCCTGGTTCGAGTGAAGGACCAACTCACTTGTATCAAAAATATTCCCCACAGGTGGTGGGTATGAGGTGTCTCATTGAAGAGTATCAATGGCGGTACAAGTGTATATGGATGAAAAGAGTTTCTGCTTAATGGGGAGCATTGTGGATACTCACACTTGAGGAGGAGTGTTGAGTATAGCAAGTGTGAGTAGTATGGGTAATAGTCCCACATTGGCTAGAAATGTGGAGACTTGAGCATTTATAAGTGGAAGAATCCACACACCTATCACCTTAAGGTTTTGGGTGAATATGTGGTGTGTCTCTCATAAAGGTCTTGCTCTAGAAATAAAGTCCCACAATGTTCAATGCTCCCTAGTTTAAAAATCTTCCTCAATAGTGGTATCATGACCCTTTGGTTCGAGTGAAGGATCGGCTCACTTATATCAAAAGTATCCCCACAGGTCTTGGGTAGAGTGTCCTGTTGAATAGTATCAACGACGGTACAAGTGTATGTGGAAGTAAAAAAGAGCTTTCATTTAAAAGGGAGCATTGTGGATAGACTCACACTTGAGGGGGAGTGTTGAGTATAACAAGTGTGAGTAGTATGGGTAATAGTCCCATATTGGCTAGAAATATGGAGACTTGAGCATTTATAAGTGGGAGAATCCACACACCTATCACCTTAAGGTTTTGGGTGAATATGTGGTGTGTCTCTCACAAAGGTCTTGCTCTAGAAATAAAGTCGCACAACGTTCAATGCTCCCTAGTTGAAAAATCTTTCTCAATAATGGTATCATGACGCTTTGGTTCGAGTGAAGGACCGACTCACTTGTATCGAAAGTATCCCCATAGGCGGTGGGTTGAGTGTCCCGTTGAAGTGTGTCAACGGCGGTACAAGTGTATGTGAATGAAGCTTCCGCATAAGGGGAGCATTGAGGAAGCATTGTGGATAGACTCACACTTGAGGGGGAGTATTAAGTATAACAAGTGTGAGTAGTATGGATAATAGTTCCACATTGGCTAAAAATGTGAAGACTTGAGAATTTATAAGTGGGAGAACCCATACACCTATCACCTTAAGGTTTTGGGTGAATATGTGGCATGTCTCTCACAAAGGTGTTGCTCTAGAAAAGAAGTCCCACAATGTTCAATGCTCCCTAGTTGAAAAAACACTCCCAACACAAACATGATTTATTTTGCACGTTATTGCGCTCATACAACTCTTTTAGTTTATTTCAAATTTTTTGCGCATTAGTTTCAGCTTCAACATATGGATATACACTAAAGTCCAACCATTGTCTAATTATAGCAATTGTTTTCTGATTCATCTCCTTACATTCAGCATCAGACTTATCACTTGGTTTATCTTTTTCCCCTCAATAGGATCATAGAAATCTTTGTTGTATAACATATCTTCCATGAGAGTCTTCCTGAGTGTATAATTAGTAAAGTTGAGCTTAATCAATTGTGGTTTGAACTAGCAACGTGAGTGAGAGCTTTGTCGTCCATTGTGGTTTGAATCCATCATCATGAGGAGAGTTTAGTTGTCAATTGTGGTTCAAATTCAACATCATGCATGCAAAAAATTAAATATTTTGAGGAAGAGTTTTTCCGTTCATTGAAAGAGTTGCACCCAGAGAATAAATAGATTATATAAAAAAATAATTACAATCAATAAATCTATAAAAAAAGTATGTCTTGTCATTATTTTCTTTCTTAAAAGTTATGGATATATTTGGAGTGCATTTGAATGAGATAATTAAAAATTTAGAGGGTTTATAGATGAAAAAAAATATTTTGAGATAATATAAATTTTTGAGGGGATTTAAATTATTCTATGTACATTTTATTATTTTGATGAAATTTTAAAATAATCAAAAATATATAAAATATTTTTTCAAAGCTAAAGTTATGAAATTTCAAACAACTAAAAAATTTAAAATTTAAAATAACTCTCTTACTTTATATAACACGAATTCTATACAATATGAATGACAATTTAATTATTAATATTTTGAATTTTATAAGTTGATACTCATTTTTTCAAAAAATTTAAATTAAACTTTAAAAAATTTCAAAATTGTGCAAATTGGGCCTTTTAAATTTGCCAATTACTCTTTATTTTTCAAATTAAATCTAAAGCTTTTAAATCTGAAACTTAATTAATTGTGCAGCTGGATATGATGTTTACAAACACATTCTTATCCTTGTTTTTGGTGTCTGCAATATTTAAAATAAAAATAGAAAAACAAGGCTAAATGCATCATTACTTATATGTAATGTAATTAAAAAAAAATACATTATTTATATATATCTAAGAGGTTCTATAGTGCTGGCTAAAAACTTCACAAGAAAACAACAGCCGTAGACAACAATACTTTGAAATCTCCATACATGTTACAACATAAATTGCCAGCTTCAAAAATAGAAACCACTATATATGCACCATTCCTCAATTTCAAAAAACACAAATCTTCCAATTGTTGATTCAACTTTCTCTTAACAACTTCATACTTTGAAACATTCCATCTAATCATAAAACCATGTATTCCACAATTTCAAAACTCCTCACACTGATCATATCTGCATTTGTCATAATGCAAATAACATCAGCGGGTGATCCAGACATCCTCACTGACTTCATAGCCCCGATTGGAACCCAAGTTGATGGTTCCTTCTTCACATTCACAGGTTTCCGCGCCCTTCTTCCACCAAACACATTTCCCTCAACTTTCAAAGTATTGAAAGCAAGCAAAGCTGAATTTCCAGCTCTTGATGGACAAAGTGTGGCGTATGCTACTCTTGAGTTCCCGTCCGGAAGTATAAATCCGCCACACACACATCCTCGTTCAGCCGAGCTACTTTTTCTCGCGACAGGTTCCCTTCAAGTTGGATTTGTGGACACAACCAATAAACTATTCACTCAGACCCTACTACCTGGTGACATGTTTGTGTTTCCAAAGGGGCTTGTGCATTTTCAATTCAACTCTGATACTCAAAAACCTGCTTTGGCTTTTTCTGCTTTTGGCAGTGCTAATGCTGGAACTGTTTCAATTCCTAGCACATTGTTTAACACTACCATTGATAACAATGTCTTGGCTTTGGCTTTCAAAACTGATGTTGCAACCATTCAATCTTTGAAGAAAGGATTTGCTTCTTAAGGATTATTGTGATTGGAGAAACAAGCCTACTATTATTTTCAATATTTAATTGCTTAATTCTGGTTATTATTTTAATAATTTAGTGATTGTTTCAGAAAAGGTTGTGAGAGATGTGAAATGGATGTAGCTATTTCTATTATTGTAATTACCTGCAATAACATAAATAAGTTTTGTGTTACTTTTTTTTTACAAAAGAGGGTCTAATGGTCCAAAGACCAAGCAAGAAAACTAAAAAAAAATTTAACTGATCTTGGAAATGTGACCCCAGATCTATCATCAATTAAGAAGGTTCTCAACTCATTCATTCGTTAGGAGAGATGGAAGAATGATGAACTCATTGTTGTTCAAATTAAGAATGATGTTAAAATAAAAAATGATTAAAATAATTAGCATAAATAAAAAAACGGCCCAACGAAGGCTCTTCCCATGAATCAGTTCATAATTCTAAAAGGATCTGTCCAATACTTTTCGACTCATTAAAAGATGCATTTTTTTATTTAATAAGGTGATAGTTTTATACTTATTGATTACGAGTGTATTTGAATTTTAAAAAAATAATAATTAAAAGAATTAATTAGATGACATTTATTTTCAAACAAATTTTATAGATTTAAAAGATAATTATTTTGAAATGGAGACCGTAAAAAAAAATTGTTTTTAAATTTGTTTCTCTTACCTAAAAAAAAATTCAAAGAATGTTTTATCCACCTTTTGTTATTTTGGTGGATATCCACGTTTTATTGTTTCCTTGCCACGTTCAAAGGAAGTTGAAACGTAAAAAAACGCAAAAAGCAAAATCAAGAAAGTATAATCATCACTCATCACTCATCACTCATCACCGTTACTTACTCATCTTTCGCAATAAAAGTTATTTACCTCATCATTTTTACACCGTGAACCTACCTCTCTTTCTCACACGAATAAAGAAAAAAACAAAAAATAAAAAATAAAAAATTCTCAGAACCGGTAACTAACTGACATGTACTCACGTAACCCGACCCGATTTCGATCCGCCAAACTCCTCGCCTCGAGGGCGGAGCGTTTACTTGGCGTCCCACCCCACGCGCCGCCACTCGATAATTCCACACCCTTCGAATTCAGCGAAGACGACGTCGTTTTCGGTTTCGACTATTCTCACTCCTCTTCTTCTTCTATCCCCACCCCCCGGTTCCCTCACCAATACAACCTCCATCAACATCATCACAAAAATCCTTCTCCAACAGGTCCTCCCGATTCGTCTGGAATCCCTCCCGTCTCGCCGGAAAACAAAGAATCTCCCGATGTGGTAGACGGTTCGGATCATTTCGACGACGATCTCGACTCTGTTTCACTCTCCAGTTTCGTTTCCTCCAATTCATCCTCATCCTCCGCAACGCAACCGATTCTCTTCCAGAGATCGGCGTCAGACAGAACTCGGCCGTTTCCGTCGCTCGCGGCGACTAAATTCTACCATTCCGCGCCGATTAATATTCCGATGATGACACCGGAGATGGCAGCGCTAGCAAGGAAATACGAAGAGGAAGAAGCACGAGAGTTGGCTGAGGAAGAGGATTTCAAGAACAAGATTCCTCCGCATGAGTTTCTCGCGAAGCAAGTGGATTTTTCGCGGATGCATTCGTGTTCATTGTTCGAAGGAGTTGGAAGAACCCTAAAGGGAAGAGATATGCGGAAAGTTCGGAATGCCGTTTTGAGCCAAACAGGTTTCATTGATTGAAAAACAATGAGTTTTTGAATTTTTTCTTTCGTTTTTCTTCTTTTTGATTCTTTACATTTCATCCTATTCTTTGGTTTAGTATCAGCCTATGAATTTTGGTTGAGGAATTGCAAATGAATAAAAACCCTAATAAATGAATATGAAAATTTTGAAGAACTGGTCAATAATTGTTTATTATAGAAGCAAAGTATTTCAGTTTTATTATTTCTTTAATCAACAAAAGTATATAATTCTTTTATGATCAATGTGTTCTGTTGGAAGATATTGCTCTGAATTTTGGATAATTTATTTGAATCATATAACACTATATATACATTTGAATATCATAAAATGAATAGAAGAGTGGAGTAGAACTTAGCGGAACGAATCCGGATGGAATGAAGATCTTATTTCATTGTTTGGAAATTTTGAAACGATACAACACAAATTCTTCATTCGGTCTAAATTAAAGGGGAAGAAATAATAGTGGTAAAAGATGAAATGAAATGGAATTCATGTCACTCTATTATTCCATCAGATTTTAAATGATCTAAATAATAGGATATCCCTCCATTTCATCTCATACCGCTCCGCTTTTTCCATCGATCTAAAGAAAGCCTTAATCAAGTAGTTTGTTTTTGTTTCATAGAACTTTTGTTTGGAAATTCTTGTTGAAACTATGTGGTGCTTGATATGATTGTAAGTCACTTGTAGTATAGTTTCTTACTATTTTTGGATTAGTTTGGTATAGGAAATATTCTTCCTTTTATGGTTTTGTTGATGGTTGATTTAGGAATCATGATGAGTATGTTGTGGATGATGAAAACAAAAGTTGTCTAAAATCTTACCGACTCGCAAGCCGAGATTTTGTTTTGCTTATGTAAGTTATTCCTATAGGATAGTGAATGGTAACAGAACTAAGCCTTTGGCTTTGGGTGTTCATCTTTGCTTTGTTAGGAATGATAGAGGATAGAAATTGGAATGTAGAATATAAGTAAAGTTGAATGGTTGGTTTCTTTTCTTACCAAACCATGCAATCACCTTACTCCTGTTTAGCAGAAAAACATTGATACCCCACACTTTTAAGTTTCAATGACAATGGGCCATTGATGCTCATTGGACTGATCATATTGATTTATGTTTTAAAATTTGGAAGGTTTCTCTCCGACTCTCTGGTATATTAAGGATGATTTACACACTTTCATACAGCATGCAAATAAAATATTATCATGCACAGCAGAGATGCCAGAAAAAAGTTTACTAGCTTAGTGAAAGATTCAGAAATTACTCCTAGAGTTGTAATGTTATCTTTTAGGTGATTTAAGCATGCAAATGAAGTACCATGCATAACAGAGATACCAGACGAAAGTGTAATAGCTTAGTGAAGGATTCAGAAATTGTTCTTAAACTTCTTCCGTTTGAAAAAAGTGGTTACATGCTGCATGCTGTAATGCAATTGCCTTTAATTGTTATACCTTCTTACTTGTTCTCCCACAACTATATTAACAATTTGTTGAGAATTCAACCCCAAACATCAAAACCACTATGACTTAAACAAATAGAAACCTAGGACAGAAATGATCATCCATCACTCTAAAAATATACAAGAAATTAAAGGTTGGAATGAAGATAAAGAGAGAAGTCTGAATGGTGCATGGTTTCAGCCACCATCAAATAGTTGGAAATGGAATATGGATGGACCATCATTAGGAAACCAAAGCCTGCAGACATTGGAGAACGAAAGGCTTTTGTTGTTGCAACAGTTCGAATTAGTGAAGCGAAGTTTGGGACAGTTGTTACAACAGGCACATATAAATAGTGCAATCTGACTTCAAAAATGCATTATCCTGGGTAAAGAGGAAAGATACGTGTCTCTGAACTCATATAGTATGTTTGGACTATGCAATTTTAAATTTTAGAAAAAAAATGAAATGCATCAAATCAATTGCCTTTATATTTAAGTTTTTTTTATTTGCATAGAGTAAAACATTATTCATTCTTAAACTTTGTTGCCTATTTTTATAAAATTTTAATAAGTTGAAGAACCAATTTGAATAAATTGATACTTGTTAGAAGAAAAGTTGCAGGGACTAATTTTTAATATTTAAAATTTTACAGAGATAAATTTACTTTTTTTGAAAATTTGCAAGGACAAATTTTTAAAATGAAACATGATGGGATTGTTTTTGCAAAAATTTGAAAACATTATTAAAAATTAATTTGAGATTCACATTGTATTAAGGTAATTTGAGATTCTTAAAAATTAATTTGATAAAATTACCAAATAGTTTGCTTCACATTAATTTTACCAAATAGTTCAAACTTAAAAATTATTTCAGATTCACATGATAAAAATTAATTTGATGAAAATTACCAAATAGTTTAAAAATTATTTGGTAAAATAAAATATTGTTTTTAAAGTTTAACATCATAGTTTTATCAATTGATCAATTTACTAAATATATTATAGTGAGTTATTATTAAGATAGATAATCAACATCATAGTTAAACTTAAAAAAAAAAAAAAAAAAAAAAAGAGACTTTATTTTAACAAATAATTTTTGTTTGGTTATGGAATCTTTGGTGAATTGGTGGTGCAAATTTTTAATGTGGTGGTGTAAATCTTCCTTGCAGGTGGATCTGCAATGTTAATATTCTAAACTTAATGAATAAAAAGACAGTTAATGAATAAAAAGACGCAGAGTGAGTCTAAACACTTAAGTTAGTTAATGAATAAAAAGACGCAGAATGAGTCTAAACACTTAAGTTAATTAATGAATAAAAAGAAGCAGAGTGAGTGTGATTAGAAATCATATATTTTGTTGCATGTGGTGGTTTATATATTGTTGGCAGTAATTGGATATGTGCGGTATTAGGCATGTGACTGACAAAGAACAAATTTCATCTACAAATTTTCTAAAACTTTATAATATACAACTTTTTTCTGAGTTATGGAATAATTTTATCAAACCATAAAAAACAACTCATGTAAAAAATGAGCCAAGTGCATCAATGTTGGACTCTCGTTCGATTGGGTTTGGTCACTCGATTAGGCATAGTTATCCGATTGGACTTGGTCGACCAAAATTGAACCTGTATGTCCGGTCTGATATACATGAAATATTTTGCTTATAAAACGTGAATTATGAAGTGTCTAAGAATACCAGTCAAAGGAAGACATTCTCCCCTACAATTTGAGTGAGAATGAGTCTTCCATAACTCCCATATTTTGTATTATGGAATGAGTGGAACCACATCTTGGTTTTTTAGCCCAGACCCAAGGGTCTTCTGTTCTGGGCCGGCCAAAAGCCCGAGTCGTTAAGGTCCAAATCAATGCAAATCCACACCATATGACTCAAGGTATAAAAGCCATACCACATGAGACACATGGTGCACTTTCTGATCTTTACTTTTTGCTACACTCATCTTAAATCTTGAATTAATTTAGGTGTTGGAGTGCTAATCTTGTAGGTCCACCCACACACCGCTATACTAGAAATCAACCCCACCAATTTAGGATTCTGCACCATCAGATTACGTTCGATTCTGGTTCCAGAATATAATAGTGGCGCATGTGAGAAATGAATTCTAATTCCCGCGAAAAATTCCATGAATCAACCATCATAGGTCCAAACTCAGATTTGGATGAAAATTACCAAAGAATGAAGGTAATTACTTCCAAGATCGCATTGAAGGTTCCCGATCGACCTTTTAGTCTCACATCGCCTCAATTATCCATCATCAACATGATCCTTACCATAATGACTTCAAAGATATGGCAAGTTAGTAACAAATTTTGGCGTAGATCCCTTACCAGAGCACCTTCTCCATGTGGTGAAGAACCTCTGAACGAATAACGAAGATTATATTGCACCGGAGTTACTGGATTGCAACGAAGTAAACCAAATTCCAAACGGAGATATGAAGATCTAAATGCACGAAGAAATTCAAAAAACGAGGGAATTCCAAGAATCACAAATACAGACCTACCAATGATCACAATAGTTTCCACCGCTAAGGAAAGTCCTTACGAGGTATCTCATTGACAGTAAGCTCTTGGCGACAACTCCCGATCCAGTGGAATTAAACCACCAGATCTCCGCCAATCGGAACCAAACATTAGGGGTGGAAATAGGCTGGGCCGAGCTAGGCTTTGCCAAGCCTGAGCCCGTTCTACTAAAAAATTCAAAGCCTAAGTCTGGCCTGTAGCCTATGTTAGGCTTATTTTTAGGTCTGAGCCTAGCCTTTTCGAAGGCCTGATTGGCTTACTAGCCTATTTAAAAGCCTACTTCATTTGAACATTTGTAAATAAGAAATTCAACTAATGTTAAATAGACTAACAAATTAAAAGTTCAATGAGACTAAATGTATTTTTATTGTCTCATTCAAGTTTACCTATTAGCATAAGTTTGGTGATATTATTTGTTGGAGAGAACTTATGAAAAAAAAACTTATGACAACAACTTATAACATTGTTTATAATGTTCCTTCAACTTATTTTCATAAGTTCTTCAAGATAACTAAGCTTTATTTTCGTATTTTAATTCAAGCTACAAAATACAATATAATAATAATAAATTTATTGAGTTTTTTTTAACTAGGCCGGTCTGATAGGCTTAAAAGGCTTTTCATACGGCCTGTGGCCTAGCCTTTTTAGCTAAATAGGCTTATAAAAAAGCCTATGCCTTTTCTATTTAAGAAAAAGCCTGGCCTGGCCTGGGCCTATGTAGCTAGGTCGTACGCCCCTGTTAGTTGGCCTGGCCTATTCCCACCACTACCAAACATATAGTATAACAGAGATCATTTGGTCTTCAACAACTCTATAGCATGCTCTAGCGAAACTGTGAAGATTGTGCTCTGCAATGAAGAATATGTGGGGGAAAGACACCCCGAGATCCCCATAGCATTGAATCAAAATACCATCGAAGGAGCCTCTGGACGACACTCTCATCTGACTTCATGTCCAGCTTCGCCGATATGCAACGAGACAATAAGGCAGAAGAAGGAAACCATGCTCAATCTGCATGTGCCAGGGGAGGCTTTAACAAAGAATTCCTTAAGAAATCTCACCTCTATTCAGCAATTCCTTCAGCACGAGGAAAATTTAGTCAGACGTCTATAGATAAACTCTCGTGTCTCTTGAAAACGCAACGCCAATCACGAGAATCGGGGAGAACGTTGTTTATCGTGAAAATTGGTAAACAACTGCTGATCTTCCGAATCTAACTTTGGTAACTCACAGGATCGATCAGATTGATCCTACGACATGTGCTAACAATTGATCTAAAGTAAATTCTGAAGAATTAAACACTTCGACAGTGTTCATAAAGAGAAAATTATCTAAAATATGGTTTTTAAAAGATGTGCAAGAACTTTAAGTCGAAAAGGCTGAAAACATCAAAGAAAGACTGAAAATATAAAGGTAAGACACAATGCTGAAAAGTAACTTGCAATAAAGTAAAAGATAAATTCTTGATAAAAGGGTTAAAGTAAATTGCATTGAAAGAAAATAGTGTTTACATCACGTACATTCTCACAAGACTCGTTTCTCTACACGCAGATACTTTGAGTAAATTTGGAGTAACTTGTACAAAGTGAACACAACACACCGAATCCTATTGCTAGAACTCCTATTTATAATAATAAAACTAACTGATGTTAACTCCCTAAAACAATTAAAACATGACAAGTGTCGCACTGCATGCTCCTGTCCCTTGGATGTGCGCCACTTGTCTTTTTCAGGAGTGGACAAGAATAACTACTCCCTCCTTTATTTGAATTTGAATCCCTCAGCGTCGGACATCATCAGTAATATCGGTCGAAGGTTATTTCCAAATTCTTGGAAATATTTCTAAGTCCCAAGCACACCCTTTTCTTATACAAACATCTTCGACTTAAGTTCAACATGAAGGTCCAGTCGAACACTCCTTTGGACCTCTTCAAAGAGTTTTAACAACAATTAATTCCTCCAACTTAATACAGGCGTCGAATTTATGAGCTAACAAATTGTCCCCCAAAAATGTCCTTTTCGACAGTACTGAAGGAAAGGTCATTTTTTGATAGTGTCCATTCGACGCCATCTTTCGACCCCACATGGGTGTTAACATAACTGACTAACCCGCGTCTCAAGAAACTGTTAAGTTTCTTTTCAATCAAATTTACGACATCATGGCCAATTATGATTATGTCCAAAACATCTCCTCGGAAATCACATCAAATCCTAAACCATCATCACCTCTCCTAGAGTCTAGGAGATTGTGGGCATAGGTAGTAACTGCCACCGCCCTTACTTTTGCTCCTGGGAGGACACGTGTCCCACTAGCTTTTAGCCCCTAATGATGATTAGTGACCTTTTAGTGTTTCCAAATACTTTATAAATAGTTTCTTCAGAAACTATTTTTACTTTTCCAACTCCAAAGTACTCACTAAACACTTCTTTCTCTTTCAAAACTTTCAACTTTTCACCTTCAGTAAACCCATTTTCTTCAAGTTTTCAACAATGGCATCCTCAAACACTATCACTCAAGATCCAAAGAAAAGTCAGAAGTTCAAAGGGCCAAAGAGCGTGCCACTACTTCCTCCCTTCGCTACATTGAGTAGACCCAAAGTGGTGAAGAACCAGCAGTTCATCCCTAAACCTCTCAAGAAAGAAAAAAGGTGTGACACCCCCAATCTATACCCCCAATTAACAGGCAATTAAAGCACTAAAAGAAAATTCAAAATTTCGTCAGAGTACATTTGAATTCGCGGCATAGAAAGGGAGGAATCACATCAAAGTAACCAAACATAGCATAACATGCAACACCTGCCCATAATGATATGCAACTGTGGGGTAGCAATCAAACAGAGGAAACTTTGTTCCTTACACCCACTTTTCAGAAATTAGAATTAAAGCGGAAAATCTAAAATCTGATTAACATATATACATATACACATATAAACAGTTTGTCATACATCAGGTAGCATATGTACAACCAAAAAATATCATCAGATATACAAAATAATAGCACGCGGCCACCCTAACTACCCGGAGTCACATATCAGAGCCGACCGACCAAAAATAATGAAGACGCAACGCTTCACGAAAAGGAATACCTCCAGCAGCTCTAATCTGCAACGCCTCATAGAGCGTTATAAAACAGCAGAAGGGTGAGAAAAACAACCATAATATAATTGAATAAAATTATATATATAAACACAAAAATGTACAAATAACACAGTCTCACCACAACCACATATAACATAATACCGCACAATTCTCAAGCATCAAATACCATCACACACCACACATATACCATACAATCATCGATCACATTCACAAATTCACATACAATTAATTCATGATTTATGCAATGCACATAGACCGACACAACGACTCTATGCACATGCCATGCGGTACCGACTTCCAATGTCTCATGTCTCATCATCAGTTCACTCAGGAACTATTGGAACCATCGCTCGTTACTGAGAATCTCAAGTAACTCCCCGTCGGGCCTACGATGTTCACCCGTCGCTTTAGGTCCTTAGGCATCGCCTCATATTTTCGAGGCACACGACGTTAAGGATTGCTTTAAGTCTCCAAAGGAGCCCACAATCGTCTATAACCACCGGTTTAGGTCCTCAGGCAGCGCCTCATATTTTCGAGGCACACGATGTTATAGCATATTCCCCTCGGGAATCAAACCGTCTCTCAGGACGTTTCCACAATGCACATTATGATGCTTGGCATACAATAACTCATGACACTCACATTGCATCCATGCACATATTCATAATCATGCATATACCATCAATTACAGCACTTAGCATTTTCTTGCCTTTCGGCCACAATTCACCCCCACAACAGCACATAAGACATACACATCCAATTCACCAACTTATAACATAATACACGTCAAATACGCACCATTTAAAACAACAAAAGTCGAGATTCGACACTATTCACATTTCTCGACAAAATTTAATCGGCTAACAATTCTCAAAACTTCATAATCATAAAGTACGACTCGATACCTTTCCAACGACACCAAGAATACAAAAATCGGATACTCGGAACCAAAGTTACGGACAAAACCGAAAACACATTTTGAAAAATCACATTTTTGCAAATCTCCTGTCCATACGCGTACCACCTATACCCATACGCGTATTGACAGAGCAATTTTCCTTCACAAAACCACGTTGCCAAAAACCATACGCGTATTGGCCTCGCCCATACGCATATCACCAGAGGGTCGGTAAAACATGCATTTCATACGCGTATTGGCCCCAAAACAGCACAATGTTACGTGTATCGCCTGGTCTCATACGCGTATTGGCAAGCCCCTTACGCGTATGGCCAGGACAGACCCAGAAAAATTCTGCAGAACAATTTCTGCGTTTTTCCACCCCAATCATCCAATTTCTTCACCTAAAACTCAGAAAAAACAGCAATTTGAAGTGTAATAACATACCACAAACATGTATGAACAATCAACAATGCATTCAACAAGATTTTTACCACAATCAAATTAATTTCTAATCAATTTTTACACAAGCTAGGTTTTACTAATATTCTCCAAATCAATCCAAAAACAAAAGCAAAACACATACATAATCGTATACAATCATAGAATAATCGAGTTTCGCACCCTTACCCGATTTAATCGACTCTACAACTTGCTCTTGATGATTTTTCCACTCTTTTCTTCAATTTCTCTCTTTTCTCTCTTCTCCTCTTTTCTTCTCTTTTCTTCTTTCCCTTTTCTTTTCTATTTTTCTATTTTTCTTTCTATCTTACTAACTTAATGAAAATAAGTGGGAAAAGACCAAAATACCCCCACACTCAAATATCTCACAAACGTTCCCAAAACGCGATAAAATATAATCACGACGAAAAATAACATATTTTCACATAAAAGTCGAAAATAAAATAAAATAATAATAAAATAATCAAAAGACTCAATAAAATAAAATTGGCAAAACTAGGGCGTTACAAAAGGCATCTCTACGAATCTCAGGTATTGATTCCTGTTACTGTTTCTGGTAAACCATTAGCGCTATCCGGTCCTTTGTCCACTATAGGTGTAGATTATGCAGCCATTAGTGATTTCTTTCCTTCATACCGTAAAACTAAACCCTTAGGGCAAAAAGATAAGGCTAAGATAACAGCTGAGCCCCATGATAATGTAGCCCTAACAAACATAGATTTAAAGTACTTGAATGATGAGTCTAGGTTGTTTAGAGCAACCCCATATTTCATAGACGCTGACCTCTACTTGAACTGGTTAACCAAAGTAGAGAAAGTCAAAGCAGAAACTTGGAAGGATTTAGGGATTTATGACCTGATTATGATGTCGAAGACAGGTCCTGCTTACTGTTCGACTTTATTAGCATCGTCTTTGTATTTTTGGGATAGCACCCGTTATACTTTCCATCTCCCTTGTGGGATGATGACACCCACCCTCTTCGACATAGTTGTTATTACAGGGCTAAAACCACATGGACTAGTTTATGACCCTGAGGTAGATGCTCAAGACACCATAGGGTTTTCAACCACCAAACACACTTACACCCATTTCATGAATCATTACCATGACAAAGCAAACTGACACAGTCGAAGATCAAGAACACATAGCATTTCTGGCTATGTGGCTTTCTCGCTGTGTATTTTGCACAAAATCTCTGCAAGTGGCCAGGAAATACCTAACTCTGGCCAATTAATTGCACCATGATCGAGGCATTTGCCTGAGTGAGATAATATTGGCTAATTTGTATGAATATTTAAGTGAAACCGCTGGTCGCTTAAAAGATCAAGAAAGCAACGGGAACCTCTTGCTGTCAGGACCCTTTTGGCTGCTCCAGCTTTGGCTTAATGCCACCTTTGAAGCCAGTCTCCCTAACAAAGGGACCGTGGATGAAGAGGTTGTAGAGATTAAGGAGAGGCGAGTCGAATGGACTCGACTGGTGCATCTAACCCCTAGTGAAGAAGGGCAGACACTTAGGGCATCCTTCTCTGGCTTCATCATGATGTTTGCCAAGCGCTATGAATTCACACCAAGGATGGCCCCCTTTGCTGAAAGAAAATATGGTCCCGAATGGTTTACCAGGCCCTTTCCCCCATCATTCAAGAAGCATGAAGAAGAATCAAAGCTTGTCTGAGAGGCGTTCCTAATCCCTCGACACATTGTTCATCGACTCAACCTGCTAAGGGGCCAGACTACTTTGATGGCTTACCAATCAAATCTTGTCTCTCGACAATTTGGTTTGGTCCAAACTCTACCCAAATGCCTGTACGAGAAGAAGGTCCATGTGATTCTTCCCTACCTTTGCTATGATGCCATAGAGAGTTTAACACACCTCGCTCGACATGCTCACAGATGACTCCTTACTCATGTCTACTTTGAACCCTCTCATCTCTGCACTCAAGAGTTCCACGACTGGTGGTCAAAGCATTATGCTGAAGAGTTCCTTGATGTTTCTAGCTTCTCTCAGTTGATTGATCAAGCTTTTGTTGATGTGCAGGAGAAGATCAAGAAAGGTAAATCCACTCATATCAAAGAGATTCAAGCCTTCCAGAAGTACTTTGAAACTGTCTATCGACCAAATGATATTAGTCGAACCGTCCGTGACGCCGCAGTTATGCTGAAGGAGAAATTTTTAAAGAAAATGGAGAGTTTGAAACTCCCTTTATACGTTCCTCCTGAGAAATGTTATGCAATGGCTTTCGAACCGTTTCCTCCGAAGACTCCTCGACTGCCCACCACTGATTTTGGAGTGGCTCTTGCCCCTCTATTTCCAGACTGGTTCATCTGTGGGGATTCAATAAAAATCCTTCGACAACAATCAAAACCCAAGGCGCATCAGGTGGTTCCGACTAAGCATAGTCTAGACAGTTTCGAAGGACACCTTCATATTGGTATCGAAGATGTTCATATCGAATCCGAAATATATGAAGGTTTGGATTCTTCGATCTTGTATTTTTTGTTCAAACTTTATCATTATTGACTTGTGGTAACTTTGTTTGTTTTGCAGTTGTACCCAAGAAGAGCACCCCTCAGCAACTGGTCGAAGCAAAGGCTGAAGGCAGCAAGGTACGTCACACACCTTTTCCTTTCGTTGATTAGTCTTTCTTTCCCCTAATGCTTCTCAATATTTCAGGCTTCCCGCAAACTACCTCTGACACCTCAGAGGAAGTCGAAGAGGGGCACTGCCCAAATTGTTATTGATTCAGAGGATGATAACCAATCTCCTCCCGAAGACTTAAAGATAAAGAAGAGGAAGAAACCAAGCCAAGAAATAGATGCTGCTGGTGGCCAATCTGAGCCTAAAACGGGTAAGGCCTCCAAAAAGACAACCACTACCAGTGGTGCTGCAGAAGCCTCTTCTGGGGCTGCCTCTAAACCAGCCGCAGCTCATGCTGAAAGCAATAATTCTAGCCCTGATGCTAAAGGTGTCAAGGTAACTTATAATTTCACTTTTTTAAAGTCTCCATTTGTTTACCTTTTTCCTTTTTGATCTGATTTGCTTCGATTTGATTCAGGCTGATGCTAGTGGCTCGAACCCACCAGTGGTGAAGTCTTCCTCTCCGGCCACTATTCTGAATAGCCAAGGTGAGCCTACGTACCATGCCACTTCTGACTTGGGCTCTGGAATGAGTTCACTAGGTGAAATTAACAAACCTGACTTTGAAACAGTTCGTCCTTCGCCAACAAAAACCACTACCCAACAATCCCAAACAGATGGCTCCGACCATGAGGAAGACGATGGTCAGCAGGATCTTAAAACAGAAAATCCAGGAGCCGTCACCATGGATGAGGATACAACCTTGGTTGATGAAGATGGCTCCCCAGTGGACGAGACCGTTGGTGCTGAAAATGCTGAGCCAGAGGGGAGTGAAGAGATGGAGGAAGATGATGAGACAATGCACCAATCTGAACTTGATGGCAATAGTGATGGAGGTAACGATGACAAAATGGATGAAGATGAAGAAGAAGATGACAAAGGTGAGGAGAAGAAAGCTGACAAAGGACCTGATAATGGCCGACCCCTGTCGAAACCACTACCACTCCAGCAATTACTGTTGCTACTGAAGGCAAAGTAACCTCAACTATGTATGGAGCAGGCCTTTCTGAAAAAGAACTTGATGCCTTGAAGGCCAGTAAACCTCGACAATACATAAAGATCCTTCTTGGCAGTCGAGGAAGTTCCTCTGACAAAACTCCTAGTGCTTTGACTGCCTCTGGAGACCAGCCTTCAAGCAAGCCTGAGGACAACATCCTTCTGAAGATCAAAGAGAAAAATTTTAAGGGTGACCTTTTCACACTCTTACAGATGGACCATGTCACTCACATCTCTCTGAAAAATCTCCTCAAACAAGTAGACATTCATGCTATTTCCCCTGAATCTGCCACCATCATTCTAGAGCTTGGCACTATGATTGACCAAGTCTATGATGACCTCAAGCGGATGCCTCAAATTGAGAATGCAATTTCAACCAAATCTGGAAGTGAGGCTGCTTCTTGGGCTTCTGCCACTGACTCTGAGAATAAGGTAGCAGAATTGGAGGAAACCAAAGAAAAGAACAAGCAGGAGATCACCTCTAATGAACAAAACATTGCCTCCTGGGAGCGAAAGATCAAAAAGCTTCGAGCCAAGATCTCAAAGGCCAAAAATCGCAACGATGAGCTGTCTGCATTTGATGATTCTGGCCTGTCTAAAGAACTTGACAATGCCATGACTTTTGCTGAGGAAGCTCGACAACTGGAGAAAGAGGTTGCACGTTTAAAATCTGACAAAACCCTGTGTGAAAGGCGTCTTGAAATCCAGAAGTCGAAGTACTTGAAGATGAAAGAGAATCTCCCTTTTTAGCTTGTTAATTTCTTTGTAACGTTCTCCTTTAAGTACAATGTTCCATAGCCCTTTGAGGCTTTTTATTTAATGACTTTAAGCCATTTTGGAACTCATGAATATCATTGTTGGCTTTGCCTTTTTACATCGAATTATTCTTTATCAATTTTGATTTCTTGAAGTGCTGGTTTATATTTTTTCAAATACTTGCCATTTAATTTCAAGATTCTTTTATGCTCATTTAATTCTTCAACTTCATAGGCCCCATTAGAAAATACCTGCGTAATTTGAAACGGCCCTTCCCATTTTGGGGACCATTTGCCCAAGGCTCTGACCTTTCGATTCATAGGCAGGATTACCTTCCAAACTAAATCTCCAGGCAAAAAGGTCTAAATCTTAAACTTTTTATTGTAAGACTTCTCTAATCTTTTCTTTTGCCTCTTCAAAAGTTCTAAAGCTTTAAGTCTTTCTTCATCCAAATCTACCAATTCATCTATCATCATATTCCAATAAGACTTAGAAGGGATTTCATGATGTCTTTGGATCCTTGTTGATTGAAGGTAGATTTCGACAGGTAACACTGCATCGTGACCAAAAGTCAATCGAAATGGAGTAGTGTTAGTTGCTTCTTTGGGAGAGGTTCGACATGCCCAGAGGATCTGGTCCAATGTCTTATGCCAATTCCTAGGCTTCTTTCCCACATGTTTTTTAATCAAACTAATCACCACTTTATTAGCTGCTTCGACCTGACCATTAGCCTGAGCATAATAAGGTGTAGAGGTTAAGAGTTTGAAACCCATCTCTTTAGCAAACTCCTGCATTTTTCGACCAATAAAGACTGATCCTTGATCTGTTGTGATCGTTTCTGGGATTCCAAACTTATAAATGATGTATTTTTGAATGAATTCAATCACATCTTCTTGATCTACATTTGACAATGGTATCGCTTCGATCCACTTTGTAAAATAGTAAATACCTACCAAAATGTATCTCTGATTCTTGGAGGATGCTGGTCGAATCTCTCCAATCAAATCCAAAGCCCAACCTCTAAAAGGCCATGGTTTGACTATAGAATGCAGCTCGCTCGCAGGGATATGTCAGCATGAACTTGGCATTCCTGGAAGCCCTTGGCGAATCAATGCAATCTTTTAGCATGGTAGGCCAATACATGCCTTGTCGAAACAATAGTCATTTCATCTTATGGCCTACTTGATGTGCCTCACATGCCCCACTATGGACGGTTGAAAGGGCAAGATACGCCTCTGATTCACTGAGGAATTTAAGTAAGACTCCCTCAGGGGTCCTTTTAAATAATTCATTACCTAGAAGAACATAACTTAAAGCTTGATACCTGACCTTTTGCTCTGTGGACGCTGTTGGATTCTGTAAGTATTCGACTATAAGCTTCCTCCAGTCTTTGTCCGTCAAGCTGTCTATTGCAAAAATCTCAAAACTTTCATCATCAGCATATCCAAGCTTCGTTACTTCTAGATCTGATGGGCATAATCCAACAGACACAACTTTACCTCTAGCTTCGATTGCCTCTTGTAAATTTTCCTTCGAAACCTTATACCCAGAAGAATTCTGAGCCAAGTCATTGGTTACTTGATTCTCTAGTCGAGGTATGTGTCGAATGCTTACTACTTCGAATTTCTTTAGTAGTCTGTTGGCTATTACAAAGTACATGATAAGATTTTCCTTAACACATTTGTACTCCTTTGTAATTTTCTTTATGACCAAATCTGAGTCTCCCATTATTTCGATTCGAGTTGCCCCCAATTCTAACAAAATTTCAAGTCCAGCTATTAAGGCTTCATACTCAGCCTTGTTGTTGGAACAAAATCCTTCGACCTTGTACTTGAATTTTGTTGGAACTTTATCAGGAGAAATAATTAGCACGCCTACGCCTGTTCCATCTTTGTGGCTAGAGCCATCAAAGTATAACTTCCAAGGTTCCAGTTCGACGTAATTCAAAGTGCTTTCATTTATGGAGTGGTCGACTATAAAGTCTACTACCACTTGTCCTTTAACTGCCTTTAAAGGCTTATATGTTAAAGAGTACTCAGTCAATGCTAGTGCCCATTTACCAATTCGACTATGCAAAATAGGTTTAGACAACATATGTTTAATAACATCAAAATGAGACGAAACATAAACATCAACTGGTTTTATATATTGCTTTAATTTTGTACAAGAGAAATACAAGCATAAGCATAATTTTTCTATCATGCTATACCTAGTTTCTGCATCATTCAAAACTCTACTAAGGTAGTAGATGGCCCTTTAGACACCATCCTCATCCTCTTGAGCCAACATGCTCCCTAAGGTTTTGTCTGATGCAGCTATGTATAATCTCATACTCCTATTCCTACAAGGTGGTGAGAGAATTGGGGGATGACTCAAGTATTCCTGTTGAGCTTGCCCTCATTCGAATCCATCTTTGTTGAATCGAAGTAATGGTGAAAAGGCCTGCGTTTTTCCGCTTAGGTTCGATATGAACCTTCTCAAGAAGTAAATCTTGCCCAGCAGTGATTGCAACCCCTTTTTTGTTGATGGCGCTTTCGCTTCCATGGTGGCCTTGGTCTTATTCTGATTGATCTCGATCCCCTTTTTGTGGACCAAAAAGCCTAGAAAATCCTCTGCCTGCACACAAAACTTACATTTAAGAGGATTCATTTTGAGACCATGTCTTCTCATCCTTTCAAAGGACTGTCGAAGATGGTCTAAGTGACTCTTCTCTGAAACAGACTTAACCATAATATCATCAATATATATTTGCATGAAAGTCTCTATATAATTATGGAAGATTGAGTTCATTGCTAGTTGATATGTTGCCCCAGCATTTTAGAGGCCAAAAGGCATTACTACCCACTCGTAGGTGCCTAAGGCTCCAGGACAACGAAAAGCTGTCTTGGGGACATCATCTTCAGCAATGAATATTTGGTTATAACCAGAGTACCCATATAACATACTAAGATATTCATGTCCTGCAGCGAAATCGACTAGCATTTCTGCCACCAGCATAGAATACTCATCCTTTGGAGTTGCAGAGTTTAAATCTCTAAAGTATATGCAAACTCTTAAAGAACCATTCTTTTTAATAACATGTACAATGTTAGCTAACCATTCGACATACCTGGCAGTGTGGATGAATTTTCATTGAAGCAGTCTTTCGACTTCCTCTTTTATCTTTGAGAGAATTTCTGGGGCAAACCGTCTTGGATTCTGTTTGACTGGCTTCTTCCCAGGCTTGATCGGCAACTTATGTTTGACCAACTCTCTACTCAAACTAGGCATCTCATCATAGTCCCAAGCGAAATAGTCTTTAAACTCCTGCAACAATTGGGTGACTTCGACCTTGAGTTATGGATCGAGGTTGGCGCTAATGTATGTTGGCCTTCTAGCTGCTCCCTCTCCCAGGTCAATTTCTTCTAACGGATCCTGCACTAGCATCTTAATGTTATTTTCCAGCGGATCCTTTTCAAATCCCAAAGGCTCATCATCATAGATGGCATCAAGCCTCTGGCCTTGTTCTACACCCTGAACCTTATCACGTGGCTCTGGGTCGAAGTCCTTACTAGGACCTTCTTGGTGGAATCTAGAATTAGCTTCGCCAGCCATGTATTCATTGGCAGTTTCCAACGCCGCTTGTAGTTTGGTTTCAGTCACATAGGCCGAAATTCGTTTCAATGCTTCGAACTCAGTCATTGTCACTGAATTCACTTCCCCACCCTGTGGGATCTACTGCAGGCTCGCCAAGGTATGGGAGCCTTTCTCCTGGAACCTCCTTATCCCAACGGAAACCATCGACGGGATTTAAGTACAATGAGCAAAATGTTTCATCATCTGGGACAAACTCAAAATCTGCTGGGCCGCAAGGGGCAATGTGAGCCAAGTGTTTGTCGAACTGACGTCTGTCGACGTGATTTATTGGTGCTTTAAAATATCCATGATCAGCTTCAATGTTCTCGACTATACCATCTGGCATCCACATGGTGATTCGTTGATGCATCGAAGATGGCGTTGCACCAATGCTATGTATCCACTCTCGTCCCAAGAACAAATTGTAGTTGGCTTTTGTTTCCACTACCATGAAGACAGTAGACCTAGTGATTGTCCCAAATGTCAAGTCAACTTGTATCACACCCAGTGTAGAGCCAACTTTTCCTTCGTAATTTGAAAGAACCATATTGTGTGGCTTAGTATCAGTATCATACTTGCCAATCTTGTTCAATAAGAAATGTGGCATCAGGTTTACTGTTGCGCCACAGTCAACTAATATCTTGTTTATTGGTACATTCTACATTTTTCCAGTAATGTAGAGGGGCTTTAGGTGGCCTTTCATCACCTCTGTAGGTCGCTCGAAGAAGACGTTCTGCTCTTCAACGCACCCATTATTCATAATATAGTAGCACACATGCTTGTGTGTTGCCATCTCTGTTTCAGTGCAAGCATCTTAATCTTCGACCTCTGTAATCTAGTCGAACTCCCTAATCATTACAGACACCACATTGACTATGATGTCGAGAGAAGCATCAGACTCAGAGTCAAAGTTGTCTGTCATTTCTTCATCATCTTCGACAGTCTTTTCATGTTTGTCCCCTTGAGAGGAAAACAATTTTTGCCCCACGGGCACTTTTTCAGCAATCTTCATTTGATTCCCTCCGTCATTATCAGTAGGGACATTGGTACTGGACTCTCCTTGGTCCTTCGACTGAGCCTCCCCGAGAGCCTTCCTCCTACGTTGTTCTCTCCTCCATTGAGATCGCGACATCGGGTTATTCCCTTTATAGTTTTCAGAGACATAAGTCGACCTATTGAAAGTCTGAAACTCCTTTCGATACTCTATTGAAGAGCCTCTGTTCACATCAAACTTCTGCCATTTTTTCTGACCTTTTTCCCTTCCTTCGACGGGTTTCATCCAACTTCCCATTGGTGCATTACTTGTTGGTTTGAAGGTGTTGGGTCTGGCCCCTGGGAACTGTGTTTTTCCTCCCACTTGTTTTGAAGAGGACCTTCTAGGATCAAAACTCCTTTGACCATGAGATGTTTTCTGCTCCCTTCTCTCTTTAGCCTTCCTAATCCCCTCAAGATTGTGAGCAGCCCTTTGATCGAAGATTGCGCTGCATCTGGGGCATAACATGACACCTGATCCCTTCTTTTGGTAGCGGTGAAGGAATTCAATGATAGTCTCTTCCTGTTTTGGATACGCCACTTTGTTACGCTCTTCTTGACAGCTTGCTTCATCAACCTCCATGGTCTTATGTTGTGTAATCTCAACCATATTTATGTCCATTTCGACATCAGCACTAAGATTCAGATTGCAGAAGTCAACATCAAGGCCTTCAGTTGCCTTGTCCATCTTAACAAAACTATCAGCAGTTTCTTTGGTAACCAGCATCATGTTGGAATCCTCAGTGATCCCATCATCTAAGCCATCAGTGGCTTTCTCGAAGCTGTCGGCGGCCTCGCTCATGAGTTTCTCCATGGTATTGATGTCAAGGCCTTCAGTAACCTTGGCTAAAACAGCATCATTGGAGAAATCTTCAGTAATTTCCACCATATTGACTGAACAGTCGAAGTCATCAGTAACATCAACCATATTTACTTCTGTGGGCTCAGTATAATGCGCATCCACTGTTTGCAACAGGTCAGAGTCAATTTTCATTTGACCTTTGCTCTTCTCTCCGAACTTCAGCCTGCCCTCCTGGATAGTGTTTTGCACCAGATCCCTGAAAACAAAACACTGAGAAGTTTTATGACCTAGAAAATTATGGTACTTACAAAACCCTCTCTTTTTTCTTTGCTCTAAAGGTGGCATTTTAGCGCCAGCAGGTACTATCATTTGTCCATCTTTGACTAACAAATAAAAAATTTCGTCACACTTAGTGATATCGAAAGTATATGTTTTCTTTGGAAACCTATCATTCTTCTCAGATTCGACAGAATTTTTTCCATTCGAAGGAGCTAACATTTTGCAAGCATATGGAGGACCTTTCTTTAATTCAACAACATATATCTCATTTTCGTCGAAATACAATGGTTCATCATATAATCCTTCAACGTCCTCATTATATTCAACATAGGCTACCTTTTTACTCTTATTCGCCTTAGCCTTTTCGTCTTCCAGACATTCTAACTGTCGAACCCTATCAACCAGTTGGGCTATATCCCTTAGATACTGGGTATCCAACTTCTTTCTAATAGAGTAATCAAGGCCACCAGTGGCCATTTCGACTAATTCATGTTCTGGTACTTATGTAAAACACCTAGCCTTAAGTAATCGAAACCTATTTAGGTAATCGTCTATTCACTCAGTAAACTTTCGTTTTATGCTAGCTAATTCCTTCAAACTAATATTGGTTTGTCCCATGTAGAATTGTTCATGGAATAAACGTTCTAACTGGGTCCAATTACAGATTGAGTTAGGAGGTAGGGTTGTAAACCAAGTAAAAGCATTTTTGGTGAGAGAACTTGGAAAAATATTTTATCCTAAGACTTTCGTCATTTACAATCTCTCCAGCCTCAATCATATACCGGGCTACGTGTTCGATAGTAGATTCAGTGGTATCTCCTGAGAATTTGGTAAACTTTGGGACCTTCGTCCTAGGAGGTAATTCTGATTGGAGAATGTAATCTACTATCGGTGATGTATAGTTTGGCCTAGAAAAACCAAAATTTACCCCATTTCGAGCCATTATCCTTTCGACCATGGCTGCTAGGTCGTTATCTACTGCTACGTTGTTACGTCGAACCTGTTGTACAACATGGTCAGCATCTTGGTTTCTATTTACTATAAGTACCCCTCGTTCCCTCTCTACAGGAATTGACACTTGGTTCCTAGGTGGTTCGACTCTAGGGGGTTCGAGTATCCCCTGGTTTTCTAGATTCGCCTCAGGTATGTTCCCTAGTTTCCGCCGTGGAATATTCTCCACAACAGTCGCACCTCGTACAGGGGCTGGTACACCCATAAATTCTGCCATGCGTGCCAATTGTGCTGCTAATTATTGGTTAGTTTGGGTAGTGTTCTGGATCAAGGGCTGGAAAATTTCCCCCATAGTTTGGGATAAGGTGTGTACCATTTGTAGGTTACTATCATCCATTTGCTGTCTTAAACATGCTATAGAAGTATTTTTCAGACCAGGACCTTGAGTGGAATATCCCACACCTACACTTTGACTGTTTTGACCCACATTTATCCCAGATCCTGACCCTTGTAATGGCGAAGACATTACATTTTTTGAGAATACTTGGGGGGAATTTTGGAGACTTTGCATTACTGACGTTGGCATTCCATAAGGTGGATTCCTTGGTAATGGTTTTGAAAATCCTGGAGGGGAAAATGCCTAAACGTCAAAGTTCCTCCTGGTGGAGTTTGGGGATTAGATCCTTGTGGGCATATGTACTCCAAAACGGGTTGAGTGTAAGCCCTTATATATGTCGACCCTGAACCTGCCATTGATGGCATTGGTTCTGACATAACAGGAGGCGGTATTGGCCCTCCTGTCGAAGGGACTGGGGGTGGCACCACATCGTTCCTAGACACATTTTGAGGGTTAGTGTTACTAGGTTGGGCATTTGAATTACTTGATTGAGGATTAGAACCACTCCCTTGAGTGTTTGGATTGTTCGACAGACTAGTGTTCGTCGCCATTTTTCTTATGTATCTTCTCCTTGGTCTCTCTTTGTTTGTAGTGGCTACCTTACCACTTCTCAATAACATGCAACGGAGTTTTTTTAAGAAGGAAAAGATTGATTAATATAGATTTTCAAAATAAGATCTTTATAGAGTTAGCACTGTCCCACTGGGAGTGCCAATTTGTTTACTGTGAAAATTGGTAAACAACCGCTGATCTTCCTAATCTAACTTTGGTGACTCACAGGATCGATCAGATTGATCCTAGGACATGTGCTAGCAATTGATCTAAAGTAGATTCTGAAGAACTAAACACTTCGACAGTGTTCATAAAGAGAAATTTATCTAAAATGTGGTTTTTAAAATATGTGCAAGAACTTTAAATCGAAAAGGATGAAAACATCAAAGAAAGGCTGAAAATATAAAAGTGAGACACAATGCTGAAACGTAACTTGCAATAAAGTAAAAGATAAATTCTTGATAAAAGGGCTAAAGTAAATTGCATTGAAAGAAAATGGTGTTTACATCACGTACATTCTCACAAGACTCGTTTCTCTGCACGCGGATACTTTGAGTAAATTTGGAGTAACTTGTACAAAGTGAACACAACACACCGAATCCTATTACTAGAACTCCTATTTATAATAATAAAACTAACTGCTATTAACTCCCTAAAACAATTAACACATGACAAGTATCGCACTGCATGCTCCTGTCCCTTGGATGTGCGCCACTTGTCTTTTTCAGGAGCAGACAAGAATAACTACTCCCTCCTTTATTTGAATTTGAATCCCTCAGCGTCGGTCATCATCAGTAATATCGGTCGAAGGTTATTTCCAAATTCTTGGAAATATTTCTAAGTCCCAAGCATACCTTTTTCTTATACAAGCATCTTCGACTTAAGTTCAACATGAAGGTCCATTCGAACACTCCTTTGGACCTCTTCAAAGAGTTTTAACACCAATTAATTCCTCCAACTTAATACAGGCGTCGAATTTATGAGTTAACAAACGTCAACCTTAAAGAAAAGGGAAGTAAAGATATTGTTGTCCATTTGGTAAGAAGGTATAATGTCGAGCTTCCACTAGATACATCTCAAAATCTACGGTTGTCAACAAATAATGTCTACGAAGGTGCAGACCATCGCCCCATCGAGCGGACGAAGATAAGGCCCCTCTGCCAATGTTGCGATCAGCCGAGGAATATTTGGTAAAGAGAGAGATACATGTATTCTTATAACTTCCTCTATGATTTAAGTACTCGATAAAGCTATTGCACTATTTTAATAATTCATTTCTTAAATGTGATATGTTGCGACCACAAAAGATCTTGTAATTCCATTCAGGATGACGTAAGTCAATCTTTTGAGAAAAACTACACATTTAAGGAGCACTATTCTCAAGGTAGCTGACACACCTCCTATTAAGAACTAGCCACTCCAATAACATAGGCATTGAAGCCTGGAGACGTCCACCCCAAACCAAGTCAACCCTGGGTCCAGGGACAAGAAGTTTACCTTTGGTCGGGGAAGGTTCCTAGCAACGTGGATGAAACACAATAACTCTTCTCAATCGGAGCTAGTAACATTGAAACACTCATTGAGACTACATAGTTCAAAGAACACACCAAACACTTCAACTTAACGAGGAACTCCTAATAAAATAAAAATCGTGAGGATCGACTAGTGGACATCAGCAACGCCCACGAGGAAGAAAAAATCTAAATCTCCCACGGGGCAAAAAAATTTAAATTGTAGGAATGAAGAGCAAACTCCGACGAAATAATAACTTGCTAATCAATCCAAAGTGAGGACACGGGCAGCCCGTCTGTGGCAGTAGCCGATGATAAAGAAGATACAAATACAAAACAAACATGAAAAGTTGAATAAAACTCCAAACCAATGAGGTAAGCACATAATTATATAAATATTGTTGTCTTATCCAAGACCTGAAAGCCTAGAGAATATTACAGGAAAGTAAAAATGAAAAACAAAGAAAATAAAATAATCAAGCTTCCGCTCCTAGAGACAATTCACCCAGATCACCCTCGAAATTCCCTTGTGGAGAAACCTTGAAAGGGTTTAATCCTTCAACAAGAATAAGAACGTCAAGACATGATTCCTTCGCTTGATTAACATCCTCACCAAGGACCCCGTACATATCCTGTACAGTTTGTTGA
Source organism: Lathyrus tuberosus (assembly GCA_022829125.1). Taxonomy (NCBI): domain Eukaryota; kingdom Viridiplantae; phylum Streptophyta; class Magnoliopsida; order Fabales; family Fabaceae; genus Lathyrus; species Lathyrus tuberosus. The sequence goes on along the minus strand of JALAZF010000312.1, from coordinate 5,702,377 downwards.
AGAGAATCACATAACCTCTCCCTCAGAGTGGCCACTTCGTCTTCATGAGCTTTTAGAGCATCAACATTAGTCTCCTTTTCCCGCCAAAATTTTTTGTAATGCTCCTCCGCATGTCGGACTGCCTCAGAAACAACATTAGAAGTCTCTTGATGTTGTTTTTTTCTCTACCTCAAGGGAGGACTGTAACTCAATGATCCGGGCGGCCATGGTTGAAGGAGAGTCGTGGACCTTCGCCTCTTCTTGCAAAGCCTTGACAAACTTGACCTTCCCTTGCAGATCGACCAACTCCTTCTATATGGACGAGCACTTACGCTTCATATCTTCACACTTTACCTTCCATGTGTCCCTCTCCTTGGAGGGAATACCTACAACCAAGACATCCCCTCTACCAGCAGTGGCAAGAGAGAACAAGGAAACATCCTAGTAGGTGTTCAAGGTGAGCTCGGAAAGGAGCTCCATCTTCTCTTCCTCAGAAAGATTTTGAACGAAATACATGTCCTCTATAGAGACAACAACAACTTCCTTGGGAGTGCGAGGAATATGAGAAAGAAGAATTGCAGGCAATCGAAAGAAGGGAGTGACCGATCTTGAAGCAATATCCCTAAACAGTTGGGTCCGTTTAAGAGAACATTCTTCCAAAGGGGAATGTTTGTCTTCATCCCGACCTCTCTTCGTTGAACCAAAATATTGTCGTGACACTTGTAAGTTGATCAACCCTAGAGACAGCTGTTGTGGCCTCGGAAGCCAGGGTAGGGGTAAAAGTCGTAAGAGGGGGCATAACAACCTGATCGATAGAACCACTCTAGATGTGTTAAGCGTTGGTGAGATTGTAGAACATCTAAAATATATCCATATTATGTGAAAGATACGATCACACATGTCAAAATAATAATAATAATAATAATAATAATAGTAATAATAATAATAATAATAATAAAAATAATAAACTATGAGAGTCCGTCCTCACTAAAGATCTTTTTCCTCTCCGAGCAACTGACCATACTCACGATGGAGTAGGTGTCAATTCACTTCTTCCTTTATAGGGAAGACAACACTTCATCGGGGCCAAACCCCTCTTTGTAGCCAAGTCTTTGAAACAAGGAACGCAAGTTCTCCTTCACCGTAACCTATTTAACAGAGAGGGGACTAGTTTAAGGTTGTTAAAATTAACATTAGAACTAAATTGAGGCCAAGATCATACTTCAGGAAGCTACTGTTACAAAAGCGAGAAGACGCGACCGAGGCATAACTTAACGCAAGACGAGCCTCTGGAGTGGTTTCACAAGTAATAAATTCCTTATAAAATCGCCCTAATAGTTGGTAAATGGGCTAAACCAATAACATAGGTTTCTTTTTTTCTACCTCAATTTCTTCAAGCGCATATCTAACCCAAATTGCTTGACATGCAGCATATGATTCTGCTATATATTCAGCCTCACACGGTGACAATGCTACCATATGTTTCTTTCTCGAGCACCATGAGATAGGGGTACCAAGTACTTGAAAGAAATAACCATATGTGCTTCTTCGATCTTCCTTATCTACACACCAATCGACATCTGAATAGAAAGTAATCACAACTTCTTTGCTTTCAGAGTCTCGTCAAAATAGAATTCCATGGTTTATCGATCCTTTTAAGTATCTCATGATTCTTCTTGCAGTATTCATGTGTGACACCCTTAGTTCACTCATGTATCTGCTCACTAATCTGACTAAGAAACCTATATCAGGTCGATTGTTGCACACATATCTCAGAGATTCGACAATTTGTTTGAACAAAGTTGCATCAACATTGTCTTCCTCTCCATTCTTCTCCAACTTCTAATTTGGTTCTACAGGTGACGATGCAGAAGTCGAATCATCCATCCCGAATCTCTTGAGTATCGCTTTGACATACTTTCTTTGATGCAGCACCATACCTTACTTCAACATTTGAAATTACATGCCTAGAAAATAAGACAAGTTACCCAGATCTAACATTTCGAATTCCTTCTTCACCAGCTCTTTGAACTTTGACAAATTCTCCAAGCTATTTACAATTACCAACAAGTCATCGACATATAAGCAGATGATTGTTATATCTTGTGTCACAACTTGAACATAGGCACCATACTCAGATTTGTATTTGATAAATCTCAATTTGACCAAGTATGAGTCGATCTTCTTGTTCCATGCCCTAGGTGCCAGCTTGAGACCATAAAACGCTTTGTGCAGCTTGTATACTTTCCTTGCTTCCTCCTGAATCACAAACCCAGGAGGTTGTGTGACATATACCTCTTCATCTAGAGGACCATTCAAAAATGCTGATTTCACATCTAAGTGAAATGTCGACCAACTCTGATTACATGCCAAGGCAACTACTACTCGAACAGTCTCCAATCTTGCTACCGGTGTGTATACTTTAGAGTAGATGACTCATGCTCTCTGAAGAAAACCTCTAGCGACCAATCTCTCCTTATGTCTTGTTGTCGACCCATTAGCATTGTGCTTCAACTTGAACATCCACTTCACTTCGATAACTTTTGTATGGGTTGGAAATCCGACTAACTCTTATGTCTTGTTTGTTTTGATTACTTATAACTTTTCGACCATAGCCAACTTCCACTATTTACCGTTTTAGGATTCATTATAGTTAACTGGTTTAGCACCTGCAATGAAGGCGAAATGAACTAATTCTCCTTCTGGTGTGATATCATCATCACCAGTCACTTCGTAGTCTTGAAGTCTTGATGGACGAGCTTTAGTTCTTTGAGTTCTTTGACTATCACTAGCTACACCATCTTCGACTTTGACTGTGTTGAGCATGTCCGCAACTACTTTGACTTCGACTGGAATATTGACAATATCTTTGACTACGACATCATTACTTGCTTCGTCAAAATCATAGCCCATCAAAGGCTTGCTAATTGCATACTAGACTTCCAACCTCAAGAATAATTTTCATCAATCACTTTAGCTCAACTCATCACGAACTTCTGATTAATTGTAATGAATAGCCTGTATACACTAATTTTATGGTACCGACCAGAATCATAAGTTCACTCTTGTCATCAAGCTTCCTTCTTCTAGCATCAGGAACATGCTTGTAACACATAGATCTAAACAACTTTAGATCACTCACTGATGGTCGTTTGCCACTCCAAACTTATTCAGGAACCTTGTTCTTCAGCTTCTTGGTAGGGCACCTGTTCAGAATATAAAGAACAGTGGAAACAGCTTCACCCTATAAGGATTTTGGAAAATTCTTCTGCTTCAACATGTATCTCTGTTAGCTCCTAATTTCGACGCCTAGTATTGTGTCAAGAGAATTAATCAAGGAAAAAGAATTTCAGAGAAAACTTGGAAGACTTTGATTGGAATAGCGTTTCCAGGAATTCTAGTCGAAAGGGTCCTTGTGCAAGAAAGAAGTATTTTGCGGACTTAGAAATATTTCTAGCAATTTGGGAATATTGTTCGACGGAAGCATTACTGATGACGTTCGATTCAAGGTTTAAATTCAAATAAGGGAGGGAACTTTGTTCTTATCCAATTGCTGGAAGAAGACACGTGGAGCGCCTTTAGGAGACGAAGACATGCAGAATGCCATTTGTCTTGCTCTAGTTAGTAGGCCGTTATAGGTAGTTATTGTCGACTAGTATAAATAGCAAGTCTTAGTGTTAGGATTTGTGTGTGTTCAAGTTTGTACAAATTCCTTAATTACTCAAAGTGCACGCGTATAGAGAAACGAGTGTGTGAGAAATGTACGTTTGATGTAACACCATCTTTTTCATTCAATACAATTCAGTTAGTTTTTGCGCAGAAGTTTATCTTTTACTTTCGCAAGTTATTTCCAACGCACTTTCGATTATTTCACTGCATTGCATTTTCCTTTAGTATTTTCGAAGCAAACTATATTTGAACTATGGATACTGTAGAAGTGTTCATCTTTTTCTAAATATCATTTTAAATTATTTAGCACATGTCCTAGGATTTGGTATGGTTGATCCTGCAAATTACCCAATTTCTTATTTGATTTGGTAGACCAGCGGTTGCTTACCAATTTTCACGGTAAACAAAATGGCACGACCAGTGGGACAGTAAATTTTGAAAACAAATTTTCTGCATTTTTGAAAATTTATGGTTTTGCATTCAATTGTCTTTTCTCTTTTGAAAACTTCATTGCATGTTATTAAGAAGTGGTAAAGTAGCCACCACCAACGAGGATAGACCAAGGAGAAGATACACGAGGAAAATGGAGAATTCAAACCAGCCAAATAATTCAAACCCTCGCCAAATAGTTTGAATCCTCAAACAACACCCAATATTAATGTAGAACCACCCCCAGGATCTTCGACCGGGGGACCAACAGTTTCAACGCCTGTTTCTGAAACAATATCATCCATGGCGAGTTCGATCCCAGCGCATTCAATTTCCCATACTCAGCCCATTCTAAATTATGTCGGATCAAGGAGACCGCCGAGGACTCCCCCACCGGTCAGAAATTCTAGTTTCCAACCATTTCTTCCCCCTGGATTTTCGATGCCTTTACCTAGTCGAGACCCGCCTTTTGGGATGCCAACTTCGATGATGGTAAACTTACAGAATGCCCCTCCAGCATTTTTGGAACCCATAGTAACGTCATCGTTACAAGGGTCAGGATCTGGGGTTAAGATGGGTCAAAATAGTCAATCTTTAGGAATGGGATATTCAACCCAAATGCCAAACTTTACAAATAGTACTGCAGCATATTTAAGGCAACAAATGGACGAGAGTAACCATCAAATGGTCCAAATGATGTCCCAAACTATGGGAGAAATTTTTCAGCCTCTCATTTAAAATACTACCCAGACTAATCAGAAAATGGCAGTGCAGATGACACGCCTTGCGGATTTCTTTGGTGTACCAAACCCTCCTCGACACCCACCAAGGGAGTATATGATAGAAAAATAAGGGGTAGTTTTTGAAGAAGACCCTATTATTAACCAAGTCCAACAAAACCCAAGAAACATACCCCAGGCGAATTTAGCAAACCAGGGAATAGTCGAACAACCTAGAGTCGAACCCCCTAGGAATCAACCACAAATTCCTGTAGGGGAGGAACCAAGGGCAGTTTTGGTAAATAGAAACCAGAATGTTGACAATGTCGTACAACAAATTCGACGTAATGATGTGGCAGCAGATAATAATTTGGCAGCCATGGTCGAAAGGATTATGGCACGGAATGGAGTAAACTTTGGTCTTCGAAGGCTAAATTATACATCACCGTTGTAAGAATATATCCTTCAGTCAGATTTACCCCCTAGAACGAAAGTTCCTAAATTCACTAAGTTTTCTAGGGATACTACTGAATCCACTATCGAACATGTGGCTAGATATTTGATAGAAGCCGAAGAGATTTTGAATAATGAGAACCTTAGGGTAAAATACTTCCTAAGTTCTCTCACAAAGAATGCCTTTACATGGTTCACAACCTTGTGTTGCACCCCAAAATTTGCCCTCCTTACTTTATTACTAACTGGCTTATGTTGCATTGCATTTTGCATTATCATGTGTGCATATCATTGGTTCTTAGCATGGGGTCAAGGTGCCTGAGGCAGTGCTTCAGAGGGTCAATCAAGAGTCCTGGTATTGTCCAAGAGAGCTCAGGTGGATCATCCTCTCCTAACCAGTGCATAGATTAGGGTTTTGAGATTCTTGGGTTTATTGCTTCAATGGGTAAGCTCCTTGGGTTTTTATCATCATCAAATGGCATATCTTATCTTTGTTGGAGAGGGTACACATCATATTCAGAGAAAATTGGATTTGGAGACTGTGATATTTCCTCCTAGACTGAGGGTACCATAACTAGGGTTTGCTATAAAGTCAGTTTATTTCTGATTTTTTGGGCAAGACTTGATTCTATGGTATTCCTTGGGTCCCCAAGTATCTAGGGATGGGAGGTTGCCCATCAGTTTGGTTCAGGAGAAGTTCAATTGATCAGAAGATTGAGAATCAGGTGAATTGGGTAAAATTCAACAGTGAGAGGAGAAGTCAACTGTGGAATTTTGAGGTTCTGTCCAAGGTTTTCAAGGTCTCACATCCTCATATGGTCTTAAAGGGTCAATTTTCATACATATTTATCAGGAATCAGGAGTTGGTGCAAAGTTTCTAAATTTGGAAAATGACCTATAATGAAAAGTTTCCATTTTTGGCAAGTTCATGCACTGCATTCAACTTGATTTTTCACCATCAAGAAAGCTTCAAATGAATTTTTATCCAACATAAAAGTTGAAGATATTTTCCTCCTCTTTCCAACAAGTACTAGTGGGTCTCCATATCATTTGTGAAGCTCTACTTATGGTCAAAAGAAGGCAAAGTGGTTTTTAGGGTTTCTCATGATCCCATTTTCACAACTTTGGGCATAATGACCTATAATCAATTCCATTGCTTCATGCCACATTCCAATATTAAAAGACATTCCTTGAGGATTATTTTGGGCCCAATAATGAAGAAATTCCATGGTGTGTTCTTCACTTATTCTCCATTGTTCAAAAATGCCAAATTATTCAAAAGTCATGAATCAAAAAAGTTTCAAGGCCCAATTTAAATGTGGTGTGATTAGCAACTCAAATGCAAGTGATCCATCATGAAACTTTCAAATATCCATGCATGGAGGAGGTGTGCTTAACATAATGTGTTTTTCCAAAATAATTCAAAAAATCATTAAACAAGAAATCACCCAAGCCCAATTCATCATCAGAAGAAAACCCTAGCCTATTTAAACCCATCCATGCACTGGTTAGGGACAGTTACACGTGATATTTTGGAGAAAAAAGAAAGTGAACCCTAATTCTTGAATTCCTTGGATCTCTCAATCTACAAGGAGTTTCTTCAAAGTTCTTCTACAAACCTCTTCCTGGTGATCCACAGAGTAGAAATCAACCACCATTCGCAGCCAAAAGTTAAGATTGGAAGTGCACCATCTCAGGTGGGTGAATTTTTTCGTGCTCCTAAAACTCCCCTTTTTATATGAATATTGACGTGTGATGATCGGTGGTTACCCTGGTCTATTTATTTTTAATTTTGGACGTGTGGTTTGCTTGTAATATGGATTTAAAGTTTTGTGCCCTAATGGTTTTTTATTCGTTTTTTATTATACACTAACAATTTGGGGTTTTTGATGCCATATTTGGATTCCTGACGAAATTCTGGGTCGGATAGTGTACCCATACGCATTTTCTGGAAAATTTTGGACGACAGCTCACCGGAGAGGGTGGCCGGAGCCCTAGCTCCGGCGGCTGCCGGAAGTACAGTCCGGCGAGGTAAGTAAAGGAGGAAGATGAAGCACGTCCGTTGATTTCCTTGATCTAACGCTCTCTATTGCTCCACGTGTCTTTTAGTTTTATGTTTTATATTAATGATTGCATGCTCGCTCTTCCATGTTAATACCGTGTGTCCATCAGATCATGGCCTTTGTCTTTGTTTTATTTTTGATCTCACGGTTGAGTTTTTGCCAGCAATTAAATGAACCATGTGCGTGGCACATGGGGGGAACATGGTGGTCACTATCTGATTGTGCGTGCGTGTTTGTTTTAAGTATGGTATGCCTTTTAATATGGATCGTTGATTGTGATTACCTTTTGATTATGCGGACCTGGTGTGTTGTGTTAATAAGCGTTGGATTGAATGATGGGCTGAGATCTTCCCTACATTTTGACTGCTTCCATACTCCCTCGTTGACTCCGTTTGAACTTTCTGATCATGGGCTTTGCTATTCGCACCCTCCTTGTAGGCCCATCTCCTTATTCCAACTTATTTGGGTTACTCATTGCACCCCCCACACTATTTTCATATTTTATTTTATTATTTCATTATCATTTTCATTTTTAGTTATTAAAATTACCTAATTACATTTTAAAATTCCCATAAAATTCATACATCATATTTATTATTTTATAAAATTTTTACAAATTTTATTTTTTATTTTTATTTTATTTTTATCATTTAAACTAATTATTTATTCAGTTTCTTTTTGCATCACCCATACCATGCATACTTAAATTTATTTATTTTATTTCTCTGCAACCATAAAATATTTTTGATCCGTTCCTTTTGCATTCATTCACTAACATATTAAATTGGATAAAAATATTTTTCTTTCATTTTTAAATTTATTTCATATTGCATTCTAGTCCTCTTTTTTGCACATTGAACCCTATTCCTCACCTGAGTTTTGTATGATTAATTGAATGACTAACACTTGGAATTTTTGCAGGGATTTTTGGTATGTTATTTGTCTCTGGTTGAATAACCTTGAAATTTAATTTGAGAATTTTAGGAGTTATTTTTCTAATTATTTGATTAGTTTCCACTTGAGATCTGTTTATATGTGTATTTCTGATCCTGCCTAAGTCCTTGTTTGAAAGGCACTTGTTCCATTTGCTTTGGGGTTGTTCCTTTAATTTATGAATTCATGTTTGGATTATTATCATTATTGTTTGCCATTGTTTGATTTTCATTCACCTCATTTCTCTTACTTATGTCTATTCTGTACTAATCTTTTATGCAGGGACTAAGGTAAGTTCTTTAAGGGTATGGATAAGTATCCATGGCCACCCTTACTTTTTCCTTCCCTCATCTTTTTCCTTTAGGATTTAGTTTGTCGTCAAACCTCACTAACCGTAGGTCACCCATGCATGATAACTTTAGGATTCATAATCTCCCTTTAGAGTTACCCTTGTGTCTTCTCTCATCTCATCTCAAATTTCTTTAAAACACTTAATAAGAATAAGGATTATTGCGCACGAGCCTTAAGTATGGGGAATGAGAAATGAGGGGCTTCCTCTCATCTTTCTAGAGTGCTTAGCGAGTGTCCTGTCTTGGGACGATGCGTTAAGTATTCGCCCCTGTGCCCTAGACTTTGGTGCAATGCAACTTAGGAACTAACTCAAGTCACTTCTGCCCTAAAAAACACAAACCAACTTCAAACCTTTTTGTCCTTCGGGATTTCCAAACTTAAAGGCTATTTTAAAAAAGGGCACGTTACCTTCCGTCTGAGTCGCAAACATGCATCGACCCTAACTGCCGGACGCGAACTTAACGTCGCTCATAAAAAACACAAAAAGAACTTGGTCCGAACTACGTTGACTTTGAATTCCCCATTGCACAAAGGGGGTACGTAGGCCTAGGACGTCGACGTCCTATCAAGTCGGTCTTTGTCTTTCCCTCTCCGTTTTGGTACAGCCATAGATGATAGGATAAATCACCCTTAGATTAGACAACAAGTGTGGATCCCATCGAGTACGATGGACGCGTGGGGTGCTAGTACCTTCCCCTCGCGTAACCGACTCCCGAACCCAGGTTATGATTGCGATGACCATTCCTTTCCCTCTTCCTCAGGTTTATGCGGTGTTCCCTTTCCCTCTCTTGGGATAAATTTACACGGCTGGCGACTCTGTTTTCCGCGCCACTCTCGCGTTCGTACTTGGATGAAAATCCTGGGAGCGACAGCTGGCGACTCTGCTGGGGACTCTGGTTGACCTATGCTGGTCCATCCCTAAGCGAGTCAATCCTAGCGCTTGACTGTCTTTGTTCTCTTTGGGTGTTTTGTTTTTGTTTTGCTTTATGTGTTGTATTTTATTTTTATTTTTACCGCATTTTCTGCATTTCATTTTTTATTACTGTCATGCTGCTGCTGTGCTGGCTGTTCTTTGTTTTGCAGGTTGGGTGGGGCTGAGAGCTAAGCTCAATACCAAGGCTTGAGAATACCCTAGGACTAGAGTGGAAAGTAGTCGGACCTACGTGCCCGCTTGGTACGTTTGTGTGTTCACGAAATTCATAACCAGACGAGGCTATCTTGGGACGCATTCTAACGTGTGTGTCTTGCGCATGTTGGAGTGTTGATCTAGAGAGCTGTCGACTCTGGTGACCGATCATTGAGGACCTTAGTGGAAACATCCCTCTTTAGTGGTGACAGTGGCAGACCACATCCTGTGGCAAACCCATTCGCACCCGAGGGCCCGCTTTGGAACTCGCATAGGATGACCCCTACGTTTTGAAGAGAATCAGTGGAGGCACTCCTCGATTGACGCTAGTATTGTACCCCGAGGGATGAATGTACTATTGTTTCTCGACCTCAGTGCCAAAGTTGAGGACCTTCCGCTTTGGAGAATTGGTTGAGGCCTCCTCGATTGATGATGATGCCAAACCAGAAATGGTGAACGTATCATCATTTCTCGACCTGAGAGCCCAGGATACTGAACATCCTAGTACCCACATGTGAGAGGGGATGGGTGTTTGCAGGTTTGCAGGTAACCGAAACCTTCAACCTACCCTATTTTCTGGATTTCTCATCAATGTCTGATTATGTGGGTCGTGGTTATCTCAGTGGTTCAGAATTCTGGTTTTCTGGGTTGTGGTTCTCGTTCAGCTAACAGCACAACACATCCAGCAGTGTGCCTTGACCCCATGTTTGCATAAGCATATCATTTTTTGCATTCTGACATGTTTGACATTTTTCAGGGCTCGCATCTTACTCTTGATTCCAGTTTTCTGAGTTTACCTTGACATGGATGTCCAGAGAAAGAAGATTGTTGCCTATTCGTTCCCAGAGCCGACTTTGACACTGATTCACAAACTGATTAATATGGCTGGTTCCGGAGTTCGTACAGAGTTCAGTGGAAGGTATGGAAGACTCCTGCAATTTGTCTATAATATCTCCAAGTATGAGAAGGATGCCATTCACACACTTCTACAGTTTTACGATCCGTCTCTGTGTTGCTTCACTTTTCCAGACTACATCTTGGCCCCAATGTTGAAGGAGTTCTCATTTATTTTGGGAATTCCTATCAGGCATGATATAGTTTTCTTTTCGGAAGAACACCCTGGAGTAAGAGAAATGGTTGTTGCTCTTCATATCAGTGAGCCCGTTCTGAGCAATAATGTTGAAGAAAAACAAGGGGTTAAGGGTTTCTTGTTGAAGTTCTTATTTGATCAAGCTTGTATACATGCCAAAGAGAAGAACTGGACTGCTTTCCAAGCTATTCTGGCTATGTGTATCTATGGGATTGTTCTATTTCCAAATATTCCTGATCTGGTGGATATGCACGCCGTCAGAATCTTTATGTCGAAGAATCCTATACCTACCTTGCTAGGTGATGTGTATCACTCAGTCCACTACAAGAATGAGAATAGGCGTGGAAAAACTGTGAGTTGTTGTGCACCGCTCTTAGCTACTTGGTTTCTGAGTCGTCTCCCCGAATCTGGCGCTTTTGTTGATACGAAAGATTCTCTGAAATGGTCAAAGAGGGTTATGGGCTTGACTGCTAACAACATTATTTGGATCAATCATGATTTGCTAGGAATGGAGATTATTTACAAGTGCGGAGAATTCCCTAATGTACCCTTGATAGGGAGAAAAGGGGGAATTAACTATAATCCTTCCCTCGTTATCAGACAGTTTGGTTATCCTTTTAGAGGTCCACCTGATGAGAGAGATATTAGAGAGTCCTTATTCTTCAATGGTATTAAGGATCAGGAGATGATGAGGAAAATTGTGAATGCTTGGAAACAGGTGACCAAGAAGGGTAAAACTTCGTTCGGAAAATGTAATAACCGGGTTTTTCCTCCCTATAAAGAGTGGATCAAGAAGAGAGTAGAAGAGGAGCTTCTTCCATTCCCGGTGGAACCACCTTTGTATCCTTTGGTAATCGAGCCTCCTACCACAATTGAGTTGGAGAAGTATAACAAATTATGGGCTGAAAAGGAAAGGCTGCGGGAAGAAAATAGTGAGCTAAAGAGAGAAATTTATCAGTGGAAGCATGTGCGGGGTGAAGCTGTTCATACCGCCAAGTTGAAGACAGAGCTCCTTGCTAAAGCAGAAAAAGAGCTTGCTGACATGGTCGTATCCAGAGAAAGGATGAAACAAGCTTTGGATGGTATCAGTAATGTTCTCAGGTCCAAGGAGGAGGAATTAGGCAAGGCTTTGTTGAAGATTCACAGGTTCAATGATCACCAAGAAACTGCCATGGCCGAGAATAAAAGAAAGGAAGACGACTACCTAGCTAAGATTGATCAGTTGAAGTCGACGCTCAAGAAGAAAGACGCCGAGATCTTATCAGGGATATTCAAGAGACAAGTAGTCGAGGGTCGACTCAATGAAGCCATAGCCTCCATGGAAGCACTGAAAGTCCAAGCTGAAGTGAAGAAACCTAGACATGAGGGTCCTAGCATGGATGGTGCTACTGGCGAAGACGCTTGGGAGTTACATTGCTGATACTTAGATGGGATCATACACAGGAGGGACCTTCTCATTCAAGGGCTGATTCAGAGGCTGAAGCATCCCGACACCAGAAAGCTGTTCAAGGAGATTCAAGACTGGTGCAGAAAGCATAATGGATGGGGGGGATTGACACTTGTGGACTTTGATGATATGTCGTAGCTTTCTTTTCACTTTTATTGTATTGGTATCACCACCAGGCTTGTTGGTTAGGACCTCTATGGTTTATGTGTTCATATTTGTTATCTTGGATTCATGATTGTCGACATTTGGTTTTCCTCTGGTTTTCTTAATATATGAGCAGAAGTTCCATTCTATCTTGTTATTAAACTGGAATCAAGGGGTGGATCGCCCTGCTAATATTCAAACATGTTCATTTGCATTTGCATACTCATGATCATTTTGCATAACAGGTGTTCAAGGCTGGTTATTCTTACTTTGATCTGGTTTTCTCAGAATTGCAGACTTAACTCCTCAGGCCATTCAAGAGTTGATTATGGATCAAATTCAAGCTGAGTTGAGGGATGTACGAAGCCAAATGGGCCAGTTTATGGGGAAGATGCAAACCTTGGTTCAAGAGCAGAAAGTGCTGAAGGAAGAGGTCAACCAACTGAAGACTCAGATGAGTCTGGTTATGGAGGTCGTGAGAGGTGTGCTAAGCAAAGATAATACTCTCATGCCTGAAACTGCGGCTGGAATTGTCTCTCCCCCGTTGTTCAAGAGATCCCTCCCTAAGGGTGAGCAGATTGCCACTGTGACTGTCCCGGCTGTACCCCAACAACAACAGAATCGTGCTCCACGCCAGCCACAATTTACGCCTAAGCAGAATAGACATTTTGAGACTCCACCAGTGCCATATTCTCAGTTATTCCAGCATCTTCTTCAGTTGCAATTGGTACGGAAAAGGACTTTGGCTCCTCCCTCTGGTACTCCCCCACCAGGTTATGATGCAAGAGCCCACTGTGATTTTCACTCTGGCGCGTCGGGGCATAATGTGGAAGATTGTAGGGCATTTCAGCATGTTGTCCAAGATCTGATAGATTCGAGGAAAATTGAATTCACACCGAACTGCGTAAGCATACAAGGTGGTCCCACTCTAGCTGTTGAAAAGGAAGTGGGTATCCCCGTTGCTTCTCCCAAAGCCACATCAAGTCAGGGGCATTTCTTGCAGTCCTTGGTCTTAGAATCCCCACATCCGCAAATGCTGCCTACGCCTCGACTAAGTCTGAAGAGAAAAGTGCCTAAAAGGATTATGCGCTCGAATCAGGGTCAACAAGAGAACTGCTCTGGAAAGAGACAACAAAGGTTACGACGGCCTGAGAGAAGGTTTGATCCACTCCCTGTTCCTCACAGCCCGGTTCTTGCCCGTCTACTTGAAAGTTCTTTGGTTCAACTAAGGGATGTCAAGCCTGTCCCTGACCCTATTCCTCCTGACTATGATCTGGATGCCAGATGTGAATATCACTCAGACACACTGGGTCATTCAATTGAAAACTGCAACGTGTTCAAGCACAAGGTGCAAGACCTGGTAGACTCAGAGATCATTGTATTCACTGAAGATGATATGTACATCAATGGAAGCCTCCTTTCTCAAATGAACACTCAGTCTGCAAGTACGTCCAGACAGAATTAAGCTTCCTCAGCAATGGCCATCTTCAGCTTCTTACTGCATTTTCATTTGTAGTTTTTCATTTCTTGTTAAAGCATCATATGCATGTAAGACTTATTTGTTTTTATGATGATATTAATGCAATGAGTATGTTTTCCTTGAAGTAATCCATTCGTTTTCACTCTTGAATGTTATACGCACTGCAATACCAATTTTCTTGTTTAGAACTCTTGAGGGAGGATGACGAAATAAGAACGCGGGTCTCTAATGGTACGCTTTTGGATAGAACCCTGTTGAGGATGTACAGGCATTGTTTCAAACCCCCAAACACTGGAGAGATAAGGAGATAGACCCTCATTAACCCCTTCGAGCCTTGAAGTAGGAGTTTCTTTCGTACAAAAAACCCTCATACTTAACCCAGGGGCAGGGTAGGCGTCAGTTAGTTTGACCGAGCGTTCAAATTTCAAGGAGAGTGTGCATCCGAGGAACCATTACCTTCTATCCCACCGTCAAAAGGTTAGGAGATGCAAACCATGACGGCCATCCATCAACAACTAAGGAGTGAGGCAGTCACAACCCTTTCAAGCAAGTAAGACAACCAGTGTCACACGCTTTGTTCAAAAGAGGGATATAAAAAGAAAGAAAAGAGAAAAGCCCGCTAAGTCGAAGCGACTTAGGCAAAAGTTAGGGCATCCTGCTGGACTTCAAAATCGAAAAACTAAAAAGAGTCGGTCCATGCAAAAATTAGGGATAAAAAAAAAAGGCAAAAGAAAGAAAAAGCGAAGGGCATTCCAAAGGAAAATCCTCGATAAGAACAAATTCGTGCGATTACAGACACAAAAAGGATGACTGCCACTCCAAAGCCTCCTTAGGTGTCAAACCATTAGCTACATGGGCTCCTTGAAGATCATAAACCTTTGGAGAGATGAGCGTTTGTGTCAGATTAACTGAACATAGGACTGGAGAACATCACGGAGAGTGGGTGGGCACCGATAAATTTTGAGCCATAAATCCCTTTTTCTGAAACCGTGAACCAGACCACGTTACAACCCTTAAAAGTCCTAATTGAAACAGGGTTTATTCCGAAAGCGCACTTCAACAGGATAGCGTTCCTGACTCCTACGAGTTGTACTAATAAGGTTTGTTGGTAATGCATGTGCGCATTGTTTTTGCCATTCAAAAATCAAGGTCGCATCCCAACTAGTGATTCGTTCACCAGGTTTTGCGACATATTTTCAATAAACTTCAAGGTTAACATGAGTGTTGCATTAGGATTATCATTCTCATAAATAACTTGTTCTGTTTGCATACATGTGCCTAAGCATCAAGGAAGCTTACACAGTGAACGTCAGTCAAGAAGCTTGATCCTGCCAAGTTGGGTTGTTTGAAAATTCTGAAAGACAATTATATCAAGGGGCATGCTACCAAGAGACTCAGTGTAGAGTGGGCTCTCCTCAGTAAGTCGTGTAATGATGTAGCCAATCTGGGGCAGTCACGTCGAGAAATATCTCTGAAATTCAGTTATTCTGGGGCATTCATTCTGAGATTAGGGGCAAAGTCACTTCAAAGCTCGTAGTGGGGCAGGCTACCTCTAGAGCGTGGGAGATCATCCACTCCTGAAAATGGTTAATTGAAAACACCTCCTCAAGGTTCAAGATGCTAAAGCAGAGTATTGTCAAGTCATTACGACCCCCTTCGAGGTAATGTACGTCATGGATTATGAAGACTGGGGCAGTTATGTCGAGATATGATAAATCTCTCCAAGAGTTCGAAGACCCTGGGGTAGTGCGAACGCCCGATCTTCTGTAAAATCCTCTTGAGATGAAAAGTTCAAAGAGCCGCTTATAACCATAAAGACGGGTCAGGTTGCAGGGCAACAGGATTGTACATCCCCAGCAGTTGGCTCTCCCCAGCATTGGGATTGCTCCTTCCCCAGCAGGACAAACTTTCCTCAGCAGAGCAGGCTTCTCCCAGCAGAAGATTTGGAAAGTATTTTCTCCGGATCAAGACGTTATTTCCCCACAGAATCATGGTGCTCACTTCCCCATCCGGTCAGTAAGCATGCCTTCACCAACGATGTCATATTCTAGTCCCCAGCAAGAAAGGAGTAAAGTCATTCTCCCCATCAGCAGGCTAAGTTCAGCAGTATCCCCAAGCAGGCTAGTATCATGGACTATTTTCCCCAGCAGGTTCTGAGCCAATTGGATATTAGCAATTTTCAGTAACAGACTTCTGATTCCGTTATTGGCGTTCATTCTCAACTCCCCCAACAGAGGAGAAATCTCAGGTTTTGGATGTTACCTTCAGCGAAAGACAGGTGGGGTCCCCGTCAGTTCTTTCGGGATTTCATCCCCAGCAGAAGTTGTTGATCCGAAGAGTCAATCAGAATGACCCTTCTCAGCAGAGTTCCTAGATTTAGAGGGAAATTTATTTTTGTCATCCCCAGCTGAATGGATCTTTTCTCTCCGGCATTTATTTTGCTGGAGGGACCCTTTTTGCATATCATGAGCATTTGCATTGCATCCTCAAGCATATAGCATTTCCATTTCGTATGGAGCATTACACCACTATTCAAACATTTGCATTCGAAGCATAGGCCAGGTTTGATACTTTCCTTGCCAGTTCTCTTTCTCAGCAGAGATGGCATAACTCAGGAGATTTTGGAGGGATGCATTCCTCATGCTTGTGCTCCCCGGCAGAGTCTTTATTTAGACTTCTCCTTTCCCCAGCGGAGCCATCTTATCTGTGGATCATGGGTCCGTTAGAAGTTTATCTGGCCTTTCTCTTTTGTGAAATCCCGTTCTTACCTGACATATTTTGTTTGCCAGAGGTGATTTAAACCAGAAGTTTTGTTTCACGTTATCCCCAGTGAAGTCGGCATTTATTTTGCTAATTCTCTTTATCAGCAGAGATAGCAATCTTTTGAAGATTTTCTTTCGTCAGTTTCCCTTTATCAGCAGGGATGGCATTTATTTTGCTAATTCTCTTTATCAGCAGAGATAGCGATCTTTTGAAGATTTTCTTCCGTCAGTTTCCCTTTATCAGCAGGGATGGCATTTATTTTGCTAATTCTCTTTATCAGCAGAGATAGCGATCTTTTGAAGATTTTCTTCCGTCAGTTTCCCTTTATCAGCAGGGATGGAATTTATTTTGCTAGTTTCTCTTTATCAGCAGAGATAGCAATCTTTTGAAGATTTTCGTTCGTCAGTTTCCCTTTATCAGCAGGGATGGCATCTAGTTTGCTAGTATCTCTTTATCAGCAGAGATAACAATCTTTTGAAGATTCTCTTTCGTCAGTTTCCCTTTATCAGCAGGGATGGCATTTATTTTGCTAGTTTCTCTTTATCAGCAGGGATAGCAATCTTTTGAAGATTTCGTTCGTCAGTTTCCCTTTATCAGCAGGGATGGCATCTAGTTTTCTAGTATCTCTTTATCAGCAGAGATAGCAATCTTTTGAAGATTTTCTTTCGTCAGTTTCCCTTTATCAGCAGGGATGGCATTTATTTTGCTAGTTTCTCTTTATCAGCAGAGATAGCGATCTTTTGGATAGTTCTTCGTCAGTTTCCCTTTATCAGCAGGGATGACACTTATTTTGCTAGTTTCCCTTTATCAGCAGGGATGGCATCAGTTCGCTAGTTTCTCTTTATCATCAGAGATAGTGATCTTTTGGATAGTTCTTTGTCAGTTTCCCTTTATCAGCAGGGATGGCATATTTCGAGATTCCTTGGTCAATTCTCTTTATCAGCAGAGATGACTTTATACCCAACATAGCTAGCACTCGTCTACGTTGTGACAGTACATCATTTATGGCTAATTCTCCAGCAGAGGATTGCAAATTTCCGGGTTCTTTGGTATTCAATCTCCGTGCATCCTAATTGTCTGAAAGCCGTCGCTATCATACCTTCAGGACCAAGTCGATTGAATAGGGGCAGCTGTTGCACCCCAAAATTTGCCCTCCTTACTTTATTACTAACTGGCTTATGTTGCATTGCATTTTGCATTATCATGTGTGCATATCATTGGTTCTTAGCATGGGGTCAAGGTGCCTGAGGCAGTGCTTCAGAGGGTCAATCAAGAGTCCTGGTATTATCCAAGAGAGCTCAGGTGGATCATCCTCTCCTAACCAGTGCATAGATTAGGGTTTTGAGATTCTTGGGTTTATTGCTTCAATGGGCAAGCTCCTTGGGTTTTTATCATCATCAAATGGCATATCTTATCTTTGTTGGAGAGGGTACACATCATATTCAGAGGAATTTGGATTTGGAGACTGTGTTATTTCCTCCTAGACTGAGGGTACCACAACTAGGGTTTGCTATAAAGTCAGTTTATTTCTGATTTTTTGGGCAAGACTTGATTCTATGGTATTCCTTGGGTCCCCAAGTATCTAGGGATGGGAGGTTGCCCATCAGTTTGGTTCAAGAGAAGTTCAATTGATCAGAAGATTGAGAATCAGGTGAATTGGGTAAAAGTCAACAGTGAGAGGAGAAGTCAACTGTGGAATTTTGAGGTTCTCTCCAAGGTTTTCAAGGTCTCACATCCTCATATGGTCTTCAACGGTCAAGTTTCATACATATTTATCAGGAATCAGGAGTTGGTGCAAAGTTTCTAAATTTGGAAAGTGACATATAATGAAAAGTTTCCATTTTTGGCAAGTTCCTGCACTACATTCAACTTCACTTTTCACCATCAAGAAAGCTTAAAATGAATTTTTATCCAACATCAAAGTTGAAGATCTTTTTCTCCTCTTTCCAACAAGTACTAGTGGGTCTCCATATCATTTGTGAAGCTCAACTTATGGTCAAAAGAAGGCAAAGTGGTTTGTAGGGTTTCTCATGATCCCATTTTCACAACTTTGGGCATAATGACCTATAATCAATTCCATTGCTTCATGCCACATTCCAATATTAAAAGAAATTCCTTGAGGATTATTTTGGGCCCAAGAATGAAGAAATTTCATAGTGTGTTCTTCACTTATTCTCCATTGTTCAAATATGCCAAATTATTCAAAAGTCATGAATCAAAAAAGTTTCAAGGCCCAATTTAAATGTGGTGTGATTAGCAACTCAAATGCAAGTGATCCAGCATGAAAATTTCAAATATCCATGCATGGATGAGGTGTGCTTAACATAATGTGTTTTTCCAAAATAATTCAAAAAATCATTAAACAAGAAATCACCCAAGCCCAATTCATCATCAGAAGAAAACCCTAGCCTATTTAAACCCATCCATGCACTGGTTAGGGACAGTTACACGTGATATTTTGGAGAAAAAAGAAAGTGAACCCTAATTCTTGAATTCCTTGGATCTCTCAATCTACAAGGATTTTCTTCAAAGTTCTTCTACAAACCTCTTCCTGGTGATCCATAGAGTAGAAATCAACCACCATTCGCAGCCAAAAGTTAAGATTGGAAGTGCACCATCTCAGGTGGGTGAATTTTTTCGTGCTCCTAAAACTCCCCTTTTTTATATGAATATTGACTTGTGATGATCGGTGGTTACCCTGATCTATTTATTTTTAATTTTGGGCGTGTGGTTTGCTTGTAATATGGATTTAAAGTTTTGTGCCCTAATGGTTTTTTATTCGTTTTTTATTATACACTAACAATTTGGGGTTTTTGATGCCATATTTGGATTCCTGACGAAATTCTGGGTCGGATAGTGTACCCATACGCATTTTCTGGAAAATTTTGGACGACAGCTCACCGGAGAGGGTGGCCGGAGCCCTAGCTCCGGCGGCTGCCGGAAGTACAGTCCGACGAGGTGAGTAAAGGAGGAAGATGAAGCACGTCTGTTGATTTCCTTGATATAACGCTCTCTATTGCTCCACGTGTCTTTTATTTTTATGTTTTATATTAATGATTGCATGCTCGCTCTTCCATGTTAATACCGTGCGTCCATCAGATCATGGCCTTTGTCTTTGTTTTATTTTTGATCTCACGGTTGAGTTTTTGCCAGCAATTAAATGAACCATGTGCGTGGCACATGGGGGGAACATGGTGGTCACTATCTGATTGTGCGTGTGTGTTCGCTTTAAGTATGGTATGCCTTTTAATATGGATCGTTGATTGTGATTACCTTTTGATCATGCGGACCTGGTGTGTTGGGTTAATAAGCGTTGGATTGAATGATGGGCTGAGATCTTCCCTGCGTGTTGACTGCTTCCATACTCCCTCGTTGACTCCGTTTGAACTTTCTGATCATGGGCTTTGCTATTCGTACCCTCCTTGTAGGCCCATCTCCTTATTCCAACTTATTTGGGTTACTCATTGCACCCCCCACACTATTTTCATATTTTATTTTATTATTTCATTATCATTTTCATTTTTAGTTATTAAAATTACCTAATTGCATTTTAAAATTCCCATAGAATTCATACATCATATTTATTATTTTATAAAATTTTTAAAAATTTTATTTTTTATTTTTATTTTATTTTTATCATTTAAACTAATTATTTATTCAATTTTTTTTGCATCACCCATACCATGCATACTTAAATTTCTTTATTTTATTTCTCTGCAACCATAAAATATTTTTGATCCGTTCCTTTTGCATTCATTCACTAACATATTAAATTGCATAAAAATATTTTTCTTTCATTTTTAAATTTATTTCATATTGCATTCTGGTCCTCTTTTTTGCACATTGAACCCTATTCCTCACCTGAGTTTTGTATGATTAATTGAATGACTAACACTTGGAATTTTTGTAGGGATTTTTGGTATGTTGTTTGTCTCTGGTTGAATAACCTTGAAATTTAATTTGGGAAGTTTAGGAGTTATTTTTCTAATTATTTGATTGGTTTCCACTTGAGATCTGTTTATATGTGTATTTCTGATCCTGCCTAAGTCCTTGTTTGAAAGGCACTTGTGCCATTTGCTTTGGGGTTGTTCCTTTGATTTCTGAATTCATGTTTGGATTATATCATTATTGTTTGCCATTGTTTGATTTTCATTCACCTCATTTCTCTTACTTATGTCTATTCTGTACTAATCTTTTATGCAGGGACTAAGGTAAGTTCTTTAAGGGTATGGATAAGTATCCATGGCCACCCTTACTTTTTCCTTCCCTCATCTTTTTCCTTTAGGATTTAGGTTGTCGTCAAACCTCACTAACCGTAGGTCACCCATGCATGATTACTTTAGGATTCATAATCTCCCTTTAGAGTTACCCTTGTGTCTTCTCTCTTCTCATCTTAAATTTCTTTAAAACACTTAATAAGAATAAGGTGTATTGCGCACGAGCCTTAAGTATGGGGAATGAGAAATGAGGGGCGTCTTCTCATCTTTCTAGAGTGCTTAGCGAGCGTCCTGTCTTGGGATGATGCGTTAAGTATTCGCCCCTGTGCCCTAGACTTTGGTGCAATGCAACTTAGGAACTAACTCAAGTCACTTCTGCCCTAAAAAACACAAACCAACTTCAAACCTTTTTGTCCTTCGGGATTTCCAAACTTAAAGGCTATTTTAAAAAAGGGCACGTTACCTTCCGTCTGAGTCGCAAACAGGCATCGACCCTAACTGCCGGACGCGAACTTAACGTCGCTCATAAAAAACACAAAAAGAACTTGGTCCGAACTACGTTGACTCTGAATTCCCCATTGCACAAAGGGGGTACGTAGGCCTAGGACGTCGACGTCCTATCGAGCCGGTCTTTGTCTTTCCCTCTCCGTTTTGGTACAACCATAGATGATAGAATGACTCACCCTTAGATTAGACAACAATCGTGGATCCCATCGAGTACGATGGACGCGTGGGGTGCTAGCACCTTCCCCTCGCGTAACCGACTCCCGAACCCAGGTTATGGTTGCGATGACCATTCCTTTCCCTCTTCCTCAGGTTTATGCGGTGTTCCCTTTCCCTCTCTTGGGATAAATTTACACGGCTGGCGACTCTGTTTTCCGCGCCACTCTCGCGTTCGTACCTGGATGAAAATCCTGGGAGCGACACCTTGCCACCAAATTCGATCCATAATTGGACCCAGTTGGTACGTTTATTTCATGAGCAGTTCTATATGGGACAAACTAAGATCAGTCTAAATGAATTGGCTAGTATAAAGCGAAAATTTATTGAGCCAATAGATGAATATTTGAATAGATTCCGACTACTCAAAGCTAGATGTTTTACACAAGTACCGGAACATTAGTTGGTCGAAATGGCCGCTGGGGGCCTAGATTATTCCATTAGGAAGAAACTAGATACCCAATACTTAAGGGATATGGCCCAGTTGGCTGATAGGGTTCGACAACTGGAACGCCTGAAATAAGAGAAGGCTAGGGCAAATAAGAATAAAAGAATAGCCTACGTCGAATTCAATGAAGAAGACGAAAGACCTTATAGTGAGTCATTGAGTTTCGACAAAAACGAGATTGACCTTGTTGAATTGAAGCAAGGCCCGCCTTACTCTTGTAAGGTCTTGGCCTCTTCGAACGTAAAGAACCAGGTCGAACCAGAAAAAACCATAAATTTCCTAAGAAAACTTACACTTTCGACGTTACCAAGTGTGACGAAATTTTTGATTTGTTAGTTAAGGATGGTCAAATGATAGTGCCTCCTGGTGCTAAAATGCCTCCTTTAGAACAAAGAAAAACTAGAGGTTTTTTTAAGTATCATAATTTCTTGGGTCATAAACTTCTCAATGTTTTCTTTTCAGGGATCTTGTTCAAAATGCTATCCAGGAAGGAAGACTGAAATTTGGAGAGAAGTCGAAGAATCAGATGAAGATCGACTCTGATCCTTTGCAAGTGGTTGACGCTCATTAAACAGAGCCAACTGAAGTCAACATGATCGAGGTCACTGAAGATATCGATGATACTGTCAACATGGTCGAAGTCACTGAAGACTTCAACAATGAGGCTGTTATGGTCAGGATTACTGAAGATCTCGACCAGGAGTTTACAAAGAATTTTTCTTGTGAGGTTGCTCAAGGCTTCGCCAAAGAAACTACTGATGGCTTCGATGTGGGAGTTATTGAAGACTCTAATGGAGGAATTTCTGAGGATTCTAATTTAATAATGATAACAAAAGAAACTGTTGATGGTTTCATACGAATGGACAAGGCTGCTGAAGGCCTTCAAATGAAGTTACACAAGTTGGACATCACTAATGATGTCAACATGGATATCAACATGGTGGAAATCTCACAAGAAACCCCCATGGAAGTCGACGAGGAGCGTCGACAAGAGGAGCATAACAAAATAGCTTATCCAAAGCAAGATAAGACTCTGATGGATTTTCTCCATAGGTGCCAGAGAAAAAAATCAGAAGTGATGTTGTGTCCTCGATGCAGTGTTGTGTTTGATCAAAAAAGCAGCCCAAAATCTTGAAGGAGTCAAGAAAGCCAAAGAAAGACGTGAAGAAAGAGCCCTTCATGGTCATCGAGGCTTCGACCCGAGGAGATCTTCTTCGAAGTAGGAACAGGCTAAGCCAAGAGTCCCAGGTGCAAGACCCACCACTTTCAATCCGTTTGCAGAGCTCTCTAATGGAAAGTGGACAAGACCAAACAAAAACAGAGGAAAAAGCTAGCTGAAATGGCAAAGCGTTGATGTAGATAGAGGCTCATCAATGGCATACTGCAGAGAATTCCAGGCTTCGAAGCAGTCAGCCTACATCTTCAAATATTATAAGGGAAAAAATCCCATGTCCAGATCACAATGGAGAAGGCAACAGAGAAGAAGAAAGGCTCAACGAGAGGCTGGGGCAAAGGCGGAGTCAAGTACCAACGTACCGACTGAAAAGACTGATAGGGAGGAGCCAAAGCCTGTCGAAAAGATGCCGGTGGGAAGAAATTTATTTGCCACACAGGAAGAAGAAGCCAAAGAAAAGCGCGATCGAGCAATTGCTGAAGATGAGATGCTTACTGACAATTTCGACTCAGGATCGAAATAGTCTTTGGATATCATAGTGAATGTGGTGTCAGTGCTCCCTAGAGAATTCGACCAAATAACTTAGGTTGAAGAAATGGATAATAATACCGAAATCTAAATGGCTGCACATAAACCTTTGTGCTATTACGTGATGAACAACGGCTGCATGGAGGAACAGAACGCGTTCTTTGAACGCCCAGACGAGGTAATGAAGAGTCATTTGAAGCGTCTGTTCATTACAGGAAAGGTCGAAGACGTTCCTATTAACAAAATCTTAGTGGATTGTGGTGCGACGGTGAACCTAATGCCATATTTCATGTTGAGGAATATTGGAAAATTCGACACCGATACCAAGCCCCATAATATGGTACTCTCCAACTATGAAGGAAAGATGGGTACTACTTTGGGGGTGATTTAGGTCGATCTGACCATAGGTATTGTTACAAGATCAACCATGTTTATGGTTGTCAAAACAAAGGCCAATTACAACTTGTTACTTGGCCGTGAATGGATACATGGGATAGGGGTTGTACCTTCATCCATGAATTAGAGGAATACTATATGGCTCCCAGACGACATTGTCGAAAACATTGAAGCAAGCCAAGGTAATTTCAAGGCTGCAATCAATCATGTCGACAGGCACCATTTCGAAAAGCACCTGGCCAACATTGCTCCATGCAACCCTGCCAACTTTGTATTTACTCAGGGGGACAACACATATTGTCCATTGTACTTGCACCCCACGAAAGGTTTCAATGGGGTCGTGAGGTCGTGGGAAAAGACGACCTTGCATATGAAGGCACGTCTGGAGTCGACCCTACTGGATAGGGAAGTGAATTCGGCGATGATGTCTGAGTTCAAAGCATTTAAAAGGATTTCGGCTTATATAGCCGAAAATAAACTACAAATAGCCTTAGAGGCTGAAGTAAAACATATGGATGTCGAAGTCAACAAAAGATTACATCAAGAAGGTCCTGGTAAGGACTTTGATCCAAAACCACCATAAGGTTCAAGTGGAGTACAAGGTCAGAGGCTCGGCGCAATCTACGATGACGAGCCTTTGGATTTCAAGAAAGATCCATTGGCAACCAACATTAAAATGCTAGAGCAAGATCCGCTGGAAGAAATTGACTTAGGAGAGGGGGCAACGAAAAGGCCAACATACATTAGCACCAATATCAGCCCACAACTTAAGGTCGAAGTGATCCAATTGTTAAAGGAGTTCAAAGACCGCTTTGCATGGGATTACGACGAAATGCCTGGTTTAAGCAGAGATTTGGTCGAATTGAAGTTGCCAATTAAGCCTAGGAAGAAGCCAGTCAAGCAGAATCCAAGGCGGTTTGCACCGGCAATTCTCTCGAAGATCAAGGAAGAGGTTGAAAAGCTTCTTCGTTACAAATTTATTCGAACATCCAGGTATGTCGAATGGTTAGAAAATATTGCATCTGTTATTAAAAAGAATGGTACTTTGAGGGTTTGCATAGATTTTAGAGATTTAAACGCTGCAACCCCAAATGTTAGTCGATTCTGCCGCAGGCCATGAATACCTTAGTATGCTCGACGGGTATTCCGGGTATAATCAAATAGTCATTGCTGAAGAGGATGTCCCAAAGACGGCGTTTCGATGCCCTGGGGCCCTAGGCACCTATGAATTGGCAGTCATGCCTTTTGGTCTAAAGAATGCTGGGGCAACGTACCAAAGAGCGATGAATTCGATCTTCTATGATTATATAGAGACTTTTATGCAAATTTATATTGATGATATTTTTGTTAAGTCCGTTTTAGGGAAGAATCGCATTGACCATCTTCGACAATCTTTTGAAAGAATGAGGAGACATAGTCTAAAAATGAACCCTCTTAAAAGTGCTTTTTGTGTGCAGGCGGGGGATTTCTTAGGTTTTGTGGTCCATAAAAAGGGAATCGAAATAAACCAGAATAAGACCAAGGTCATTATGGAGGCGAAAGCGCCATCAACAAAGAAGGAATTACAGTCACTGCTGGGCAAGATCAATTTCTTAAGGAGATTCATCTCAAACCTTAGTGGAAAAACTCAAGCCTTCTCACCTCTGCTTCGACTCAACAAGGAAGGATTCAAATGGGGGCAAACTCAACAAGAAGCTTTCGACAAAATCAAGGAGTACTTGAGTCACCCTCTAATTCTAACACCGCCTTGTAGAAATAGGAGGATGAGATTGTACATATCTGCGTCGGACAAAACTTTAGGGAGCATGTTGTCTCAAGAGGATGAAAATGGTGTCGAGAGAGCCATTTACTACCTTAGTAGGGTTTTCAATGATGCAAAAACTAGGTATAGCATAGTTGAAAAATTGTGTTTATGCTTGTATTTTTCTTGTACAAAGTTGAAGCATTATATAAAACCTGTTGACGTTTATGTTTCGTCTCATTTTGATATCATTAAACATATGTTGTCTAAACCAATTTTGCACAGTCGAATTAGTAAATGGGCATTAGCTTTAACTGAATATTCCCTAACTTATATGCATTTGAAGGCTGTTAAGGGACAAGTGGTAGCACACTTTATCGTCGACCACTCAATAAACGAAAATACGTTAAACTATCTTGAGCTCGAACCTTGGAAATTGTATTTCGACGGTTCTAGTCATAAAGATGGTACATGTGTAGGAGTCTTGATTATTTCTCCTAATAAAATTCTAACAAAATTCAAGTATAAAGTCGAAGGTCTTTGTTCAAATAATGAGGTTGAATATGAGGCTTTAATAGTTGAACTTGAGATATTGTTGGAATTGGGGGCAACTCGAGTCGAAATAACGGGAGACTCAAAGTTAGTCATAAAACAAATCACAAAGGAGTACAAGTGTGTTAAAGAAAATCTCATTATGTACTTTGTAATAGCCAATCGATTACTGAAAAGGTTCGAAGTGGTGAGCATTCGACACATACCTCGACTGGAGAATCAAGTGGCTAATGACTTGGCTCAAATTGCTTCTGGGTACAAATTTCGAAAGAAAAATTACAAGATGCAATCGAAGTC
This sequence comes from Lathyrus tuberosus, assembly GCA_022829125.1. Classification (NCBI taxonomy): domain Eukaryota; kingdom Viridiplantae; phylum Streptophyta; class Magnoliopsida; order Fabales; family Fabaceae; genus Lathyrus; species Lathyrus tuberosus. The sequence continues at coordinate 5,675,658 of JALAZF010000312.1, read as the reverse complement.
AGAGGAAGAGTTATGTCAGCCAGATTGTCCCCATCAGATTTGGAAACAACGAAGCTAGGGTACGCTGATAAAGAGAACTTTGAAATCTTAGAAATATATAGTTTGACAGACGAAGACTCGAGAAAACCAATAGAGGAGTATCTGCAAAACCCAACGGCGTCCACAGAACGAAAAGTCAGGTATCGAGCTTTAAGTTATGGTCTTTTGGGTAATGAATTATTTAAAAAGACTCCTGAGGGAGTTTTACTTAAATGCCTTAGTGAGTCAGAGGCGTATCTTGTTAGACGATGGCTATGGATCTAGAAGGGGGGTTGAATAGATCCCTTGAGTTTTACACGCAAATGTTTCACAAAATTAGTTTTTAAAAAATTGTTTAAACGGAAGCTACCAATGGATAGAACGTCTACAACGAACCTTCTACCAAAAGGATCGGATATGCACGAATATATCACAGATGAGTACAGAAGAGAAAAATTCAGTTTTGAACACTTCACTTAAGATACGCAATCAACAAATTATTACTTCGTTAATGTATATTCCAATCCAATGAGGTAAACTAATACGTGATTTAAAGCAAGGCGATCGAATTATGCTATGAAGCAAATTATCAAACACCTAGTGTGCGTAAACACACTATGTGCAGAATTTATATGGAGGGTAATGTACAGCTGCTCCAAGACACAATTCAATGAATTGTGTCAGTTTGACAAAAACAATTTATCAGTGTACAATTACTCTGCTGCAGAAATTTCACTGATTTGCAGCTTCACAAATTCGAACGAAATGAATTGTAAAAGAGTTAAGGAAAGAGAGAACAAACACAATTTAATTAGGCAGTTCCCCAATCGTCCTCGCTTTGGGTACGTCTGCCCCCAACTCCACAAATGGAATTGAGATATATATATATATATATATACTGTTGTTGCAAATTGTTTATTACAAGAGAAAACAATGAACATTCAAACCCTCGAACGTCTTCGATCATTGATGCAGAATTTTCTCTTCCCTTGATTCGAGACGAATCAAGTGCTCAGAATATGGTTGATCCAATTACCGTCCCACGCTACTAAACCGAAAGAAACCACCTTTCTTCAGTTACCTTCACTCGGTCAATTGCGATCTACCAAGAATTCGAACCTAAACCTCCTTTCTACGATCCTCTGATTACAGCTACTAAACCGAACAATTGCGCCAATTTTCGGTTACCTTCTCCCAGCCGAATCCCTGTAGAAAGAATAGTTTGTGCAAAAACCCCCAAAATCTATCCGATTCTAGGAGGACAAAACCAACTGGTTTTATTCAAGAAACACCTGCCAAACTCTCAACCCAGAAGATGAAGATTACACTTCCTAAATTCTGAACGTTATCACTTCGATCAATGGGCGACACAAACAAAGATGATTATGTGGGATTGTTTGTTTACACAGTGAAGAAGATGAAAATGAAGAGAGAAATGACATATATTTTCACGTTTCTTGTTGTATTAGTAAAAGGATGACCAAGACAATTTATATGAGAATAGTTTGACCAGCAAAAAATAATAACAGAAAAATAACAGAAAAGAAATTGGAAAACGAAACTGAATTTTGAAGTTATGCGCTGACCCCAGCTTTCATGCGTCGACGCATAAGAAACTATTTTGGAGTTTATTTGGTTATGCGCTTTCCCGCAAGTTTTGAGGGTTAGCGCATGAAATTATAGGTAAGCGCACGAACTGGAAGGTCAGCGCATGAAGTGCAAATTTTTAGGAAATTTAATTTTCTGAGTATTTTCACCAGACCAAGATCAGAACTACAAAGTAGACACAACTAAAATGATAGTGGACATTTATTTTTGGAGAGGACAAGATTCTATGCATCTAGACGCTATATGCTCGACAAGTGAAGTGATACCGCTCAAATTACAATCTAATATGTTTGTTGACGTCATTAAAACAAGGTAGCTAGAAGTATATCCCTCACATTCTCCCCCTTTTTGATGATGGCAACACTTTCTTAGCTGTCCCGAGATATGTAATTTGAGAGTGGACAAAGCTCTCCCTGTCTTTGACATCTGGTAAATAAAAAATTTCTGCTTTCTGCCCGTTATTCTTCTCCCCCTTTGACAACATCAAAAAGAAGAAAAGTCGGTGGTCAAAATAACAAACTATAATACGTAGTGGATCATCACATATTTGCAACAACAAAACATTAACATGCATCCACATATCATACCGCTAATGTAAACTAAGGAATGCTTAAATACGGAACAAAGACATAAAAGCAAAACATTCACTCCGGAAGAGTTTAAACACACGGAAGCACATGTCAAAGTTAAGAAACAAAAACAAACATAAATGCAACACAACAAATGAAACATAATGTCCTAATCTCTATGGTCTTCTCCCCCTAAAATAATGACCTCTTCCCCTATAATGTTGACTTGGTGGTGGAAGATCCTCGAGTTGAAGGTTGAGCTCAATCATGGTGATGTTGAGGTTACCAAGGCTGTTTGCCAAGTTCAGATTTTGCTGAGTTAAGTTGGCATCCGTTTGATTGAACCGATTCATGGCTGCATTTGCGAAATTGTTGAAGTTGGTGACATGAGAAGATAGTTGGTTAGACAGATTTGTGAACTGTTCCTGCTGAGTCGTGTATCGAGTGTCCTGCAGTGCTTGGAATGCTTGATGTTGCAGAGACAACTCCTTCAGCCTTGTTAGAATTTCTTCAGACGACTGCTGATCATGCTGGAATGGTGGAGTTGGAGGAGCAGAATTTTTCGGTGGCTTTCATTCATAGTCTTCACCATAAGATGGAGGAACGTATGCATCACCAAGCACAGTCCAGCAGTTTTGTTGCCACTGACCCCAGCCCTGATTTTCAGAGGTCTCTTCAGGTTGATGGCCCATCCATGCCTCATTGTCCTCTTCTTGCATAGCTACATTCTCTTGCATAACCACATCTTCCTGTATGACTACATTTTCATCATTAACCGCTTAATTTGCATTTCCTGGTATGTCTTCATTATCACTTCCTTCAAGGTGAACCGGTTCATCATGTTTAGGATGGGTGGATCTTGGTCGATAGATAAACCTGTTCTCACGTGACTGCCATAAGTACCCCATCATGGAAAGAGTTTTGGCGAGAAATTGTTGTTCAACTGTAATACCAATGTGAGTAATCTGCAGGATAGGATCATCAAAGTGATTCAAGATATTTGCAATAACAGATGCATAACCAAGCGCCAGAAATTTATAGGAGCTGCGAGTGGTGAACATCCTATAAGCAAAATAATAGGGCCAGTTGATTTTGATCTTATTCTTGAGAATATAGATGAGGTGCACCTCTGCCTGCTCAACTCTTGAGTATCCTCCTTTCTTAGGCCTCAAGATGCGAACAACAATCCATTGAAGAATACGGTCTTTGAATTTTAGATGGCCTGTAGTGACACTTTTAGGAAATAATTCACTTGCCACAAAATCAGCTGAATACGGTTCTCGCAACATTGAATTCAGAGCAGTTTTAAATTCATAGCCCTCAACAAAGGTTTTATCAGTAACCTTTGGGAGAGTCTCATCAGTGTCCAATACAAACAATGTAGACCATACATAATTTGTTATCTGAAATTCAGCATTATTCATAGAGAACTTAAATTCAGCCCCATGAAATTTTCCCTTGATCCCACAATAGAACAACCTAGTCAAGTCTTCACTATACTTATCATCACATTATACAAATTCATTAAGATTTTGAAAATTTATAAGTTCAGAAATCTCAGGAATGTGAAAATCTGAACCCATCAGAGGATAAAACCCATGTTGCCTAATAACAGCCCTGTCAGAAAATAGTTCCTCAAAAGGAATAGTTAGCCTTTCAGAAATTAAAGACTTGAAGGTTACCCGTTGTGAAGATGACGATCTTCTGGTTGGTGTTGATTGTGAAGTTGATCCTCTTGTTCCTCTTCTACTAGGGTTTCTTCTTGAAGCCATGGTTGAAGAAGAGTTGAGAGAGGATGATGACACTTGTTTTTCTCTGAGAGTAAAGAGGAGATATGACCGTCCTTAGAGAACCTTGTAGCAGTAATATAGACGATTTCCTCTTGGTGGGTTTTGATTTCTAGGGTTTGGATGAGGATTTAGTGGAGAGTAATGGTGATTGATGAGGTTTAATGGAGGAGAATAGGGAGAGATTGGCCACCAAGACTAATGAGATGACATGCAAGAATCATAGATTAATGTGTAATTAGAATATGTATGGAAAATGAACAATACTGGGTCGGCGCACACTTCCCATTGAAGTAAGGAATCAGAACGGTCGGGTTATGCGTCGACCTGTGAATTTGTGCGTCGGCACATGATTCTTCAATTTTTTTAAAGAAAGTTGTACATGTGTTTATGCGTTATCCCGAAGGTTTAGTAGGTCAGCGCATGAATCTATGCGTCGACGTATGAACATATGAAAGTGAAATTTTGCAATTTTTTTTAAAGTTCCAGACAGATAAATAGACATATACACATACATAACAAAACATCCATATGAAAGATAAGTGCACCAAATGCAGTAAACATCAAGATTAGAGTAATTTATATGGCACCAAATATTAATAAGCATCCATAAGTCGGAACGATATTACCTTGATCGTCATGACGATAAGATCCCTCACATATGGCCAAATATCTCTTTGCATTGTTAGTTAAAAGAATAAACAAGCATGTATATATGTGAAGATTACTATTCTAAGGTATTATTAATCACGATCCGAAATATCGAGAATGCCAAGTTCCCTACGGATGTGAAAGAAAGGCTCTGTAGCTAACGGTTTTGTGAAAATGTCAGCAAGTTGATTCTTAGTGTCAACATGCTCAAAAATTACATCACCTTTCTCTACATGATCCCTAAGAAAATGATGGCGTATTTCGATATGCTTGGTGCGTGAATGTAGTACAGGGTTTTTAGTTAGATTAATCGCACTAGTGTTATCGCACAAGATTGGAATACGTTTAAGTTTTAAGTTGAAATCAAGTAATTGTTGTTTAAGCCATAAGACTTGAGCACAACAACTATCGGCGGCAATATATTCCGCCTCGGCTGTTGACAAAGCAACGGAAACCTGTTTCTTGCTGTGCCAACTCACCAAGGAATTTGCGAAAAAGTGACACGTACCACTAGTACTTTTCCTATCCAACTTGCACCCGGCAAAGTCGGAATCGGAGTAGCCAACTAAGGAACAAACACTACCTTTGGAATACCACAGCCCATACTTTGGAGTACCAGAAAGGTATCGAAGTATGCGTTTAACTGCTTTAAGGTGGGATTCCTTGGGATGTGCCTGATACCTTGCACACATGCATACACTAAACATTATATCGGGACGTGATGCGGTAAGATAAAGAAGAGACCCTATCATACCTCGATACTTCTTTACCTCAACATCCTTACCCTTTTCATCACGATCAAGATTAGCACTTGTAGGCATAGGAGTATCTATTGCTTTGCAGTTTAGCATATCAAAACGTTTTAGTAACTCAAGACAATATTTCATTTGACTCACGAATGTGCCCTCTTTAAGTTGTTTGATTTGCAATCCGAGGAAATAGTTGAGTTCCCCCATCATGCTGATTTCAAACTCCCGCTGCATCAAACTAGAAAACTCCTTGACCAAGGTCATGTTAGTAGACCTAAATATGATATCGTCAACATAAATTTGTACCAAAATTAAGTGTTTTCCTTGACGTTTAATAAAGATGGTTCTGTCAACCTTTCCTCTTGAATACCCTTGATCTAGTAGAAATTTGCTTAGACGTTCATACCAAGCCCTAGGGGCTTGTTTAAGTCCGTACAAAGCTCGTTTTAGTTTATAGACATGATCAGGATATTCGTGGGATTCAAAACCCGGAGGTTGGGCTACATAAACCTCTTCATTTATGTATCTGTTAAGGAACACACTTTTAACATCCATTTGGAATAATTTAAAGTTCTTTGTGCACGCATAGGCAAGTAGAAGTCGTATGGCCTCGAGTCGGGCAACCGACGCATAAGTTTTCTCATAGTCGATTACTTCCTCTTGGTTATAGCCTTGCGCTACAAGCCTAGCTTTGTTACGCGTTATTACTCCATTTTCATCAAGTTTATTCCTAAACACCCATCGGGTGCCTATTACTCGATGATCTCGCGGAGGGGGGACAAGGTCCCAAACCTCATTTCTCCAGAATTGATTTAGTTCATCTTGCATTGATAGAAACCAATGCTCATCGAGTAACGTATCCTTTGCATTTTTAGGTTCAACTTGGGAAACAAAAGCAGAGTAATAACAAAAGTTACTAAGTTTAGAGCGAGTAATTACTCCCTTAGAGATATCACCAAGAATGTTGTCAATTGGATGGTCTTTTGAAGACTTCCAAGCTGGAGGAAGTTCATCTTTATCAGCATGATGATCATCCTCACTTTTCATTGGTTGGTGATCCTTTTCCTCCTCAATACGCACTGCTTCAGGCTGATCAATTCCCTTATCAGTGTCCTTGAGTATGTCTTCAGTAGGTACACCTGCACCATGAAAATAACTACCTTCTCCGACATTTCTCGGATAAGACTCGTCAAAAGTAACATGAACTGACTCTTCAACTATGCGTAACCTCTTATTATAAATTCTATATGCTTTACTTGACTGAGAGTATCCAAGAAAAATACCCTCGTCGGCCTTGGCATCAAATTTACCAAGAGACTCTTTCCCATTGTTTAACACAAAGCATTTGCAACCAAATACATGAAGGTGAGATATGTTTGGCTTACGCCTTTTTAAAAGCTCATACAGTGTCTTGTTTAGAATAGGCCGGATGAGCACCCTATTCAAAACATAACAAGCCGTACTTATGGCGTCGGCCCAAAAGTATTTTGGTAATCCACCATCATTGATCATAGTCCTTCCAAGTTCTTCCAAAACTCTATTTTTACGTTCCACTACCCCATTTTGTTGAGGGGTACATGGTGAGGAAAAATTATGATCAATTCTGTTGGAATCACAAAATGCTTCAAATAAATGGTTTTCAAACTCACCCCCATGGTCACTTCTAATTGACCCAATGTTTGTGTTTAACTTGTTCTGAGATAACTAGCAAATCGTTCAAAGGCCGAGAAAGTATCACTCTTATTTGCTAAGAAGATTGTCCAGCAAAACCTAGAAAAATCATCGACTATAACAAGCCCATAATAGTTACCACCTAGACTTTTAACTCTAGATGGTCCAAAGAGGTCCATATGGAGGAGCTCAAGGGGTCTCATAGTTGAAACGATGTTTTTGGATTTGAATGAGATCCTTGTTTGCTTCCCCATTTGGCACGCATCACAAAGGTGATCCTTTGTGAATTTAATTTTGGGCAAACCGATGACTAAGTCTTTAGAGACAATTTTGTTAAGCAAATCAAAATTGATGTGAGCCAACCGTCTATGCCACAACCATGAATCTTCATTCATGGCGACTAGACACTTGTCTCCAATCAACGATACCTCATTTAAGTCTAGCAAATAGACGTTGTTCACCCTCAAGCCCTTAAACACGTTCTTTTTGTCGCAATCTTCAACTATGCAACAATCCTTGGAAAAAGATACTTTATAATTTTTGTCACATAGTTGACTGATGCTTAAAAGGTTGTGTCTAAGGCCTTCCACAAGTAGCACATCAGAGATAGTAGTAGATGAGGGGTTACCTACACTACCTTTGCCGAGAATCAGTCCCTTGTTGTTATCTCCGTAGGTGACAAACCCCTTTTTCTTCGCCACAAAGTCGATAAAAAGAGATATGTCTCCGGTCATGTGTGTCGAGCATCCACTATCCAGAACCCATCTTCTTTCGGTGGTCTCAAGACTTTGTTCCTACAAAAACAATCAAGGGAGAGTAGGTACCCAATTCTCATTGGGTCCTTTAAGGTGAGTGAAACCAAAACCGCACTTGGGCAACCATTGGTAGATGCCTTTCGGAACAAGAAACCTCCTGAAGCGGCATTTCTCAATAATATGACCAGGCTTACAACAATAAAGACAATTACGATTCATTTGGAATTTACTTTTGCTATCACTATCTCGAATCACATAAGTATACTTTTGATATGGATTATTCAAGCTCTCACGAAAATGTGATCGATCAATAGCAAACGTAACTTTTGGCTTAAGAGCCTTGTCCAATTTGGCCTTGAGGGTTCTCACCTCTCGTTGCCAAATATGACAAGTGTCACAACCCCAATTGAACCAAGAGGTAGGATCCTTTTCAACCTTGGCTTTTGATGTGTCCACTATAGAGTTTTTGAGAGCTTCCAATTCCTTTTCGGAATCGGAAACCTTCTTCTCCAAATATGTGAAAATTCTTTTGTTTGAGGCTAAGCGTTGAAATGCTTCCTTAGCCTCATAGTGTAACATATAAAAAGCCTTTCGTAACTCTAAATGAGACATAGCATTAACATGATCATATTTAGAATGCTTTACCTCTTTTGCTTTGTTGTGGCGTGCCATAAGACAAAAATTAACGGATTCACTTTCGTCGCTTGAGGAATCATCTTTCTCCGACTCACTATCGCTTTCCCAAGCGATGTATGCTCGTCGAGACTTGTTGGACTTTTTGTTTGAGCGACTCTTGTCATTATCCTTATCTTTGCCTTTCTTTAGAGATGGACAATCCGGCTTGTAGTGCCCGGATTTTCCACAGTTGTAGCACGTACCTTTTACCTTGCCATTTTTATTTCCTTCGCTTCTAGATTGCTTCCTGAACTTGACTAGATTTCTATCCTAGTGTTGAATATCATTCTTACGAACATATCTATTGTATCTCTTCACAAATAAGCCCATATCATCGTCGGATTCTTCATCTTTGTCATTATTGGTTTCATCATCACTTAGCTCTTAATGTGTGGACTTTGAACAAGAAGCCTTAAGAGATATTGACTTCTTCTCCGTATCTTTTGCCTTCTCTTTCTTGGTACTCTTTTCATGTTTATCCAAGCTAATGAGCACTTGCTCATGCTCATCAAGTTTCCCAAACAGTGTCGTGAGGTCTAGTGTAGCAAGATCATTAGCCTCCTTGATAGCGGTGACCTTCGGTTGCCATTCCTTGTTAAGACACCTCAGAATTTTGTTAGTAGAAACCTCATTTGGAATTGGTTTACCAAGAACATGCAGTTTGTTGATAATGTGAGTGAATCGTTTTTGCATATCTGCAATGGTTTCCCCTTGCTTCATGTAAAACAAATCAAACTCGTGCGTTAGTGTATTAATACGAGCCAACTTAACATCATTTGTGCCTTCGTGGGCTACTTGTAAAGCATCCCACATGGCTTTGGCCGTTTCACAATGGGAGACTCGATAATACTCGTCAACTCCCAAGGAGGAGATGATCATATTATGAGCCTTCCAATCATAACTGTACTTTTTCTCGTCCTTCTCAATTCATTGAGCTTCGGGTTTAGGAACGACAACGCCTTCCGTGTTAGTCATGGTAATTTGCATGGGACCATTTAAGATAGTGTTCCAAACCTTCCGATCTATGGAATTAATATGGACACGCATACAATCCTTCCAGTAGCTGTAATTTTCGCCTGTAAAAACTGGAGCTCTATTATAAGCCACTTTAGGTTCGTTCGCCATGATCCAAGAAGTTTTACCGAAGCACCAGAATGAACCGGAGCTCGTGATACCACTTGTTAGACGATGGCTATGGATCTAGAAGGGGGGTTGAATAGATCCCTTGAGTTTAACACGCAAATGTTTCACAAAATTAGTTTTTAAAAAATTGTTTAAATGGAAGCTACCACTGGATAGAACGTCTACAACGAACCTTCTACCAAAAGGATCGGATATGCACGAATATATCACGGATGAGTACAAAAGAGAAAAATTCAGTTTTGAACACTTCACTTAAGATACGCAATCAACAAATTATTACTTGGTTAATGTATATTCCAATCCAATGAGGTAAACTAATACGTGATTTAAAGCAAGGCTTTCAAATTATGCTATGAAGCAAATTATCAAACACCTAGTGTGCGTAAACACACTATGTGCAGAATTTCTATGGAGGGTAATGTACAACTGCTCCAAGACACAATTCAATGAATTGTATCAGTTTGACAAAAATAATTTATCAGTGTATAATTACTCTGCTGTAGAAATTTCACTGATTTGCAGCTTCACAAATTCGAAGAAATGAATTGTAAAAGAGTTAAGGAAAGAGAGAACAAACGCGATTTGATTAGGCAGTTCCCCAATCGTCCTCGCTTTGGGTACGTCTGCCCCCAACTCCACAAATGGAATTGAGATATATATATATATATATATATATATATATATATATATATATATATATATATATATATATATATATATATATATATATATATACTGTTGTTGCAAATTGTTTATTACAAGAGAAAACAATGAACATTCAAACCCTCGAACGTCTTCGATCATTGATGCAGAATTTTCTCTTCCCTTGATTCGAGACGAATCAAGTGCTCCGAATATGGTTGATCCAATTACCGTCCCACGCTACTAAACCGAAAGAAACCACCTTTCTTCAGTTACCTTCACTCGGTCAATTGCGATCTACCAAGAATTCAAACCCAAACCTCCTTTCTACGATCCTCTGATTACAGCTACTAAACCAAACAATTGCGCCAATTTCCGGTTACCTTCGCCCAGCCGAATCCCTGTAGAAAGAACAGTTTGTGCAAAAACCCCCAAAATCTATCCGATTCTTGGAGGACAAACCCAACTGGTTTTATTCAAGAAACACCTGCCAAACTCTCAACCCAGAAGATAAAGATTACACTTCCTAAATTTTGAACATTATCACTTCGATCAATGGGCGACACAAACAAAGATGATTATGTGTGATTGTTTGTTTACACAGTGAAGAAGATGAAGATGAAGAGAGAAATGACATATATTTTCACGTTTCTTGTTGTATTTGTAAAAGGATGACCAAGACAATTTATATGAGAATAGTTTGACCAGCAAAAAATAATAACCGAAAAATAACAGAAAAGAAATTGGAAAAAGAAACTGAATTTTGAAGTTATGCGCTGACCCCAGCTTTCATGCGTCGACGCATAAGAAACTATTTTGGAGTTTATTTGGTTATGCGCTTTCCCGCAAGTTTTGAGGGTTAGCGCATGAAATTGTAGGTAAGCGCATGAATTGGAAGGTCAGCGCATGAAGTGCAAATTTTTAGGAAATTCAATTTTCTGAGTATTTTCACCAGACCAAGATCAGAACTACAAACTAGACACAACTAAAATGATAGTGGACATTTATTTTTGGAGAGGACAAGATTCTATGCATCTAGACGCTATATGCTCGACAAGTGAAGTGATACCGCTCAAATTACAATCTAATATGTTTGTTGACATCATTAAAACAAGGTAGCTAGAAGTATATCCCTCACATATCTAGCCCTTTCAACTATCCATAGTGGGGTGTGTGGGGCTCATTAGGTAGGCCATAAGATGAAATAGCTTTTGTTTCGACAAGGGATGTAATGGCCTACTATGTTGAAAGATTGTATATAATTCGCTAAGGGATGCCAAGAGTTCCAAGTGCAAGCAGGCATACAACATGTCCCTGTAAGTGAATTACACTCCATAGTCAAGCCATGGCCCTTTAGAGGCTGGGCTTTGGATTTGGTTGGTGAAATTCGACCAGCGTCATCTAAAAATCAAAGGTACATTTTGGTAGGCATTGACTATTTTACGAAATGGATCGAAGCTATACCATTTCCAAATGTTGGCCAAGAAGACGTAATCGAATTCATCAAAAAACACATTATCTATAGGTTTGGAATCCCAAAAACCATTACAACGGATCAAGGATCAGTATTCAGTGGTCGAAAGATGCAAGAATTTGCTAAAGAAATGGGTTTTAAATTATTAACCTCCACACCTTATTATGCTCAGGCTAATGGTCAGGTCGAAGCAGCAAGCAAAGTGGTGATTAGTTTAATTAAGAAACATGTGGGAAAGAAGCCTAGGAATTGGCACAAGACTTTAGACCAGGTTCTCTGGGCATGTCGAACCTCCCCCAAAGAAGCTACTAATTCCACGCCATTTCGATTGACCTTTGGTCATGATGCGGTGTTTCCAGTTGAGATCTACCTTCAGTCGACGAGAATTCAGAGGCATCATGAGATCCCATCTGAATCATATTGGAGCATGATGTTAGATGAATTAGTTGACTTGGATGAGGAAAGGCTCAATGCTTTAGAGTTATTGAAAAGTCAGAAGAAGAGAGTAGAGAAGTCTTATAATAAGAAAGTCAAAGTTAAGATGTTTTCGCCTGAAGAGTTGGTTTGGAAAGTAATAATTCCTATGGATCGAAAAGACAGAGCCTTGGGGAAATGGTCCCCTAAATGGGAAGGCCCTTTTCAAATCATACAAGTTTTTTCGAACAGTGCTTATGAGATCGAAGAGTTAGATCAGGATAAGAGGATCTTGAGGGTAAACGAGAAGTATTTGAAAAAATACAAGCCTGCACTTCAAGAAATAAAAATAGCTAAAGAGTAATCACATACAAAATAATAGAAGCTAACATGGTAATATAAAATTTGTTGCCAAAATGGCTAAATCTGTTACATCCAGAAGAACCACGAAGGGTTCAAAATTATTACATAATCCAAGAAGTGATGATAAAGTTTGAAAAAAAAAAAGGGAACTAGAGCTAAAATGGAAGGTTGGCCTTCATGTTGGAATACTTCGCCTTCAGAAATTCTAACCGCTTCTCACAGACGGACTTGGTCGACCTCACAACCTCTAGTTTTGCTTCTAACTTTTGGGCTTTATCAGCAAAGCTTAGCCCAACATCAAGCTCTTTAGCCACTTTAGAATTGTCAAACGTCAGAAGCTCAACATTCTGTTTCTTGGATTTCAAAATTTTGGTCTGCATATCCTTTATTTGTTCCTTCCAGGAATTGATATTTTGATTATTAGTTTCAATCTCAACCTTGTTTCATTCTTGGGCTTTCTCTAAATCAGCCAATCGGTTGGTCGACTCCGAGGCAGCATCCCATGCAGCTGCTACAGAGCCAGTATGACTTTCGATATCTTTAGAGCTTTGCTTGATTTTGGCAACATCAGCAGCAACATGTTCGATCATTGAAGTCAGCTCCAAGATGATGTTCATGACTTTAGGAGAAGCGATCAGAATATCAAACTTTTTTAGAAGACTTTTCAAGGCAATAGGAGAAGTAGGGTCAGACTCTATGAGTCGAAACAGGTCACCTTTAAAAACCTTTTCCTTGATTTTTGAAAGTATTTCGCTGGCAGGATTGCTAGAGGATCGACCACCAGATACTTAGGAGGAACTAAGACTCTTCTCAGACGAACTCCCTCTAGAAACAATCAAAGCTTTCAGGTATTCGCGAGGGTTGATCCTTTTCAAAGCCTCTAGTTCTTCTGTGGAAAGGGTCACACAGGTCTTGGTTGAGTACTTCGTAATCGACGAGTCAGGATTATGGGTTGGTTCGACGGTTGTCCCGTCATGAGTTTCTTCCTCCTTTTCTTCGTCCTTGTCATCATCTTCTTCAACATTTTCATCGTTATCCACAAATTCCTCAATAGGCATCAAATAATTCTGTAATGCAGAGCGATTCTCCCTTTCTTCCATATCATCATCTTGATCTTGCTGAATGATATCTAGATGTTCAACTCTTGGGGAGCCATCTTCAGCTTCATCCTCGACATGGACTTCAGGGTGATCCACCTCCATATCATTCTTAGCTGCTTCAGCTTACGTGTCCTTTTCTTAGTCACCTTCGTGTTCAGACCCACTGGTATGAGAATTCTGGGTGGTAGTCTTGGGCGGAAAATTTCGTGATGTTCCCGACTGTCTGATTGATTTCGCTCATTGAGCTCTTCTCAGAATCCTTCGCAGAAGTAGGATGATACGTCGGTTCGCCTTCACTATTGAGGAGTGTGGTGTTGGTTGATTTGGTAGCCGATTGAGTAGAAATTCCTGCATTGCCCTGAAAAGAATAATCAAAGTCAACAGTCAAAAAATACTATTAAGAAACAATAAGGTATAAAATTTGGTACCTTGGGAGCATCATCCCCAGGGCTTGAGTTGTCACTTTCAGGTTGGTCTGCAGTTTTCTTCAACATCTCTGTAGGAGTTGGTTCCAGTATTGTTAAGGTAGTGGGTTTCTTGGTCGGAGCCTTTGCACCTTTTGTTTGAGATTGGGCCAGAGCTTCGCTCATTTTGAGCTACCTCTTCTTTTTCTTGAAGGGTTCCTCGGCATTCGGAGATAGGTTTTCATCATCCGATTCAACCATCACAACTGCATCTTCCTTAGACTTCCTTTTTGGGGGAGTTGGGGGTAGCTTTCGAGCACCCTGAAAGGGAAATGTTAGAAATATAGTATAACATATGGGAAAACGACAAAATTAATAAGGAATTCCAAATACCTTTGTTGTTGTTACTGCTTTACTTCCTCTTTCCTCTTTTACTTCGATTGGTTTCCTAGCTATTATAAGTGAAAGAAAATAAGTAAGAAGAAATGTTGGATCGAAGTCCTCCCATTCCACACCTTCATATATTTCAGATTCGATGCGAACATCTTCGATCCCAATATGAAGATGCCCTTTGAAACTGTCTAGTGTATGATTGGTCGGAACCACCTGCTGGGATTTGGGTTTTGATTGTTGATGAATAATTTTGATAGAATCCCCACAAACGAAATAGTCTGGAAATGGAGGGGCAAGGGCCACTCCAAAATCAACATTTGGCAGTCGATGGAATTTGGGAGGAAACATGTTAAAAGCCGTTTCGTACCATTTCTCAGGAGGAACATACGAAGGGATCTTTAAGTTCTCCATTTTATTTAAAAAAAATTCCTTTAAAGTAACAGCTGCGTCGCGGACGGTTCGACCAAGATCATCTGGTCGATAAACAGTTTCGAAGTATATATGGAATGCTTGAATTTCTTTGATGTGCATCGAAGTACCTTTCTTGATTCTTTCCTGCACAGAGATGAAAGCCTTGTTAATGTGCTGAGTGAAAGCAGCCATGTCGAAAAATTCCTCTACATAGTAAGCTTTTCGCCAGTCATCGAATTGTTGGGTGCAGAGAAAGCTTGGTTCGAAAGCAACAGGAAGAAGTTGTGTTCGACCAGCATGTGGATTGCGTTGTAGAGGAGGAAGAGGTTTTTCTTGTCATAAAGAGGTTTGGGTACGACCTGAACTAATCCAAATTTTCGGGCGACAAGATTTGGCTGGTAAGCAATCAAAGTGACTAGACTCTTCGAGAGATTAAATCTGAAGGTTAAAACCCTAAGAGTCAGGAAGGTTTCCCAGATTGCAGTAGATTCTGCTTCTTGAGCCTTTGACGGAGCTGGGAATGGCCTGGTGAACCACTCAGGACCACATTTCCTTGCAGCGAAGGGAGCCATATTGGGTGAGAAGTCATAATGTTTAGCAAACATCATGATAAAATTAGTGAAGGTATGTTGAACGGGTCAACATTCATCAACAGGAGTTAGCTTCACCAGGTGTGGACCTTCTACCCTCCTGTTCTTCACTTCGTTAGCGTCCTCATCGATTTGATTCTTGTGAGGAAGACAGGCTTCGAATGAAGCGTTCAACCACAATTGCAAAAGCCAGAAAGGTCCAGAAAGGAGGAGATTTCCTTTGTCACCCAGACACTTGAGTTGGGTAACGCCTTCGCTCATAGATTCGTAGAGGTTAGCTGGGATTAGTTCACTTAGACAAATGTTATGGCCAGAATGGAGTTGGTTCGCCATAGTTAAGAACTTCCAGGCGACTTGGAGTGACTTCGAACAGAAGAAACAATGAGGCAGGCATAGAGTTAAGAAAGCTATGTGTTCTACATCCGAAACCTCTTATATGTCTTTATCATGATAATGTGTGATGTGGGTTGAATATGCTGCTCTAGAGGTTGAAAAGCCTATACTATCATCAGACACAAAATCAGGGTCATAAGTGTTGCCAATTGGTTTGAGCCCTATGATAACGGCTACGTCGAATAAAGTTGGTGTCATCATTCCACATGGAAGATGGAGGGTGTAATGGGTGTTATCCCAAAAATACAGGGACAAGGCAAGCATGTTCGAGCAATAGTCAGGTCCTACATTCGACAGCATGATCAAATCATAAATACCCATGTCTTTCCAGACTTCAGATTTTATTTTCTCTAATTTATTTAACCATCCTAGATAGTCAGAAGGATCCTTAAAGGATAGACTAGCTCTAAATACCCTAAAGTTGTTCCTATACCTAAGATCAATGGCCTCTTCAGTCGAAGGGTTGTTATGGCTAGTAGGATTGGAATCCTCGTTACTAGCTTTAGGTTTCTTAGCTTGACCTATGGGTTTGTATTTGTTGTAAGTGGGGAAGAAATCCCTAAGCTTGCTAGGATCAACATTAGGATCAGACAGATGACCTAACAAAGCCATAGGCTTACTAGCAACAGTCAAAGGAATAAGTACCTGTGAAGCGTAGATTCTTCTCTTTTCTTCAACAAGCGGTTCAGGTAGGTACTGTTGATTTCCTACCATGGGCGGACCAATGATTGAATCAAATGGGGGAAGTTGAGAGATCTTCTTAGGAGCTCTTGGAGATTTGTTAGACTCTTTATTATTTTTGTTGGCATCTTTGGTAGATCGTGTTATTGAAGCCATTGTTGGAATGCGAAGAAGGAGACTGAGTTCTTTAGAGTGTGAGAAGTTTTTTTTCTTGAGATTTGAGAGTATATAGAGCGTAAAAAGTGAAAAGAATTGATGAAGAGGGTATTTATAAAAGATGGGAGTGGAAACAGTTTCAGAATCACCTTAATTGGTTGAAATGGAAGTGGGACGTGTGTCTTCCCCATTATCCTTGATGGAACGGTGGCAATTAATGCCTACCCCCATGATTTCCTAGACTCTAGGAAACGTGATGATGATGGAGATTCTCGCGTGGCTTGAGGAGACGTGTCAGAGATTGTAATGATGGCTATGACGTCATAGGCCTGCTAAAGGGAAGGTGGACAATTTTGTAACGTTGGAACCAAAAAATAATATCGAAACCTCACAAGGACTAAATGAGGCGTCGAACGACATTATCAAAAAATTCATTTTTTCTTCAATGGTGTCGAAAATGACATTTTTGGGGGGCCATTTGTTAGCTCCTAATTTCGACGCCTAGTATTGGGTCAAGAGAATTAATCAAGGAAAAAGAATTTTAGAGAAAACTTGGAAGACTTCGACTGGAATAACGTTTCCAAGAATTCTAGTCGAAAGGGTCCTTGTGCAAGAAAGAAGTATTTTGTGGACTTGGAAATATTTCTAGCAATTTGGGAATATTGTTTGACGGAAGCATTACTGATGACGTTCGATTCAAGATTTAAATTCAAATAAGAGAGGGAGCTTTGTTCGTATCCAATTGTTGGCAGAAGACACGTGGAGCGCGTTTAGGAGACGAAGACATGTAAAATGCCATTTGTCTTGCTCTAGTTAGTAGGCTGTTAGAGGTAGTTATTGTCGACTAGTATAAATAGCAAGTCTTAGTGTTAGGATTTGTGTGTATTCAAATTTATACAAATTCCTCAATTACTCAAAGTACCCGCATGTAGAGAAACGAATGTGTGAGAAATGTACGTTTGATGAAAATCCATCTTTTTCATTAAATACAATTCAGTTAGTTTTTGCACAGAAGCTTATCTTTTACTTTCACAAGTTATTTCCAACGCACTTTCAATTATTTCACTGCATTATATTTTCCTTTAGTATTTTCGAAGCAAACTATATTTGAACTATGGATACTGTCGAAGTGTTCATCTTTTTCCAAATATCATTTTAAACTATTTAGCACATGTCCTAGGATTCTATATGGTCGATCCTGCAAGTTACCCAATTTCTTATTTGATTTGGTAGACCAGCGGTTGTTTACCAATTTTTACGGTAAACAATCTCGCCGTCTCCAATATGGTCATGTTTCTTCTTTCTGCTATTCCATTATGTTGAGCCGTGTAAGGAGCAGTTACTTCATGATCAACACCAAGTTCTACACAAAACTCTTCAAACATCTTGGATGTGTATTCACCACCTCCATATGTTCGCAGAACTTTGATTTTCTTCTCACTCTAGGTTTCAACAAGCATCTTGAATCTCTTAAAGATTTCAAATACTTCGTCTTTTCCCTTGATCATATAGATCCACAAATTTTGACTATACTCATCGACAAATGAAACAAAATACTTGTTTCCACCAATGTTATGCTCCTCAAAAGGGACACATACATCTGAATGTACAACTTCGAGTATGAAGAAGGATCTCATTGGCATAGTCGAAACAAAAGACTTTTTGGATTGCTTTTCGACTAGACAACCTTCACAGATTTTGTCGGGCATCTCCAGACTTGGTATACCAATTACTATATCTTGAGTAATTAGTTGACTGAGTGATCGGATATTCAAATGTCCAAACCTCAAATGCCACAGTCAACTATTCTTGTGGTCGACAACAGTTTTAGACATTGTACTTCAGTGAAACTGATCATGGTCTTGAATATCCTATTATTCGACAAAGGAAATTTCAAGGCCAAATTATTATGAGTGTCGAATAGTTCCATGGCTCCATCTTTCATAATCACTGAGAAACCTTTTTCGACTAGTTGTCCAACACTTATCAGATTGCACTTCATTCCAAGTACATAGAGTACATATTTGATCATAGCTTCTCCTCCATTGCTCCTTTGAATAACTCTGTCGTAAGTATCATCTGCTTACAATAAGCTATTATCAACAAGTTTGACCTTGCCGTCGATATCTGCTAACCATATTTTTCGACCAGTCATGTGATTCGAGCAGCTCGAGTCGAGGAACCAGATCTTGGAGTCAACATGGTCATCTACAGCTGCAGCCATAACCATCATATCTTTATAATCATCTGAATCTTGGCGTGCAAGGTTTTCTCATTCCTCCTTGCCTTTTGTTGATCCCTTGTCTTTATTGTACCAACAATGCTTGGCCAAGTGACCCCACTTTTCACAATTATAACAAGATATAACTTTTTTTTTCTCTGTCTTTCTGATAGGAGTTTCCTTCTCCTCTTTGGAGGATTTAGAAGCCCTATCATCAACCTTATGCTTTTGAGGGTTCAACCATGACTTCTTGCTTTGAGTCTTATTTCCTCTGCCTTTTAATTTATTTGAACCATCATGCTTCTTCCAAGCCTGAGCCTGCACTGCTTGTATCGAATTTCGAGCACATTTCCTTTCGACAATCCTAATCTCATGTGCTGTCAATGAACCAACCAAATCTTCCTTTTTTAGGGTTTCAAGATTGTTGGATTCTTGAATAACTACGATAACGTGATCAACGTGAGAGGTCAACGTATGCATTACCTTGTCAACTATCATCTTATCAGTTAGGGTTTCACCACAACCCTTCGACACATAGCCATCAATATTTTCATTTTCTCCCATCTATAGCAATTCATACCGCAATCGCAAAGTCTGCAATTTGAAAACTTTGACTTTCTCACTTCCTTCATAGTACTTGACAAGAATATCCCATGCCTCATTTGTCAACATGAGTGATCTTGTCGAAATTCTCTGAATCTACCGCCGATTGAATGTAATATGCGGTCTTGCAATCTTTCTTCTTCGCTTCCTTGTTCGCGACTCTCTGAGCATCAGTTGCATTCTCAGTAAGCTCAGGGACACCATTAGTAACCACTTCTAAGGTTTCATAAAAGCCAAACAAATACTGCATTTGTTTTCTCCATCAGATCCAATTCTTACCATCAAGAATTGAAAGATAATTCGGAATGTCATTAGTACCATTCATCTTTGCAACGATTAATTAACAACTCACGATCCCGAAAACACGATCACCGACATATGATTCTTGAAAACACGATCAAGAACCTAACCAACACTTTAGATACCAATTTGTTAGTGCGTAAGACACTTTTAATGAAGAGAGAAAAATGATAGAAAATTAAGAATTGATATTATTGATATCGTATTACAAAACTAAATTACAAAATATCTATTTATATCCATCAAAATAACTTAACTACTAAATAACAAATATAACATTCTAAATATCAAATTATAAATTCTAATTAACTTTGAATTTGCGTCATACAAGTTGAAGTTATATTATATCTCAATAAATATTTTTGAAAGTTACAAAACAAATAAGAAGATAATGACATATGACTTACTACTTACGGTTCATTAAAATTCAGAAAAAGTAAGTCCTGTCCTCTAATATTCATTAAAATTCAGAAAAAGTAAGTCCTGTCCTCTAATATTTTTGATGGAAATTAGACACCCCTTGGCCCCTACCTAAACTCTAATAAAACATTCCAATTGTAATCTAGCATTTTTTCCTTTTCTCTTTCAACACAACTATTCCCGTCCCTAATTATAAATTATTTGATAATTTTTCTATAAATTATACTATTACATGAAAAAATTGCTTTACAAAATTAATCTTAATTTATAAATAAAAAATTTTAATATCACATGAAAAAAATGTAATACAAAATAATATATATTCATAAATAAAACAAATAATTTAAAATAACTAAAAAGATAATAAATTGTATAATAAGGAAATAAACGATAGTATTTAATTTTAAGAATCAAATACGTTGACAACATGTATAAAACTTAAGATATCTACACCTTAAATCAATTCACCTATTAATTTTAAAGTTGATTTGATAAAACCTATAAAAGTTCATATAAATTCAAAAACGGTATGACACACTATCTAATCTTAACATATAATAAATGATTTATAAATAATATGCTATTTAAAACATATATAAATATTTACTATAAAAAAACATGTTTAAGTTATTTTAAGTTTTGTTTACTTAATTATTAATATGATATAAGATGATATAACAATTGAATTGTTTTAAATAATTTTCTACAATATTTATAAAAACACGTATTAAGCTTGATACTTAATATCAACTAATTACTTACTTATATTGAATTATATTTTTGATTTAATACTTTTTTAATTTTGAATGTTAAGATCGAGATTTATTTTGATCTTTAATTTAAAAAGATTCATATTGATTGATTAACTATTCAAAACATATATTTTAGTCATTTCGTTTAATTAATAATAATTTTAATAATTAAATTTTTTCGTCGTTAATTAAACAAAAATGAATAGCATAATAGATTTTGACGAGTTAAATAACTAATTTTAAAATTATGAGACTAAAATGAACCCAAAAATTACATACGGTAAAAAAATATTAAGTCTAAATTTTATTAATATTTTAAATCAATTTATTATTTGAGACAATGAAAATAATAAATATTTGTTTTGTCCTAATCCTTCCGATCTCATGAAAGGGACATTGATAACTTTATTATTCGGCATGAAATAAATGAATTTTTTTATCAATGCTTGCCAAGTTATATCTTGAATTTAGATTCTTCGAAAAATCGGTATAAGAAGTTAATACTTTGATTTAACACATAAATTCTTTGGTAACGCCTCTTATGCATTAATTCCTTAATCAAGGACATGCTTGTATCACTTGAAAGCAATTTTCTCCTACTTAATAAATGAACAAGATCTATCGGTGCATTTATTATACTATCCTAAGTTATTTAATTTTTTCCTCTAGTTTTTTTCTTCTAAATATTATCACAGACATGCAAACATGACCTGAATTACCACTTTCCAAACAATATAATCACGGATGCTCCTATTTTTTTGTTTTTCAGTAACACTTTGAATTAGTTACAGCAGTAAAGAAACACTTTTTCCAAAACTACAAGCCAACGGTTAGAACTATCAGTTATTGCCTATTCAATATTGGAAGTAAGATATAATCCAAACACAATTCTCACAAAACTATAAGCCACTGTCTGTTGATTAATCACTTTTACTTGGGTTATGTACAAGGTTTAAAAAAAGTCCTTTACCTCGAAAACCACTTTGATAAAATAGTATCAGAAAGTGTCAATATTAATAATGTTATTTATCATTTTTATGATATAAAATAATTTGTGATTAGTTCACACCGCAACGACAATAATCACTTTCCCAATATATTTGTATCAACCTAAAATCGCAAAAACCTACACGCGACCGCCGCGGTTACCTTGGTTATTGATTATTGCATGTTGAACTATTGCAAATTAGGTACCTCCATTGTAATAAAAATAGATTAGGTACCTCCTCGTCACATGAAGATACACACTATACGTACGTAAACTTGAGTACAGTTGTGGACATCAACTACTAATAACAGCTCTAACAAACTTTAGGACCCCTACAATTAATATGAATATGTCTCAAGCTATCAATATATATAACTTAGAACTACCAATCTTCTCTTCAAAATTCTCTAACTTTCATATCTTTTGCCTATATTGTTCTTTCTTGCTTTCATATAGTTCAATATGAAGTTTTTTCATGTTATCACATCACTGTTTTTTGCATTAACTCTTGCTAGAATTGACCCTTCTGCATGCCAAGTTGTAAAGGGCAAGGTCACTTGCATTGATTGCACTCAGAACTATGATTTCTCTGGTTTGTTTCAATTCTCATCTCATTATGTATATTTATTCTAATCATTGAACTTTTTAGCCTATGATATACTACAACATTTTGACTCTACGACAACGCAAGAAAACCGTTGTAAATAACTGTTTTCCTTGGTTTCAGGAATTCAGGTCTCTATGAAGTGTGAAGATATGAAAAACATGGCTATGGCAACTACAGAACATGATGGTTCCTTCATGGTTGATCTTTCCACATACCAATCAAAACCTCTTTCTGATAATTGCCATGTAAAACTCCTTGGTGGACCAAGTAACCTTTATGCTTCAAGGAAAAACCAATTCTCACAAATTGTGAAGGACAAAGAGGAAAACAGCTACACAACTTCCACTCCTCTAAGTTTCTTCACTTCTTGTCCCAAAAACACAGAATGCAAAAATGAGAATAATCAATTTGGCTCTTCCAAAACCTATAATTTTCCTATGCCTTCTCAGTGGGGTTTGGCACCAACTAGTTATTATATTCCTTTCTTCCCTATCATTGGAATACCATGATTATATATATGTTGCATTAAGTACACTTTTATTATATGGTTTTGTTGTCACATGGAAGAATGGAAGACATC
This sequence comes from Lathyrus tuberosus, assembly GCA_022829125.1. NCBI lineage: Eukaryota > Viridiplantae > Streptophyta > Magnoliopsida > Fabales > Fabaceae > Lathyrus > Lathyrus tuberosus. The sequence goes on along the minus strand of JALAZF010000312.1, from coordinate 5,652,540 downwards.
GTTGTGATGGTTAAAATAAATTAATGTATGTTTAAGATGTTTATGAAGAAAGTTCGTTTTTTATTTTATTTTATTGTTTTGTTGCTAAGCAAGTTATTTAATGTTTTAGGTTGGAAAAGCAGATAGTTGCAACGTAGTACTGTTTTGTCCAATGTATTCTCTCGTGCTCTCTCTCATGTGCAATTTTAAACTATTGATCTAATCCAACAATTAAAAACATGAAAGAGAAAACATAACATTTAAAGATGAGAGAAATATATATATATATATATATATATATATATATATATTAAGTGTAATGAGTTTTTGAGATGGATAAAAATTATTTAAATTTTTAGAATTGATTTTCTGTTAAAATTTATTTTTCTTTGATAATAAAACCATCATGTTTCAAAAATTATTTAAAGAAGTATTGTTAAAATTTCAAAAAATAAAAATAATTAAGATGAAGTTTTTTGTATTGTATTAAGTCTTGAGCTTTTTAAAGAGTTATTTTTAAACTAACTAACCCAAATTTTAAACAAATATTGTCATTTAATTATTATAAAAATAATTTAAAAATAATTGAATTTTTCTATAGAAACAATTAAGTTCTATTAAATAAATAAAAAGGTTGAGGTCCTAGATGGTGGTTTTGGTTGTGTACTCCTAAGATCCGACCTGTACACACATGCATTTTTCATTAATGATAATTCCATACGTTTGCAACAAGATGATCTTTGAATATGGCACCATGTTTAATAATAACGGTTGACGGGTTTTTATAACGAAGACATGATTTTCGGTGGATTGAATTTGTTAAAGAAATCAAACAATTTTTTATTAATCATTTAATTATGGTGGTCGGTCATGACGACAAGAACATAATACTAATATGAGACTTTACATTTTTTTATAATATTTTTTTAATTTTTATTTACTTTGGAGTATTCTTTTAATCTTCTTTAATTAATTTTAAACTGTATTTATAATTAATTTTAAATTATTTTTAATTAATTGATTTAACTACTATATCAATATTATAAGCCAAAAATATCATAAAATTAAAGACAAAACTGACAATTTTCGATGTAATCTTTAAATATTTTAATTTTTATTTCTTAAAAGTTAGATTAAAAAAGGAAAATAAAAATATATATTTTTCTCTTTTCTTTAAATGTTATGTTTTCTCTTTTATATATTTTAATTGTTAGATTAATCCAATAATTTAGAATTGCAGATGAGAGAGGACATAAGAAAAAAAATGGAAAAGGATCAAAGTCCAATGTTTATGATATGTAAAAGTACTGAGCATTATGGAATGACTTGAGTTAATAGTACTATATTAAAGATCATAGAAAACGAGTCATTTAACCACTTTTAAATATTTTTTTATCTTATCCATATAAAAATAATAATAATTTGTTATGGGTTGGCCCAATGATCTATAAGACCGGCACAATAAGACCGACCCAACAACGTTGTTGAATATAGATAAAACATTTTAATGGCTGACGAATCTGTATATCCACTCTAGAGCATCACATTGAAACATGCCATTGCTTGCAACTCAACCGTTTATATGTGTCCGACAGTCTCCTACAATCTATACTAGATCCAGTGACACTTGTAACCGTTCACCTTATATAAATGTAACTCAGAGTCACATCTATAGATATAATTCTCATACACATGATTTGCATAGTTTTATCTTTATCAAAAAATGATTTCAGCGTTGGAATAATAATGTTGAAATAATAATCTTACAAGTATCCCTTGTATGATCACTAGAAACTTCTACCATAATATCAGAAGTTATATACACATTGGTATCTTCAAGCTATCATCAATTTGCTACGGTACATACTATATTATAATAAAATCTAAAATTTATCTTAAATCAATTTGGCATTATTTCGGTTTTAAATTATTTTTTAAAAGTGGCTGTTGAGTTGTAATTCCTTGTGTTGAAACAGTGTAGTTCGACAGAAATAAGGAGTAGTCGAATTATTATAATATGTGTGTGTCGAGTTGTAATAGTGTGGCGAAGTGTCGAAGCAGTTTGCTTTACACATGATTTCGATTTATGCCTATTTTAATAATGTTAGCTATTTTGGATTTTTATAGTTTTAGGCTTGTCTTGGGGTGCAAGCTAACCTAAATCTATAAATAGGAAGAAACCCTATTTTTTTTAACAACTCTGATTTGAGCATTGTATTCACAGTTTGCAGTTGCAAGTGATTAAAAGGTTTCCACAGTTTGTAGGCAGAGAAAAACTCTGCAGATTTTCATCTTCTTCTCCAACGTCATTCTTTTCTCTTTCTCAACCCTTTTCTTTTCTTTTCATTGTCATTGTGTGATTGTTAACAATCTTGAGAGCAAGATTGAATAGGAATTCTTCATAGGTTGTGGTTGAATTCCAACATCTGGTATCTAGAGCTCCGATTGCGATTTAATGAAGAAAACTGTGATGGCGATGAATCATCCAAATGAGCACTTTCCAGCGAGCCTTCTGATTCTCAAGAAAGACAATTATGAGAATTGGTGCAAGCAGATTAAGGTGATTTTCTGTTATCAAGATCTTTGTGATCTTGTCAAGGAAGGAGTAGCACCGCTTGCAGAAGGCGCGACGAATCAAGAAAATGCTGCACACAAAGAATTGAAGAAGAAAGATTATAAAGCTCTTTTTATAATCCATCAATGTATTGATCCGAATAATTTTGAAAAGGTTAATGATGTAGAATCATCAAAAGAAGCTTGGGAGATTCTTGAAAAGTCGTTTGGAGGCGCAGAGAAGGTGAAAGAGGTGAGGTTACAAACTCACAAAAGGACTTATAAATTGCTTCAGATGGAAGACAATGAAAGCATAACAGATTTCTTCACCAGAGTTAAAAAGCTGGTGAATCAAATCAAGGTATGTGGAGAAGTGCTAACATCAAGATCAATTGTATCAAAGTTCTTGAGGTCATTAGCTCCAAACTTCAACCACGTGGTAGTAGCCATAGAAGAGTCGAAAGACTTGTTAGTATTGACGAAGGAAGAGCTTCAAGGGACGCTTGAGTCTCAGGAACAAAGGATGGATGAAAGAGCTGCAAGAAAGTCGAAAAGTGATATGGCTTTGCAGGCGCAGTCAGAAAAAGAAAGGAAAGGTAAAGGAAGTAGGAATGGCAACAAAGGAAGATGAGGCTACACCAATTCGAATGGTCGAAATCAGCATGAAGGAAACTGGTCGAATCAGAGAAAACCCTGGAATCAAGGAAACCAAAGAGGTATGGTCGAAAGCCTGACAAAAGTCACATTCAGTGTTTCAATTGTCAGAGTATGGTCCATATTTTAGTGATTTTCCAGAAAAGAAGAAGAATCAAGAAACTGATGCAAAGTTGGCGAAACATGAAGAAGAAGAGATGTTACTGATGGTCAGAACAAGAGACGAAGAGAGATTCCAGGACCAGTGGTACTTGGACTCAGGATGCTCATCACACATGAATGGAAGGAAAATTGGTTTGTCAACATGAAGCCCTCGTCGAAGAACACGGTGAAGTTTGCAAATGACAACATTCTAGCAGCTGAATGTGTTGGTGATGTTCTGATTATGAGGAAAGATGGAAAGAGGTTAACAATTTCCAAAGTGTTGTACATACCAGGCATGAAGAGTAATTTGCTCAGTATATGACAGCTTATCAAAAAGAATTACAAGGTAGTTGTCGAAGACAAGATGATGAGATTTCTCGACGCAAGTGGTAGGTTAATCTTGAAAGCTCTAATGTCTCAGAATAAGACCTTCTAGATTGAACTCAATGTGATGGAGCACAAGTGCCTAGCAAGTGCAGCCAGCAGAGATGAGTGGTTATGAAATTTTCGACTAGGTCATCTCAACTTCAATGATATCAGAGAGCTAAAGAGAAGAAATATGGCTTCAGGATTACCTGAAATCGACATTCCAAGTGAAGTTTCTGAAGAGTGTGTTCAGTCGAAACAACACAAGAATAACTTTAGCAAGGATGCAGGGAGGAAGTCGAAGGCAATTTTGGAAGTCATATACTCTGATGTATGTGGTCCAATCCAGGTGGATTCAATCGCAGGCAACATATACTTTGTCACATTCATAGATGATTACAGTCGAAAGCTGTTCACTTACCTCATCAAGAAGAAAAGTGATGTGATCGAGGTATTTTCCAGATTCAAATCTATGGTCGAAAGACAAAGTGCTTGAAAGTTAAAGATTATGAGGACTGATGGCGGTGGAGAGTACGTGTCGAAAGAGTTCGATGCATTATGTGGAAAAGAAGGGATTGTGCATGAGGTGGTGCCACCGTACACTCCACAGTAAAATGGAATTGCAGAAAGAAAAAACAGAACCATCATGAACATGGTGAGAAGTATGTTGAATGGAAAGCATCTACCCAAAGAATTATGGGGAGAAGCGGTTTTGGCAGCAACATACATATTAAACAGGTGCCCGATGAAGAAGCTTGAAGGAATCACACTAGAAGAATATTGGTTTGGTGTTAAGCCTAGCCTTAATCACTTGAAGGTGTTTAGATATATGGCACATAGACATGTGCCAGATTAGTTGAGAAGGAAGCTTGATAACAAGTCGAATCAGATGTCTTGATAGGATATCATTCGACTGGAGGTTCAAGCTGTTCGACCCAGTGAATAAGCAGGTAGTGATCAGCAGGGACGTGATCATAAATGAGCTTAAGGAATGAGATTGGATTGAGAATGTCAAGAAGGATTCAGTGAGAATCTCTTGTGAAGAACCAGCCACTGAAGTCGAAAGAGAAGTTCATTAGGAATAAGTCAGAGATGAAGCAGGCCCAAGCAGACCTCGACGAACAAGACACATGCATGCAAGGTTGCAAGAATGTGTGATTACATCAGATAATGTGGTCGATAAAGAGGGTGATCTGGTACATTATGCTTTCTACGCATTTGTCGAACCATTCAACGCAGCCGAGGCATTGAAAGATTTGAAGTGGGTGAAAGCAATGAATGATGAGTTAGACTCCATCGAAGTCAACAACACCTGGTCACTTGTCGAATTGCCTCAAGGCAAGAAGGAAATTGATGTGAAGTGGGTTTACAAGGTGAAGGTGAATCCTAAAGGAGAAGTAACTCAACACAAGGAGAGACTTGTGGGGAAAGGATTTCTTCAGAAGGAAGGAATCGACCTCGACGAAGTGTTTACACCTCTTGCTAGGATCGAAACAATCAGGTTGGTTGTTGGTCTAGCAAACATGAACAATTGGCACACATGTCAGATGGATGTGAAGTGTGCATTCCTTAATGACCCCTTGGATGAAGAAGTTTATGTCACACAACCAGTTGGGTATGTGAAACGAGGCGAAGAAAGAAAGATGTACATGTTGCATAAAGCCTTGTATGGACTTAAGTAAGCTCAAAGAGCTTGGAATAAGAAAATTAACAGCTTCTTAAGGGAGAAGGAATCTGTGAATTGTACGACTGATCATGGAGTGTATGTAAGAAGAAGAAGTAGTGAATTGCTTATACTATGTCTCTATGTCGATGACCTGTTGATAATAGGAAGTTGTAAGAAGGAGATTGAAGATTTCAAACATGACCTAAGTGAGGAGTTTGAAATGTCAGACTTGGGAAATATCAAATATTTCCTTGGCATTGAATTCTACAAGACTAGTAGAGGTTTGATGATGCACCAAAGAAGATATGCAGGTGAAATACTCAAGAGATTTGAGATGCAAGATTGCAACCCAACTTCGACTCTAGCTGAGACCAGATTGCAACTGTCGAAGCAGTCAAATGAAGATGATGTCGACCCAACCCAATACAGAAGAATTATTGGGTCACTTAGATACCTTTGTCACACAAGGCCTGACTTAGCATACAATGTGGGTATGGTAAGTAGATTCATGCAGAAGCCAAAGGTATCACACCTAGCAGCAACAAAGAGGATACTGAGGTATCTGAAAAGGACTTCGAGTACGACATTTTATTTCCTGCAGCTGATGAAGGAAAAGAATGCAAGTTAGTGGGATACACCGACTCTAGTTGGTGTAGTGATGTTAAGGATAGAAAATCCACAGCTGGCTATGTGTTTATGTTAGGTGGTGCACCAGTTGCTTGGAGTTCGAGAAAAGAGCCAGTAGTGGCATTGTCATCATGCGAAGCAGAATATATACCTGCTTCTCTTTGTGCATGTCAAGCAATCTAGATGGTGAACCTGGTCGAAGAGATTACAGGGAAGAGTCATGGAGAAATTACCATGAAGATCGACAACATGTCAGCTATCAACTTGGCAAAGAATCCGATAACACATGGTCGAAGCAAGCACATCGAAATGATGTTCCATTATCTTTGAGAGCAGGTAGCAAAAGGGAAGATGAACTTGGAACACTGCAAAACTGAGAATCAGATTGCAAATATCATGACGAAGGGAGTGCAGATCGAAGTTTTCAGAAGACTAAGAGCCATGATGAATATAGGCAGCTTAGACACAATGAATTAGGTGGTGTGTTGAGTTGTAATTCCTTATGTCGAAGTAGTGTAGATCGACAGAAACAAGGAGTAGTCGAATTGTTATAATATGTGTGTGTCGAGTTGTAATAGTGTGTCGAAGTGTCGAAGAAGGTTGCTTCACACAGGATTTCAACTTAGGCCTATTTTAGTAATGTTAGCTATTTTGGGCTTTTATAGTTTTGGGTCTTACCTTGGGGTGCAAGCTAACCTAAATCTATAAATAGGGAGAAACCTTTTTTTTTGTAACAACTCTGATTTGAGCATTGTATTCACAGTTTGTAGTTGCAAGTGATTAAAAGGTTTCCACAGCTTGTGGGCAGAGAGAAACTCTGCAAATTTTCATCTTCTTCTCCAACGTTATTCTTTTCTCTTTCTCAACCTCCTTTTCTTTTCTTTTCATTGCCATTGTATAATTTTTAACAATCTTGAGAGCAAGATTGAATAGGAATTCTTCATAGGTTGTGGTAAAAAATATAGTACTACAACAAAATTATAACAAACTACTACTGTGTGTGTCTGACAACATCTCATCTACCTCCTCTTCCTACTCTACCTCATTGGCCATCAATCGCCCCCGTCCTCTGGCGATGTCTCAGGTACAACAGTGCCCCCTATGCCTCCAGCATGATGGCATCTAGGACTCACTTTACACCAGACCCATCAAAGAAGAGTCCCTCGTCATTGCCTTCCCACAAATCTCTATTATGCGAAGACATCATCAGTATGATCTAGAAGAGCCTGGTCCTCCTCTAGTATCTCTTGATGAGCTAGTCTCAGCGGATCTCCTTGAGCAGCCTGCACCATATACGGATATGACACCCTGAAGAACCATCTGATGTACCCCTCGACGTGGCTCCATTCATTCAGGGTTATAGTAGCTCGTGCCTCCTCTGGTACCAGATGACTCTCATAATCATCTAACATCTCCTATATCTGTCTACGAGTCAAGGCAGGAGGAACATAGATAACAAGGTGTCTAGGGATGGTCTAGGTGTATTCGAACTGCTGCATGGCGCGCTCGGGCCAATGAGGAGCAGTAAGACGCGATCCGCAGGCCAACCACTCGGAGTATAGCATTATCTCGTCAAATGGTCGCGTCTGACAGTGATCCACGCAGCTGTTGAAATGCATGTCCTCAGCAACCAAACAATCAATATAGAATATGAAAGGCTCGACTGCCTAGTTCCTCTCTGAGAGGGATAAAAGTACAGGCACACAACAAATCCTCAGTGTAAGTCGACACACTCGCCCAACCGGTGATGCGCGGGAAGTGCTGGAGGATCCAAGGCTGTAATAAAAATGTTTGGAAGACGTGAATCATCAGTTATGGTTTTGCAAATAAATAATGAAAATGACAAAAAAAATTCAAAGATCAAGAATTATTCTCACCAGTAGTGTCACGCTGCCTGTGACCTGCTTCGTCCTCCACAGACAACCCTCTATCAACTTCGAATAAAGATAGACCAGGAAAGACACCTCCCAGTTGTATTCATGGATCTGGTGTAGATCAAAGAAGTACCGTAGGTTGGAAATGTCAGTATAAGTTGCACTCGTTTGCACAAAAATGCAAGGGCCAACCAAAAAAAGAAAATATGCTCTCAAAGCATGCGTCATGTGTACCATCACCTGCTCATCATCACCATGTGCTTGTTGTGCCTTCTCGATCTAGACCACATAGATCTTCCTTAAGAAATCAAATCTAGCATAAACACCCCTGATCTTATCCACCTTATCCATCGCCTCCCCTGGATCAGCCCCCACATGTTGTACCATCATCTCGACTACCTTGTATGTAGTAATCCTTTTATGATCGAGGAATCTCCCCCTGATCGGAAGATGCAACAAACACGAGACATCGTACAGTGTGATAGACATCCCACCATGCAGGAGATGAAACGAAGAGATATCTGAGTGCCATCTCTCCACGAATTCATTAGGCATCCCGTGGTTGACCAGAGTGTAACCGATCATCCATAGGTCATTCATACTAAATAAGGTCAGAATCGACTGAAACCAATCTGCCTCTTGCTGAGGCAATGTAGCAACCTTCCTCCCGTGGTTAAGAAACTTCTGGGGATCACGCTTCTAAAATTTGTCAGAAATAATCAATGTCAGGAATAATCAGTATCAGAATTATAAATGCTAGCAATTACAATTAACACATAAAAAAATAAAGAATCCAACCAACGCTATCTATCCATCCTAAATATTTATGGCAGTGTGGTCTCGATAGAGAGGAAGCAAGGACAAATCATATGGACCTCCTCCAAAACACTCTGGCTCGGCATCTGCAATAGCCTCACCCTCCAGAGGTGGCACTGAATCAACAGTATGAGGTGGGTTTGGAACAACAACATCATCCGTAGGAAGTGGCACTGGTGAATCCTGACTCCTACGAGAGGATGGGAGAAATTATGTGTCAGATGGTGAATGTCGTCTCCTACGAGAAGAAGAAGAAGGTGGAGTGGCCTGAGGTGAAGCACGAGCTTCAGGAGTAGACGGTGCCCCAGAAGTTGACGCCTCTGCTTGACAGCCTCCGAAACCTACTGGCTCCGCTTCCGCCGAACAGATGCGTGCTAAGCAACCTTGCCATGTCTCAGTCTGTTAACTCTGTCAGCCATTATGCTTGTAAGATAAAGTAAGGCATATCATTAGTGCACACAAACAACACACACAAGCAAAAAAATTAAAAAAAAACATATTAAAGGAAATTCCGGAGATACATCTCCAGAAGCACCATTCAATTAAAACGTTGAAACATTCCAGAGATGCATCTCCAGAAGCACCATTAAACTAAAACGTTGGACAATTTCGGAGATTCATCTCCTGAATTCCCTAAAGTATATGAAACGCTGAACGAATATGGAGATGCATCTCTGGAATATTCTATAACTCAAAAGTTGTGTCAATGGAGAATGTACCACATACAACTTGACAAAAATATGGTTTGATCACGAATTTCAGCTAACAAATAAGTTATATACTAAGTCTAAACTATGTTACATGTGATTCCTACACATTTCTACCCTTAATCATTGATTTTTACACATTTACACTAAAACTCTAAATTTACCGAAAACTCAAAAAACTTACTTGAAATTTATGGTTTTGATGCAGTTAAATAATGTTGTAGCTGATGTTTGATGTTCCTTTGAGTTTCTTTGAGCGTTGTTTGATGAATTTTGATTTTGTGAAGTTTAAGTGTATTGAGAGGTTAAGTTGAGTTTGAAGAAAAGTGTGAAATGGGGAAGAAGAAGAGTCTGGCGCGACTTATGTTCCAAAATTTTCTGGAGATATATCTCCAAAATATTTCAACGTTCACTAATATTTGGGTGCATCCGGAGATATATCTCTGAGTCAGGGGGAATTTGTGGAATTTTACACAGTGCAGTAGAATTATTAAGAATACAATAAGAAATAATCAACAATTAAATCCTATAAAGTCAGCCCACTGAAGCAATTGTCTCCAAACAAAGTATAGTACCCCCTAAATCTTGAGATGATCCTGTCCTAAAAGTACACCTGATCAGAAATATCAGTCTCCAAGAAATAATTACACAATACTCCCTCCGTTCCTTTTTAAGTGTCATCTTTTAGAAGAAAAAACATTGTTCCTTTTTAAGTTTCGTCTCAAAGGTCAATGTAGTATTGACTATAGTATTGTCAAAATTATCCCTATTCATTTATTACGGAGAGAGAAAAAATGTAAACAAATTACTAAAAAGTTAAGGGTAATGTAGGAAAAAAATCATTGTTTAAAAAGTAACAACAATTATTAGTTGTCTTGATATGTGTAAAAAATAAAAAAATAACACTTAAAAAAACTGAGGGAATACTTTGCAAGATCTTGTGACATCTATCTCATATGAGTGTTATCATGAGCAACTGATTCTAGGATCTCAAAAATCCTAAACCACTACACATCACCCTAGTAAATTGTTAAAATGTATTAAAATATCTATATTTTACACAAACCTATTTTAAGAGTCTGTCTTTGATACTTTATAGAAAACTAATATATTCAAATATAATTTTATATTAAATGTTAGCATAGTCTCAAAGGGAGTTTTTTTTAGCTTGATCATTTGTGATTTTTTGTACTCTTCTAAATAGGAAAAATTGTTCATCAAAATATTTATATTTATCAACATCAAAATAAGAGATTGTTGAGTCAAAGCTAGTTTGAAGAATAATACTCTTTAATTTGAGTTTGATAATAACAATGAGTAACATAAAAAGTTTATTATTTAACATGTGTGTCGCGGCGGGAAAATTTTTTGAGATTAAGTTATTGATTACCTTAACTAAAAAAAGTAAGAGTCACCATCGAACTTTATTGTTTCCAAAGGAAAAAGGGAAAAGATCGAACAAAACTCACAAAAAGGTAAGAACCATAAAAGAGAGACCTAGATATGGGGGTTGTTTATGCAAGGGGAAGGTATTAGCACCCCCACATATGTGGTACTCCACAAGAACCATTTGGTTATCTGTGTTTAAAAAGGTTATGTTGTTTGTTGATTGATTTTAAATGAAAATACATTTTGTCATATTCGAGTGAAAAACTCAACTTACTACCCACAAGCAGGGCCGTCTTTGAGGGTGTGCAAGGCGGCCTATAGCACAGGGCCTCACACTTTTTCATGCTTACGATATGGTTAAAAGGGCCTCCAAAAACATATTCAACTGTTAATTTAGGGTTAAATAGGGCCCCATAAAAAATATTTCATGACTAAGCTGAACTTAACTTAAATTTCTTACACAGTGCCTCTCACAAGTTTGAGACGACTCTACCCACAAGTATGAGGAAATGAGCATTTGCATCAATCTTGATATGGAGAAATTTACTTGAACTTTCTCACAAGTACATGTCAACATTCAAGTGGAAAATGTCAATCATTTCTCAACATCTTGTAGAAGTATAGTGGTTTGCATCACTACAAGAATAGACAAACATCTAATCTTTCTGAAAAAAGGCTCTTAAAGAAAAAGGGTGCACCAAGGAACAAAGAGAATTTTGATGAGGTTTGTGTTTTTTAGAGGTTTTTAAAAGAGTTTGAATATGCTTAAGTGTTTTAGCATTTATTAGGAAAAAAGATTTTCTAGATAACTTGACAAAGTCAAGGTTTATTGAGAAAAAGGTGAAGTTTAAAACAAGAAGTTTTTTAAAAAGGGAGAAGTTTTGAAAATTTAAGAAGGGGGGAAGATGAAGAGACTATTCTAGAATATAAAGTAAATAGTCTCATTGTCAGGTAGTCCAAGAGAAATCCTTTGTGTGTGCAAGTGAACTAACCACAAGAAGAGCAAGCATTTAACATTGGTCAAAATAAGCACTCATTTCCCTTTGGATTGAGCCACAAGATGAATAAGCACATAAGCAGATGAATACCACAAGGTCTAGACAAAGATCACAAGGTCTCAGATCAAAGCCAAGTCTCAGATGAATCAAATGCCCAGATGAATCATTCCAAGCAAAGGAAAAGAAACCCTAGATCTAGGTCCAATAGTCCAAAGTCTCCAAGCATAGGATAGTAACACAAAGTCCAAATGAGAGCCACATTAAGTTTTTAGGGTTTCAATTATTTATTAATGTTTTTGTTCTTTTGAAGATAAAGAAAAGCAAAAAGCAAAAGATAAATAAAAAAATAAAAACACATATAACGATGCTTGAATGTAAATGCTCAAATGTAAATGACATAAAATAAATTTCATAAAAGTAAAGAGCAATAAAGTAAATGCTTGAAACTAAAGTTAGGAGTTAGTAAAATTATGAGGAGTTAATATTAGTGTTAATGAGAATTAAACCGATATGGGACAAATTTAGTGCTATGTTAAGAAAGCGTAATTGGACTTATGTAGAAGTAAAAACTATTTGAGGCCGGTCAATAACAATTTATGTGTCATACATATTAGAGAAATGACACAAAGTCATTCTCCTAAAACAATGTAACACAAGTCTAAACTAAACAAGAAGAAGAAAGAGATGGAGAGAGAGATGATCAACCACAAAGGCAAATGGGATTATCTATCTTCAACTTCAATCAATCCTCTTCATGATACCTTGAGATAAACTTATCATCAATCCAAAATACCAAAAATGATAAAATGATCATTTAATGATAAGTTTGAAATGAAGAAAGTTCAATCTATCAAGACATCAATTCAAAGTCCAATTGAACAAGATAAAGCCTCAATCATCCACAAATGATCAAAGTCAACAAGACCCAAAGCATAAAATGGACCAAAATAAAAAATTAAAAAATTAAAAACAAATTTAAAAGATTTAAAATGGAAAATAAAGAGAAAATACCAAAGAGGCATCAAAACATCAAATAAATGTCCCAAAAAATTTGAGAAAATCACAAATACTATAAGTAATGAGATCTCAAAAGTTGGGATTAAAAATATTTCAAAATAATTGAAAATAAATTAAAAGTAAAAATAAAGAGAAAATAACAATAAATACTAAAAATCACTTTAAAAATCTGAAGAAAATAAACATATGTGATAAATATTTTTAGAAATTTATGAAAAAAATTTGAGTGAAAAAGATTTTAGGAGATATTTTTAATAATATTTGAAAGAAAAAGAAATAAAATTAAATTTAAAACCAAAAGAAATAAAAACCAACAACTAGGTTAGGTGTCACACGCTGGTTGGCTGAGAAATTCAAATTTGCCACCATTGTTTGCGAAGACCTTCGTCGTCTTCAACCTCTAGCCAAATCTGCAGATCCTTGAACTTTGAGCTTCAAGCTCAAACACCTCATGCTTAAGCTTTTACTCATGTCATCTGTAACACCATAAACCCCCGCGACAATTAATAACAAAATATCAGAGTAAAAATAACACACATAGATTTAGGATGCTACTTTCAACTATTCAACTTCTCATGCATACTAAAAGTAATACATCAACATCGAAATTAAAACATAGTATTTAAACATTTCTACAGCAGCGGAAATTCAACGAAATCTGAAACATGTTCAACCACACATAACATCATCAAATAAAAGAGTAATAACACATAACAAAGTAAAGGACTATAAGCGTTCTGACAACCCGGTGTTACAATCAGAGTAGACGCGACTCGATGACATAAAAGAGAAGACCTCGTCCTCGCTAACTCCAACTCCGAACTACTCCTGCGTATCTGCACGTTACCCACGTGAAGGTAACATTCAAACAGAAGGGGTGAGATTCTCAAAATCACATAAGAAAAGCATAATATACGTATGAAAGAACATAATTCTTATACGGCTCACCCTAATAACACAACATCCACACAAATACGACAACATCAACACAACACGAATGTCCATACAGGCATACAATTTTATGCATCACAACATGACACAATGCAATGCAATGAGACCTACGACTCGACTCAATGCATGTGGTACCAATTCAACCCCTGTTTCATGGTCATAATCCCCGTCGGGATTTCATAATAGTCGCTCACACCCCACATGGGCACACGACATCCGCGATCGCTCACACCCCACATGGGCACACAATCACCCGTAATCGCCTACACCCCACATGGGCACACGATTACCTCAACAACAACAACAACACCAACACGATTCTATTTCAAAGAATCCGAATAAGACGCTCGCACCCCACATGGGCAAACAGCTTATCATACAACTTATGCAACATGCTATGCACTCAACCACAACATCATACCACATCATAAGCAACCATTATTGCATTTACAAGTTATGCCACAACACAACATGCCATAACTAATCAACAACATCATCATACAACATCATAAGCAACAACCATTATATTTACACGGTATGCCACAATAACTCAACAACAACATCATGCAACATCATAAGCAACAACTATTGCACTGAACAACAACATACAACAACGACGTAAGGCATATGACTAGTATATCACCAATACACTACCTCACGACTGCCCAACATACAACATATACCTGCTCAAACATGCAAACATTGCAATCCACAACAACGACACGCATTCGCACAACCGAATTCCACATTTCACTGTTTAACACGTCGAAACATACACGGAAACACATACAACATGTCGAATAGTTGGAATTCTGTCATTGAAAATAATTTTAACAGAAAGTACGTAAAACCAGCTTTCCAACGATTCGAACGCGCCTCAAACGGACTTACGGATCAAAAGTTATGATTGAAACCGTATTTGGACCCAAAGCTACCTGGCTGCGATGAGGCATCACGGCGTTCGCCGTAAGGCTAAAGGCGCTCGCCATTGCCCTGCAGAATGCAGACTTCTGCATTTTTCAGCGTTGGAGGCCTTCCGGACCTCCGATTTCGATTCCGTAAAAACCCCCAAACTCAGAATTCAAAATCCTACCTCATACCACAATTATAAGCAACCTAAAATACATATATTTATAGATCCTCCCATCATTCATACATCATAAAATCACCAATCCTTCATGTTTATGTGCCAACCCTCAAAACGCAACAATGGAGGAAAGCATATCAACAATCAAAACAGAATTATCATACTCATGGTAAACGAAATTCAACATATCACATCATCAATTCTCATCAATTAGAACACATTCTAACACCACAAACATAACTCAAGCATACACATACAACCACAACAATTCATATAAACACAAATTAACACACATCAACCGATCAATTGTACAATTTCCTCTTTTCAAACCTCTGACATACAAAAACCCTCAATCTCCCAAATCAATACAACCACCTAGGAATGATCATACAAGTTTATCTACCCTTATACAAAGATTATGCAACCCTTAGATATTAAATAATTCTCACCCTTACCTTAGATGAAGATTCTTCCGATGTCTCAAAGCTTGCTAATGAAGACAAAATAATGCTCAATTTATAGGAAAGGTAGTGAGGTCATGGTACGTGCTAAATTTGATCTCAAGCGTATGAACCAAACTGAAAAAAATTCTAGATCCAAACCGTGTGAAAAGTTCGCACGAATGATCGGGTGTATAAGATCTAACTGTAAATGCACAACCTATCATGTAGTTTTAAAAGATATCGATCCCACAGAGACCAATAGTCAAAGATCTATTATTTCTAGTTGTTACGGTGTTTATCTAAGGCGAATGAAATAGTTAAAAGGAAGGAAACGAAATAAAAGGATTTAATAAAAATAGATGAATAACAATGCTGAAATGTAATTCACATCAATCGACAATGCTCTGATTGTCTCTATTAAGATAACTTACGGGGAAATGTTTCCTATTTAGAAAATAACTAATTTAACAGGAACTGTGGCTTTCGCGTATTCAGAACCGAGTTTCACTCTCTAATTTATACCCTCCATTTGTCACATATGGAAGGCACTTACCGCGTTAAAGTAGTAAACTCACTTTTAAGAAATTAGACTCTTAACAAAATAGAAAAGTTATTTTGATTGGAAAGTTTAACTAAAAAGGGTTCCTGGCTCTCACTCAAGGAACCGGATCCTAAACCAATAAACGCGTCTGCAAATAGTTTTAAAACCTCCTTCTAGAAAGGTTAAAGCTTCCTAATTAATTAACAAAGTGCTTTCGCAGTATTTGTTAACCAATGACAAACCAATTTTAGTCTTTAATGTTGGACGAATTTCGATATTACCCGACGTTTTCACTGCATCACTTTCGTGAAGGCAGATTAAAATAAGTTCAGAAAAATTGTGTTTAAATCAAAACAGCCCACAAAGGTAATCTTAAGGAGACAACATGTAGAGCATCTTCTATTGACGATCCTCATATGTCAGCATCCAATAATTTAGCCAGACATGTTTAGGGAAAACAAAACATAGATGGTTTTGAGTGCAAAGGTAAACATAATGATGGGTAAAAACGTTATGAAATTAATTAAGACGAAGAGGACAAATGCGATTAAATAAGACAAGGAAAATAAAGGTAAGACAAAGTAAATGTAAATGCTGAATGAAATAAAAACCTGCTCCAAACAGAGTCTTGAATCTGATACAAATTGCGATAACTTGAAATAAATATTGACGTAATGTAAATGACGAAAATGAAGTGTTTTGGAAATAAACAAGGTGCTCCAAACTTGATACAGACTCGATCAACGGTGCAATAATCCTCTAGTGTAAAGAGATTATTGCTTTACAATTCGAAAATATTTTGACTTAAGTTTGCATAAGCTTAGATACCCTGGAAAATGTCATTAAAGGGGTATTTATAGGAGTCTAAACCCCTAGAAATCACCAACGAATCAGTTCCAGGTCGTGGAGAAAATGTAGGGACGGTTTGTGGAGGTTTGGAGACCAAGCATGGTCTGTTCCCAACCGTTTGGGCTTTTCAAGGGTGGCGACCGCCACAGCCTCATGGAGACCGCCATGCTCACAAGACCACCCATGGAACCCCTAGGATGAACGCCATGGTGGTCGCCATAGGTGCAAGGCCGCTCCAATTCTTCGCTTTTCGTCCATTTCGCTTCGTTTCTTTTGCCCACAACTCCTGATTAGTAAATTTCTTGAAACAAAGGAAAAACACTAGCATAATAGTAGAAACGTAATTAAACAATAGGAAAATATGTATAAGTCAAGTCAAATAAACGATAGTTTGAGGTATCATCAAACTCTCCCACACTTTAACCATTGCTTGTCCTCAAGCAAAATGTAAGTAAAGCAGGCGAACTCAATAGCTACTGCGGGCTTTAAAAAGACTACACTTTGAATATATTACATTAATAGGTACTAAGTTACTGAAAACAAAAGCATCGTAATAACACATTTCTTATCTTACGGTCATAAGTCTCTCCATTATACAGACTAATCCGAATCATATTATTATTCTTTGGCCTACCTTACCCCTCCCTTTATAATCCTTTTTCATTCAGGCGCAATCACATTAAGCCCGTTATCTTGTACTCGCATGGTGAACAAACCTGTTGGTGATCCTGATCCATATTTGTGTCAAAATTCAACACTTTATGCTATTTTTCAACACTGACACATAACCATAATTTTTAAAGGTTACTTTACCATTAGGCTAAGTACTCGAGTGAGGTTTACCTAACTTAGAAGATGAATTTTCTTTTCAAATCATTTTCTTTTTATTCTCTTTTTTTTCTTCCTTTTTACGGGATCATTCACTTATTTGCATCGGTTTATTCACTTAGCGGTAACTTAGATGGTGCTGACTGCTAGGATAAACTACTTAAGGATTAATTTAGAGGTGAGAACTTAAGGCTAGAGCATAACAATTATCCAAATCGATCTCTATATTTGAGAGATTTACGGTGTTAAAACGATACTGATGTTTCAGGACTTCTCCCAAAACTTTATAACATGTCTTAATAGCCTACACAATGTTTCTTTTTGCAAAATATTTCGGTAATGGCTAAAGAAAAGGAAGAAAATTAATAGACAACAAAAACGACGCCTAAAGACCTGACAATACATATAATGACTAAATAAAAGCAAAGAAAGTATAATAAAGCAATAAATCTAACTAGAAAGTAGTAAAATTCCTCTCCTATACTTAAACCAAACATTGTCCTCAATGTTTTAATCCAATGTGAAGGAGAAATGATAGAACCTGGTGTGTGATCAGATCAGGGGCCTTGACGACCGTGAGTTCTCCTTAATGAATGAATCTCCTGGAAGAGGTGGTCCATTTGTTCTGCTAACCTGTCAGTTTGATCCCTTTGATTACAGCGAAGAGCCATGATTTCCTTTCTTAAAGTGAAAAGCTCATAGTCAATATTATAATACCCTAATTTTTACCCCTAAGATCCCACATGTCATTTGCATCTCATACCACAAATAATATCACCAATCACCTGTGTTTTTTCTTACTTGTTTTATATTTGTTTATGTCTAACAAAAATACCAAAAAAATATTTTGCAACTTTTTGCTTGTTTCTTCTTCTATGTGTGATTAGGGTTTTGCAGGGAGATTGATGGCAGAGGTATGGTTTGGAATCGAGTGTGGCAATTCAATTGTGGTTGAGGTTAGATGGAAGTTTGACCTAATCTTGGTCAAACTATCGAGAGATTACTTCAATATCAAATTGGTTGTGGCAGTGGGCTATTTCTCAGGCAACAGAGATTTATTCAGACATATTTGAAGTGATCCAGAACTTTTTATCAAGAATTCAGAAAAATCAAGGTTGACAGTCATGGCTTCAGTTGCAAATTGTTCAGTAGTGGTTGTGCGTGCTTTATCAGGGGCTTGTGAAAAAAAGTTGAGATTGTTTTTAGGCTAAAAAAAACATAGGTTTGCCATCCATGATCCATATCCACATTTCCAATATCCATTAAATCAACTACCCATTTTCTTTTTTTAGCTATTATTTTCATAAACCACATCCATTTTCAATAGCCGTTATTAACTACCATTCTAAACCATTTCTCTAAATTTTTATATCCATATTACCAATTTTCCATTATCCATTTTTAAACCAATTTTCCATTATCCATTCGCTAAACCATTTTCCTTATCCATATTTCAATTATCCACTTTTTAAATCATTTTCTATTTTATCCCATTTTTAACCATTTCCAACATTCATTTTTTGCCAATTTCCAATTATCCAATTCATTTTGTCTAACCCATTTTCATTTCAAGATCAAATATCCATTTTTTTTAGATAATATCCAATTCAATTTCTTTTATTGTTTAAAATCCATTTCCAATTTTCACTTCATATAATTCATATCCAAACTATCCATTATCCACATTTTTAACTATCCAAAACCATTTTTCTATATCTAATTCCAAATTTCAAAAACCATTTTTTATAATAACCATTTTTTTCCCAATTATATTTTTTTTACTACCATTTTGTTCATGAATATTATGTTTCTAACCATTGTCTGAGAAAGGATATGATTGGAAGAAGCTTGGTTTTGATAGTGAAAAAAAATATACTAGCAGGCCTTCAAGTGAAACTGGCGCATGAGATATGTTGACGTGTCCCAATGATGACAAAAGGGAATTTCAAGGTAGCAAGGATATGAATTGGTTTTCAAATAAGCAGTGAATTTAATGAGCAAAAATAAAATAATAATAATAATAATCTTGAACAATTTCATCAGCTCAACTTTTCTTAAGCCAAGCCGTCCAACGCAAGGTTACGTCACGTAACTTGAAGCAAAACGCAGTGCAGCCTCACACAAGTCTCAACTGCTACGCATCAAAACGGCACTGCATCATAAGAGAAACGACATTCAAAAATAAAAAAAATTCACGCAAATAGCATCAAATTCAAAACGCGGCAAAACTCCAAAACGGCACTGAATAAACACCTGCGCAACATCAAAACGCAAGGAGAAGCTGCACCCAAAAACAAAAACTCACGCACAACACACGTACATCAATTCCAAAACGCAGGAAATATAAATGGAAACGACAACAAAACTGCAGTAGAAACACACAAGTCACGTTGCAATATAGTATCACGCAAGCTTCGCAAAACGCAGCGGGAAACAATCAAACGGCAACAGAAAATTTCAGAAAATTCAATTCAAAAACTCACCTCTTCACTCTATAAATACAGCCTTCCATTCCCATAATTCTTCAAGCTTGGAGAGCCAAAATCTTGCTGCAAAAATCTCCCCAAAACTCTCTCAACAAGCTTCAAAGCCAAATTCACTCTGGAAAATTTTCACAAAAAAAATACTCTCTCCAAATTTCTTCTCATGAGCTTCAACCTTTGATTTTTTTTTTCAAGCTTCAATCACTCCTCAATTCCTTCAAACCTATTTCACTCAACGTCAACCAATTCACAATTCACAGTAGCAATTCGTGCAGAAGAAGAAGAGGAGAAGAGAGGAATTGAAAGCTTTTCTCACCTGAGTTTGAAGGTAATTTGGCGGTTTCCGACGAATCTCGTGATCTAAATTCAGACCTATGGTTGAGTTTCGTTCAAGATCGAAGGCATATTCATGTAGTACGTTGCGTTTCGATCGAAACCGTGTGCAATTTTTTGAGTCGCTTCGCCGTAATGAACTCCGACCTCTTTCCTCCGCCGTGAACAATGCATCGCGAAACTTGAAGAAGATGATGTTTCTGCCTTTCAGTTTCATTTTATTCCATTTTTTTTTTGTTTTTTTTTCTTTAAATAAATGTAGCTTCTCTTAAAATAAAAAACAATGGTTTGGGCCTTGAAAGTGATCCGTGAGAAATTCCACCCGCACCACCATTTTGCTTAACAAAACCTCCCTCTCTTTTTCTTTAATTTTCTTTTTTTATACAGGTATGCTACCTTGACACCAATTCCATACACTACACCGTATGCACTGTTCATCCGTACATGAACAATGTCCGTGAACAATAATCCATACATGTACAGTGGTCCGTGAACAGTAAAACCGTACATGAATAGTGACGTGAACAGTACCGTGAATAGTATATGTGAACAGTGTCTTTTAATAGTAAATCAAACTTGGTTAATGAAATGTAAAAACTTGGTTAATATAGTGATGAAGTTGGTTAATAAAGGTCCAGATATAAAAAATAATTTTTACTAGTAAAATAAAGTTGGTTAATACAATGTAAAAAGTTGGTTAATGCAGTTATGAACTTGGTTAATAAACGTCCAGATGTAAAAATATTTTTTTGTAGTAAAATAAAGTTGGTTAATGCAATGTAAAAAGTTGGGTAATGGAGTGATGAACTTGGTTAATAAACGTCCAGATGTAAAAAATAATTTTTAGTTGTGAAATTTTTTTTTTAAATTAAAATATATATATATATATATATATTATAATATTTCACTGTTCACCGTATTGGTGAACAGTGAAATACTGTGTAGGTGTATGGGATTGGTGTCAAAATAACATTTCTCTTTTTTATAAGTCTTTCTTAATCTTTTTTATTTTAAATTTTGGATTATACTACTTTTTTTAATTTTGTTTAGAAAAATTGCTTAAAAAAATCATGTGAATATCTTTTATCTTGATTTTATTTTGAATTCTACTTTGGTTTCTCTTATTGTTGGTTGTGTGTGGATCATAAATTTTAGATCCACTTCTCTTCATCTTGATTCTTTTTCTTTTTGATCGATGAAAGTCTAAGATCTTGGAATTCCGTTGGTGAATTTTGAGCAAGACGAGATCGTTACCATTCTTCTTTTCGTGTGGTATCGCTTTCGGATGACGATCTATATATCGTTCATCTAGCGTACATTAGCACAAAGCGTTATTGACCGGCCTCATTGTAGGGTAATTACTCCATAAATTACTCGGCGATTGCTTAACATAGCGCAATATTTGTCCCGTATCGGAAAACTATCAAGAATGATTGATTATTTGTCTTATGGTTCAAAACTCATGAAACTTGTTGTTAGGAGGCTTTGGTCTTATCAATCCTCTAATGAGTTTCATCAACCTTGACCAAAGTGCAATTATTCAATTGTTATTGATCACTAACACTAACAATTAACCACTAACTTACTAACATTACTATTGTACTAATCCTTTACAATTCCTTCTCTCTCCATATCTCTCTTTTACTTTTATGCAATTTTTTCTTTGTCCGTTGGACACATGTTTATGCTTCCGCAATTTTTCCTTTGTTCGTTGGATACATGTTTATGCTTCCGCAATTTTTCCTTTGTCCGTTGGACACATGTTTATGCTTATGCCTTTTTTCTCTTTGTCCACTTGGACCAAAACATTAATAAAGGCTTAAACCATAAAAAACTTAATTCTCCTCATCTTGGACTATTGGTTACTATCCTATGCTTTGGAGTGATCTCTTTATGGACCTCTTTTGAAGTAATATTGGACTTATGGACCTAGAATTAAGACTTCTTATCCCTTTGCTTGGAGTATTGATTGAAGACTTGCCTTTATTTGTCCTATTTGCTTAAGGATGAAATTCTTTTAATATTTCTTTGAAGTGGCTCCATTTTGGTTAGATCCTTCTTTTCCCTAGCTTTCACTTTATGCACTAGGATAGTCACTTCTTCTCCTTCCCCATTCTTAAATTTTCAAAATCCTCTCTCTTTTTCAAAACCTTCTTGTTTTCAAACTTAAAACCGCTTTCATAATAAAACCTTGACTTTGGACAAGTGATTTTTTTTTCAAATTTTGTTTTCTTTAATAAATGTCAATCCATCTTAATCATACTTTGACCATTTCAAAAAGACATAAAAAAATACAAAACTCATCCAAATTTTTTTGTGCTTTTATGCACCTTTTTCTTTTAAACTTTTCATAAAGAACTAGACATGAGTCATTTTTTTGATGAGACGTAAAACTCCTAACCAGGGTATTTTGTTGAAAGTATGGTCGTTTTCCACTTAGATGTTGAAGTGATTAGTCTTGTTGATGTTAATCCAAGCAAATCCTCCATCTTAATGTGATGCAAATGCCTCTTTCCCATACCTTTGGTTAATTAGTTGAGTATTCTCTCTTGAGAATGACAGGTTGTCTTTTTCAAGATAAAATAAACCATAACCAATAATTTTCATTCTTTGTACCACGAACTACGAGGTTTTGATCCTACATTGCACATCGTGGGTACGTAGGCATGAGGCGATAAGTCTCTCCAGACACAAAATCTTAAAAAAATAATTCTCCTCTCATCTCCTCAATCTCTTTACAAACAAACCATTTTCAGACCAAAAAGCATGAATACATCAAAGGCTTCCTATAGGGTACTATAGATGTTTTGGGTGCTAAAACCTTCCCTTTACATAACCAACCCCCTTACCCATTCTCTGTTTGTTCTTGTTGTTTTAGAACTCTTTAGGTTTTGTTCGCTCGTTTTCCTTTCCCTTTGTGGATAAAATAAAAGTGCGGTGGCGACTCTTGTTTATTTTTTGAATTAAGTTAATTAATAGCTTACACTCACAAATTTCCCCGCTACAAATATAATGTGCATGTTGATCTTCAGGTTCGGTAGGAGTCTCAGGGGGTGATGGGTTTTTATCTAGGTTTTCTAATTGGTACCGCCAGTTGTTTTTGTTATGGACACTAGTGAACTCGTGGTTTGGTAGGGTGAAAAGATGGACTACTTCATAATTGATAAGAATTTTGAATTGGTCATGTCCTTCGCGCCTCACTAAACTATGGTTTAGGCAGTGGTCAATATCTAAGAGATTGTATCCACATGTCGGGGTTAGATTAGCCACTTTATTTCGCAGACCCAACACAATTGCAATATAGGTGACTAATCCACCTACATAAATGTTTTCGACTCTTTGTTTGACAACCTTTTTAAGATTGGTCAGTAGGAAGGTTGCAGAGTTTATAGGGCGATTCTGAAAAATGCTTAAGATTAAAAACATCTCTTTTTTGCTTACATAAATTTGGTTATTGGCTTTTTCAAAGAATGTTTGGGCGGCTACCATGTGAAAGTACCTAATGGCAGGATTATGGATTATGGTGTTATACATAGCCTCATGATCAGGGGGAAAATCTTCAGTGATCCCTCCCCAGAAGTAATCTAATTCACCTTGCATATTATCATGTACTTCGGAATAGGTACTAGGGTCATGCTGAAAGGCAAGGCATCTGGCTAGCTCTCTATTGGTGATCCTATAATCCAGGCCAAATAATCTAAAGGTAGCTAAGCCTCCGTCTTATCCTAATCCAATATGAGGCTGAAAACGGAATGAACTTAGAAATTCTAGTGCCAGGCTTCTGTAGGTTGGGTGCTTCGCGACAGAAAACCTATCCCAACTCATTTGGCTAAACATAAAACGGACACTGTCAATAAGTCCCAGCTGGACCAAGGAAGGAAAATCTGGACACCGGATAGGTGAGATGGTTCTCTCAGCTAGGGCAGTAAAGCTCATTCTCTGGTTATGATTTTTGAAACTGATTTGTGTCTCGTCAGCCGGCTGCATCCTGAAACATAGTTAGTTGATATAATCTGCTTAAGTAGAAGGTTGTTGCCCTGAAATTAAAACACACATAAGTTAGATATTGTTTAAAAAAAGTAAAAGAAATAATCGGAGAGGATAAAATGAAAAGAAAACCCATGGGTTGCCTCCCACACAGCGTTGTGTTTAACGTCGGTAGCTCGACGAATGTTAAAATCAAGTTGCACCAGTAACAAGGGGTGGTTTGGAAAAAGTAAGACGATCATGGGTGATGTTAGCCTCACTGTTGTTGTAAAGTTTTAATCTTTTCCCATTCACAATGAAAGGACTCGTAGATGGACTTTTAATTTCAACCGCCCCAGATTGTAGGACTCTTGTGACTTTGAAGGGTCCAGTCTATCTGGAGCGTAGTTTACCAGGAAAAAGTTGCAATATAGAGTTGAACAAAAGTACTGGGTCGCCTATATTGAACTCTCTCCTCGCGGTTCGCTTATCATGCCATGCTTTAGTCTGTTCTTTGTAAATTATAGCATTCTCATAAGCATCTCTTCTAATTTCTTCTAATTCAAGGATGTCCAACAAGCATTTATTACCTGACTTTAAGTAATCCATATTTAAGGTTTTTATAGCCTAATAGGCTTTGTGTTCTAGCTCGAAAGGTAGGTGACATGATTTTCCATAGACCAGATTAAAGGGTGTTGTCCCTATAGGAGTTTTATAGGCAGTCTTATAGGCCCATAGTGCATCTTGAAGTTTAGAGGACCAGTCCTTCCTAGAAATAGTGACAATTTTCTCTAAGATCTGTGTTATTTCTCTATTTGAGACTTCGACCTGTCCACTAGTTTATGGATGATAGGGCATTGCTACCCTGTGTTTTACCCCATATTTTGCTAAAAGGTTATCGAAGATTCGTGAGATGAAATGGGATCCGCCATCGCTTATGACTAGGCGAGGGACTCCAAACCTTAGGAATATGTAGTTCCTAAACATTCTAATCACAACTCGTGCATCGTTAGTAGGTAAGGCAATAACCTCGATCCATTTAGATACGTAATCGACTCCAACTAATATATACTTATTTCCCATGGATGATGGAAACGGTCCCATGAAATCTATTCCCCAAACATCGAAAATTTCTACTTCTTGAATGTTCCTAAGAAGCATCTCATCACGTCTGGAAATGTTTCCAATGCACTGGCAGTTGTCGCATTAGACTATGTAGGCATGCACATCGCGCCATAAGATGGGCCAATAGAGGCCTACTTGAAGGATTTTTGTGCAGGTTTTTGATGTGCTAGCATGGCCGCCATAAGGTGCGGAGTGGCAATGAGTTATTATGTTTTCAACTTGCTCTTCAGGGATGCAGCGACGAAATATACCATCTGCTCCTCTCTTGAAAAGTAGTGGTTCATCCCAGTAGAAATGTTTTATGTCATGTAAGAACTTTTTCATTTGTTGATAGGTCAGATCAGGGGGAGAATATTGGATGCCAGATAGTTAACAAAATCAGTGTACTAAGGCACGCTTGTTATTATCAAGGCAGATTCTATTTTGGGCTCGGATTCATCGTTATCTGGATCTGCCCATTTCCAGACTGATGCTACTAATCTATCATAGGTGAAGTCATTATTGATGGGAATATGATATGGTTTTAAATATTCTAATATTGAAAGGTGGTCAGCTACTACATTTTCAGTCCCTTTTTGTCTCAAGTTTCAAGATCAAATTCTTGTAGTAAGAGAATCCAACGGAGTAGTCTGGGCTTTGCATCCTTTTTCTTTAGAAGGTATGTTATGGCAGCATGGTCGGTGTATACTATGATCTTGGCTCCAACTAAATAAGAACGCAATTTGTCTATTGCAAATACTACGACTAGGAGTTCTTTTTCTGTTGTGGCATAATTTAGTTGAGCGGCGTCCAGTGTTCTACTTGCATAATATATCACATGCATTTTCTTTTCGGTTCTTTGCCCTAGAGCAGCACCGACGACAAAATCACTTGCATCTCACATGATTTCGAATGACTTATTCCAATCTGGGGGTTGCATGATAGGTGCGGAAATTAGTGCTCGCTTCAAGATATTAAATACTTCTAGGTATTTTTCATAAAAAAACAAACTCGATGTCTTTCATCAAGAGACCTGTTAGGGGTTTTGTAATTTTTGAGAAGTCCTTGATAAAAGGTCGGTAAAACCCAACGTGTCCAAGAAAACTTCGTACTTCCCTAATTGTTTTGGGTGGCTGGAGGTTTTCTATTATCTCAATCTTAACTTTGTCAACCTCAATTCCTCTGTCAGAAACTATGTGTCCTAAAATTATACCCTCTGTAACCATGAAATAAGATTTTTCCCAGTTTAATACGAGATTTACCTGTACGCATCTTTCCAGAATCTTTTCCAGGTTAGCGAGGCAGTCTTTAAAACTAGATCCGCATACTGAGAAATCATCCATAAAAACCTCCATTATCTCGTCAAGGAAATCTGAGAATATGACCATCATACATCATTGAAATGTGGTAAGAGCGTTGCATAGTCCAAACGGCATTCGCCGGTAGGCAAAAGTTCCGTAAGGGCATGTGAAGGTTGTTTTCTCCTAGTCATCAGGGTGAATAGGGATTTGAAAAATTCCTGAACATCCGTTTAATAGCAGAAATAAGAATGTCTGGCTAAAAGTTCTAACATTTGATCAATGAATGGAAGGAGATAATGGTCCTTCCTGGTTACTTTGTTTAGCTTCCTATAGTCAATACACATGCGCCAACCACTTACTATACGTTGTGGCACTAATTCTCCTTTTTTGTTCTGCATTACTGTGATGCCTCCTTTCTTGGGTACGACATGTACTGGGCTAACCCACTTACTATCGGAGATTTGATATATTATTCCAGCGTCCAGTAGTTTTAACACTTCCCTTTTTACCACATCAATCATGTTAGGGTTTATCCTCCTATGGTGTTCCCTAGAGGGTTTATAATATTCCTCTAGCATAATTTGATGCATGCACACAGACGGGCTTATCCCTTTTAAGTCAGAAATATTATATCCTAGAGCTGCAGGGTAATTACGTATGACATCTAAGAGTGGATTTGTCCCGTCCTTGTTTAAATTTGCATTTACTATAACAGGTCGATTCAATTCCCTATCAAGGAATTCATATCTCAGATTCTTAGGTAATTCTTTAAGATCTACAGTCGCTGTCTTAGGACCTGGCAGATGGTTAGGGGTAAGTGACAGACATTCATGAAAGCTATCATCCACATATGGTGTATATACTTTTATTCCACCGTCTTCTATTATCTCGGTTAAAGGAAGTTCCATGGTTTGGGTTCGTGTTTCAAACTCGGTTTTGGTTTGTGTTTCAAACTCTCTTATACACTCATCGATAATATCGATGGAGCAACATAAATCATTTATAGCAGGAGCTTGTAGAAATTTGGACAAGATGAATTCTACTTTCTTATCACCTACTTCGAAAGTCATCTATCCTCTCTTGACATCTATTATAGCCCCAGTTGTAGATAAGAAGGGTCTACCTAGAAGGATAGGAATTTCTTCGTCTTCTTTAATGTCCATTACCATAAAGTCTGTTGGTATGTAAAGTTGACCAATTCTAACAGGGACGTCTTCTAAGATACCTATGGGGTATTTAACTGACCTATCGGCCAATTAAAGGGACATCCTAGTTAGTTGCATGTCTCTTAAGTTTAACCTATTACAAACAGCTAAAGGCATTAAGCTCACACTGGCTCCTAAGTCCAGAAGGGCTTTATCGATAACATGATTTCCCAAAACACAAGGTATAGAAAAACTCCCAAGGTCTTTCTCCTTTTTGGCTAGTTTGTTCTCAGAAAAAGAGTTGCATTTTAATGGTTTAGGGTCATCAAGTCTGCGCTTATTGGTTAAGATGTCTTTGAGGAATTTAGCATAAGATGGTATTTGGGTAATAGCTTCGGTGAATGGGATCTCTACGTGGAGTTTCTCAATTACTTTTACAAACCTTTTGTATTGGTTATCTAATTTAGTTTGTTTAAGCCTTTGTGGATATGGGATTGGTGGCTTATAAGGAGGGGGTGGTATATAGACTTGGTCATCTTTAACTAATTCCTTAGCGTTGACTTCCTTTTCCTTTTCAAATTCTACACTCTCCTCAGTTCGTTTCTCAGGTGTGGCTACAAAACTTTTATTTGGTTGTTCTGGCTTCTTCAACCTAGGGTATGCTGGTTCATCATAAGTGGTTCCACTTCTCAGGGAGATAGCGTTAGCATGCCCCTTTGGGTTAGGTTGAAGTTGTCCAGGAAATTGTCCTCCGGGTAGCCTGGGAAGCTTGTTGTTGGGCTACTTGAGAAATTTAGGTTTCAAGCATCTTGTTGTGGATTACCACATAATCGACTTTGGTGCCTAATTGAGTAATCAACTTGTTTATATGAATGTTTTGGTTCATGAATTCTTTGTTTTGTTGAGTTTGGGCTGAGATGAAGCTCTCCATGATTTTATTAAGATTTGAATTCTAAGGAGCAACTTGTATAGGATGTGTCGGTCTTTGGGCTTGAAAACCTTGGGGTCTTTGAGGTGCAGAATTCTGATTAGGGTTATTGTTTTTATAAGAAAAATTTGGGTGATTCCTCCATCCAAGGTTATAAGTGTTGGAAAAGGGATGTCCTTGTGCATAATTGACCTGATCCAGGATTGGTTCATCTAAGAGACTACATTCAGCAGTTATATGTCCTTGGGTTCCACAAATTTTGCATCCTGGTTGCACTGCAGCTATGGTAGCTATAGGTTTAACATACATACTTTCTACTTTTTGGGTTAAGGCGTCCATCTTAGCTTTCATCATGTCAAGACAACTGACCTCATATATACCTCCTTTGGGCTCCTTTTTCTCCACTGATGTTCGTTCCGTCCCCCATTGGTAATGGTTTTGGGCCATACCTTCAATGAGAGCGCAAGCTTTGGGGTAAGGTTTGTTCATCAACGCACCACCAGCGGCAGCGTCGATGGTCATCTTAGTGTTATAGAGAAGTCCATTGTAAAAGGTGTGGATAATCATCCATTGTTCTAAACCATGGTGTGGACAGGCTCTTAATAGTTCTTTATATCTTTCCCAAGCGTCGAAAAGAGATTCGTCGTCTTGTTGGGTAAATCTAGTGATTTGGTTTCGTAGGACAGCGGTCTTACTCGGTGGAAAATATCAAGCAAGGAAAACTTTCTTAAGGTCATTCCAAGTGGTTATTGAATTAGGTGGAAGGGAATCTAACCATGATCGTGCTCTATCTCTGAGGGAAAAGGGAAATAGTCTTAGACGCATCGCCTCAGGAGGACAACCATTGGCTTTTAGGGTATCCGCTAATTGGATAAAAACTTTTAAATGTTGGTTCGGGTTCTCAGTAGAGAGACCTACGAACTGATTTTGTTGCACTAATTGTAATAGAGCGGGTTTCAACTCAAAGTTGTGAGCTGCGATAGCTGGGATAACTATACTCGAGTGGGGTTCTTCATTATAAGGTAGGGTGAAGTCCTTAAGAGGTCTTTGGTTCTGTTCTCCGGCCATCGCTCTTCTAATCTTTTGTAGCAAAAGACGTGCGCGTGCGTATCTTTCGGGTTCTTTTATTGGATCTACTAAGTTACCAGTGCTGTGAGTTCTTCGCATCGACCGGTAGAAAGGTGCCTAAGTCTAGATGGTGTAACAATAAAGTTGCAATATTTGACATAATTGGTCCCTAGAAATGGAACAAAAAACTTGATCCGGTGTATAAGATCTAACTGCAAGTGCACAGCCTATCGTGTAGTTTTAAAAGATATCAATCCCACAGAGACCAATAGTCAAAGATCTATTGTTTCCAGTTGTTACGGTGTTTATCTAAGGTGAATGAAATAGTTAAAAGAAAGGAAACGAAATAAAAGGATTTAATAAAAACAGATGAATAACAATGTTGAAATGTAATTCACATCAATTGACAATGCTCTGATTGTCTTTACTAAGATAACTTATGGGGCAATGTTTCCTATTTAGAAAAGAACTAATTTAACAGGAACTGTTGCTTTCGCGTATTCAGAACCGAGTTTCACTCTCTAATTTATACCCTCAATTTGTCACATATGGAAGGCGCTTACCGCGTTAAAGTAGTAAACTCACTTTTAAGAAATTAGACTCTTAACTTAATAGAAAAGTGATTTTGATTGGAAAGTTTAACTAAAAAGGGTTCCTGGCTCTCGCTCAGGGAACCGGATCCTAGACCTATAAACGCATCCGCAAATAGTTTTAAAACCTCCTTCTAGAAAGGTTAAAGCTTCCTAATTAATTAACAAAGTGCTTTCGCGGTATTTGTTAACCAATGACAAACTAATTTTAGTCTTTAATGTCGGACGACTTTCGATCTTACTTGGCGTTTTCACTGCATCACTTTCGTGAAGGCAGATTAAAATAAGTTCAGAAAAATTGTGTTTAAATCCAAACAACCCACAAAGGTAATCTTAAGGAGACAACATGTAGAGCATCGTCTATTGATGATCCTCACATGTTAGCATTCAATAATTTAGCCAGACATGTTTAGGGAAAATAAAACATAGATGGTTTTGAGGGTAAAGGTAAACATAATGACGGGTAAAAATGTTATGAAATTAATTAAGACAAAGAAGACAAATGCGATTAAATAAGACAAGGAAAATAAAGGCAAGAAAAAGTAAATGTAAATGCTGAATGAAATAAAAAGCTGCTCCAAACGGAGTCTTGAATCTGATAAAAATTGCAATAACATGAAATAAATCTTGACGTAATGTAAATGACGGAAATAAAGTGCTTCGGAAATAAACAAGGTGCTCTAAACTTGATACAGACTTGATCGACGGTGCAATAATCATCCGGTGTGAAGATATTATTGCTTTAAAATTTGACAGTATTTTGGCTTAAGTTTGAATAAGCTTGGATACCCTGGAAAATGTCATGAAAGGGGTATTTATAGGAGTCTAAAACCCTAGAAATCACCAAGGAACCACTTCCAGGTCGTGGAGAAAATGTAGGGACGGCCGTTTGAGCTTTTCAAGGGTGACGACTGCCGCAGCCTCATGGCGACCGCCATGATCACAAAGTGGGAATGACTTGGTCATCCCACTAGTTGGTACATGGACCACCCATGACACCTCTAGGATGAACCCCATGGTGGTCGCCATAGGTGCAAGTCTGCTCCAATTCTTCACTTTTCGTCCATTTCACTTCGTTTCTTCGTCCACTGCTCCTATTTAGTAAATACCCTGAAATAAAGGAAAAACACTAGCATAATAGTGGAAACGAAATTAAACAATAGGAAAATATGCATAAGTCAAGTCAAATAAATGATAGTTTGATGTGTCATCAACGAAATGCGTGAGTTTGGAGCGATTTCAAGTCATTTTGTGTTGTAACAGATGAGTTTGATCATGATAAACAAGTTTATACATGTGATAAGTGGTCCCAAGTGAATTTAGGTCATTTCTAATTATGGGTCATGTACCACAAATGCAGACTCAGGTCACCTTGTTCATGCTTAGGCCAAATGGAACCAACTCGTGCATTTTGTGTTTTTCTTTAGGCAAAATGACCTTCTCATGGAGGAGAATACAATGCAATAAGAACCAACTCAGAAGGATGCTTGAGGTGAAAATGGCATGAGTTGAAAGTTGAGGTTGTGGCACTGGAAAAACAGGTTTGGCATTAGGTCAAACATGTCATGGACCTAGTTTTGTGCACATGTGGCCTTTGAGCAACTTCAAAAATTGATGGATTTAGAGGATGAATTGATTCTTGACCCTTGAAGAAAAGTTTTAGAGGACATCAAATGTGACATTTGGCTCAAAGAAAATCCCAAAAATGTTGAGAAATGAGAAAGTTATGGTGTTTGTACCAAGTGACATGCCATACTTGATTTTAGGTCAACCAAACATGTACCAACTTGAGATTTCTTTCTATTTCTTGCATCCAAAGGCCCAATGATGAACACTTGAATAGCAAATTAATTAATATTGATTCTACCTTGAATAATATTGATAATTTCTTGAGAATTGGATGAAGATGGCATGGAAATAAACACATGAACCATACTTGAATCAACTTTGAAATCATGCACCAAACTTGAACTTCTCTTGATCAAATGATGTTAAATGAATCTTGACATGAATGTGACCTAAGATTATAGGTCATGCCTTGAAGTGAAAGCTCTTGTGGCCACTTGTTGACCATACCTTTGCCTAAGGAACCCAAAACTCTAATTTAGAAACCAATCTTGATCCTTTGATCACAATCCCCTACCTTGCATAATAAGAAAAAGGAAACAACACATATTTTTGTATTTTGTATAAGGTTAGTGATGTTAGAATGTAAACAAGCTATAAGGTAATAAAGAAACACAAAGGTGATTGATGATCTCTCCCCAATGGAAAAACCAAAGATATGGGGTTAGGAGGATACCATGCTTATGATTTTGATGAAATGCAAATGATATGATAGGCGGAATCTTAGAGGTAAAATTAGGGTATGACAGATGCCCATATTTAAGTTTCTTCTATCCGAATATATGAATATTGGAAATCTTTGTATCGACAGGATTGAAGACATTTAAATACATAAGACCCGATTTTTAGCCCTAAGATGCCACACAATGCTTATGGTATGAATGTAAAAGAAAACAGACTTCACCAGAAATACACCACGGGGAACAAACTCTGCCAGGGATACTGCTGGAGAAAAATTCGAAGGGAGTCTACCGAAGAGACAAAACTCACTAGGGAGTGGAAATACACCACAAGGATTCATATTGGGGAAAAACCCAAAGTAATTCTAGAAATGAAAGGAGATAATGGAAACCTCTACTGGGGAAGCATCCAGCAAGGACAACACTGAGCTTACTAGGGAAAGAACTTGAGTAGTCAACTAAAAAAGGGAATTACTACCAACTCATAGTTGAAGGCAGTAAACAAGATAATACCGACTCATAGATAACGGTAAACAAACAAATAATACCGACTCATG
Organism: Lathyrus tuberosus; assembly: GCA_022829125.1. Taxonomy (NCBI): domain Eukaryota; kingdom Viridiplantae; phylum Streptophyta; class Magnoliopsida; order Fabales; family Fabaceae; genus Lathyrus; species Lathyrus tuberosus. The sequence continues at coordinate 5,619,270 of JALAZF010000312.1, read as the reverse complement.
GATGACGGTATACTACCAACTCATAGACGAAGGTACTGACATGATTTGAATTGATAACAAGCTTCCTATAACTTCCGGTCTTCAACCTGGAACGGGGTTCAACTTCTTCTTTAACCAAGTATTCCACTTGGAAAGGGTAATAAACCTTCCACGACTTTTGGTCTTCAACATGGAACGGGTCTCAGTTTCTTATTTAACCAAGTCTTTCAATTGGAAAGGGTACAAACAATCTTTCTTCGTCTTCTGGTCTTCAACCTGAAGCGATCTTCACTTGCTGGAGATTTAACTTTGATTGGGGATTGCAACAGGCTTCTCAAATAAAGAGATAACCACCTGTTGGGGAAACCATATGTTGTTAAGTTTAATACGTTAAATTACAACAAGCTTCTCTGTCAGAGATCGACTTAAAGAGATCGCCACTCACTGCGAAAATAAGGATTGATATGCCATGAATGAACAAGCTTCTCAAATAAAGAGACTTACACTTGTTATTGGAATAATCTCAGAGAGAGATCACTAGAACAAGCTTCTCAAATAAAGAGACTGCCACTTCTGCGCTTTCAGATGTTGTCATGTAGGATGTTTCTGCTTAATTGGACAAGGGCAAGCAAGTTGTCACTGAAGATCTACAACAAGCTGAAGACAGTGTGTCAGAACAACAAATTGTTGTTTCTAAAAATCAACAGGCTGCTGGAACTTCTTTTGGGGTGATTCCTGAGATTCTGAGGACTCTTGCTGAGATGAAAGAAGATAATGCTCTGGTCAAACAACACTTGGATAAGCAGGACTTTATGTTTGAGCTGATTTTCTCTAGACTTCCGCCTCCTCCTCCGCCACAGAACCCAAGCCCTTAGTTTTTAAATTTTGTTTATGCATTTTTGTATTATTATTTTTTGTTTATGTTCTATTTGTTCTGTACTATTGTGCCTTTGGGCAATTATCAATGAAGTTATGTTTCTTTTCTATGTCTATGTCTTTTTGATCAATGACAAAGGGGGAGAAACACATTAATTTTAATATATCTATGTTCGTGAATCAGAACCCAAACATTTTTTTAATGTTCTGCTAATAACTACTTCAAAGATATTTGTGTTAGTTTTTATCAGGGAAAATCAAGAAGAAGCTCTTGAAAGTTTTCAAATCAAAACTGAAGTTACCGATTTCTATTGAAATATTATACTCTCTGAATCTGAAGGGTTAACTTTATCGTTTGAGAAAAACCTTCAACAAGACATAACCGAGAATTAAGTTTTATGAATTTTAACCAGGTTCTAAAGCTCTTTCAAAAATATTTTAAATCAAGCTAAGATTTCAAACCAAGCTTTTGAAGGAAAGTTCATCAAAGTGTTGACTTTTACAACCAACTTTTCTGGATAAGTTCAAGCAACTTCTGAAGACAAACCAGATTCTGATAGAAGATCATTCTGGTTTTGCAAAAAGGTTAATTAAGAAAGTGTTCTTTTATTTTGATTTTATCTTTTTGGGATTGTATATCTCAGGGGGAGCTTTGTGCTTCTTCCTGATGTGTCTTTTTGTGATCACCATGTATAAATTGTTTATCAAAATACATATTTTTTCCATTATCAAAAAGGGGGAGATTGTTAGAATAAGATTTGGTTATGCATCTATACCTTTGAGTTTTGATGATAACAATGTAGTATTTGTGTGAGAACAACTTTTGTACCCTAATAGTTTGTTATTGTGTAGCTTTAACAGCCAGTTTTGATTCTAAGTATATGATGTGCAACGTTATCAATTTCTGAATTTTGTGTTCTAAAATTCGCTTCTGCGCTGATTCACTCTTAAGAAGCTTCTGGAAAGACGTTATGTTGCTGCTGCAATGATATCTCCGCTTCTGCTTCTGGATGTGACTCTGATCATCAACCTTCTGAAGAATGGCAAGCTTCTGCAGTTTGTTTAGCAAGATGAAGACACTGAAGATCTCAAGCCAGACATTGAGGCAGTCGAGGTTTTGACTGAAGATTCTGGAGATCTTGATTTCAGCTGTGTGATTCTTCTTTTCATGCTTCATCAGCTTTTAGTCAGAAGCCAATGAATTTGAAGATAAGATCAAGAGGATGCATGATCAAATAGTATATGGTACAAAACTAAAATATTCCTTCCACAAACCTGAAATTGTGGGCGAAGGACTGTACTATTGTTCACACCTGTCACTAATCCGTTACTGGACAACTACATTTTTTAGTATTCCTGATTTTCCCTCCAACGGTTCCTTTTTCATGCTATATAAAGAGGACTTGGAGACTTGAAGAAAAAGAGAAGAGGCCAAATTTACAAGATTGTTTCTACATGAAAATCTCTTAACTTTGTGCTTTCTTTTCTTTAAGTGTTTGTATTTTATTTGTGTAAAATCTACTTGTGTAGAAGCAACTTGTAACACAAAATTCTTATTCAAACTTGTTGTTTGATTTTCCTTAAGGGACCAGTTGGGTCAGAATCCTTGAGAAGACTTTGACAGTTTGTCATTGTGGTTTACTAGTCACCAGTTGTTGCTTGTGCATTTGTAATCAGTTGATTATAGTGGATTAAGTCCTTGTGTATAAGGTGAAATCACCTTGACGGGTGGACTGAATTGACTTTGATTTTCAAGTGAACCAGGATAAAATTCCTTGTGTCTTTCTCTTTTCAATCTTTTGATTGTGCTGAGTTTTTTAGTTTATCGAAAAAGATTTTGTTTTAAAAACCCAATTCAAACCCCCTTTCTTGTTTTTTCTCACCTTTAGAGGTAAGGGATAAGTGGATTCAGGAGAAGAGGGAGATTTTGTTGCAGCAGGTGCGGGAGAGTGTCTAGAAGTAGCAAGATGAGCGGGAGAGGTTGGTCGAGGATGAGCGAAAGAAGTCGAATAAAGAAGAGCTTGAGAATATGTTCGAGAACTGTACTCACGATGTGCTTGAGGTATAAGTATAAGTTAAAAAAAGTTGTGTTGTATGTTTTTATTATTATTGTTTGCATATTTTAATTTTTGTATTGTATTTCTGTTATTTTTATGATGCAGAAATTGAATTCATTGGGTCTACTCAGCCAAACAATTTCAAATGCTCAATTGTATATTCATGATAAAGTTGTGGGTGGTACAAGCACGAAAGAAAGTTGTTCTTCCCACCAGGACAATATTGAAACCACACCACCACAACTTGATAACACTAAGAGACTTTCAATTTATTAGATAGTATTCCAGACATCTGCGAGAATATTAAATTGAGTCATGATCCATATCAGTTTTACGTACTTCCTAAGACTTCTATTATGGAATTTTTAAAGGAGGATGAATGGCTAGACAATACCATATTACAATTGTGGTGCTCGTAGGTATTTTTTTTGTTGATTTCTAATCATATTCATACTTACTCATACTTTAACATAAATATTTGACTCTTACAGTTTCTTGCATGAGATGTGTGTTGAAAGGAATTTAAGAAAATATTTTTTCATAGATCCAGGGCACATTAGCCTTCATGGTGGTATGGTAGCAAACAATATCACACTTTACGTACAACATAAGTTGTTGAATGAGAACAAAGAATGTTATTTGGCCCCGTTTTTTCGCCCGTAATTATATATTAATTTGTGTTTTCATTTATAAATCAATGTTATACATATTATTAATTAGTTTGAATGTTTATGCAGTAATCAAATGAAACTAATTATTATATGTCCGAAGCACAATGTTGTATTTATACTTTGCGCACTTGAAACTTAATGAAGTTATGATTAACACTTTGAGTGGGTAAGTGCTATTATTTTTAATACTCAAATTTTACCTTTAGTTTTGATTATTTTTTTATTCATGTTTAATTTTAACCGACATGTGTAAAGTGACGGAGAGATACAATGCAATAAAATGTAATGTACTTGGTAGAAAGTCAAGGTTCTATCACCCAAAAATAAGTATATTCCATGTGATTTTTGACATTATTTTATTTGAGTTGTGAAAATAATCTGATAGTCATTCTTGTGGATACTATGTTATGAGACAAATGTTTGATATTGTCTCCGGAGATATTACAAATGGATGGACTAAGCTTAATGTATTGGGTTAATCCATATACATGTAATTTATTTATATTTCTTAAGTTAATGTTATTGTTGTTAGCTTATCATAATTTAAATTTTGTTATAACTATAGGAGTTTAATGACATATCATCATTCTCACAAGAAAATATAGATGACATCCGATCACGTTGGGTCAGTGTCTTCTTATCTTGTTATGAAGCTCAACAACAATAGTTTTTCTTGGTTGTTATAAGCTTAACTTGTATATATAGATAGGTTTTGGCATTTTTATGTGCAAATATGCGAATTTTGTATTTTTTTATGAGAACAATGTAAATTTATACATTTGGTTTTTAAAACAATGTAAATTTAGTATTCATTGTTTAAAAGATTTAAAATGATCTAATTCCGGTTCTGTCAATATTTTGTAGTTTATGTGTAAAAAATAATATAAGTCAGTCAAATTGAGATTTAAAAAAAATTATATTTGGCAATAGATAAGATTTAACCCCTCGGATATTAATTAAAACCGACGCCCAACATAACTTATTACCTTGGATTTTAATTAAAACTGATGTTGGGCTATCCCTCCTATTTGGAGAGGCCCAAATTAATGTGGGTTAGTGACCCATTTGTTTCTATGCCTTTGTTATTATCCAACAAAGAGAATTAGGTTAATTTTAGCCATTGTGTGTGAAATACAACAAGAAAAGTAGAGAGAAGAGTGAAATCTCGCAGCCCTATTTCAGTACAAAGCAGTTCCACTAAATTGGAGATTGTGAAAAATCCAACGGTCGGATCGCCTTGAAATTTTGACACAACGTTCATGGGAGCACATTATGATCAATTTTCATTGGATTCAGAGCTTTCTAAGTCAGTCTGTCGAGTCCATCTTTGAGGTCTGAATTTCTTAGTGTTTTAGGTTGTTTTTTGTCTCTCTTGATTATTGTTGTATTCCAAGATTGATTGCAAATCTTGATGATGTTTATGTATGCCTCTAACTAGTGTTAGATAGAACCTTGCTTGTACTCATTGATTGATAATAGTGGAGGATTTAAGTGGCCTACGGGTCCCGTGGTTTTTTACTCCTAGTTAACGGAGGTTTTTCCAAGCTAAAATCTTGTTGTGTTATTTTATGTGTTTTGTTGATTGTCGTTACATTTGGTATTTGGGAGAGATTGTCTTGTTGGTTTAATCCGTTGTGTTTGTTGATTTCCTTCCAACAAGTGGTATCTAGAGCCGTGGTTTGATTTGTGTAACGATGGAGACGAACACATCTAGGATGGTGAGTTTGAATGGTTCCAATTATAATGTTTGGAAAGGAAAAATGGAAGATTTGCTTTATGTGAAGGGTTTTCACTTACCGGTTTTCTTTAATGAAAAACCCGATGGAAAGAGTGATGAAGAATGGACTTTGTTGTATAGACAAGTGTGTGGATATATTCGTCAATGGGTGGATGATAATGTTTTGAATCATGTGAGCTCGGTGACTCATGCTCGCTCTCTTTGGACCAAATTTGAGGAGTTGTATGCAAGAAAGACGGGAAATAATTAGTTGTTCTTGTTCAAGCAATTAATGTCATTGAGGTATAGTGATGGTTCACCAATGACTGATAAATTGAACATTTTCCAAGGGATTCTAAATCAATTGTCGGAGATGAATCTTACTTTTGATGATGAAACTCAAAGTTTATGGCTTCTTGGTACTTTGCCTAATTCTTGGGAGACTTTTAGGACATCCTTGTCTAACTCCGCTCCGAATGGTATCATCTCGATGGACTTGGCTAAAAGTAGTGTGTTGAATAAGGAGTTGAGGCATAAGTCACAAGGTTCTTCTTCACATTCTGAGGTGTTGATTACCGAATCAAGGGGGAGAAATCAAAGTATAGGTTCAAGTAATCGTGGAACTTCACGTGGTAAATCACAAGGAGACTCTAATAGATTCTCTCATATTGAGTGTCATCACTATGGAGAAAAAGGACACATAAAGAGGTATTGTCGTAAGTTGAAAAGGGAATTCAAGAAGAAGAGCTACAACAACGATAAAAAGGAAGGTAACAATAATGAAGATGTTGCTATTGTTGATGATTTCTTTATTGTTTGTGATAGTTGTATTGAGAATGTTAATCTATCATGTGATGAGATGGATTGGGTGGTTGATAATGGTGCTTCTACTCATGCAACCTCGAGACGTGATATTTTTCAACTTACGAGACCAGTGACATTGGGGTTGTTCGTATGGGAAATAATGGGCGAGCTAATGTCATCGGAATGGGAGATATTTGTGTCGAAACTAGCAATGGGACAACTCTAGTTCTCAAAGGTGTGAAACACATTCCGGAACTTTGATTCAATCTTTTATCCGTTGAAAAGTTGGATAACGAAGGATATGATAATTCTTTTTCGGGCAATGAGTGAAAGTTAAAGAAAGGCTCAATGGTGGTTGCTAAAGAAAAAAGGAATTCGAACTTATATGTCGTCCAAATTGGGGTTTCGAAGTGCTACATCAACACTTGTGACAATGATAGCTCATCAGAATTATGGCACAAACGTTTGGGTCATATGAGTGAAAAAGGTTTGAGCATTTTGGCAAAGAAGAATGTGTTGAATGGTGTTTTCGATGCAAAGTTGAGAAAGTGTTCACATTGTTTGGCGAGTAAGCAAAGGCGAGTTTCCTTTATATCATCCGAACCAAAGAGGAAATCGAAAGTGTTGGATTTAGTACATTCCGATGTGTTTGGTCCGATGAAGACACGGTCACTTGGTGGTGCATATTACTTTGTGACTTTCATTAATGATTGTTCTCGGAAAACATGGGCTTATACATTGAAAACGAAAGATCAAGTGTTAGATACTTTCAAGTCGTTTCAAGCATCGATTGAAAGAGAAACCGTTAAAAAGCTCAAGTGTATCCGAACCGATAACGGGGGAGAGTATATTGGACCTTTCGATAAGTATTGTCAAGATCAAGATATACATTATCAAAAGTCTCCTCCAAAGACACCACAATTGAATGGGTTAGCCGAAAGAATGAATAGAACTTTGGTGGAAAGGGTGAGATGTTTACTTTCTCAATCAAAGTTGCCGAAATATTTTTTGGGAGAAGCATTGAGCATGATTGTACATCTTTTAAACCTCACTCCATGTGTTCCGTTGAAGTTTGATGTTCCAAATCATGTTTGGAGTGGTAAAGATGTTACCTACAACCATTTTCGGGTGTTTGGATGCATGGCTTATGTGCATATTCTGAAGGATGAAAGATTGAAATTGGATGAGAAGTCGAAGAAATGTGTGTTTGTTGGGTATGTACTTAATGAGTTTGGGTAACGATTCTTTAATCCGATTCAACGAAAACTTATTCGTAGTCGTGATGTCGTATTCAAGGAGGATTATACCATTGAGGACATAGAAAAAGTTGAGAATAAAGATCTGATTTTTGAAGACGAAGAAATGGTTGATACGGACTCAACTACTATTGCTCATATCCCTATTACTTTCGAAGATGTTCCAATTGAAAATCAAGGTATGGATTTGAATATTGATAATGTTTTAAATCCTAATGACATTGTTGATGTAGGTGTTACAGAAGATGTTGTTGAAAATGAGGTTGATCAAGAGGTTGAAAGTGTTGAGCAACCAGTTGCTTCTAATGAGTTGAGGCGGTCTATTCGGGATAAAAGGCCTTCCGTTCGATACCCCTCAAACGAGTATGTTTTCTTACGATGGTGAAAAACCCGAAAGCTTTAAAGAAGTTTTGGAGGATGAGAACAAAAAGGAGTGGAGGGATGCCATGGAGGATGAAATGCAATCACTTCGTGAGAATAATACCTTTGAGTTAGTGAAGTTGCCAAAGGGTAAGAGAGCATTGAAGAATAGATGGGTTTATCGGATTAAGCAAGATGAGTGTACTTCTTAAAGAAGTTACAAGGTTCGCTTGGTGGTAAAAGGTTTTTAACAATGGGAAGGTGTTGACTTTGGCGAGATTTTTGCTCCGGTTGTGAAGATGCAATATTCGAGTGGTTCTTGGGCTAGCCGCTAGTCTTGATTTGGAAGTAGAGAAGATGGACGTGAAGAAGGCTTTTCTTCATGGTGATCTACGTGAAGAAATTTACATGGAGCAACCAGATGGATTCCGAGAGAAAGGCAAAGAAGACTATGTTTGCAAATTGGTAAAAAAAAGTCTTTATGGTTTGAAACAAGCACCTTGCCAATGACATCAAAAGTTCAACTCGGTGATGATTGAACATGGGTACAAGATGACTAAGGCCAATCATTGTGTGTTTTTCCGGAATTTCTCTGAAGGTGATTTCATTATTCTCTTGCTTTATGTGGATGATATGCTAGTTGTTGGAAATAATATTTCAAGAATTAAAGAGTTAAAGAACACTTTGAGTGATTCTTTTGCTATGAAGGATTTAGGAGAGGCTCAGAAAATTCTTGGTATTGAAATTGTTCGAGATCGAAATGAGAAGAAGTTGTACTTGTCACAAGAAAAGTATATGGAGAAAGTCCTTCGGTGTTTTAGTATGGATAAGGCTAAAGCGGTGAGCATTCCACTTGCTTCTCATTTCAAGCTTAGTCATAAACTATGTCCATCTACGGATGAAGAAAAGTTGAGTATGAAGAACATTCCGTACTTGTCGGCCGTTGGTAGTTTGATGTATATTATGGTTTGTACAAGACCCGATATTGCTCATGTCGTGGGAATGGTGAGTCGTTATCTCTCAAATCTGGGAAAAGATCATTGGGAGGCCGTGAAGTGGGTAATGAGATATTTGCGTGGCACTTCGAATTTGAGACTAACTTTGGGATGCAAGAAGCCTATGTTGGTTGGGTATACGGATTCGGATCTAGCCGGAAGCTTAGATGATCGAAAATCCACTTCGGGGTACATGGTGACTTTTGCCGGGGGAGTCGTGGCTTGGCAATCAAAGTTGCAAAAGTATGTTTCACTCTCTACTACCGAAGCCGAGTTTATAGCCATCACGGAAGCGTCAAAAGAGTTATTATGGTTGAATAAATTTGCAATGGAACTTGGTACGAAACAAGAAAAGTATGTCTTATTTTGTGATAATCAAAGTGTCATTCACTTATCGAAGAATTCCTCCTTTCACTCGAGGTCGAAGCATATTGATGTTCGTTATAATTGGATTCATGATGCATTAGATTCCAAGTTGATGGAGCTTGAGAAGATTCACACCGATGACAATGGTTCTGATATGTTGACGAAGGTGTTGCCTAGAGGAAAGTTTGAGTTTTATCGCATGGAAGCCGGATTGGTGTTGCCCTCCAACTAGTCGGTCGGGGAGTTTGTTGGGCTATCCCTCCTATTTGGAGAGGCCCAAATTGATGTGGGTTAGTGGCCCATTTGTTTCTATGCCTTTGTTATTACCCAACAAAGAGAATTAGGTTAATTTTATCCATTATGTGTGTAAAACAATAAGAAAACTAGAGAGAAGAGTGAAATCCCGTAGCCCTATTTCAGCATAGAGCAGTTCCACTAAATTGGAGATTGCACAAAATCAAACGGTCGGATCGTCATGAAATTTTGACACAACATTCACGACTCATAGGAGCACATTTTGATTTATTTTCATTGGATTCAGAGCTTTCTAAGTCGGTCTGTCGAGTCCATCTTTGAGGTCTAAGTTTCTTGGTGTTTTTGGATTGTTTTTTTGTCTCTCTTGATTATTGTTGTATTCCAAGATTGATTACAAATCTTGATGATGTTTATGTATGTCTCTAACTAGTGTTAGAGAGAACCTTACTTGTACCCATTGATTGATAATAGTGGAGGATTTAAGTGGCCTACAGGTTCCTTGGTTTTTTACTCCTAGTTAACGGAGGTTTTTCCACGCTAAAATCTTGTTGTGTTATTTTATGTGTTTTGTTGATTGTCGTTGCCTTTGGTTTTTGGGAGAGATTGTCTTGTTGGTTTATTCCGTTGCGTTTGTAGATTTCCTCCCAACAACTGAGAGGTAAAGTGGTGTGCGCTTCATAGTTTTGAAAATAAAAATTTGTTGTTACAAGGGATCGAATAAATGATCATTTCCATTATAACAATCGAGGGGTAAAGTGGAAAGTTTTCATGTCGTTCTTTGTTACCTCAGCAGTGTAACCGAGGTAAAAGTCATTTCACGTCTGAGGTGAGATGTGTTATTTGTAGTAGTGCTAGTTGCCAATGTGAAATGCATAAACATTCAAAATATTTAATAATGCGTATAAAATTGATTTATAAAAGAAAACACAAATTAATATATACTTACGAATGATAAAATGGTCCCATGTAGCATTCTTTGTTCTCATCAATCACTTATTTTGTATTTATGTTTGCATAGCGTTTAATATCCATTATTTAAATTGAATTTTGTGTGGGTATAAGAAAAAAATACTTTCTTAATTCTTTTTCAACACGTATCTCATGCATGGACCTAAACGTTAATGCAAAAGTCATATATTGATGTTAAAGTTTGAGAACAATGAATATATATTGAAATCACCATAAAAATTGTACTTACGAGCACCAAAATTATATACGGTTATGTTCAACCAATCATCTCCCTTCAAAAATTACATAACACAACTCTTATAAAGTATGTAAACTTGTTGTGGTCCATGTTTTTATTTAAAATTGAAGATGTCTGACATCTCCTCTATCATCTTTCGTATTCTTTGCACTAGCCATAACAATTTTCTTAGCTACTTTCTCAAGTATGTCTAACTGGTCTGAATTTGGGTGAATGAGTACACCCATTGATTTCAATTGCTAAATCATAAAAACAACTTCAACACAATACACAAATTTAAATGCATAAATAATAACAACAATATACAATACAAATTTTTTAACTTATGCTTACCTCTATCACATCGCAACTACACTTCTCCTCCATTTCTTCAGACAACTTCTCTCTCTCTCTCTCTCTCTCTCTCTCTCTCTCTCTCTCTCTCTCTCTCTCTCCTCCTCCTCCTCCTCCTCCTCAGTCAACCTCTCTTGCTTCTATTGGAACCTCTCTCACACTTCTTGCAACAACCCCTCCTGATCCTCCATATGCACGCTCTCACATTTATCTTGATTCACTCTCTCACGTGCCTCCTGAATCCACTTCTCTAGCGCCTTCTGAGTCCACTTCTCCCTCTCCACTTCTAATACTTTTTGTACTTTCTACCCCACCATTTGATCAACTATCTCTTCAATTTATTTCTCACAAATTACTTCATTACTTGTTTGCGATGGTCCAAAATATAACCTCGACTCAGCGCCTCTTCCAAGACCACAGGCACACATACCACGATTCTCGGTTCCAATCGCTTCTACCAAGATGTCATGAAGTTATCGTGGAACAAAGTTACTATATTTGTATTTTTCAACCACTAAATCTTACGACATATATAAAAGTTCATCTTTACCAAATCGAATTAAACTTAAATAAGTTATATTGAAAAAGGTATCTCCTTATAATCTTTTCAGCCACTTCGTGTGTAGAATATGATGTGAACTCACCTCCCGGTCTTTGACCTGCCCTCTTCCATTTATCATGGCATAATGGTTGAGATGAGTTACGATCAAGGATTCTAGAAGGATCTCCCAGCTCTAGTTCTCTTTGTTTTCTTTTTTCATTAATCATTTTTGTTCCATTTTATCATATCCTTCATGCGATAGTCTACGTGGATAAATATTTCTGGCTCTATTATCTTTTCCTTTTTGGCTCTTAGCCAAGACTTCTCAAGTGGTGCAAGACTCGACAAACTCCTCCCAAACGTTCTTGTCAATATATGAATACTTAATGTTTGGAGGCTCTAAGTTATCCTTTGGATTTGTAATATAATCATGTGTGAGTCGTATCTTAAAGCCCATCCAATGTTCACCATCATATCCAATCCATTTCTTTTTCAGCAAATCATCCTTTGGACTAATAAACACATCATATGTTTATATAATAGAGTTGATATTGATATTAAACAAAAAATAATAAATGGTCATCTATACTTGTAAACTAAATCATAAAATTTATAATAAATACTGTAATATTAGTTCATAATTTATCTTTTAAATCACCATCAATTTCGTTCCAATTATCTATCAAAATATTGACTTTGCTTCTACCTTGTACTGACATGTAACCCCTAAAACTATCAGCATGTTCACCATAAGCCTTACCAGTTCTTGGACAAAAATAACTGGGAAGCAAACACTACTTTTGTGGGCTTTTGTCACCTTGGTTAACATCGTGGCACCTCTAGTTTTTCTTTTGCTTTTAGTATTAGCAAGGGTTGTATGAGAGGTGTTAGTTGAATCGCCCATCTCTGTGTAAACCAAGAACTATATTACTCAAATCCACAAATCTTTGCTAAGGCACCTGATGCATATGAACTATACTATACTCATGGTACACTTCCTAAGAACATGCATTCAACATATTCTCAAACTAACATTATTCAAGAAAAACAATATTTTAAGAAAAACAACATTTTTATGAACATTTCAGTAGCTAGTACGTAACGCCATTTACTTAAACTAACACTATTTAAGAAAAACAAAACTTGTATCAACATTTTAGTGGTCAGTGACACCATGTTCTCAAACTAACACAATTAAAAAAAACAACATTTATATCAACATCTTTGTGGTCATTGGCACCATTTTCTCAAACAAACACTATATAAAGTGAGTCACGTATCGAAAACATGATGACAAAACTTCAACGAGTTAGGCTGGAAGAGTTGATGTTAGAAGAGAGGATGAAATATGAGTTTTGATGAAGATGAAAATCTCCTAGGATATTTTAAAGAGAATGACAATGAAACTAGGAGTGTTGGTAGATAAATGAAAGTTAGAGTATAGTTCTATGAAATATTCATGCAAAAGAACTTACACATTGGATTTTCGGAAAAACTAAGGGAATAGTTTAATTAAAAATTTAAAAATATAAAAATATAAAAGCGATATATTTTGGGAAATTCATTAAAATGATATTACCCTTCGGTTGAGCAAAGTAACCTAGGGATAATACAATTTTTTTTAAAAAATTAATAGAAAAATAAAGGCATTTGAAAATATTAATTTCATAATTCAAAATAAATAAAAAAATGGAAAAAGGAAAGGCGCCAACTGAAAAATGGTAACACTAGGTTACTAAGCTAATTGAAAAAAAGAAGAAGAAAATGAAGTAACTTGGATTTGAAGCGAGGTCCCTAGTAGATATATTTCATCGGTTTTGGGAATAACCGATGGAATAGGTTGTATATATTTTTTAAAAAAATTAATCATGTCTCTCCTAGGACATATACCTCGATTGTTGGTTGGTCGAGGTGAAATCTTTGTCATAAAATATATTATTTGTAGTAGTGGGGCCATCATCTTAATTAGCTCATCCACCTTTTTCTTACGAGAAATGGATGTGACAATCACTTCTTGGAGAGACTTTGACACCTGCATTAACTCCAACAAAACATTTCGACTAGCAGTGCTAGACATTGGAGGAACTTCGTGGATTTCACCTTCGTTTGTTAGATTAAAGTGTATGTTGGGAAAAAGGATGTCTGGAACATGAGTCACAACAAACATTCGATAACTAAAGGTCAATGAGCTAGCCCCAACACCAACATTATCCTCACTACTTATGATATATGGCCTTTCGCTAATATCAATGCCAGATATGAGAGCAAGAAATCCAATAGGTAACTTGACATCATACAACTCATATTGCTTAAGAACTTGTTCAAAGACATATTATCCAAAATTAAAAACTTCTATAATGTGTATCTGATCTATAAGTTTAGCTAAGGATGTTGTAATACATGAGTTGTGGTTTGTTGGAGCCCAATTTGCGACACCAATCCTGTTCAGGATTGCAAACTTCACACTCAAACTAACAATGGGAAACAACCCTTTACGAGGCCAGTCTTCATATGCTCCTCCAGTAATTTCCCTCACAAGTATTCATTAATGACCACAAGAGACAAACCAATACAGCAGCCATGAACATGAACTTTTCTATAGTCTTTATTATCAACTTTGTTGAAGTCTATGGGGATATGCACGATGAACTCCTTCACTAGCTGTAGATAAAATGGACTTAGACCAATGACAATTTTCATGACCTGAGCATCTTGCAGCAACTCATTAATTTCTCCACACTTCAGATCCTCGTCTGATAGCTCTCTCGTAGGGGCTATCCTTCCATAATAAACATATTTCCATTTTAATACACTCTCCTCATAGTGGAAGGAAAGTTTGTCTATATGAGCAAGAGGAAAATTAGACGACATCTTCTTCCCACCAACAATCTTTCTATTATTCTTCACCGGTTCAACCACAAATTTGTCCAAAAAGTCATCCTCATCATCTTCAACAACCACCACACCAACCTTGCTTTTAGAGGTGGCCTTTTTCTTGGCATTAGATTTTTTTACAACTGCAACACCCTTCATCTTCTTGTTTCCTAATTTTTCCTTCTTAGCAGTCCTATTAGGTTTAGTTTGAGTGGATACCCGTTTGGTGGGTGTCTTCTTAGGTTTGAAAGCCTATTTCTTATTGTATGCCTTCTTTTCGCCTTTCTTAACAGACTTCTTTTTCTTAGTATTATCATGATCAACATCTTTTGCAGCACAAGTCTCAACAACTTCATTCACTTGGTTATTATCACGTTCATAATTGCTAGTATTGTCTTGAGGGTTGGTGGAAATAATATTCTCTTTATCTTGATCAACATTGTTCTCAAAATTCAAATTATCATTCTTCTTTTGAGTTTGAAATTCGGTCTCCAACATGCCAGATTGGTTGTCCGACACATATTTACCAGTATCTTGATTACCCAAGCTATTTTCCTGAGTTTTATTACCAATAGCCACTTGGACTTCCTCCCCTATAGTGTCCACAGTTTCAGTATCACTCTCCATCTGATATTCCTCATTAAAAACTTCATCTTTGCCTGATCCTTCATTATTATCACTAACAATAGTATCTTCAGACTATTTGTCTTCAGAATGAGGCATGTCAACATCATTCTCATAATTCACTTGAATTTTTTGAGCCTCCACATCACTAGAGTCCTTAGTATCTAATGATAGTCATTAATAATGCCATCTAATAAGGTATATATGACTAGAACATCAAAATTAGCATCTTCTTCGTGATCATTGTTCAAAATCTTATACATACTATCAACCTTATAGGATTCATCATAAGCATGAATGGATTCTAGTTGTCGTGGATTCAGCCTTTCCTATTTTGACTTCACAAAAGGTGGAAGTTACTTCCTTGAATAGGGAAGAAGATCACTTCTTCATCAGAACTTATCGGTCCACCTTTGGCTGGGATCTAAGTAATGCTAAGATTAGAGACCATCTCGGTCCATGATATATATTTCGGGAGGACGACATACCTCAAAAAAGTACCGGTATTGTGGAGACGACTAATGCAAGCAAATATAGTTGGGTGAATTCTGAAATATTGGGAACCCTTTCCGCTTTAGATAGTCCTTCGGCCGTGAGAGAGGCTAACATATATATGGGTCGTTCTTTTGATTAGTTGGTTCTTCCCGTGGAGTAAGGAAAAAGGATTTATAGAATGTTTGGGGAATGTTGTATCCCTTTCAATGAGTGCATGTTTACTCGGATAAAATTGAGGTTATCCCTGACCGAATTTAAACAGGAGGTGTTAAGATTCTTAAATATTGCCCCTTCACAACTTCATCCCAGGGCTTGGGCTTTGATAAAGACGACTTAACTCTGGACTGACTCTTGGCTTTGGAAGCATTGAGGGGGGAATATTTAAGAACCTTACCACCCCGTATTCAAATTCTCCTAGGGACAACCACAACTTTACCCGAGTAAATAGACAATTGTTGAAAGGGATTGAGCATTCCTTGGACCGCTAATATTCCTTTTGCCTCACTCCACAGGAAGAACCAACCTATCAGAATGACGACCCACTTCTATGTTAGCCCCCCTCATGGCTACAAGACTATCTAAACTGGAGGTGGTTCCCAATATTTTGGAATTCTCCTAACTATATTTGCTTGCATCAGTCGACTCCACAAGATCGATACTTATTTATTGTATCTCATCAGTTTGAAAGATATATCATGGCTTGAAATTATCGATACTAATAAACTAAAACCCAAGCTCGAGATTATCTTTAATCTTAGCATTACTTAGATCTCGGCCAAAGGAGGATTGATATGTTTTTATGAAGGAGTTAGCTTCTTCCCTATTCAAGGCAATAACTTCCACCTTTAGTGAAGCCAAAATAGGAAAGATTGAATCCACGACAACTACGGAAGGAGCAGGCGCAGAACTAGCTGCACATTCACTTCAAGCATCGTCGTAAAAAAAGAAGAGCTTTGAAAGAAGATCCTTTAGATGTTTTCCTATCTAGAGAATTACTAGAGAACCTTTCTGACTCAGAACTATGAGGCCTATTTACAATAACTGGAGTAAAATTACTAGTAATTAAAAGGTTGACATCTAAATTAGCGGTGCTTTTTTTTCTACTTAAGGAAGAGGAACCACTACTCCAAAAACCACTATACATGTTTACAAAATGAACATTTATATGATCCATAACGAACATAAAGACTGGGTATGAGAAAATAAGGTCAAGGTAAGAATGGTACCTGTAGAGAGTGGGAGAAGGTGAAAAGAGTAAAGAATAAATGCAAAATGAAAAGCTCTATTTGAAATGAAAGAGAATTCTCAAGAAAAGGCTTCTAAAAAAAGAAAGGAAATTGTTCTCACAAAAGGGGAAGTTGGCTTTCAGGAATGGTGAAAAATTTACCAAAAGACCTAGGAAAATCTTATATAGAGGAAGCAAGCAGCGAGTCAAATAAAAAAGAATATGTAAAGTTAAAAACTAACGGCTAGATTTTACCTTCGAAATGCAAGCGAACTCAAGTGCAATTGAATGCTTTAGAGAAGAACATCACGCCCTAAACTGCAAACCTAAGGCCACATGCTTTAAAAATGACGAAACCTCTCAATGATGGGAAATGTATTTAATGCGTTTGTTCTCCACTACTTTTTGCAACTACCTCATGGCCTTCCCATTTTTTTAATGGTTGACGGTGTTAACGAGATGTCTGTCCAAAGGACTAATATTAATAAGATCTGGATATCAAGTCCAATAATGGAAAGCCTAAATAAAATTATGTATTTATTAGATTTAAAGTACATTTTTTGTTCTCATACTTTTACTTCACTCATTTTAGACTCTATAATTAATTTGGCGTTTGAATACTAACCTTATAAGTACAACCTTAGCACAACCTTATCAAAAATTTGCACCACCACATTAAGAGTTTATCATCACCGAACAATCACAACTTTGGTTCCAAGAGGAAACATATATCAAATTTCTATAAAAATACACTTAAATTTAACGTTATTTTAAATATGTTTTAATAAAAATCATTCTTTAAATAATCTTTTTAGGAAACTATGTTATTTTAACTATGTGTTAATTTTCAATAATATATATATATATATATATATATATATATATATATATATATATATATATATATATATATATTCTGTATGCTAAAATTAATCTTTTAACTTATAAAATACAAATTTAAAAACTTTTATTATTTAAAAAATTCATAGAAATCATTTTTAAAATAAAATAAAATATTTATTAAAAATAAAATAAACAGGCTCATAATACATGACATTGAAGATGTATAACAAAATCAAATTTAATTTGACACGATTTAGAACCCGTTTGTTTCAGCTTTTTTTGTTCTAATGAATTTTATATTGCTCCAAATTTTTGTTTAAAAAATTTATACAAACAAAATTTTCACAAAAGTTACGAATGAAATTTCATTTGAATAGTTTTTATTAAAATCTTACTTTAAGTATTTTTTATTTTATTGATTTTTCTTTTAATATCAAAAATTTAAAATTGTGATAATTTTTTTCAGATACAACTTTTTAAAGAAAATTGCGATTTCAACTATATTTTAATTTTTTAATAATATATATTTATATTATAAGATATCAAAATTATTTTTTTAATTTAAAAAAAAACTTTAATATTTTGAATTTTTTTTCAATAAAAATCATTTTAAATAATATTTAAAAAATTATATTAATATTAATATTGTAGATGTAAAAACCAACTTCGTCCATTTGCGAAATTTCATATACAGTATATCTTAAGTTCTTAACACATTAACGCAGATGCAAAAAAGAGAAAAGTCACTCGCCGTATTAATATATTAGTATAATAAATATTTTTGAAATATTAACGCACATGTATAAAAAGAAAAGTCACTATATTAATATAGTAGTAGAATGGACTTTTTTGAAATATTAACGCACATGTATATAAAGAAAAATCACCATATAGTAGTATAATGGATTTTTCTGAAAAATTTACGCATGACTAAAAAAGAAAAGTCAGAAGTTCGTAATAAATTCTAGAGGTAATACAGATTCTGATTTTATGCGGTTGCATTATGAGACAGTTTTCCGCTGTTATATATTTTATCAGATGTGGATATTTCCAATGTGAAATTTATCATTGGTCAGAATTGTATTATTCAATGAAAAGATACTACAATCTATACTAGTATAAGAACAGAAACAAAAACATGGGAAAAAGAAATCCTAATTAATGTGAATTATAACTACTATTTTATTACTTCCCACAAGCTAGACATTGGATGGAGGAAAAGCCTAGCTTGTCAAGAAATGAAAAAAACACATGTGCAGAAAGTAGTTTTTGTCAGAAAATCAGCTAGTTGTGCAAACTGTAAGTTCTGTGGTTTTGAATTGGCAACATTTTTGGTAAAACATGATGTTAGTAAGATGTTAAACTAGATGTTCTGCTATGAGAGTCAGACATCATGTTCAACATGATGTTGTGACATGTGCCAGGACATGTTATACCAGAAAGTTAGGGCATGATTGTTTTGGTATTTTACGTGTGAGTTTTGAGTGTGTCTTATGTCACTCGTTTGCGTTATCCAAGGAGGGATATTTTGGGAACTTCTGTCTTGATAGATTATGTTGGTTTTCGTAAAAAGGATCTTTCAACCTTTTTAGGAAACTTTGTATTTTGTTCCTATTATTGTGCATGATATTATGCAATTGATTTAAAGCTGATTCCTGGTGATTTGCGCTTCAAGAAGCCCAAGCCCACGAGGTCTGAAGGTTATTTAAAGAAAGGAGGTAAACCTATTGCAACTTGGACATTGCGTGGATTTGAAGAATTAGGATTAGCCGTGTCTTGGTGGTTCTTTAGGGTTTAGTGTGTTTTGTTTGTATCTCACTCTTGTATCAGGTTTGATGCATTGAGTTGACTGATTGGTCATTGTTAATTGTTCACTCTAAAGCTTTTAAGCAAGAGTGTATTGTTTTTAGTTGAAGCTTTTAAGCAAAACTAAGTATTGTCTTAGAAGTGTGTCACTTCTATTTTGGTGTTGTTGAATTGTCACTGGTTTGTGACTAGTAGGAAGTGAGAGGGGGATCTCATATCTAGAGGGTGTCTAGGTAGAAGTTGCACAAGGTAGTGATTAGGTGATAAGTTGTAAACGGAGGAGTTTATCTTTGAACTAATATTGTCATAGTGAATTTCCTTCTGGCTTGGTAGCCCCCCAGATATAGGTGAGTTACACCGAACTGGGTTAACAACTACTGGTGTTATTTTTTCTTTCTGCTATTTAAGTTTTTGCATATTTACATGTGTTATCAAAGTTTCTTGATCCCAGTGTTGTGACATCTGTCTTGACATCTGGTATCTGCGTGCCAAAATTTCATAGACGAAGAAATAGGAAATAATTTGATGACCCCGGCTTCGAGTTTTCCCTGATGAGATGGCAGTCGATCTCAATGTGTTTGGATCTTTCATAGAATGTAGGATTGTGTGCGAGGTAGATAGTTGAGCGATTGTCACAGTAGATGGATGTGGATTTGTTGAACTGAATTCCAAGGTCTTTGAAGAGATAATGGAGCCATTGGATCTCACATGTGAGGGCAGCGAGAGCGCGATACTCGACTTCAGAACTGGATCTTAAAATGGTATTTTACTTTTTGGATTTCTAGGATATGAGAGATTTGCCCAAGAAAATAGCAATTCCAGTAGTTGATCTTCTTGTGGTCGGATAAGTCGGCCAATCGCTATCTGCAGAACCAAAAAGTGTAAAGTTAGAAGTAGCAGGATAAAATAATCCTTGTGCAGGATTTGATTTTAAATATTAAAGTATCTTGTTAGCAGCTTTAAAGTGATTTTTGAAGGGTTAGAGACAAATTGGCTCAATAGTTGTACAACGAAGGAAATATCGGGACGAGTTGTGGTGAGGTAAATTAATTGCTCTATGAGGCGCCTATATCGGGTCAGATCATTAACAGAATCAGTAGCAGACAGTTTAAGTGATAAATTATATTGAGTAGGACAAGGTTTTGAAGCCAACATACCTGTGCTATTGAGAAGGTCTAGAGTGTAATTGTGTTGGTTCAAAAAAATACCTGTTGACGAACGAGCCACTTCAAGTCCAAGAAAGTAGCGCAAGGGACCTAAGTCCTTGATACAAAACTTGTCATTAAGAATTACTTTAACATGTTTGATTTCATTGATGTTGTCACATGTTAACACAATATCGTCTACATATACAAGTAATGCAGTTAAGCTAGTAGTATCGTGTTTTATAAAAAGCGAATAATCAACATGGGAGTGGTGATAACCTAACGATATCAAAGTGTCGGATAACATAGAATACCACTGTCTGCTGGCCTGTTTGAGGTCATAAAGACTCTTGTTTAATTTGCAGACTTTGGTATGAGGTGATGAATGAAGAGTAGTGTAGCCTCGAGGTATGGTCATGTAGACTTCCTCATGTAAATCGTCGTGAAGAAAGGAATTATTGACATCTAGTTGTTCTAGATGCCAATGTTTAATAGAGGTCAAGGATAGAAGAGTTCATACAGTTGTTAATTAGCAGCGGGAGCAAATGTGTCAAAATAGCCGATGCCTTCTTGTTGTGTGTATCCCTTCACAACGAGATGTGCTTTATAGTTGTCAATAGAATCGTCAGCGAGATATTTGATATGGTAAACCCATTAACAACCAATAGGCTTTTTATTGGGTGGAAGATCATCTATCGTTTATGTTTTGTTAAGCTCAAGAGCTTGTAATTCAAATTGCATAGCTTGCAGCCAGCAATCATGTTTGCAGGATTGGGTATAGGTAGCGTGTTCCTTGTTTGAAGAAATAGTAAGGAAAAAGTTTTTATACTTAGTGTTGCAATTTTTGTAGTTTAGAACAGAGGAAAGATGAAATTTGGGAATGGTCTGTAAGGAGGGGGTGGTGTGATTGATGATGTTACACTGGTAGTTAGATACATATGAGAATTTCTTGGTAGTCTGAAGAGATTTTCGTTATGGTTGGGGAGGTAGAGTAGGAATGGGAGGGTTGTCGTTGGCAGTAGAGGAAGGTGGGGGGAGAAAGGAGTTTGGGGTGGAGAGGTAGGTTAAGGTTGAGTGGGAAGGCAGGGCTGATGAGAATCATCGAAGGGTTCAAGGTTTATGGTTGTGGGATCGAGGGTGGTTATAGGGGACAAAGGGCGATGGTCATGTGCTTGAGTGAAGGGATAAATAGATTCATAGAAGGCGACATTCCTGGAAACAATAAAACGGTTTGTGACAAAATCATCTAATAAGTAGTCTTTAGTACCTTGATGATATCCTAGAAAAACACAATTATGAGATCGAGGATCAAACTTTGTTCTATTTTGTAAAAGGGTAGAAGCGCAGGCGAGGCAACCAAAACTTTTCAGAATGGAGTAATCCGGATTTGTGTTATGAAGTAAACAATAAGGTGTGTTGTTATTTAAAAGTGGTGAAGAAAGTCAATTAATTAAGTGAGTAGCATGAATAACAGAAAGATGCCAAAAAAATTTAGGGAGATTGGCTTGGAAGAAAAGGGATCTTGCAATGTTAAGGATATGTTGATGTTTCCGCTCAACAATGCCATTTTGTTAAGGGCACTCAACATAAGACCTTTGATGCAAGATTCTGTTGGTTTGATAAAAAATGTTCATTAAGAACTCTTGACCATTATCACTACGCAAACATTTGAGTTTTGTAGAAAATTGATTTTTGATGAAAGTAAGAAAATTATGTAAGTGTTTACGTGTTTCACTTTTATGAGTCATAAGAATAACCCAAGTGAAGCGAGTGTAATCATCCACAAGTGTAAGGAAATAATGATGGTTTTGAATGGAGGGGGTTGAAATAGGTCCCCGTATGTTTGCATGAAGAATATCAAAAGGCCTAGAAGAATCGCTAGTGCTATCAGTATAAGGCAAACTTTTTGTTTTGATAAATGTCATAAATGACAAGGAGAATCTTTATTAGAACAGTAAACAATATCAGTATACTGAGTAGCCAAAATTTTATGAACAGAGGGGGAGGGATGCCTTAAGCGTCTATGCCAAAAAGAAGAAGTAAAGTCAGAAACAACATTGCTACTAAAAAGGGAGAAAGAGGGATGAAGAGTGTCCTGAGCTTGAAGAGCATAGAGGTCTCCATAATGCTTAGCTAAACCAATCATCCTCGTGGAGTTTTTCTACAAGATAAATCAGTCCTTATTAGTGAATGTTAGGCTACAAGCAGAGGAATCAATAAGTTTGGATGCAGAGATTAAGTTAACATGGAAGGTATGAATGTAATAGACATTATATAAGATTAGAGTGTTAGAAAGTTGCACAGTTCCTGCAATGTTAGTAGAGATAGTATTTCCATTGGGAAGTTTCATGGTAATAGAAGGCACAAAAGAATGAAATTTGAATTTGTGAAAGTTTGGAATAATGTGATGAGTAGCACCTGTATCGATTACCCAATATACATGTGACTTAACATCATTTGAAGGAGTAACTGAGTTGACATGAGAGGGAAGGAAACACTAGGTTGAGTAGTGCTATCCTGAGGAAGAGAATGAGTGAGTTGATGTTGTTGGAGGAGTTGGAGAATCTGTTGGTATAGGTGTTGAATGGAAGACAAAGATTATTGGGAATCTTGTTGAGAGATCAAAGCATTATCACTGGATTCAGCAGCATTGTTGAGAGAAAGTTTTGAGCTTTTGTAATTGTAGTCAGGGGGATAACCGTACTTCATGAAGCACATATCAACGGTGTGGTTGTGTTTTCCGCAGTGACTACATGTGCGCTATAGCCCATTACCACGACCTGGAGAAGAACGACCATGACCTCGAGAAGAAGCTCCCCCCAAAGCAGTTGCAGGATGGAATTGCATTGCTATAGAGGAAAGATCAGCAGAGTTAGAAATAAGAATGGTGGATCTGCGTTCTTGACCTAAAACCATAGAAAAAGTTTTCTCCAAAGATAGAAGAGGTTCTATAAGAAATATCTGAGAACGAACCGTGGAGAAGGAATCACGAGGCCCTTAAGGAACTTGAGAACACGATCTTGAGATTTATATTTGCAAAGATCAAAAGCTTCTCCACACGTACGAGGGATTGTGCAAGTGCAATCACGGGTTGGGCGAAGTGAATCGATATGTTCCCACATGGAAGTGAGTTTGGTTAAATAGCTTGAAACGTCCAAGGTGCTTGACGAAGATTAAGAAGATCATCTTGAAGATCTGAAACTTTGAAGATGTCGCCTTGAGAAAACCTTGATTCTAGATTTTTCCATACTATGTAAGCTTAATCAATACACAAAATTGATTGTGCAATGTTTTCAGAGATTGATCGTTGAAGCCACAAAAGGACCATATTATTACAGCGGAGCCATGTATCGTGCAAGAGATGACCATGAATAGGTCCAACGAAGGTTCCATCTATAAAGCGAAGTTTATTTTTCGATAGCAATGCAACTTTCGTAGATCATGACCAAGAAAGATAGTTTGTATGATCAAGAAAGGGGGTGGCGAGGGTGAGGGAAGGGTTTTCGTTGGGGTGAAAATAATAGGGGTTTGAAGGATTGGTGGCGAAATCGGCGAAAGGAATGGCCGCCATGAGAGGAAAGAAAAAAGGTGGTGATGAAGGATGTTGCAAGATTAGGGTTTTGCAGAAAGAAAGAAAGAAAAAATTGAGGAAGAAGAAAGAGAAAGGTGATGTATTAGAGGAAAAAATAAGGAATCTGGGAGAGGAATAGAGGAAACGACACGTGGAGGGGAAAGAGAAAGAAGAAGAGGATAATGGCGCGTGAGGAAGAAAGAGAGTTTTAGCCTGATACCATATCAAATGTGGATAATTCCAATGTGAATTTTATCATTTCTAAGAATTGTATTATTCAACTTAACTATTGGTACACGAAAAGATACTACAATATATACTAGTACGTGAACAGTAACGATAACATGGGAAAAAGAAATCCTAATTGATGTGAATTATAACTACTATTTTATCATATACTTAGCGTGTGTTTGATTTTATGGTAAAATGTATTGATTTTAAATAAATTAATTTTGAAATTATGTTTTTTAAATATATGAGATAATTTGACCAACTTATTATACCATAATAAAAGCACTATGATAGCAAGAATACATTTAAAAAAAAAAGCATTAAAGATTACTAAGAATAGTTAACACAAGTTAGTGCAAACATCACTAACATTTGAGGGACACTCTACCTAAGAAAGGAAATTCATCATTCTTATAGAATTAACACAAAGTGTCTTAGGTAAACAAGTCTATTTCTCAATGTTTCTCTTCTTAATTATACCCCTAGTATCTTTCTATTTAAAAATTTCCATAAATATGAGAACCCCTCTCACTTTCTCTAAATCACTAACCGTAGTGATCAACATCAATAAACATAATGATTCAATGTTGAATATACAACTTAACTAAACAAACTAACAACTATGCTTTATGATATAAATTAAGCAATAGTGTGGTGTACAAGATGTGCATCATAAGTTGAGTATTAAACACACACACATATAACAATTAGAGTAAAACATCAGGAGTAACACAAACATCAGCAACATCACACATCAGCGCAAACACACAACAACAACAGAAGTTAGTAGCACAAGTCAAAAGTAAAGCAATTGCTACACATAGTCAATGCTACAGAACATTCAGTCATGCAATCATTCATGATTAGTTAGTCATGCATGCACAGACAGTTAGTAGTTAGTAGTCAAGATTCAAAAGCTATTACTATTACACAAAGAAATTAACACACACAATCTCACATAGTTGAGGGCTAGATGCTTCAACATGCGTGCACACAGATTCAGAACATGAGTTAGTACAAGTCAGTACTTAGCACATCAAAGTCAGACAACAAATGTCAACACTCATACACCAAATATTCAAATTCAGTAGTCAGTAGTCAGAATACACTACCTCTACACACTATTACTCCCCTTTTTTCACCAAGTTGGCAAAGTCGCCATAGTAAGTTAAGTTCATGTTAGCCAACACCAATGTCAGTATGTTAGTACCTACACACAACACATCAAGAGTATACAAACATCAACCATAATGAGGACAGATGTTGAACAAAATGTTAGATCATCAGGACAATTATTGGTAACAAAACCCAAAACACATATGAGTGCAACTGAAGTCTTCATAATACAAGGTTATTACATAACCACGAATATAAGCCTAAAATTAAAAGGCCACAACTTGATGACATCAATTTTTTGAGCTGGAATCTTCTGCTTCACTTGAAGATTCTGAGCTACCAACTTCTCCATCACCAGCAGATTGTTCTTCCTCTTCCTCTTCACTCCGAGCTTTCTTTTCATCCTCAACATCCTTCTCCTTGATCATCAAATCAATCAATTCATCTACTTCCTTTTTTCTGATGGTGCTTATAGTCTCTTGTAGAGCCTTTGAAACTCCCATCAGCTCAGACATCACATATTTTCTGGTAGCTTTGGATACATATGAAGAGCTTTCACCAACAGTATGACCATGATGCTTGACCACCGATTCAACAAACTTGTTTCTTCCCAGATAAGTGTCAATAATGGAGGGGGGAACTTCACACACTTCCCTCTGTCAAGATAAACTTTTTCTAAATTAATATTGAGTAGCTCATCATGTTGGAATATTTTATAATTTAAATATTATTTAGCTATTATATTTCAATAATTATTATGTGGGCATACATATTTTAATTATATTAGCTATTTATCAAATTAAGAGCCTTAATTGATTAAGTGGTCAAATAAATTTAAAATGTTATTTAGATTTCTATTTAGTAATTAATTAATTAGTTAATTAATTGAATATGGGCTTAAATATATGTGCATGTCAGGATGGCTCATTTCAGAATAATGGGAACCTTGATTGGCCATCACCTTATATATAGGCTATGGTCCCTAATATATCATACACAATCAATTTATCTCTCCTCCCCCATCTGAATAGTATTCAAGGCATTAGGAGTATCGGTTGACGAAGAACCATACAAGTCACCAGGTGTTCGTTATTGGTCTTCTAGCTTTCATGATTACCGCCAACAAAACTTTCTCTATAGATCCAGGTATTCCTGTAATCTCTTATCTCATATACTAACATGTCGTAGATCCTGTAATTATATACATGTTCATATTATCTATTATATTCCGCACTAAAGTATATGACATAATATGTAGAACATGTATATGTGACACTATGCCAAACAAGGGCTACGACAACGCTTTTTTTGGCCTTTAACAGCGCTTAAAAGCGCTGCCTAAGGTGGCGCTGTCGTAGGTAAAGACAGCGTTTTTTTTTAATGAAAAAGCGCTGCTAAAGGCCTACTTTAGGCATCACTTTACCTTTAAAAGCGCTTTCTAAAGTAGGCCTTTAGCAGCGCTTTTTCCTTTAAAAGCGCTCTCTAAAGTTGGCCTTTAGACAGCGCTTTTTAAAGCGCTCTCTAAAGTTGGCCTTTAGACAACGCTTTTTAAAGCGCTCTCTAATGTATACCTATAATTTTAATGAATTTTTTTATATACCTTTAGAGAGCGCTTTTACAGGAAAAAGCGCTTTCTTTTGTCCCCTTTAGACAGCACCTTTTAAAGCGCTCTCTAATGTATACCTATAATTTTAATGAATTTTTTTCTATACCTTTAGAGAGCGCTTTTTAGAAAAAGCGATTTCTTTTGTGAACTTTAGGCAGCGCTTTTTCTAGAAAGCGTTGTCTTTTCTATACGTATAATTTTAATGAATTTTATTAAAAATCCCATTTTAACCGTTTTTTTATGCAGAAACCTGTATAATTCAAGCCATTTCAATAAACATGTATAATTCACATTTCCATCAACAATTTCTAGTATGATTCATTAACCATTTCCACTAATCCCATAAATCACATAAGCCACATAAACCATTTCCATTATAATTCAAGTCATTTACATTAACCATTCACAAAACTATACAATTACAATCCAAAATCACATAAATAACATAAACCATTCACAAAACTATACAATCCCATAAAATAAACCATTCACAAAACTATACATTCACATAATCCCATAATCCTATACCTTATATGATTCTTTTTCCAATAAGGTATTCGCACAATTCCTCCTTAATTTCTTGCAATTTATCCCTCGTGTAATGAGAACACGCGTATTCATCAAAGTACTACATAACAAAACAAAATATGCATTATTTAGTTTAAAATAATAAATTATATGACATATCCGATAAATATTAAAATAAATCCTAAGTTATAAATCCATGCATACCATGATAGGAATCTCTAATCGATCCATTTGAAGGATTTCTCTCATGAACCTCAAAACGAAATACCCGGAGTCTATGCCATTACACTGACGAGGACACTACACATAGACAAACAAATAAGAATTAATATATAGTTGTTTTGTGTTATCAAGTAGCATCACTAATAAGCAACATTGTGAAAATTAATATACCTCCACTTTGACCCATGTAACGCTGGTTGCTTTAGCCCGTGCTACTCGAGCTTCTCTTTGTGCTCGGTATACTAGTATTGCTCTATAAAAGAAAAACGTAAATTTAGAACAATCTCACAGAAATAATTAAATATACAAATACACACGAATATTTCGAACAATCTCACTTACGTATCAACCACATCTTTCATACTCTCATATGTTGACCAATCATGATCCAATGAATTCAGATAATAGACCACTTCTCTTATAGGATTAATGGCAACCAACAACCAGTGTCCATTGTAAAATATAACAAAAGTTTAGATGGATAATTTCTACGCAAAAGATACAAAGATTAGAATGAAAATCTTACCCGTTTCCAGTATTATACGATAAAAGAAACAAATTTTCTGTGTTGCTGGCCATAAATCTCTCAATTAAGTGGTCTCTTACTGAAAGTGGATTCATACCAATTGCCGGTGCATTGAAACAGGTGCAAGACAAGAAACGGAATCTGTTTGACAATTGCATCCCGCGCATCAATTTTTCATACAAGCACCTTAAATAAAAACATAATAAACATTAGACTATTTTCATTGAAATGTGTAAATAAAATGTTCAACTAAATAAATAATAGATTGATCGGAGTACCAGATGTATGAATGCATAACACCGATGCCTAATTCAAGATGCTTGAAAATCTGTTCCATGTCCTCTCTTCCGATTATCTCGGAATGAAGAAAACCAAAAACACCTTCGTCCATGTCTATTTGACGAATAACACCATCCATCATATCTGATGTTTCCACAAGTGTTTCAAGACACGACTGAAAGCGAGGAGGAGCTCTTTTTGCCTGCACAGTCCTAATAGGAGCTTTTTTCTTACTGGCCTATTGTGAAGCTTGAGCAGGAACCTAACAATCATATTAGTTAGGTAAAGTAGAAAATCATGAAACTTTTGAATTCGGATAATAGAATAACACTTGAAATGTACCTCTCTTTGTGATGAAACAGACTCGTTTTGCCGCAAAACCCCTTTATCCTTAGCTGCGGGTTTTGTAGGAGTCTAACATTACCATGTAAAAAAATGTACGTAATGGTTCAGAATGATTTTCATAATGGTTCAGAATTGACATTTGAATACTAAGAGATTCGTAATGGTTTTCAACTTACCTCATCATCTATGGAAATGAGGTCTAACGGCCATACAACAAACGAACCTATTGCATCCCGCAACAATGTAACCTCTGAAACCGAGTCAGGCATAGGTAGTACCGCATCTGTATCTAAAGCGATATCAACCGACACTTTCAGATATCCATGAGGGAGCGGATTATGGTGAAGTGACTCTCCGACTTTGTTATGCACTTTTCCCTTGCCAACCATGCGATAAGTCGGTAACGACAAATACAACTGACAAGATGAAATGCCCTGAAGCAATAATAAATATGTAACTGTTAATGTGTATAAAAGTCAATTAAAATAAATGTGTTAATTTAATTAAAATAAATATGTGCTAATTACCTCAGGAATTTTATTTTGACAATTGATACTAGCTTTGTCACTAGTATCTTTCAACACGGAACCGCGCTTTTCTGCCTCATATCTCTCTTTATCCTTTTACAATTCACGGACTTGCACTTTTAGTTCCTCCAGTGATTGCATGACTTCTTGGTTGCTGGGATTTTTTCTCTTTGGTTGCTTATACAACGAAGATGGAGTCACACCAAATCCTTTACCTCTCACCCGACCGGAATACTCAGGAACATTTAGTACTCGACTAAGAATACTCATGCAATCCTCCTCATCTGTGGTTAAGGATTTAGATAGAGTCTCCTGAAATTCATTGACATATCGAAAATTATTAGTGGAGATTAAAAATTAATTATATTTTAATAAAATTTTGATTAAGTTAAAGACATAATGTTATACTTACACATTCGTCATAAACATGCTGAACATCTTCCCTAACAACTCCATCCTTACCCACACGAGCTTCCTTCCACAAAACATGATCCAGAAGTGATGATTCTTCACTTTTCGTCTCTTCTAACTACACATTTAGTTAAATAATAAGTTCATCAATTATAACACAATAATACAATTAATAAAATCATAGCATTAATATATACTTACCAATTTTTGTTGTAACCGTGCATATGCCGTTCGACCTTTTCTGTACGGATGCGCGGGTTTTGATGCTCTTTGGCGATTAATGGCACTCAATTCCTGGATAAACAAGTTTAAGTCATATCAGAACAAACTAATGCAACAAGTATATAATACAATTAATAGACATGACAAGATAACATTACATTGAATTTTTCGGTTTTCCGTTTGGCTACAAAAGTGCCCCATTCTTCCGGTGTAATCAAGTCCGCATACAACTGTGGAAGTTCTGCTTCTACAAAATTTGTTTCCTCATCCTTAAGATATTTTTTTGATAATAAGGCTCGAAACCCTTTGTGTCTCTTTCCGGCCAATTGAAGACAATACTTTCGCCGGCTTTCATCAATATTAAAGGACCTCTACAAAAAAACATACACATATAAACATAAAGTGTGTTAGTATAAGTAAATTAAAGACTTAATCGTCAACAAAAATCTAATAACATCAATCATATTTGGTAAGTACCTGTATCTCAGTCTATATCTTATCTTTACCAGCTTGCAACAATGGATTCCTCAAATTATCACTGGTAATTGGAATGTGCTGACGGACAAGTGAACCAATGTATGAAGACAACATTGAACCGTTAGGCTCAATTAGTTGGTCCTCAGCACTCCAATGTACATCAAATTTGATCCCTTTATCTCTAGCACGGATGATTGACTTCATAATAGTTATTCCTCGTTTTATTTCACTTTCTACATTCGAAGCTTCATTCTGAGCTTCATTTGTATCATGTGTCTCGTGTGTGTCTTCCTGGTCACTAGCCATTTTACCTGTAAGAAAGAAAAAAACAAAAATTAAATGACAAATATAAAAATCCATAATCCATAATCCATTGAATGATATAAGCTATATATAACATGACAACTAATTAATATTATTGAATGATATAAGCTATAATTTTATAACTAGTACCTATTTTACTAATGTCTCTTTCTTTTCTTGGTTGGAATATGTTCTACCTGTCTCTTAACAACACGGACGGTTGGATTGATTCAAATACCCTCATTATGATCATTTCTAGTATATGATTCATTCGCTATAATATTTTCATCTTGATCATTTCTAGTAAATGATTCAATATCAACATCAATATCACCTTGGTCTCCAATGTTTTCATCAATTACTTTGTTAGATAAAAGCACTATAGACCATTTTGTACTTGTCGGATCAGTGACATAGAACACTTGTTTAGCTTGAGAGGCTAGAATAAAAGGCTCATCTTTGTACCCCACCCTATTAAGATCCACTTGCAAAAATCCTGACTTATCCATTCGTACGCCATTATTATTTTCAACCCACTTGCAACGAAATATAGGAATCTGAAACTTCTCATAATCAAACACCCAAATGCGCTCGATAACCCCAAAATATGACCGATTTGCAAATTTGGGGTTTAAGTCTTTCACACTTGAAATGTGAATTGCTTCAGCTACCACGGCGACACCACTATTTTGCATAGTACTTTTACCATCTTGTTCTTTGGTATAAAATGTGTATCCATTAATTACGTTTGCGCTATAAGAAAACACAACCAAACTTGGACCATATGCTAAACATCTCAACCTTTCTGTTATTGAAGCGGGATCTGAATAATACTTTGAATAAATATGATCCTTAAACCAAGGTATGAAACTTCGATTGTGCTCTCGTACTATCCAATTCTCATTTCTATTCGGATTTAAACCTCGGAGAACATCCTTGTGCATTTCAACATACGGCTCAACCTCATTCTCATTGTGCAGAACATATAAATGCACTTAATCCCGTTCGACCCTTGATATTGTCACAACTTCATTTCCAATTAACTTTTTTCCTTCTTTTTTTTTCGACAATATGAGATTTGGGGAGTCCAATTGATTGTACGTTGGACAGATATTTAGTACAAAACTCAATCGCTTCTTCAACAATGTATCGTTCGACAATACAACCCTCTGGTCGACTTCGGTTTTTCACATACCCTTTTAATATTTTCATATAACGTTCAGCAGGGTACATCCATCTCATATAAGCCGATCCACATAATTGTGTCTCTTTCACCAGATGAACAACTAGATGAACCATTATGTCAAAAAACGAGGGAGGAAAATACATTTCAAGATCACACAAAGTAATAGCTATGTCTTTTTGCATTGTTGGTAAGATCGCAGGATCGATCACCTTACTGCAAATTGACTTGAAGAAAAAACACAATTTAGTTATTGCGCTTCTTACTTTTTCTGGAAGAATAGAACGTATACCTATTGGTAGTGTTCCATTATAACATGGCAGTCATGCGTCTTTAAACTCTTTAACTTGAGGTATTTCATAGACACAAGTCTTCTAATATCTGAAGAGTATCCTTCTGGAACTTTAACTTCACTTAGAAAATTACACAGTACTTTTTTCTCCTTTCTAGATAGAGTATACGCAGCAGGTGGTAGATATGTTCGTTTTCCTTTCTTCAATGGTCCTAATTCAGTTCTTATCCCCATCGCTATCAAGTCCTTTCTTGCTTCAAGACCATCCTTAGACTTTCCTTGTATATTGAGTAACGTACCAATAACACTGTCAAATACATTTTTTTTCAATATGCATAACATCGAGAAAATGTCTTACATACAACGACTTCCAATATGGCAGTTCAAAAAAAAAATTGACCTCTTCTTCCACCCACTCTTGACAAGTGTATGTGCAAAAGGCTTTCCAAACTGAGTACTCACATCTTTCATCTTTTCAAAAATTTGATCACCTGTCAATATAGTTGGAGCTCTACCTTGTTCTGGCTCTCCATTGAATGCTTTTCTCCACCCACGATAGTGATGATTAGAATTTAAGAATCTACGATGACCGAGAAAGACATTCTTCTAACCAAACTCCAATCGCGTCCAATCTGTTTTATCTTCACAAATAGGACACACACATTGACCTTTTATGCTGTACCCTGATAGATTTCCGTATGCTGGAAAATCATTAATTGTGCCAAACAACATCGCCCTCAACTTGAAACTTTCTTTCCTATACCCATCATAAACCTCCACACCGTTCTCCCACAAAAACTTTAAATCTTTGATTAAGGGTGCCAAGTATACGTCTATGTCATTCCCTGGTTGTCTAGGCCCAGAAATTAACATAGATAACATCATGTACTTACGCTTCATACATAGCCATGGAGGTAGGTTATAAATCATTATGATCACAGGCCAAGTGCTATGTGAGATACTTTGAAGACCGTGTGGGTTCATTCCATCAGTAGATAATGCCAAGCGAAGGTTTCTTGCTTCTTTTCCAAATTCAGAATAATCATCATCAATTTTCATCCACTGTGGTGAATCTGCCAGATGTCGAAACTTTCCATCAATAATTCTTTCATCTGCATGCCAAGTCAAGTGTCTTGAATCGGTCTCACTACGAAACATGCGTCTAAATCTCGGAATTATAGGAAAATACCATAAGACTTTTGCTGGAGACAACTTTTTCTTATATCGAGAGACACCGCATTTAGGACACTCATTTAACGATGCATACTCATTTCGAAACAAAATGCAATCGTTTGGACAGGCATGTATCTTATCATAGCTCATGCCAATAGAGCGCAACATCTTTTTGGCCTCATATGTTCGATTGGGAAGAACATTATCCTCTGGAAGCATATCTTTCATAAGGGCTAATAACTCTGTGAAACTTTTATCCGACCATCCATTGCCCGCCTTTAAGTTGTACAACTTTAATACCGCAGACAATCTTGTGAATTTAGTGCAACCATTATACAACGGTTTCTCTGCATCGCTTACCAACCTCTCAAACATTTTGGGACAATCCTTAAGATCTTCTTCAAGTGCTTCTGCAATCTCTTCGACTCGATCAAAATCGTATGTATCTGTGCCATTGTCGTTTGAAGCATAGGTCGTATTATCCCCCGGTTCAACATTCCCGATAATTTTCTCACCATGCAAATTCCAACATGTATAACTTCCATCAATTCCACGTCTCATTAAATGCAATGCCAACTGAACCGCGTCAACCCGACTCCCAAAACAGCAACCCAAGCAAGGACATATCATTCGACTGGGGTCTTTTGTATGCGCAACAGCAAACTTAACGAATTCCGATACCCCATTCTCGTACTCTTTCGACAATCGACTTGAAGACATCCATTTCTTATCCATAGTTATACTAATTAAACTAAACAAAAACAAAAATAAAAAATATTTACCTGTACGGAAACGATCCGACTTTCACACTTTAATCACAAGTAACCCCTATATATAGTAAATTTAATAAGTTAGTAACCCTATCATATCAGTTCATTCAAAGCACTATTAATTACAGCAGCGAGAGAGAACAACTAATTACCTGTAGAGATGTAAACAACTTCTAGACCCACACAGTGTCCAGATAGGTTAGAATTACCAAGATCCCCATGTACACGTATCATAAAAAGAAATATCATTAATTGACCAATTATGAGTCATAACTTGATAAGTGGCAACATGTAATCACAAACAAGCAACAATTAGAGGTAAACACCTACATATCCCAAGTACTTGACCAAATACTCAAGAGCAAGCATACTTAAATAAGTAATCATCATATCATAAAGATAACCATCAAAGCAATTATTGAGCAAGATAAACATCTCATGCAAAGACAAATACCATACTTTCTTTGACCATGCAATACAATTAACTATCATAACTCAAATTTAATATAAAAGAGGAGTAGGAGGAAGAGGAATGAAGCCATCATCAACCTTGGAAGGTAAACATTATTTTCTGTTATCAAATAAGTGTTAAAGTGATTTAGTGTTAATCTTCATGATAAACATACTAATTCATTATCAAGATTTAGTGTTAATAAATGTTAAAGTGATTTAGTGTTAATTTTCTGTTATCAAACATTATTTTCTGTTATCAACCTTGGAAGCCATCATCAAGATTTAGTGTTAATCTTCATGACAACACATAAGTAACAATAGAGAACGCACCTCTTCATGTTAATTCATTAGTATAAGTTCATGTAACATTCATTCTGTCATGTTAATCTTCATGTTAATCTAGAACATTCATTCTAATACAAAAATTGACAGAAGCAACAACACAGAACGACAACAACAACAACACAACGACGGCAATGGTGACGACAAGAATGAAAGGCAACAACAACAACGACGGCAAGAACAATGTAAGAAGCAAGAGCAACAACAGCAATGTACCTCTTCTTCGTTTCTGTCTCCTCCTTCACGAATGCAAGAATGAACGACGACAACGGTGACGACAAGGGTTTCAGAATGACGGCAACGGTGACGGAAAATGTTTCAGAACGGCAGCAATGGCAAGGGTTTCAGAACGCATGCAAGAACGATTGGAAGCAAGGGTTTCAGCAGAAAGAAACGACCGAGAGAAGAAAATGAAAAGAATTTCTGAAAATGAATAGAAATTGTTTTATATTTTAATTCATAATTGACCTTAGAGAGCGCTTTTCAAAAAATGCTTTCTTAAGTGCTACCTATAAGAGCGCTTTCCTTAGAAAGCGCTTTCTTAAGTGGGGAGAATTTAAGACCTATAGCAGCGCTTTCTAAAAGTGCTTTCTAAGGTTAACCTATAGCAGTGCTTTTTTAAAGCGCTTTCTAAGGTAATACCTATAGCAGCGCTTTACAAAAAGCGCTTTCTAAGGTGGCTTCAATTTAAGGAATTTAACAGCGCTTTTAAAAAGCGCTTTCTAAAGGCTATCTTTTGCAGCGCTTTTTTTTAGCGAAATTTTTTAAAGGCCTATAGCAGCGCTTTGTGCAAAAAGCCCTGTCATTGTGGCGATGTGAAAAACCATTTTTGGCGTAGTGTGATTATTGTTATTGATTCAATTCCAACAAGTGTTATCAAAGCAAAATTTATTTTAAGTTTATTGAGATTTGTCTACTAAACTTCAATTTTTTTGTGTGAATATGCGATTATGATACACTTGTTAGAATTAAATCAATAACAATTAATCACATATACATGTTCTATATATTATGTCATATACTTTAGTGTGGAATAGAATAGATAATACGAACATGTATACAATTAGAGGATCTACGACATGTTAGTATATGAGACAAGAGATTCCAGGAATACATAGATCTATTGAGAAAGTTTTTGTTAGTGGTAATCCTAGAACCTAGAAGACAAACAACGAATACCTGGTGGCTTGTATGGTTCTTCCTCAACCGGTACTCGTAATGTCTTGAATAATCTTCAAATAGGGAGAAGAGATAAATTGCTTGTGTACGGTATATTGGGAAACACATCCTATATATAAGGTGATGACCAATTAGGGTTCTCATTATTCCGAAATGGACCATCATGACATCCACTCATATTTGAGCTCATATCTAATTAATTAATTAACTAATTACTAAATAGAAATCTAAATAGCCTTTTAAATTTATTTGACCACTTAATAAATTAAGGCTCTTAATTTGATAAATAGATAATACAATTAAAATTTATATGCCCACATAATAATTATTGGAATATAATAATTAAATAATATTTAAATTATTAAATATTCCAACAATCTCCCACTTGAGAAATATTTTTTTAATAATTATATCACAATTCTTTATGCGCACATCTGAATCTTATTTATCTTTAGATTTTAACTTTACAATATGGTCCACCTCATACATCAATAATGGGATCACCACGGCTGTTGTCACTGACGTATAACATGACAGAACCCCGAAAACCACCACATCAATGTACTTGATTACATAGATCGATATGGATGAATGACATGAAAATTTCATGTAATGTAATCTCTGAATCATGCTTATTTCAAAAAATTCTTTATTGAGATCAAACTAAAGTTTGCAAATTCAATATTTGGACAAACGATACAAAAATGGTTATAATAATAATAACCTCATAAACTTTATTTATGCAGATAATCTTAACATAAAGTCTGTATCAATATCAAAACAATATTATAAAACATAAAGAAGGAGTGACTCTCACTAATCTAGGACATCCTTAGTGACAACAATCATATGAAAGATCTTATATGTCAAGTCTTTTATTTGTGAGTATTTAGCTTAAATTTCATATGTATATATTATAGTTTCAACAATAATAACTTATAAGTCAACGAACCTTTTAAAATATATTGTTGAAACACTATATGATTGTCTTACAACACAATATAACTTTAGTGGTATTTTGAATTCTTATAATAAATTATAATTGAACGACATAAATACATACCTTCATTTATTCTGCATTAGAATGTCTATTTGACATCTAAAATATCGGAGTCTAACAAACTAATGATCTCCCCATTGTCTGATCTCTGATTTGTGAGCACAAACTCTTTTGTTCTCTATAATAATCCTCTGGTTGCCCTTTTTTTCAACAATTCAATATTGATTTGTTCAAGTCTACAAAATTTTCATATATATATAAGAAAAATTATATATAAAATTCTTACCACTACAAGGTATAAAAATACTCAAAATTTCAAATTTCCAAATTTACTTTAAGTTAGTAATAATTGAGATCTAATTGTCTCACATAGTAATTAAAATATCCCAAATATTATTGTATTTCTTGTTGAATTTACTTTCAACCCTATTGATGAAACTCTTTTGTGATATCCGAATGGTACCTTGAGAATAACCTCTAATTACCAAAATAACTTAATACAAAAGAGGTTTTACCAAGATCTTTCATCTAAATTTTCATTAAAGATTTTTTGGTTTCACATAATAAGCTATACAATTTTTCACTTACTACAATAAAATTGACATGTTATATAAGAAACATACAATTACTCCCGCTGACTTTATAATACCCAAAGTTTTTCCTCTTATTCATCTCAAAATCGAATGAGAAAACTAACTTTAAAATACTCATCTTAAAATTAAGTAAGATAATTATTATCATAATATTCATCTCAAAATCAAATGAGACAATTAACTTACTGGACTATGTAGTATGCTAAAGTAATAACTTTATTAACTCATAAATGAATTTTGTTAGTTTGGAAACCGTATTTTTTTTGTCTATTGACACAAAGTTTCTCACGACTGCACCATATTATTTCATTAATATTTCTAATAAGAAATATAATCTTCATATTCATCTCATGTAGTTTCAAAACATATAATGAGCAAAAAGTGTCATGATTAAACATACATAGAGTTTCACGAAAACCAAATTGATTTCTCTTTATAGTCAATCATTTATAACATATGGTACCCTAGTTTTTAAGGGTGTTGAGTTTGATCTTCATAAATCAATTTATTAGACCATTTCTTAACACACCACTCATGTTTCTTATACAACACGTGAAATTTCGTTTTTTCCGCCCAGTTTCGGATGTGCACATCCGGACGCACCGTTTGTTTAAAAGACGTTGCCTTGTTCCGGATGTGTAAATCCGGAATGACAAGTTACGCGTATTTCGGATGTGCACATCCGAAAAAATGGCTGAAAATTAAAAGGTATATTAATTTTAAGAAATAATAATAATATGTATTTTAACAGAAGGTTAGAGGAACGAATATGACCTCTGTAACCATAAGTTATATATCCTAAAACAGCACTGTGAATATCCGAACTCCCAAATCTATCCTCGAAGATTATAGGACAAATCAAGATCAACAGTAAAACATTACTTCTTTGATGTTATCCAAGATAAATGGCAGCAGAGTCGACACAAAGTTGGTGGTACTCCTATTACCACTTGCAAAACCAGAATCAGAATTTTCGACTTCACTTATGTAGTATCGAAGGTGGTGCCTAATTGATACATGTTGATGTATATTTATGTATATGTATATATTATAACTTGTTTTAATTTTATAGTTGATTTATTTTGCATTGTTAGTTTCTGCTTATCAGAGATGGAGCAAGTGAGGGTCAGTTCAGTCAGGTTTTGCTTTATGAGATGGATGCAATTCAGAAGGTATGACATAGCTAACTTTAAATTTTTAGTTGTTATCATAGTGGCTAAAACCGGGGAACACTTGCTAGCTTTCCGCGCTCGATACTACATAAGTGAACACCTCCAACTTTGTATAGACTCTGCTGCCATTTATCTTGGATAACGTCAATAAAGTAATATTTTACTGTTGATCTTCATTTGTCCTACAATCTTCGAACCTGGAAAATATAATCCTTTTAGGCTTAAACCCAGTTAACTTATAGAAAGCCACACGCCACTCCCTGAAAACCAAAATGGTAAATGATCGGTGCTGATCAGACTGGATCGTCGTGGCATTCACGGAGGACAAGTGATGCTTGTAGGAGAGGGAAAAGGGGTGGAGGTACCTGCAAGGTACTCTGATGCCAAAGTAAGTGTTTGGTCAAAAAGAGAGAAAGCAAGTAAGAGATTTCAAGTATTGGATCTTTCATACATGCCCCTCTCAAGCGAGGGGGTATTTATAGGTGGATTTCTAGCGAGCAAAGCGCCTGATCTACCAATGAGGGATTGCCAAATGGAGGGCAAGGCGTGTGGCCTTTTGACTTGGACTAACCATTTTCGTGATATCCGGGGAGGCAGTTGGTCGCGTGAACTACTTTGCGCATGAAGGGGACGTGTCCAACGGCTAGTTTCTGCCCAACGGCTAGTTTCTGGCTATTGGGCATGTCCAATGGCTGGATTGGGTTGGGCCTTGCCCCTGTGGGGGCACAACGCTTGCCCAGTCCAGAACAGGAGCCCCCAAGTCCTTGCTCTGGTGGAGAGTGAGGACTTAAGGTAGTCGTGTAAAGTCATTGATCCTCCCGACCATGTGTGGTTGCCCGAACGACATATTGGGAGATGTGGTATTTTCTGTCGGGCACGCATTTGTGCAAGTGCCCGTTGCATTGGCGTTTTTGTGTCGGAGACCCTTGGTGTACTTGTCGTTGAGGAGATGCGTTCGCGAAATAGCAAAAGGTCTGGTGCATGTAACGTTCATACTTGGGAATGACTAACGCAGGAACCTTTCGACACGTGTTGAACATGCAGCCCCTCTGTCAAACCTAGAGCCGCCTAGGCAATGATGGCCTTTGCGATTCCCCACGAGCAAATGCTTATAAAAGGAGGGAGGAGGTATTTGTTTGTCCATTTCTCCTAACTTCCTTCTCTCCACTCTTTTGTTCTGCAATTTGTCCTCTCGCCAGAGCCGCCGTAGATCTTCATCGTCTCCGTTCACACCTTCATCTCCAACTTCTCGTATTCAAGTAAGTTCATCTTTTTTGCATCTTCCTTAAATGTTCTTCATTTTCTGGGTGTTCTTCATGAATTTTCCGGCGACTTATGAGTTTTCCGGTTGAAGATTCATGTGTTCTTTGATGAACACATGAGTTTCTATGATTTTCATGAAGAACGTGATGAACATGGAACGAATGATGTGTAGATTCTCCTAGGTTTTGGTTAGGATTAGTTTAGGTTTGTAATCGGGCACTAGGCCTGTTCGACCCAAAGCTCTGGCTTTTTGCGATGAGTTTGCCCAATTTTGAGCTCGAAGCAACGTAGGTAAGTCATGGAGACTCGTCCCCTTCGCGGGGGCACTGCCGTCGTCGTACTAGGTCGCGGTCAAAGTGGGCTCGGGGTTGTCCTCGGCTTCTTCCTCGCCCTTTCACTTGACTAGTGGTGGAAGGGTGGATTTGAACTTAGTTGTCGAATTCACTTTTTCTTCCTCTGCTTTTCAGGTGAACATGGCTGATCCTTGTGACGAAGTCGTACCTGATGCTCAGGCCGCAGAAGAGGAGGCGGAGCAGGCCGTCAAGTATGCTAACGTTCAGGTCGCGAGGGGGGACCTTCAATGGATCGTGCACGAGGCCCTGTCGACCAAGTCGACGTTTACTGAGGAGATTCAGGAATTCCCCTATTTGGAAGATTGGGCCGAGGATGCACCCATACAATGGAGGGCCATCCGTCCCACCGAAAATGACAGGATCTGTTCGATTTACCCGGGGATACGGTTCCCCATGTACGAGTTTGCCTTCGTGGAGGCTAGGTTTCGGCTGCCTTTCTCCGACTTCCAGGAGGCCCTTTTTCGTTACTTGGAATTGTGCCCGCCCCAGCTTCATCCGAACGCGCTGGCCTTCATACGTGCCTTCGAGCTGTGGTGTCGCTTTCTCCATGTCAGGGCGACGATGGACCTCTTCTTCCGTATCTTCCAGCTACAGCGAAGTACAACGGGCACGAAGCAAAGCTGGGTATCACTGAAACAGCAGAGTAGGCTCTTCTGGCCGTACTCTGAGTCTGTTCGTCATTTTAAGGATAGATTCCTGGTTGTGAAGCCCGTTTCTGAGGCGGCCAAGAGATCTATCTGGACGATTGAAATGGTGACCGTCGATGGTCGGAAGGTTAAAAAACCTGTGTCTAAGTTTCCTTTGGAATGGGTGTTCGCCCACTTCAGATACAGGACCGACCAGTTCCTGGTGAAGCAGGATCAACTCTGTGAGGCCGACAGGGAGGCCTATCGTGTGCTTCATGCTTATGTGGAGAGCTTTACGCCGGCCTTCATGGTGGACAGAGATGGTAGAGAACTGGTCGGGGATGATGGGGTACCCCTAAGAGTAGGCCGTTATATTAATGTTAAGGCCCTCCTTGAGTGTGAAAACGACGACGTGGCCTTCCAGCTTCTTGGTATACCTTGCTCTTGTGTCCGCACGTGTTAAGCGTTTTTTGTCCGCTAACTTTTGTCTTTTGTGTTTGTAGAGAAAATGGCTGAATGAGGGAGCGTTTAATGAGGTCGCACGCAACCAAGGTCCAGAAAAAGGTGCCTTCGGTGCCCAAGGCCGGAGCGGCCAAGTAGCAAGCGACGATAGAAAAGTTTGTGTCTGGCACTGGTCCTACCCCGGGGATGACCTCTGTACCGCCAACTCCTGACTCTTCCCACAAGAGGAAACGGGATGATATTTTGGCGTCTCCTGCGGGCTATTCGGGTGGCTCTCCTGGAGGGAAGTTCGTGTTGCCCGTATGTTATTAACAGGAGCAGATGTTTAACGAGGGGAACTCTGTCGTCATCCCGGATCTGGACATCTCAGCGTTTCTATCTGCTGATCCCCAAGTGAGGAGGAAGCTTCTTTGCCAGGACGCAGTCGGACTAATCAGGATGTTGGAAGCGGCGTTGGCTCTAGGAGATGCAGAAGCAGTTCGTCGCTCCGATCTTAAGGAGGCGAAGTCCAAGATCAATGCCTTGGAGTGTGAGAACGCCGACATCTATAACGAGCTGAAGAAGCTGCAAGGTCACCAGGAGGCCAAGATACTGCTCCAGAAGGAAGTAACCCAAATGAAAGAGGAGGTAAAGAATGTCAACGACGAGAATGCCCGCTTGAAGGCGAAGATTGCGGAGCTGGAGGGTTCGTCGGCGGCGAGTGAAGATGAGACTGAAGATGACAAAGCTTTGCGGACGAGGAAGGACCTGATCGAGAGGATCCGTGTCCTTGGGGAGGACAATCTAGGGGCAGCCGAGTTCGACTTTAATGCTACTTTGGATTAGGTGAAGGCCCTCAATTCTGACGTCCAGCTGGCGACTGAGGGAATGGGTCTACTCAATGTGGTCGTCAATGGCGAGGTGGTCCCCCCGAAAGGTGTCAGTGAGGTCATCTAGTTTGACTAGGATATGTTTCATATTATTTTTTGGATGTACTAATATTTTGTGGGCCTGCGTGCCCTTTTTGATGTAATGATTATCGGGCACAACCCTTCATGTATACTTAACCTATTCTGGCCTTGTAGCCAACGTTATTAACTTTTTGTTGTAAATTCTTGTCGCATTTGTTTATGTATGCTTGTTTGAATGGATGTTTGCTCAACTTGTTTTTATTATGCCCGACAGTTTGAAACTTGTTGGGGAGGGCAATGTAGTTTTGTCGAAGATGAGTTTAGGACCTCGCTTGAAGTACTAATCTCATAGGCTTGGACCGTTCCCATCGCGAGCTGGGTGTCCTACCTTATTGGTGAGGCAACGACGGATCTTGATCGAGGTGTCCCTGTTGGGCTAAGGGTCTGCTCGTCCCATGAGCAGAGACTGGCCGGCGTTGTAAAAGAAGGTCATGCTTCACCAGGGCATGGTTCTGTGTGTAACACCCCAAAATTTGCCCCCTCATTTTCATTTAGCATGTGATTTCATTGCATTACATTGCATTCAAGCATAGAAAAATAAAGCATTACATTGCATTCAAGCATAGAAAAATAAAGCATTGCATTGCATTCAACATAGGGCATGTGATCAGTGGTTTTTAGAGTATTGATCATCCAGAGCAAGAGAGCAAGAGCCAAGGGTCTTCAAGCAAGCCTCAAGAGTCTCTTACATCTTATATCATCTCATTTGATCCCACAAGTCATTGGAATATGGGAATTCATCAAGAAAGTTGGACAGTTCATCACCTCCTATCAAAAGTAGTCCAAATTAGGGTTTGTGATTCAAGCAGTCTCCTGGTGAAATTTTGGTTCAAACTTGATCTCAATGTTTTCTACATGATACCAAGTATCTAAGGATGGAAGATTTCCCATTGGTTCATTTTAGAAGAGGTTCAATTGGTCAGTTGCTTGAGAATCAAGAAATTGGGGAAAAAGTCAACTGTACAGTGAAAAAAGTCAATTCTTGACTTTTTGGGTCAAATTCATGAAATTCAAGTTATATATGTTCAATGGACAAGATTTGATCAAGAAATGATGGAGGAATCATGAAAAATCAAGAAATGTACAAGGTTTCCATTTTTAGAAACTTAGGGTTTCCAAAAATGGCAAGTTTGGACCATTTTGCACTACACTTCAAGGCATTCTTTCTTCAAGATAAAAGCTCTAAACTTCAGGCCCAATTTGAGCCAATTAAAGATCACATTCCAAGCTTCAAATCCATATAAAGAACTCTTCCATTAGATCAAAATTGAGAGAGTTATGATCAATCAAAGTGGAGCAAAATCAAGGCAAATTGCAAGTCATGGCAAGGCAAGTTCAGACCCCCAGGCCATAATTTCATCAAAAACTTGGTGTACCAAATGTCATGCTAGTTTTCTCTATCAAGTAAGCTTCAAATGAAAAACTTTCCAACACCAAAGTTGTTCATTTCCATGCCCTCTACAATATTCATGTTTATCATTTTTTTCATTTGATCAAAGGATGGAGAGTTATGATGGTCCAAACATGAGGGTGTCACACTGAATTTCCATAGGCACCGAGGCCTTTCCTGCAGACCAAGTCACACGCCCATGATGCAGTTTTGATTCCTTGGTTTTCAAGTCATTTTCAAGTGAGCTAAAGGTCTTCTTGCAATTTGATTCCGACATCAATCTTGTTCCATTATCTTTCCTCTTTCCAAAACATCCTTGACCATTTCATTTAATTGCCTAACCATGAAGATATACATGCTCAAACTTCCTATCATGCTAATTGATTTACTTCCATTCCAAACAAACCAAAATGTGGCAAACTTTGTTTCTCCATGCGCATGCTACAAGTTCAGTCACATACATGAGATGAGCTATTACCATTTTTAACCAAACCAAGCCTTACATCATATACCATGCTCATGCTGCCCTTTTCCATTTTTGTCCAAACAACAAGAATAAAGAAGCTTGCCAAACAAGCTGCTACAAGTTCAGAGTAGCATCATCACCACCACTGATCACATAACCTCATCACCATCATCCATTATCCTTCATCATCCTCACCATGAGCTGCATAAATCACTCCACACTCTAGCCAAGCTCTCCAACTCGTGGCACAACTAACTTAACTCAGTTAGTTAGCTCAAACTCAATTAACTTGAGTTCCAACTGTCAACCACACTAGTTAACAACTAACCACAACTATATAAGCTAAACTCACAGTTTTTTGGGAGTTTCATTCATTTTCATAAATTTCACCAATCGTTCTCACTTTTTCTCTCTGAACTTTCTCTCTGAGCTCTCTCTCATTGCACGATTTCTTCTTCATTTCATCATCATCATCAAGTGT
This sequence comes from Lathyrus tuberosus, assembly GCA_022829125.1. Lineage (NCBI taxonomy): Eukaryota > Viridiplantae > Streptophyta > Magnoliopsida > Fabales > Fabaceae > Lathyrus > Lathyrus tuberosus. The sequence continues at coordinate 5,574,329 of JALAZF010000312.1, read as the reverse complement.
TCATTATTGGTAAAAAACAAGCTGAAACAAGATGAATTTCTCAAGTGCAATCTCACTTCAGATTTGATTTTCTCTCTGTTTTCATCAAGATTCGAAGCTTTAGAGCATTTATTTTGCTCTTAGAGAGATCAAGATCAAGTTCTCCTCTCTGGTATTCTTGTAGATTCAAGAGTTCTTCAAGTTTCAGGTTCCTATTTCTCAAATTTTTCTTGCACTAAATCACTGATTATAGCTTGTTTTTTGTTGATAATGGCTTAATAGGAGCAGTGTGAGTGATCTGGCTAGTTGATAGACCTCTTAGAGGTGTAGATCCAAACTTAGGGTAAAATGTTTGTGGTCGTTTCTTGCTGTGTGTGCATGGTTTGGTGATTTCAACGTTAGATTCGTGATGTGCGTGAGTTCCTCTTTCGAATGGTGTATGATTTATGATTTTCTGGAGAGTTGGAGGATTTGCCGGTGACGGAGATGGCCGGAGAAGATGAACGGAGGTCATTCTCCGGCCGGTGAGGTTAGTTTAGGGTTTTACCTCCAGTTTAAACCACAGCCGTCTGATAGACTTTGATCCAACGCTCATACGCATGCAAACGCATTAATGACCATGTGCATCTCACGTACATTGTTTTTGTGATCTGAACGCTTGTGTATATGTGCCTCATGATTGTTATCGTGTGCCTTAAATCTGGTCCACTCATCTTGTATGCTTTACGTTCTTGATCATCATGGAATTAATCCAACGCACATGGTTGAGTCAACATGTTTGACTGAGGTACACCTTCGCCACACACACATGCGTGCATTTGGACTGGGTTCTTAAATTGCTTTTTACACACCACACGTTAAGCCCAATTCCCTTTCTGAACGTGATATTTACTTTCGTACACCCCCTGCTCCATTTCTTTTACATTTTTATTTTCTTTTCCTATATTGTTTGATTTTTTCTTATTAAAAATAATAATTCAACTCTAAAAATTCTAATTAAATTCATATGTCATCTTGATACATAAAAATAATTTTCTATTATTTTTAATTCTGACTTTATTGATTTTAGTTCATATTTTCATATTTTCATTTTAATTTCCTTTTAAATGATACTCTTCATTGATACTTAATCTTTCCCATTTTATTTCTCTTAACTCACACAATCTTTTGCCTTCATTCTTTTTGTATATGTTAAATAACATCTGAAAGCATCTAAAAACATTTTCATTTTATTTTTAAAGTCATTTTATCTTTGGATTTTGTGTTCATATTTGAGCTTCCTTTGGATGTGCTTCAACGAGACTTTGTGAGATCTTTTGATCATGTTTCTTTTTGAGTTTTGCCATGAGTTTTTGACATGTCATTAGCTTCTGAATTAGGTTGGTTGAGGCCTATGTTTATTATTTTTCTCATGTAATTTGGTGATTGTTTGATACCTTGCATTTAAAGCAATATTTGTACATATTCTTTTACTTCCATCTAACATGATTTTGATGAGGCACTTGTGCCACCTTCTTATACTTTCTTTTGTGTAAGATTATATGGTTGTCTAGAGAATTATAGGTCCTACTTGGTTCACTTATAGGTCATGTTGATTTGTGTTCACCTTTGATGTGTGTTTATGCACTTTTACTTGCATTTTGGACCTAATTCCACATCTAATTTCTTCTTGTGCTCTATATGATTTGTGTTTGCATTGTGTATGCCATTTCACTCATGTCATTTGTATATCATCAATTGTATGCTATTGGTCTATATACATTCATACTCATGTCATATGTTATGCATCTTTAACATGTAATTTTGTGCATCTAATTGAAACTTGTTTCTCTCCTTGTCATTTCTTTTCATCTTGTTTCTTCTACTTGAATCATTTCATCCATGACTTGTATGATGGTTCATATGCATTATGAGACATTCATAAATGATATATACTTCTGATCTTGACATTTCTTTAAGCATAAATGCATGTTCATCTTGCACTTTTATTCATCTTTCATCATCTACTTCCATGATGCATTTCTTTGATGTTTAAGACATTGTTTGTGCAAAGCTTGATTGTGTTTAGGTATCTTAACTTTAGAGGACTCTCTTAGGGTATAAGTTCTGACTTAGAAACTTTATCAACCTTTAGAACATTTCTTCTTTAGTTCCTAACTTGTTTGATCTTTACTTGTCATTCTTTCTTTATTTCTTTACTTGCAAATTGTTTTGCTAACATTTTCAGGGGCTAATGGTAAGTCAAGTCTGTGGGTTTGCACCCACATACAACCTCTTCTTTCATCTCTTTTAAGCTTTCAATTCGTGTTTGTGATAAGCATCTAATGCTTTCTTTGTTCAATCTGTTTCATCCCCTTTGAGTTCTTAACTTGCTTCCATCTTTGAAGTAAGTTATAACTCACTCTTCTTCTCTTTTCTTTTAGAATTAGGTTTCTAAACCACACTTAACCATTAGGAACATCCATGTATGATAACTTTAGGGTTTAAGTCTTAGTCTCCCTCATTAGATTTTACCTTTCTTAACCTTTGAGTCTCTCTTCTTCTCATCTCAAAACAAAAGCAAAAACATTTAATAAAAGATTAACATGTATTGCACCCGAGCCTTGCATGTGGGAAATGGAAGGAGGAGGGTTTCCCTTCGCCTTTCTAGAGTGTTAGCATACATCCTGTTAGGACGATCATGCGATGCATTCGATCCTATGTCATAGACTTTAATGCAATACGTGTTATAAACACAAAAATAATCAAAACATTTCTTCCTAAAATAAAAAAACAAATAAACAATTCTCTTCTCATCTCCTTCATTCTATTCCTTAAGGACTCGTCATGTCCGTTCTACCGCAAACAGGTAACGCCTAAGTCTCCATACAGCGAGCTACAACACCTAACTGCTGGGATGCGCACTTTGATGTTTCCACTAAAAAACACAAACAAAGCAACCCTTGTTGAGCCGAACTACGTTTGCTCTGATTCTTCTTTCTCGTCTGATTGAAGGTACGTAGGCACGAGATGCGATATCTCGACGAGCAACCATTCCCCGTAGTCCGTCGAACTACGTTGACTCTGACTTTCCCATTGCACTGAGGGAATACGTAGGCCTAAGACAACGATAATGTCCTATCGAGTCAGTTCTTTTCCTTTTCTCTCCCGTCTCTTCGTTCCTTTCAGTTCAGTTCCTTTCAGTTCAGTTCCTTTCAGTTCAGTTCCTTTTCCTTTCCATCAGCAGCGAAGGTCCAGTCGACGAAACCCTTTGATCGACCAACAAGCGTGGATCCCATCGGGTTCGATGGACGCGTGGGGGTGATAATACCTTCCCCTCGCGTAACCAACTCCCGAACCCAGTTCTCTTGGTCGCAAGACCATGCTCTTTCCTTCCCTCAGGTTTATGCAGTGTTTCCTTTCCCTCTCTTGGGATAAATACACATTGTTGGCGACTCTGTTTCAGCGCCACTTTCGCGTTTGTACTTGGATGAAAATCCCAGGAGCGACAGCCGATGACTTTGCTAGGGAAAACCCAGAATCTCTGGTTCCCTAAGCGAGTCAATCCTAGCGCTTGTCTGTTTTTTCTTTCATTGGGTGTTTACTGTGGTGCTGTATTTTGCTGTATTTACTATTTTACTGTATTGTTGTTTATCGTATTACCGCTTTACTGTACTTTACTGTATTGATCGCATTCACTGCATTACATATCATTATTATGCTGGACTGTGCTGTTGTTTTCTGTTTGGTGGGCAGGGTGTTCTGAGAGATAAGCCCACTACCCAGGCTTGAGTATACACATAGGTATTAGAGTGGATAGTCATAATGCTTGCGTGGTGGTGACCACATATTGTTGTTTATGAGACCCACAACCAGACGAGGTTCTATCAGGAGCTATCTGCTACTGTATGTTTATACAGGCCAGTAGTTATTCTCTTGAGGAACTGTCGACTCTGGTGACCATTCCCGAGGACTCAGTTGCGACACTTCTCCTGAGTTGTGATAATGGCAGACCAGAAATGGCAAACCTATTACACATTCTCGATCCAGGGACCCAATGCTGGGAACTTGCTATAGGATATCCCTTTTGAAAGAGAATCAGTGGAGGCACTCCTCGATTGGCAATAGTACTGTACCCCGAGGGTTGAATGTACTATTGCTTCTCGACCTCAGTGCCAGAAGCTGAGGACCTTTCGCTTTGGAGAGTCAGTTCAGGCCTCCTCGATTGATGATGATGCCAAACCAGAAATGGTGAACGTATCATTATTTCTCGACCTGAGAGCCCGGGATACTGAGGATCCTAGTGCCCACATGTGAGAAGGGCGGGTTATTTACAGGTTTGCAGGTAACTGTAACCTTCATCATACCTGGTATTCTGGTTCTCTTATCAGTGTGGACTCATCAGCCTGGTATTATGGTATTCCGATTATTTTGGCACCCTGATTATGCCGATATTCTGACATTCCCGTATTCTGATCACGCCGGTGTTCTGTTTATTCTGGTATTCTGAGTATGCCGATATTCTGGCATCCTGGTATTCTGATTAGTTGGATATTATGGTATTCCGGTGTTTTCTTCAGAGCCGACCTATGAGCTTATTCGGTCACCAGCACAGCAGTTATCCAGATTATAGAAACCTTGATCCCATGTCTGTTGCATCTACATCATCATTTTTGCATACATGTTCTTGTATTTCCAAGGGATATTAACTTTGAGACTTGCTACTGAGCCTTTCCATCTAATTCTGGTGGTTCGTTTGTGAAACAAATTTTAAATCAAAGCATAATGATTCCTTGGAAATATTCGAACATGGCATTCTGCATTGCATTCTCATGCTCATATGCATAACAGGTGTTTCGGAGCAGATTTCTCATTCTGACTGGGTATTCTCTGCAGAAACGGCCAACATGACTTCTTCCAACTACTCGATTCACCACAATCAGGGTTCAGATATGGAACAACTCCGAGCATAAGTGACTGAGATGAAGGTCCAGCTGGGGCATTTTATGATGGACATTCAGGCGTTGTCCTGAGGTCAGGAACTGCTGAGAGAAAAAGTCAACCAGATAAAGACTCAGATGATGCAGTGCTAAGAAAGGAAAACAATCAGGTATCCGCTTCCGCAACAGAGGTTCTCACTCCTCCTATCTCTTTGGGATCTCCTCTATACCATGGATTGCTTCGTGAATCCTCTCCACCGTCAGAGCTTTTTCACCAACAACTGTTTCTTGAGGGTCTTAAGCCAGAGAAGACTGAGAAGAAGTTTGATCCGATCCCGATGCCATACGCTCAGTTGCTTTAGTACTTGCTCAAGTTTTAGCTAATTGAATTGATTGCTGCGGGACCTCCACACACCAAGTTTCGTATGGGTTCCAATGTCCATGATAGGTGTGAATTCCATTCAGGGGTACCTGGCTATAATGTTGAAAATTGTAAGATGCTCAAGTATAAGGTCCAAGGGCTTATTGATTCAGGGGCGATCAAGTTCGCGCCCATCAGCACTGTCAAGCGAAGAGATGTTCCTCCAACTGCTGCTAAAGAAATGGATTTTCCTCCCTCCTCTCAGGGACCTTCCTCAATCCAGAAGCCTTGGGTTCCGAAACTACGGCATCATCAAATCACAGTTGGGACCCTCTCGGGGGTATCCCTTCATCATCAACAGAAGCAAGAAAGGGTTTTTGATCCTCTATCGATGTGTCATGCCAAATTACTTCAGCAACTGCTTCAGTTAAGATTGATTGAGCTCTGGAAGTTGACTCCTCCTCCTGCAAAGCTTCCAAGAGGATGAGATGCTAATGCTCATTGTGATTTTCACTCAGGGGCACCAGGCCATGATATTGAGGGGTGTAGAGTATTCCAGCACCAAGTGCAAGACTTAATTGACTCCAAAGCAATCGATTTCGGACCGGATGGCATGAAGGTATCAGGTGATCTTACGCCAGTAGCTGCAAAGGAAGTGAGTATTCCTTCCCCTTCTCTAGGGTCTACCTCAAGTCACGGGTGTATTCCTCAGCTTCAGGTTTCAAAGTCATCACGTCAGCAACCTTTGTTTGTTCCTCGGCCAAATGTGGAAAGAAAAGTACAAGGGCAGACTAGGCACCCTAATCAACATTGGCAGCAAAACCGTCAGCAACAGAGGCAACGAGGACTTAGGAGGTCTGAGAGAGTGTCTGCTCCAATTCCTATTTCTCAAAGCCAGCTTCTTGCTCGCCTCCTCCAAGGCTCTTTGATTCAGCTGGGCAAGGTAACGCCAGTGCCGTCTCCTTTTCCTCCGGATTATGACATGAATGCCAGGTGCGAGTTTCACTCGGGAATGTCTGGACATATAATTGACAATTGCAGAGTGTTCAAACTTAAGGTGCAATACTTGATTGACTCAAAGAATATCACACCAGACGGGTGGCCCATAAATTGAACTTTCTTCATCATATTGAGCACCCAGTTTGCAAAGACATCTTCAGAATCAATAAGTCCAGACGGAGTCAAGCCTCCTCAACAAGGACAATCATTTAGTTCCTTTACTGCATTTTCATATGTAGCTTGTTATGTTTGTCAAAACATTTGTATGCATGCATGAAATGTGTTTTTCTTTTTATGTTAATCCTAATAAAGCACGCATGTTTTTCCTTAAGTAATCCATTCATATTCACTCATAAGTTTGTATATGTGCCTTGCAATACCAACTGTCGTGTTTAAACTCTTGAAGGAGGATGATGATTTGAAAACGTAAAAATCTCTAGGGGTGTGCTTTTGAATAAGAAACCTGTTGAGGATGTACAGGCATTTTTTTGAATCCCCAAACACTGGAGATATAAGGGAGATAGACCCTCGTTAACCCCTTTGAGCCTTGAAGTAGGAGTTTCTTTCGTACGAAAAAACCCTCACATTTAACCCAGGGGCAGGGTAGGCGTCAGTTAATTTGACCGAGCGTTCAAATTTCAAAAGGAGTGTGCATCTGAGGATCCATTACCTTCTATTCCACCGTCAAGAGGTCAAGAGATGTGAAACCACAATGGTTATCCATCAACAATCAAAGAGTGAGGCAGTCACAACCCTTTCAACAAAGTCAAGACAAGCCAGTGTCACACGATTTGTTCCGAGAAAAAAGAATAAAAATAAAAAGAAAAAGCCTGCTAAGTCGAAACTTGAAAACAAGCAACTTAGGCAAAAGTTAGGGCATCCCGCTGGACTTCAAAATCTAAAGATTCAAAAGAATCATGTCCAGGCAAAAATTAGGGATAAAAAAAAGGGCAAAAGAATGAGAAAGTGAAAAACAAAGGGATTACAAAAGAAAATCCTCGAGCAAGAACAAAGTCGTGTGACTACAAACAAAAGACAAAAGGGGTGACTGTTACTCCAAAACCTCATTGGGTCTCAAACCATCAGTTTCATGGGTTCCTTAAAGATCACAAAATCTTTTTGAGAGGCGAACGCTTGTGCAAATTAGCTGAATGTAGGACTGGAGAACATCACGAAGAGTGGGTGGGCACCAATAAACTTTGAGCCATAAACCATTTTTCTCAAAACCGTGAACCAGGCCACGATACAACCCTCAAAAGTCCTAATTGAAACATGGTTTATTTCGAAAGCATACTACCAAGAGATAGCGTTCCTGACTCCTGTGAGTTGTGCTAAAAGATCTTTGTTGGTGTTTCATGTGCATTGCATTCTTTCATTCAAAAATTAATGTCGTATTCTAACCCGTGATCCGCTCACAAAGGGTTTGCAACATCTTTTCAGTAAAACTTCAAGATTAACATGTGTGTTGCATTAGAATTTTCATTCTCAGAATAAAACATTTTCTGCTTGCATACATTTGTTCGACATCAAAAGAAGTTTACATATGGAAATTCAGTCCAGAAGCTTAATCTTGCCGAGTTGAGAATCCTGAAACTCCCGAAGGACAACCACATCCAGTGGTACTTCCTCAGGAAACTTTGTTGAGCGGGAGTTTTCCCAACAAGTTGTGTTAAGACGTAGCCGATCTGGGGCAATCACGTCGAGAAATCTCTCTAGAGTTCAGCCAAACTGGGGTAATCACTTCGAGATTCAAATCTCTCCAAAGGCAGGTATTCTGGGTCTTCCTTCGAAGATCAGTAGTCAGGGGAAAAACCACTTCAAGGTTCATACTAGGGCAGGCCATCCCAAGAGCACGAGAAGTTAGTCCATCCAGACGGCTGATCATCCTATCCAGGGTTCAGAATACTGGGGCATAATATCTCACGGTGATATGAGATTGTTCATGAAAGTTCCCGAGGCGAATTCCTCTGTAGACCATACAGTTTTAGGCAGTTATTTCGAGATCCGACGAATCTCTCCAAGAGTTTGAAGACATTTAGGCGTTTTGGATGTCAAGTCTTCTGTAAAATCCTCTTGAGACAAATTCTTTTGGCGGACCATGCTAGTCTGGGGCAAGTGAGAAAAAAACTGTTATTCACGCATATGTAGTCAATCAGCCAAAAGGCTTGAAACAAAGGGGCATTCCAACCAAGGCATTTGTGGTCCCCTGTCTTCAGCAGGCTTCATTAATCATGTTCCCAACAAGAGATGCATCAAAACCTTTCTCCCCAACAAGTGGTGGTTCAGAGTTAGATTTTCTCAGTTGCAGAAGTCATATCCAACACGGGGCATACGTGCATATCTTTTTGCTTGCAGGTAGCAGCCTTGTATTAGGCTCAAAAGCAAGATTGAAGCGGTTTCAAAAACACGAGAGCATGGACCGTGTCTTCCAAACAAGTAATCACTTATCCCCATGCAGAATACCGGGGCAAACATGTTCAGGAAAGGGTTCACATGTCATCCTTTTGTCACAACTTTTACTGATTGAGTCTATTAATCAGCTGATAGTCGCTCACGACGACTCGATATCGACAAATTAATTTCCACTGGGTACCGTTGTATCCTATTAAGTCGATTCTCCCATTTAGATCGTCCAACAGTTACAAGTTTTTCTGTGTCGATAACGGTTAGAAATTCCCCAGTAGAGATGCTTCATAGACCTCGCAGTTAACGGTCAAGATTCAGCGAGTGTCCAGGAGTTTGAAGATGCCAAATCTTTTGTAAAATCCTCTTGGGACAATTTCGTCATATCAACCTTGTAATTTGGGGCAAAGGCGAGCTTGTTACCCTTCCCAAGCATGGGGCAGCGTGAAATCCATCCGGTAGGATGTGTTCCAGATCTATCATCTCCAGTAGAGTGACCTCTTAATTGTTGTATTCTTAGCTCAAGTCTCGGCATTTGTTTAAGAGTTTGAAGATTCTTGGTCTTCTGTAAAATCCTTTTAAGAGACATTCCCCAGCACGAGACGCTTTGAAGCGATTCTCCCCAACAGAGTTTGTTGTAAGCTCATTATCCCCAGTGGAGTCGTCAAACGAAAAGTTCGCCTAACATGGGGCATTGTGGATCTTATTCTACGCTCGACAGCTTTGTTCCTCAACAGATTACTATGGATTTGCTTTGTACTTTCCCAGCAGATCTCTAGGGACTCTTATTCCGCATGTTGCAATAGAATATCTTCCAACTAGGATTTGCGTATCCCCGACGGAGTAGTTCCGATCCTCAGCAAGATCGTATTTCCGGCAGTTGTATTCCCCACAGAGTTCAACATAGAATCTTGTCAGCAATACTCCCTAGCTGAGTTATTTTTTCTCCCCGCAAAGGTTTAGCAGATCATCAGAATCTCTTCCTCAGCAGAGTGTTAGTACATTCTTTCCTCAGCCAAGTCGGAAAGTTGTCATTCCTCCAGCGGAGTTGCTATGATCAGAATTCATCCCCAGACAGATGAGATAATTCCTGGCGGATTCATCACTTCCCCGTACCTCAAAGCCCAATTCATTTTTGGCAAGCGGGGCAATTCGAAGCAGACGGATTATTCATTCATTCTCCAGCAGAGATATCATCCTTTCAGGAGTCTTTGAGGTCACATCATTGACCATTGTTCCTCAGCAGAGTCAGCAGAGTTGTCTGATATGTATGCAAAGTGTAATCTAGTGTTGAATATTCTTAAAGCCCACCGGCAGTGTGGCAAGCCAGTAGTCGTCTAGCGTCATTTAAAAGACATTCTTAAAGGTCACTGGCAGCGTGGCAAGCCAGTAGTCGTCTGGCGTCGTTTAAAAGACATTGCTAGAGCCCACCGACAGTGTGGCAAGCCAGTAGTCATCTGGCGTCGTCCCAAAAGACATTGTTAACGCCCACCGACAGCGTGGCAAGCCAGTAGTCGTCTGGCATCGTTTAAAAGACATTGCTAAAGCCCACCGGCAGCGTGGCAAGCCAGTAGTCGTCTGGCGTCGTTTAAAAGACATTTTTAAAGCCCACCGGCAGCGTGGCAAGCCAGTAGTCGTCTGGCGTTGTCCCAAAAGACATTCTTAAAGCCCACCGGCAGCGTGGCAAGCCAGTAGTCGTCTGGCATCGTACAAAAGACATTGTTAAAGTCCACCCGCAGTGTGGCAAGCCAGTAGTCGTCTGGCGTTGTCCCAAAAGACATTGTTAAAGCCCACTGGCAGCGTGGCAAGCCAGTAGTCGTCTGGCGTCGTCCCAAAAGACATTGTTAAAGCCCACCGGCAGCGTGGCAAGCCAGTAGTCGTCTGGCGTCGTCCCAAAAGACATTGTTAAAGCCCACCGGCAGCGTGGCAAGCCAGTAGTCGTCTGGCGTCGTCCCAAATGACATTCTTAAAGCCCACCGGCAACGTGGCCATCCAGTGGTCGTCTGGCGTCATACAAAAGATGTTTTCCAAGCCCATTCGCAGTATGGCAAGCCAGTAGTCATCTGCAAAAGATGTTTTCCAAGCCCATCCGCAGTATGGCAAGCTAGTAGTCGTCTGGCGTCGTGCAAAAGACATCTCTCCAGTAGTATGGTTATCATCATAGTTCTATTCAAGCAGAGTTCATTTGGTTGGGTTTATATCCCTTTTCTTTTTCTCCACAGAGTGCAAATTTTCTGGTTATTCTTGGTATTCAATCCCTCTATACCTTGAAAGTCTGAAAGCAACCGCTATCATCCATTCAGGTTTACAGTGATTGAATAGGGGCAGCTGTAACACCCCAAAATTTTCCCTCTCATTTTCATTTAGCATGTGCTTTCATTGCATTACATTACATTCAAGCATATAAAAATAAAGCATTACACTGCATTCAAGCATAGAAAAATAAAGCATTGCATTGCATTCAGCATAGGGCATGTGATAAGTGGTTTTCAGAGTATTGATCATCCAGAGTAAGAGAAAAAGAGCCAAGGGTCTTCAAGCAAGCCTCAAGAGTCTCTTACATCTCATATCATCTCATTTGATCCCACAAGTCATTGGAAGATGGGAATTCATCAAGAAAGTTGGACAGTTTATCACCTCCTATCAAAAGTAGTCCAAATTAGGGGTTGTGATTCAAGCAGTCTCCTAGTGAAATTTTGGTTCAAACTTGATCTCAATGTTTTCTACATGATACCAAGTATCTAAGGATGGAAGATTGCCCATTGGTTCATTTCAGAAGAGGTTCAATTGGTCAGTTGCTTGAGAATCAAGAAATTGGGGAAAAAGTCAACTGTACAGTGAAAAAAATCAACTCTTAACTTTTTGGGTCAAATTCATGAAATTCAAATTACTTATGTTTAATGGAAAAGATTTGATCAAGAAATGATGGAGGAATCATGAAAAATCAAGAAATGTACAAGGTTTCCATTTTTAGAAACTTAGGGTTTCCAAAAATGGCAAGTTTGGACCATTTTGCACTACACTTCAAGGCATTCTTTCTTCAAGATAAAAGCTCCAAACTTCAGGCCCAAGTTGAGCCAATTAAAGATCACATTCCAAGCTTCAAATCCATATAAAGAACTCTTCCATTGGATCAAAATTGAGAGAGTTATGATCAATCAAAGTGGAGTAAAATCAAGGCAAATTGCAAGTGATGGCAAGGCAAGTTCAGGCCCCCAAGCCATAATTTCATCAAACACTTGGTGTGCTAAATGTCAAGCTAGTTTTCTCTATCACGGAAGCTTTAAATGAAAAACTTTCCAACACCAAAGTTGTTCCTTTCCATGCCCTCTACAATATTCATGTTTATCATTTTTTCATTTGATCAAAGGATGGAGAGTTATGATGGTCCAAACATGAGGGTGTCACACTGAATTTCCATAGGCACCAAGGCCTTTCCTGCAGACCAAGTCACACGCCCATGATGCAGTTTTGATTCCTTGGTTTTTAATTTATTTTCAAGTGAGCTAAAGGTCTTCTTGCAATTTGATTCCGACATCAATCTTGTTCCATTATCTTTCCTCTTTCCAAAACATCCTTGACCATGTCATTTAATTGCCTAACCATGAAGATAGATATGCTCAAACTTCCTATCATGCTAACTGATTTACTTCCATTCCAAACAAACCAAAATGTGGCAAACTTTGTTTTTCCATGCGCATGCTACAAGTTCAGTCACATACATGAGATAAGCTATTACCATTTTTAACCAAACCAACCCTTACATCATATACCATGCTCATGCTGCCCTTTTCCATTTTTGTCCAAACAACAAGAATAAAGAAGCTTGCCAAACAAGCTGCTACAAGTTCAGAGTAGCATCATCACCACCACTGATCACATAACCTCATCACCATCATCCATTATCCTTCATCATCCTCACCATGAGCTGCATAAATCACTCCACACTCTACCCAAGCTCTCTAACTCGTGGCACAACTAACTTAACTCAGTAAGTTAGCTCAAACTCAGTTAACTTGAGTTCCAACTGTCAACCACACTAGTTAACAACTAACCACAACTATATAAGCTTAACTCACACAGTTTTTTGGGAGCTTCATTCATTTTCACAAATTTCACCAATCGTTCTCACTTTTTCTCTCTGAACTTTCTCTCTGAGCTCTCTCTCATTGCACGATTTCTTCTTCATTTCATCATCATCATCATCAAGTGTTCATTATTGGTAAAAAACAAGCTGAAACAAGATGAATTTCTCAAGTGCAATCTCACTTCAGATTTGATTTTCTCTCTGTTTTCATCAAGATTCGAAGCTTTAGAGCATTTATTTTGCTCTTAGAGAGATCAATATTAAGTTCTCCTCTCTGGTATTCTTGTAGATTCAAGAGTTCTTCAAGTTTCAGGTTCCTATTTCTTAACTTTTTCTTGCACTAAATCACTGATTATAGCTTGTTTTTTGTTGATAATGGCTTAATAGGAGCAGTGTGAGTGATCTGGCTAGTTGATAGACCTTTTAGAGGTGTAGATCCAAACTTAGGGCAAAATGTTTGTGGTCGTTTCTTGCTGTGTGTACATGGTTTGGTGATTTCAACGTTAGATTCGTGATGGGCGTGAGTTCCTCTTTCGAATGGTGTATGATTTATGATTTTTTGGAGAGTTGGAGGATTTGCAGGTGACGGAGATGGCCGGAGAAGATGACCGGAGGTCATTCTCCGGCCGGTGAGGTTCGTTTAGGGTTTTACCTCTAGTTTAAACCACAGCTGTCTGATAGACTTTGATCCAACGCTCATACGCATGCCAACGCATTAATGACAATGTGCATCTCACGTGCATTGTTTTTGTGATCTGAATCGTGTGCCTTAAATCTGGTCCACTCATCTTGTATGCTTTACGTGCTTGATCATCATGGAATAATCTAATGCACATGGTTGAGTCAACGTGTTTGACTGAGGTACACCTTCGCCACACACACATGTGTGCATTTGGACTGGGTTCTTAAATTATTTTTTACACACCACACGTTAAGCCCAATTCCCTTTCTGAACGTGATATTTACTTTTCATACACCCCTTGCTCCATTTCTTTTACATTTTTATTTTCTTTTCCTATATTGTTTGATTTTCTCTTATTAAAAATAATAATTCAACTCTAAAAATTCTAATTAAATTCATATGTCATCTTGATACATAAAAATAATTTTCTATTATTTTTAATTCTGAATTTATTGATTTTAGTTCATATTTTCATATTTTCTTTTTAATTTCCTTTTAAATGATACTCTTCATTGATACTTAATATTTCCCATTTTATTTCTCTTAACTCACACAATCTTTTGCATTAATTCTTTTTGCATTTGTTAAATAACATCTGAAAGCATCTAAAAACATTTTCATTTTATTTTTAAAGTCATTTTATCTTAGGATTTGGTGTTCATATTTGAGCTTCCTTTGGATGTGCTTCAATGAGACTTTGTGAGATCTTTTGATCATGTTTCTTTTTGAGTTTTGCCATGAGTTTTTGACATGTCATTACCTTCTGAATTAGGTTGGTTGAGGCCTATGTTTATTATTTTTCTCATGTAATTTGGTGATTGTTTGATACCTTGCATTTAAAGAAATATTTGTACATATTCTTTTACTTCCATCTAACATGATTTTGATGAGGCACTTGTGCCACCTTCTTATGCTTGCTTTTGTGTGAGATTATATGGTTGTATAGAGAATTATAGGTCCTACTTGGTTCACTTATAGGTCATGTTGATTTTTGTTCACCTTTGATGTGTGTTATGCACTTTTACTTGCATTTTCGACCTAATTCCACATCTAATTTCTTCTTGTGCTCTATATGATTTGTGTTTGCATTGTGTATGCCATTTCACTCATGTCATTTGCATATCATCAATTGTATGCTACTGGTCTATATGCATTCATACTCATGTCATATGTTATTCATCTTTAACATGTAATTTGTGCATCTAATTGAAACTTGTTTCTCTCCTTGTAATTTCTTTTCATCTTGTTTCTTCTACTTGAATCATTTCATCCATGACTTGTATGATGGTTCATATGCATTATGAGACATTCATAAATGATATATACTTCTGATCTTGACATTTATTTAAGCATAAATGCATGTTCATCTTGCACTTTTATTCATCTTTCATCATATACTTCCATGATGCATTTCTTTGATGTTTAAGACATTGTTTGTGCAAAGCTTGATTGTGTTTGGGTATCTTAACTTTAGAGGACTCTCTTAGGGTATAAGTTCTGACTTAGAAACTTTATCAACCTTTAGAACATTTCTTCTTTAGTTCCTAACTTGTTTGATCATTACTTGTCATTCTTTCTTTATTTCTTTACTTGTAAATTGTTTTGCTAACATTTTCAGGGGCTAATGGTAAGTCAAGTGTGTGGGTGTGCACCCACATACAACCTCTTCTTTCATCTCTTTTAAGCTTTCAATTCGTGTATGTGATAAGTATCTAATGCTTTCTTTGTTCAATCTCTTTCATCCCATTTGAGTTCTTAACTTAGCTTCCATCTTTGAAATAAGTTAGAACTCACTTTTCTTCTCTTTTCTTTTAGAATTAGGTTTCTAAACCACACTTAACCATTAGGAACATCCGTGTATGATAACTTTAGGGTTTAAGTCTTAGTCTCCCTCATTAGATTTTACCTTTCTTAACCTTTGAGTCTCTCTTCTTCTCATCTCAAAACAAAAGCAAAAACATTTAATAAAAGATTAACATGTATTGCACCCGAGCCTTGCATGTGGGAAATGGAAGGAGGAGGGTTTCCCTCCGCCTTTCTAGAGTGTTAGCATACGTCCTGTTAGGACGACCATGCGATGCATTCGATCATATGCCATAGACTTTAATGCAATACGTGTTATAAACACAAAAATAATCAAAATATTTCTTCCTAAAATACAAAAACAAACAAACAATTCTCTTCTCATCTCCTTCATTCTATTCCTTAAGGACTCGTCATGTTCGTTCTACCGCAAACAGGTAACACCTATGTCTCCATACAGCGAGCTGCAACACCTAACTGCTGGGACGCGCACTTTGATGTTTCCACTAAAAAACACAAACAAAGCAACCCTTGTTGAGCCAAACTACGTTTGCTCTGATTCTTCTTTCTCGTCTGATTGAAGGTACGTAGGCACGAGATGCGATATCTCGACGAGCAACCCTTCCCTGTAGTCCGTCGAACTACGTTGACTCTGACTTTCCCATTGCACTGAGGGAATACGTAGGCCTAGGACAACGATAATGTCCTATCGAGTCACTTCTTTTCCTTTTCTCCCCCGTCTCTTCGTTCCTTTCAGTTCAGTTCCTTTTCCTTTCCATCAGCAGTGAAGCTCCAGTCGACGACACCCTTTGATCGAACAGCAAGCGTGGATCCCATCGGGTACGACAGACGCATGGGGGTGCTAATACCTTCCCCTCGCGTAACCGACTCCCGAACCCAGTTCTCTTGGTCGCAAGACCATGCTCTTTCCTTCCCTCAGGTTTATGCAGTGTTTCCTTTCCCTCTCTTGGGATAAATACACATTGCTGGAGACTCTGTTTCAGCGCCACTTTCGCGTTTGTGCTTGGATGAAAATCCCAGGAACGACACTGTGGCCGTGTCGTCTCCTCGAATGGGGAGATCTCGCCGACAGTTAGTCCGACTTTGTGGTTGGCCTTAACTATAGTATTGTTTGAGCTTTTCAGCATTCCATGGTCTAGCAAATGGTTCTCTGTCCAGAGTTTCTAAGTAGTAGGCTCCGGTGCCCGTTTTAGACTTGACTCTGTAGTGGCCTTCCCAGTTTGCGGCTAGCTTCCCCTCGCGCGAATCTTTCTGGTTTCTGCACAGGACCAGGTTACCAACGGGGAAGTCGCGCTTTATGACCTTAGCGTTGTGGCACAAGGTTATTTGTTGTTTCAACAAGGCCTCGCAGAGAGCTGCTCCTGACCGTATTTCTTCGACCTGTCGCTCCCGGGATTTTCATCCAAGTGCAAACGCGAAAATGGCGCAGAAACAGAGTCGCCAGCAATGTGTATTTATCCCAAGAGAGGGAAAGGAAACACTGCATAAACCCGGGGGAAGGAAAAGCATGGTCTCGCGACCAAGAGAAACGGGTAAGGGAGTCGGTTACGCGAGGGGAAGGTGTTAGCACCCCACGCGTCCATCGTACTCGATGGGATCCACGCTTGTTGTCTCGATCAAAGGGTGTCGTCGTCTGGAGCTTCACTGCTTCTGGACCGGAGAAGGAACGAGAACAGAAAAGAAAGGAGAAACGAAGAAGAAAAGAAAAAGAAGTGACTCGATAGGACGTCCTCGGAGTCCTAGGCCTACGTATTCCCTCGGGAACGGGAAAATTAGAGTCAACGTAGTTCGGACACGAACTAGGGGGAAGGTTGCTCGCCAAGACATCGCCGTCTTGTGCCTACGTATCCTCGATCTAACCAGAAGGAGGAAATCAGAGCAGTCGTAGTTCGACTTAACGAAGTCGGTGTTTTTTATGAGCGACCTTAAGTTCACGTCCGGCAGTTAGGGTCGATGCCTATTTGCGACGAGACGGAAGTAACGTGCCCTTTTCTGAAAATGAGGTTTGAAACTTAAAGATCCCGGAGAATGTAAGAGGTTTGAGTTTGTTTTGTGTTTTTTAGACAGAAGTGTTTTTAAAGTTAATTCATAACTTGCATTGCACCCAAGTCTACAACATAGGATCGAATGTCTCGCATATCGACCCAAGACGGGACGCATGCTAAACATCCTAAGAAAGTGAAGGAAGATCCCCCACTATCTCATTTCCCACATATAAGGCTCGTGCCCAATACATGTTAATCCTTTATTAAGTGTTTTATAAAGATTATGAGATGAGAAGAGAAGACTCATGCCGAAAAGAAAACACTAAAGGGAATCTAATTTGTTCCTAATGTTATCATGCAAAAGTGGCCCTAAGGTCAAGGTTTGAGAACCTAAGTCTAAAAATAAGAGAGGGATAGCACTACCTAATGCCTATCCTACCTCACCTTAATCAAAAATTAAAGTTGAGCTAGGATCCCTAAGGGTGTGAAGAAGTTGTACACAAAGCATTATATCATGCTATTCACAAACACACAAGAGAAAGTGAAAGAGATAAGAGAGAAGAGATATGAGTATGGATAAGCATCCACATACTCAAGACTTACCATAGCCCCTACATAAAATGGTTAGTTCAAATCAAATTAAAAGAGTACAAGTGAAGAAAGTAAACACATAAGTCCTAGTGTTCTAAAAAAAAAAGCTCTAAGAAGCTTCTAAAGGCCCAAACCTAAAAAGAATGGATCCCTAAAGGTTGGTACTGACCTAGGGCAGTAGCAAAGCCTACTAACATCCATCAATGGTTACAAAGGCTTATAAAATCAATCTACACCTAAACAATCTACCAAACATCAAAGGAATGCAATGATATGCACTAAAGATGCACCATGAACATTTAAGAGATGTAAACATGCAATAATGCACAATGAAACGCCACAACCAGTAGAAAACCACTTCATAAATGTCATTAAGTATCCATGAATTATCATCCATAATATGAGAATGAAAACTCAAGAAGAAGAAGAAGTGGGAAGAAGTAGAACAATGTCACACAATATTTCACAATGTTGTTTTCTTACAAAACAAGTCACAAATGAGGGTGAAATGCAATTATGAATGCAAATGGACATGGACCAGTATTATACATGTTATAGGATGACATGGGAATGCATAAATGAACAAGTGTGGTTCACATCCAAATCACATTAGAGGTTAAGAAGAGAAGGGCACAACTTTGAATTCATACAAGGTGAAACATACTTCAAAAAGTTCATGAACTTGTAATGCCATAACATGAAGTTATAAACCAATGTGAATGGATTAAATGAGTCATGTATAGTATATTAACATACAAGGATGAATGTTAATGGCATACCAAGGTGAGATGTACACAAACTGAATCAAAGAAGAACAAGTAACAAATGCAACATTAACAATGGATACAAGATGAACATCAATTGCAAAACATGTCAAAGTGAAAAGTGAATGACCTATAACTTGGCATACATGACCTATAATGTTCAAGTGAGCATGTGTCAAAAAGTAGCAACATTCATCCCAAGGCATCATAAGCAATACAACCCAAAACTCTAGCATGTATTCACAAAGAAACACATATATACACATAGGATCCAACAAATCACAAAGTCATACCAAATGATGAGAAAATTACACAAATAATGCCATATGATATACAAACAGTATGAAATCAGTCCCAAAAAGGTCATGTCCAAAATCCATTGAAAACCTACTCAAAAGTAACTCACAAGCTCAACAAAGTCACACAATACTAATACTCAAAGATGATGATGAATACACATAAAAAAGGACTTTAAAATGCTATAAAAATGGAATATGATCCTTAAAGTGTCACACAAGTGTGGTCCAATTATTAGAAGAAAATTCAACTACGAACTATGTCAAATAAAATGAACAATGTGCATGTATCAAAATGTGGATCAATTAAAAAGAAATTCAAAAGAAAATACCAAATTAATATGAAAATTAATAGAATAAGGAAATTAATTTTGTCAAAAATTATTTAAATGTGTAAGGATCATCTATGAATTATTTGGGAATTTTCTGATGCTTAGAAGTATTTTTAAGAATCAAAAACCAAACAAGTATGAAAAAGAAAATAAAAAAACGAAGAAATAGGCTAGGGGGTGCAACGAGAGCAAATATCCAGTTCAAAAGCATTTGGGCTCAAAAGTAAGGGTGTGTGCATAGAAAAAATGTTAGGCCCAAGGCGCGTGGGTCAGAGAGGTTTATGTCATAAACTTTAGTCAAACTATTGACTCATTCTCAGCCCTCAGATCAAGTCAACAATGATGATCAGTGAAAGAAACACAATCCAATAGTTCACAACGCAAGCACATGACAAGATAAGATGAGATGCACACACATGATTAAACAATTCAAAAATAAATCAGAAAAAAAAGCACGTGACTCCCACCCTCTTCATTAATGCTCTGGCGCGTTCACAATCGTTGGATCCACGAGATCTAACGACTACGCTTTAAACTGAGGATCATCTAGGGTTTCATGAAGCTGATGAACATCACCGGCCGGAGAAGGCTCCGGTCATCTTCTCCGGCCAACCTCCACCGTGCCAAAACTTACATGTTACCAGAAATCAATAAATCGTATACCAAAATGAACCTTAGATCACATAGATCACGAATCCAAGCTTCAAATCCACAAAAAATTCACACACAGAGTAGATCGAAGAGAAACACTTTGCCCTAGAATTTTGAACTAAGCACCTAAGGTGCCTACCAACTAGCCAGTTGTTTACATTGCTCCTACTGAGCTTCAATCATGTGAAAACAAGTCTTAATCAAGGAAAAATTATAAGGAAAAGTTTGAAGTGTATGAACCTGAACTTGCTGAATCTTCTATTACAAGAAAACCAGAGGTGACACACTTTATTCTTGGAGTTGTTCTTGAACTTCCAACTGGACAAATAAAGGCTTGATGCGCTTGAACTCAGTTGATGAAGTTGAGAAGATTCAATGTATAAATCGTGCAGCCTCAGATCCTTGCTTCTACACACTTCTTAGATGCAAATTGATGAAGAAACAAGATCCAAAGTGTTGAGGAGGATGATGAATATGAAGCTGCGTGTGAGAGAAGCTTCAGAGAGAGAGAGAATGAAATTTCTGAGGAGAGTGAAGAATGAGCAAAAACTTTCTCCAAATTCTGTTAGAAGTTGATTTTATATCCTTGGTTAAGCTCTAACTGTCATGGTTGACAGTTAGAACCATGGTTAAATGAGTGAGTTAAACCAAATGAATTGAAAGAGAGTGAGTCCGAGTTGTGTTGTTTTGATTGAGTGAGGAGGGAGTATGTTATGCTATGGTGTAGCTTTAAATGGATGGTGATGGTGTAATGAGTTGTAGCAACTAGCTTGTGGTGTAAGCTTCTTTTCTCTTTCTCCTTGTTTGAACATTATAGGAAAGGATGGTACAAGAGCATGATATGTGTAAGGGTTGGTTTAGCTTTAAGAGGTAATGTTTGATGTGTGATGTATGTGAATCATGCGTGGGACAAACAGAATGCAACAACTTTGGTCTGGTTCACTTGCTTGGTAGGGAAGAAAAACAGTTGGCATGTAGTGATCTTTAGAGGAAGAAATCTCATGAACCAATGAATAAAAATGGTTAATTTAGGATCCTTTGGAAAGATTTCATGGAGGAGAATGGAATGGATGTTGAAAACAATCCCAATAGAACCTCTTAAGATGCTTAAAATGACCATGAAGATGCTTGGTCATGACTGAGTTGGTATGTCAACCTGCCTTGGTCGTGCCTTGCCCTATGGCGTGCGAGATAGATCAGTTGAAGCACCTGACTTTGCCTCATTATATCTCCTCATACATTGATCCATTGAAAAATTCTCCAACACCAAAGTTGTAGAGGAGATTTAGAGGAACAAAAATCATGTTGACCATTTTTCCAATTGAAGCCTCCATCATGGAGATAATTGGCTTGGAACCTGGATATGTCATGCACACAAGGTGTTTGTGAATATTACTCCGAGCCACACGCGCATCTGCCTTGCCTGACCAACCAAAATGCCTTGTGAACCCTCCACTTTAATCCATCATATCTCCTTCAATTTTAATCCAATGGAGATGTTCTTGGTATGGTTTTGAAGCTTGAAACATGAACTTTTGATAGGACTCCTTAGCCCTTCCATTTGGCTCTTGGAAAATGGAGAAAGAAAGCCCCAAAGTCAACCTCTCACCTTGCCAAAACTTGCCATAAATAGAAACCTTAATTTCTATTTTTGGCGACTTTGCACATTTCTTGATTTTTGATGATTCTTTCATTATTTCTTGACCAAACTGTCTCCAATGATCATGTTTGACATGAGGAACATGGATTTGACCTCAAAAAGTTAAGAGTTGACTTATTCCTCTACACAGTTGACTTTTCCCCAAATCTCCTGATTTCCATTCAAGTGACCAATTGAATATCCTCTGAAACAAATTGATGGACAATTCTCCAATCTTAGACTATTAAGGACATGAGGAAAACCATAGAATCAAGTCTTGCCTAAAAAATCAGAAATAAACTGATTTTATGGCAAACCCTAATTTGGTGCCCTCAATCTAGGAGAAATCAGCACATCCTCCAAATCCAAATTCCTCTGGGCATGATGTGCACCCTTTCAAACAAAGATGAAATATGCCATTTGGAGATAATAAAAGCTCAAAGATCTTGCCTATTGGGGAATTATACTCAAGAATTCCAAAACCCTAGTTTTGCACTGGTTAGGATGATGTGATTCCCTTGCATTCTCTTGTCAAGCTTAATCATATGATAAGGTGATGACTCAATTTAAGATCTCTTGAGGCTCAAGGCTCCTTGGATTTGGTTTAGACACCCTGATCCCATGCCAATGAACCAATGAAATGCAATGATGATTATGCCAAAATGAAATGAAACATAAGCCAGTAAAAGCTAAAAGCAAGAGGGCAAATTTTGAGGTGTTACACGACCAGATCGAGCTCTTCTCTTAAGGCTTCATCATTCATCTCCTCGTCGAGGGGGAGCTTCTGTTCGTCTGGAGGGCTCTCTAATTTCTACCGGTATTACCGCCTCGGTTCCATAGGCTAGTCGGAAGGGGGTTTCCCCGGTGGTGGACTGCGGTGTTGTCCTGTATGCCCAGAGCATGCTATGTAGCTCCTCGACCCATATCTTCTTGGATTCGCCCAACCTTCGCTTTAGACCACGCAG
The DNA here is from genome assembly GCA_022829125.1 of Lathyrus tuberosus. Lineage (NCBI taxonomy): Eukaryota > Viridiplantae > Streptophyta > Magnoliopsida > Fabales > Fabaceae > Lathyrus > Lathyrus tuberosus. Next base: position 5,551,852 of record JALAZF010000312.1, on the reverse strand, counting down.
GATCACCCTGTCCGCCGCTTCTGCTTGTCCGTTAGTCTGGGGGTGCTCGACGGAAGTAAAGTGCTGCTTCGTGCCTAACTTGGCGACAAAGTCTTGGAACTTTCGGTCTGTGAACTGGGTTCCGTTGTCGTTTACGAGGGCCTGGGGCACCCCAAACCGTGCTAGGACGTTTCTTTTGTAGAAACAAAGTATGTTGAAGGCTGTGATCTTGGCGAGGGCTTCGGCTTCGATCCACTTCGTAAAGTAGTCGACAGCCATGATTAGAAATTTGTTTTGATAAAACCCCATTGTAAAGGGGCCGAGTATGTCCATTCCCCACCAGGCGAAGGGCCATGGCAAGGATAAAGTCTTCAACTCATTTGGGGGGTCAAGTGCATGTCCCCGTGTCGCTGACATCGGTCGCACTTTTGGACGTGTTCCTTGGCATCGTGCTGCATGGTTGGCCAGTAATATCCTGCTCGCAAGGCTTTTCGTGCCAGGGATCTTCCCCCTAAGTGTTGCGCGTTGATGCCCTCATGGATTTCTTGTAAAACCTCGGGGACCTTACTCTCCTCGACACATTTCAAGAGGGGGATGGAGAATCCTCTTTGGTAGAGTTTGCCTTTAACCAGCACATACGAACAAGCTCGTTGTTTAGTTATGCTAGCCTCTTTATTGCCCTCGGGCAGCTCCCCTTTGGTGAGGTAGTTGTATACGGGAGTCATCTAGCCATGGGTGTCCCCGATGGTGTTGACGTTGAGCAGCTCGGATGGTTTCTCAATACTAGGCTGGGCCAGTACTTCTTGTATGACAGACTTATTTCTGCCTTTCCTGCCCATGCTAGCTAGCTTGGACAGGATGTCTGCTCGCGTGTTTCGTTCGCGGGGGATGTGCTAGACTTTACATGCATCAAACTTTGCGATTCTTTCCTTTACTAGCGCTAAGTATTCAGCTAGCTGATCGTTCTTTGCTTGAAACTCTCCCCGTACTTGTGATGCTACGAGCTGGGAATCGGTGTATATTTTTATTTCCTTGGCGCCCACGTCCTGGGCCAGGCGTAGTCCTGCGAGGAAGGCTTCGTATTCGACTTGGTTGTTGGATGTAAGGAAGGATTGGACCAGCGATACTTCTATCAATATTCCTTCTTCATTTTCGAGGATGATACCTGCTCCGCTCCCTGAGGGGCTGGACGCCTCATCTACATTTACGGTCCATTTATGTGCTCCACATGACGGGGATGGTAGCAGGTTTATTTCTGCCACGAAGTCGGCCAGCGCTTGCGCCTTGAGGGCCTTTCTACCCTCGTATTGAATTTTGATAATTCCAGGGACCACTTAAGCATCCTGCCTGCCATATCTGGTTGGCATAACAATTGTCTGATGGGCTGGTCCATGCGGCCAACTATAGTGTGGGCCAGGAAGTAGTATATAAGCCTCCTTGTGGCGGTTATGAGAGCAAGGGCGACTTTCTCTATCTGCGCGTACCTGACTTCTGGCCCTTGTAAGGCCTTGCTGGTGAAATAGATGGGCTTCTGGCCGTCAGTTGTTTCACGGACGAGGGCAGCGCTAATGGCTTCGCTGGCGACAGAGAGGTACAAGTACATGGTTTCCCCGCATTCTGGTCAGGATAACACAGGTGGCTCGGACATAGCCCTTTTAAGGTGGGCCAGGGCTTGCTCGCATTCTTCTGTCTGTTCGAAACTGGTATCTTTTCTGAGCAATTTAAAGAAGGGCAGGGCGTGCTGTGTAACACCCCCAATTAAATAAAGCAGTAAAAGAAAATTCAAAATTTCATCAGAGTATATTTAAATTATCATGGCATAGACGGGGGAAATCACATTATATTTGAAACAAATCATACAACACCTGCTCATAAAGATATGCAACAGTGGGGTAGCAATCAACAGAGGAACTCAGTTCCTTACACCCACATTTCAGTTTTTAGAATAAAAACGAAAAATCTAAAACTGAATATCATATATATATATATATATATATATATATATATATATATATATATATATATATATATATATATATATATATATATATCACATGAAAAGTTCGTCATACATCAAGTTATACACGCACAAGCTAAAAGATATATATACATAGTACACAATAATCACAAACGGCCTCCCTAACTACCCGGTGTCACATATCAGAGCCGACCGACAAAAGAATGAAGTCATAAGCTTCACAAAAAGGACCTCCAGTAACTCTAATCTGCAATGCCTCATAGAGCATTATAAAACAGCAGAAGGGTGAGAAAATAATCATCATATTGCATACAATTATATTTAACACCAAAAATACACATATATACGGTTCTCACCACAACTCACACCATAATTCACACCCGATGCAACACAAGGTATACCAACCATACACATATCCATATATCAACTTATCAATTTTAACCACAATTCCACACATAAACAACCATTCACAGTCCTCACACATAGTCAATCATGTTTATGATTTATGCAAATGCACAGAGACCGACACAACGACTCTATGCACATGCCATGCGGTACCGACTTCCAATGTTTCTCACCACTAGTTCACTCAGGAACTCTGCTGGAATCATCGCTCGTTACATCACTGTAACTCCCCTTCGGGCATACGATGTCCCCCGTCGCCCACACCCCACACGGGCACACGAAGTTTATGATGATTTGTCGACTTTTGTCGTTATAATTGTGCGTAATTGATGGGTATTATGCAAAGTGCTGTTGTGTGATGTAAATGCCCATCAATTACGCACAATTATAACGACAAAAGTCGACAAACCGACACTATTACAAATTCCCGACATAATTAAATCGGCTAACAATTTCCAACCTATCATAATAAGAAAGTACAACTCAATAGCTTTCCAACGATACCGAGAATGTAAAAATCGGATAAACGGAACCCAAGTTACGAAAGAAAAACGAAAATGATATTTTGAAAAGTCCCATTTTACCATTCTGCTGGCCATACGCGTATTGTCCAACACCGTACGCGTATGCCCTAAAATGTTACGTGTACCGTACACAAATGGGCAGATGGCCGAGAAAATTAACATCTCATACGCGTATTGGCCCCAAAACTCGCCCATGTTACGCGTAATGCCAAGGTCCATACGCGTATGAACATGCCCCATACGCGTATGACCTGGAAAAACCAGAAAAAAATTATGCAGAACAAGTTCTGCGTTTTCTCAACCAAAATCCTCCAATTCCTCACCTACACCCAGAAAATTACCAATACATTGCATAACAACATGTATCTATCATGTAACAACAATAATGAACACTAAAAACATGATTTCCAACACATTTAATCGATTTCTAATCAATTTTACATAATATGGGTTTTACTAAATTTTTCCAATTCAATCCAATACCAACCACAAATACACATACATAATCATATACAAGCATACCATAATCGAGTTTCGCACCCTTACCCGATTAAATCGATTCTAGAAGTTGTTTTCTTGAATTTCCAAGATTTTCTCACTTTTTCTTCTCTTCTTCTCTTTTCTCCCCTTTTTCCTTCTCTTCCTTTTCTTTCTCTCTATTTTTCTCTCTTTCTATTTTCTATTCTTTCTACTTAATGAAAATATTATGAAATGACCAAAATACCCCCACACTCAAATATCTCGCAAACGTTCCCAAAACCCGATAAAATATCACAACATTGAAAAATAACATATTTTCAGATAAAAGTCGAAAATAAAATAAAATAATAATAAAATAATCAAACGACTCGATTAAATAAAAACTGACAAAACTGGGGCGTTACATGCTGAGCGGATTTAGCCACGAAACGAGAAAGGGAGGCGAGCATCCCATTTAGGGATTGGATGAACTTCTTTGACCTGGGCATGGCGAACTCCGCGAATGCTCGGTACTTATCCGGGTTTGCTTCTATTCCCTTTTCGGTGAGATAGAATCCGAGGAACTTCACTGCTCGTACACCGAAGGTGCACTTTTTTGGGCGTGGCGAACTCCGCGATCATGTTGTCCATGTATACTTCGAGCATGTCCCCGATCTCTGATCGAAAGACTTTGTTCATCACGCGCTGGTACGTGGCCCCAACGTTTTTTAGACCGAAGGGCATTACGTTGTAGTAATAGTTCCCCGAGGAGGTCATGAATGCGGTATACCTCCTGTCCTCTTCGGCCATATGGATTTGATTGTATCCCGAGTAGGCGTCCATGAAGGACAAGAGTTTGAAACCTGCAAAGTTATCTACGAGTTTATCTATGCTCGGTAAAGGGTAAGCGTCTTTCGGGCATGCCCGGTTGAGATCGGTGTAGTCAATGCACATGCGCCATTTTCCACTATGTTTTTTCACAAGTACAATGTTGGACAGCCAGGTTGTATACCTTGCCTCCAATATGAATTTTGCCTCTAAGAGGTCTTGTACAAGTTTTTCGGCAGCCTGTGCCTTCTCATCTGACTGCTTCCTTCTCCGTTGTGCGACGGTGCGGGCAGCTGGATCAATGGTCAAACGGTGGCACGCGGTCTCCGGGTCTAATTCGAGCATATCTGCTGCACTTCAGGCAAATAGGTCAGAGTTGTCATCTAGGCATTTCTTCAATTGCAGCTTGACTTCGTCGGGAAATCCTGCGCCTATCTTCACCACTCTGTTGGGGTTATTGCTGAAGGTGATGACTTCGAATTCCCCGTATGGAACTGGCCGCATGAGAGTAGAAGTGGGGGAGCTGGTCGTCCCTGTTGGCGCAACCTCACCATTATCTTCCTTGCAGTCCTCTGAAATTCGGCTTTCAAGGTCGATGATGTGCACGGGAAGTGTAGGCTTCTTGTCCGGTTGGTCATCTTGGTTGGATGATCTTCCTCCCTTGGTCGTTTGGCTGCTTTTGGTGTTGCTTTGATCTGGTTCTGTCCCCTGGTCGCTGCCTCGAAGCATCTGCGGACAGCTTCTATGTCCCCATGTAAAGTTGCGACGTGACCTTTCTCAGTATAATACTTTAGCTTGAGGTGGACGGTTGAAGGAACAACGATTAGTTCTGCGAGTGCTGGCCTTCCCAAAATACATTGATACAGCGACGGGCAGTCGATCACCAGAAACTGCGTCTTGATCGACCTGGACACTTCCTCCTCCCCGAATGTGACCGGCAGCTCCATGTATCCCTAAGGTCTGGCCGTGGCTCCGTTGAACCCCTGCAGATCATATCCCACATACGGCGAGAGGTTCTTCTGGTCCAGCTTTAGGGCGCGGAACAGGCCTGTGTACATAATGTCCACCGAACTGCCCTGGTCGACTAGGATCCTTCGGACGTCGGTGTTTGCTAGTCTGGCCCTAATGAGTAGAGGAATATGAGAATTCGGAGAGCCCTCGGGCAGCTCCTCATGATAGAACGTGATCGGTTGGGAGCGTCCCTTGATTTTCTCGAGCGTAGACAACCGATCAGGACTGTAATCTATAAGCTGCTCGAACTTCCTTTTGACAGATCCTACTGTCAGCTCATTGTACCCCCCGTATGAGATAACCATGGCTGCAAGGAAAGCTTCCCAAGTGCTGTGGATGGATATCCGGGAAGGTTCTTCGAGGTAATCAGGAATGGCGAAGTCCTTTGGTCGCGTAATGGACATGGCGACCTGCGGGGGAGGACTAGATTGAGACGATTCCATCTCTTTCTTTGAATCTGATGCCTCTCGCCGGGAGGATTCACCTTTCTTCACGTATTGTTTCAAGTGACCCTCCTTGATGAGGATTTCTATTGCATCTTTAAGGTGCACATAGTCCTCGGTTGTGTGGCCGTGGCTGCAGTGGAAGCGACAATACTTGCCCTTGTCGACGTTGCCTTTGGACGTTGTTAGTTGGGGGAACCTGACGCCCCCTGCTTGAATTCTGTATTGACGCATTCAGAGAGAATGCGGTCACGGGGAGCCGTAAGCAGGGTATATTCTGTGAAACGGCCAGCAGGCCCTTTACCTTCTCGAGGACGATCATCTCGTCGCCTTTCTTTTCCTTGCCGGATGTCTCCGACTCTTCTTTTTTTGGTGCCCGGGTATTGTCCTGATCTCTCGTGTCCCGGGCGTGATAGGCAACCTCATTCTCCTTGTATTGTATGTACGCTTCAGCTTTCCGGAAGAGTTCTATCAATGTTCGAGGAGTCTCGATCCCGACGGTTTTGCGAAACTCACTCTTTGGTTTCAGGCCTTTTTTGAGAAGATAATTCTTCATATGGTCCGTTGTATGAACCTCCATGGCTTCTTTGTTGAACCGTTCGATATATGCCAGCAAGGATTTATCCTTCCCTTGTATAATAGCTTCCAAGGTGGCCTCCGACTTGGGATGTCGTCGGGAAGCTGTAAAGTGTCGGGCAAATTGAGTCTTCAGGTTTCTCCATGATGCGATTGACCCTCGAGGAAGTCGTTTGAACCAAGCCATTACCCCCTTCCTCAGCGTGATCGGGAATAGTCTGTATTTTATGGCCCCGGTCACGTTGTGGTAATGGAGCATTGCTTCTATGTTCTCTATGTGTTCGCCGGGATCGGTGGTCCCATTGTAGGTTTCTAGAGTAGGGGGCTTCTCTAACCCGCGAGGAATTCTTGTGTCCATGATCTCCTGTGAAAGGGGGCCGTGGACATCGTCGTTGCTGCTTGAGCTTGGAGAGCGAGAGAAAGAATGGCTACGACCATGGCTTCTGCTACGTCGCGGTGAATGCCTGTGTGTATGGCAGTGAACATGCCTATCTGGCTGACGGGGCTTTTTGGACGTCGGGGAGCGTCTTGACTTTCGCGGAGGAGATCTGCAGTGCCTTCGGGCGAGATCGGACGCAAGCTCCTCCGATCTTCATCGTCTTCTCTCCGGGGAGGGACTTCTGGACTTATTGCTTCTCCGTTTCTGAGGGGGCGATCGAGGACGTGGAGACGGGCTGAGTTGTTTCTCAGAAGCAAGCCGCTCTTGGAGGACATGCTCGAGAGTGTTAATTTTCTCTCCTTGCTGGAAGATCAAAAGGTTTGATCTACTGAGAGAGGCGATGAGGGTAGCTGTGCTTGAATCAATGTTCTGCGGGCCAAGAATGGGCTCGAAAACTCGTTCGACAGCTGGTGCCCTAGGTATCACTTCCTTAGGAGTCGGGGACGCAGTCTTTCCGTCCCTGAGGTCGGTTTCTTGAAGTACGTGTTCGTCGAAGATGTGGTCGGCGTTGTCAGTCACGACGGCAGTAGCAGAGTCTTGGCGGGTATCATTCTTGGTGGAGGCCATGATGATCTTTAGAAGATGAAGCTTTGGTCTTTGAAGTGAAAAAGAGAGGATTTTGAATCAAAAGACGGGGAAGCTAGTTTCCCACAGACGGCGCCACTGATTGGTGCTGATCAGACTGGATCGTCGTGGACTTCACGGAGGACAGGTGATGCTTGTAGGAGAGGGAAAAGGGATGGAGGTACCTGCAAGGTACTCCGATGCCAAAGTAAGTGTTTGGTCAAAAAGAGAGAAAGCAAGTAAGAGATTTCAAGTATTGGATCTTTGATACCTGCCCCTCTCAAGCGAGGGGGTATTTATAGGTGGATTTCTAGCGAGCAAAGCACCTGGTTTACCAATGAGGGATTGCCAAATGGAGGGCAAGGCACGTGGCCTTTTGACTTGGACTAACCATTTTCGTGATATCCGGGGAGGCAGTTGGTCGCGTGAACTACTTTACACGTGAAGGGGACGTGTCCAACGGCTAGTTTCTGCCCAACGGCTAGTTTCTGGCTATTGGGCATGTCCAATGGCTGGATTGTGTTGGGCCTTGCCCCTGTGGGGGCACAACGCTTGCCCAGTCCAGAACAGTAAATAATAATGAATTATTTATGCATTCAAACACGTTTCTTGTATCGTGTAAGTTAGTAACTACTCTCATTCTTAACCTTTCTTCTCCACAAAGCTCAGTCTTTTCGGTGCTCTGTGCCCTTACAGGTAAATAATAATGCATTTTTTATGCATACAAACTTGTTTTTTATTCATCAACGTTTCACTCTGTAATGCATGTTTACTCATTGACATTGATTGAAGATTAATGGCTACACCGAAACAACACATTGAAGAGATACGAAGAACAAAGTTTTCTATTGGAGAGATACAAAGAACAAAGTTTTCTATTGGAGAGATACGAAGAACAAAGTTTTCTATTGGAGAGATACGAAGAACAAAGTTTTCTATTGGAGAGATACGAAGAACAAAGTTTTCTATTGGAGAGATACGAAGAACCAAGTTTTCTATTAGAGAGATACGAAGAAAAAAGTTTTCCATGGGCGAGAAACCTAATCCCTTGACTCAAGATCTTCATCATGCTGTCAAGACCTCCTCACTCCCCTCATTCGAATGTATATTAACTTCCGATGATATATTAACGTATGCGACCAACCAACAAAACCGATTTAAAAAAAAATTATGCTATTTTCCAGATCTGCAGATCAGGAATTTTAAAAAATAAAGTTATACTATGTTTCTGGATGTGCATATCCGGAACATATCAGCGTTTTTTAAAAAAACGGTGTGTCCGGATGTGCACATCCAGAATCAGGGGGCAAAACCGAAATTTCACGTGGTGTATAAGAAATTTGGGTGGTGTATTAAGAAATGGTCATTTATTAACTTGTTTGAGAGAAAGAACCATAATGTTATCGTGAGGATCAAAATTTACTATATTAATAGTAACTATATGAATTGGTTTATACCCAATTGTTCCTCATTCAATATTATTCTTTAACCATATCTCTCCTCAAAACTCAACATTCTCAAAGAACTTTGAAGATTCCTCTCCGTCAAATACTCTTTAACTTGTGAAATAAACATAATTATAATTCTCAAACATTTAAACAGTTATATATTTTCATAAGTCATAGCTAAAAGACTCTAATAATATTTGAATTTAAAATATCAATTGAATCATTATTTTTAAATAATATAAATTGTGTTATTTAAAACATAAATTGAGAAAAAAAATGATCCTTATACTGATTCACCAAATTATCTTTTAAATAAAAAAATATAAACAAGTTACCAAATATTTAAAAGATATTAATATTTGTTGAATTAGTTCATTCCATATTAATGTGTATTTCTACATCATTGAACATTTATCAGTTTATATAATATTTTCATAAAATAATATTTTGAAAATCAGGAAAATTTATGAAAATGTTATTTTATTTTCTCTTGCTTTGACATTATTGCACACTTTATGAAAGAATCATATTAAATAATTAATTATTATTTCAACTTAATTGAGCAAAGAGATATCAAATATCAAATTTTCGAGTAAATTATTCTATTATAAAAAATTACAGTACCTTATCAAGAGTAAAGTATTAAAATATACTAAAACTATTATATTTGTTTGTTCAATCTTTATGAGATCTTATATCTCGAAAAAAGAGTATGATTGTCTCGTTATTCCTTTAAATATACCTTAGATTAAACAAAGAAAACATGAAAAAAAATTGTGGCATCTTAAATGATACTAAAAATTAGAAAATGTCATACTTTATGATTATAAGTTAGATTTACCTTAAAATAGAACAACAAAATGGAGCAAAATTTACTCACTAAAATACAAAATTCACCATTGATATTAAGTCGTTAGGCAATAAAATTAATTGCTAGTAGTATTTATTTTCAATGATCAAACTCTAACAATTAATATTTATAAATAATAAATTCTTACAATTGTCACATGTTTATCTTATATGTTTGAGTGCAATCAAATAAATACTTGAAAGATTTACACTCATACAACATCATTACTGATATGTCAATAAATTATTATATAGACATTTAATTCATCTTTACTTATAAATTAAAAGACTCAAACAAGATATCAAACACACAATTAATTCTCAATCTTTGATTATAAAAAATTAACTGTAAACGGTATTCTCACGCAATGATCAAACATTAGTAGTAATTCCTGTCAGATAATGGACGTCTTTGATATCAATAATTATCCGCATGGATAAAATTAATAACCGCTACATATTTACCATCACAGATATGCAATTGTTCAGCCAATTTGTGTATTCCTTTTAGCCGACCATAGCAGTTCGCACGAATAATTACACACTACATCTTTTGTAATTCCGGTTGAATCAAATTTACACAACATAGGTTACTTTTTGTAACATTTTGCTTCAATCAACTCAATCAAAATTATTAGGCATTTTAATAAATTCAATGGGAAGAGTCTTAAATTTACAAAGAACTACCCACAAATGTATGTCGTATTCATTTAGAATACCGTTTAATAATAATAATAATAATAATAATATTAATAATAATTCTTAAAAGTCCTTAGTGTGAGAACAAATTCACAATAAAACATAAATTTTATGAATTTATATAAATTGCATGATAAAAAAATATTGTATAAAACTTAATAACAATAAAATCAAATAACATAATCTTCAAATCAGATAAATATTAAATATTTATATATCCAAAATAAATGTCAAACAAATTCACATATACACCAAATAATTCTTTAAATAAATCATTTTAGAATCAACAAAACAAATTCTAAAATTCAAAGTATAAAAAATTTAAAGAATCAAATCTTTAGTTCTACCTTATAATTTTGAGAGACATTCAAAATATTCAAAAAATTTCCATTAATAATATATAATAACTAAATATATATTAAACAAATTAGTATTTGTATTATCTCTCAAAATCTAAATTCATGTGCTGATTTTATGTGAATCAAATTGAAAGATAAAGCTTAATTAAAAATCAAATAAAATTATTTGATAATAAAACCTTTTTTTAATTCAAAACCAAGAATTAAATCACCAAAATAAGATATAAAGTCAATATTTATCTTTCCTAAATAATTGACATATATATATATATATATATATATATATATATATATATATATATATATATATATATATATATATATATATATATATATATATATATATATATATTTAAATATATACTCTCTAGCTAGGGATGCCAATGGGCAGGGTTTAGTACCCGTCCCCATACCTGCAGTTGTAAAAAATCCACGTGCCCGAGCTCATACCCACTTGGGTATCAACATTGACACTCGTTCTCGTACCCTATGGGTATATAAGTGCCCGTACCTGTATCTGTTACCCGCATTTCTAATAAAAATAAATATATCAAGTATAAAATATCATAATATTTTAAGTTTTTAAAAACATTAAAAAGTTAAAAAAAAAATTATTGTTGAATTATGAAATAAATAATGAGTTATATTAAATATTTAGTAGTTTAAAATTGATGTTTTTTTTTAAAATTTTATAAACATTTATTTTTATATAATAATATCAATTAAAATATATAAATATATATTGTGCGGATATGGGGCGGGGTGGGTACTAAGGTGCTCATACCCGCACTCATCCCTCCTTATTTAAGTGGGTAATTATTCGAGCCCGTGCCCGTACACATTTTTGCGGGTTTTTACCCTACCCATTATGGGTAGTTTTGTGGGCACCTACTGGGGATGAGCCAAATTGTCATCCTATCTCTATCCACATATAAAGTGTTGAAAATCAAAATCTTTAATGAAAAATATTTTTATAATTCTCAATCTTCGATCATAACCATAAATGTGATTCCAAATATATTTAGCATAATACATATTAATTCCCTTTATAACTTACTTCAGAGAGTAAAATGACTATTATTGATCATCTATCAACTAATCAAGGGCTTAAATTGCAAGTATATCACAAAAAATCACGTGTTTTGACTAGAAATCATTTGATTTGTTCACTTGATATTTTACTAAATTTAGAGGAACCAATATCATCTATCATTATTCAATACTGAAATGAATAATAAACTCAATACAAACATAATCATAACTCAAATTTAACTACACAAATGAAAAGGTTACACAAATCTACACAAATATGATGACTGGGGTTTTTGTCACTAGGGTCTTTATAGTCGTAGTTCCCATTACGGGTTGGCCATAATGGACACTTCTTCGTACCATTAACAAAATAATCAGTTCTTAGTTACATTCTTGGGCAAAAAGTTGAAAAATTTTCTAAGTCACGTTGTAATATCAAAACATTTCTACGTTATATTGTAATAAATCTACACCAAGAAGATGAAAAACCTAACAATGCTAAGTTACATGCATAGAGAAAGATTTTTCATACCTGAAACATAATGAAGAAGCTAAAGACAGTGTGAATGAAACTTTGTTTTGACTTTCATTTCATTTCCTTGCTTTGTTCGAGTTTTGTTTATTGTAATTTGTTTCAAGTTTTGTTCCCTTGGCTTCGAGTGGTAGTAACGGTGTTCGGTTGGAGAAAATGAAGTTTTGAAACCCATTAATGGAAGAAATGATGCCTTTGAGTTTCTTTTATGGAAGAAATGGTGTCTTCGAGTTTCGTTTAATGAAGAAATAAAGTTTACAGTTTCATTTATGTAAGATGGATTTTGAGGGAAAAGAAAAAGTTTTGTGTACGACTCGTTTAGTTTTGATTGTATTTTGTGAATGAATGGAAAAGTGTTATGTTATGGAAGAAATTTTTCCTATCAATTAAGAAGACAATCGAGGGGAAATGTTAAACATTTAGAGTTTTTCTATTGGTTGGGTGGCCTAGCTCGAGGGGATGGATGGAACATTTCCTATCGGTTGCCATCCCAACTGGGGGGATAGATGTCCATTTTTTAATTTATAAATAAAAGTAATGGAAAGAAGCCAAGTGAACATTTTCCATCGGTTGCTTTCTCAAACGAGGGAATATGTAGTCTTTTTTAAATAAAATTAAACAGTGTAGTTGTTAGGAATTAAAGTGTGACTCTAAAAGATTTTTCCTATCGTTTGTCAGCTCAACTGAAGGAATTTGTAGTATTTTTTAAATAAAATTAATAGATTGCTTGATAACACAAAAAAAAAAAAGTTTTTACTTTTAAACTTTTAGCATTCCAGCTAATATCAATAAAATAACTGTTTTTTAAGCTTTTACATTGTAACTTTTTTTTACTATCTTATAACTTTTTCTCAAAAGCTATTTGAAGTAGCTTTTAAGATTATATCTTTTATCTTGTCTTTTTTTCTTCTATTTTTGTCCTTATTATTTTAATATAAATTTATTTCTTATCTTTTACAAATTATTATAATTTAAAATAAAATAAATATATTTTTAAATGCATTAGTAAAAACAGTCAAATTTTATATAAATAAAATTATAAATTTTACTGCAATTTTTCTCTATTCTTTTTTTCCCTCCATTTTCTTTCCACCTTCCTCCATTCTCTTCCTCCGTCAATTCTAACTCCACTCTCTATTGTTGCTCACTTATACTCTATCACTCATCGTCCTTTGTTAAAATTTATATATATGCGTTGAATACATTTTAATATTATGTTTAATCTTACATATATATTTAAAAAATTACATGTGATTATTGTTATGTTTAATTTTAAATAAAAATTAATTTAATAATATATATATATATATATATATATATATATATATATATATATATATATATATATATATATATATATATATATATATATTCACTGAGTCATTAATTAAAAATATCATTTTATGTCATTTACATTCGTCAACTATTGAAATTATTATTTTACCAAACACTTCAATTGGCTTATATGGTATCAATCATCAGCTATTAACTATCTATCGTCATCTATAAGCTATCATCTATCAGACATCAGTTATAAACTACTAAATAGCTTATTAGCTATCAACTAGTTTTACTAAATAAAGTCTAAAAAGAGCATCATTGAAAGATTTTTTATCGATTACATTTTTCAAGTGAAGGAATAAGTAACTCTCATTGTTTTCACATCGGCTCAATATTCATCTAAGGTGAAAAGTCCTTAGAAAATCTATATTTTGTTATAGTGTTTGATGAGTTAGGTTTTATGTCTCCCGTAATTATTTTTCCTTTTTATTCAATAATTTTCCTTTATTAAAAAATGAATAAAATGTATATAAAATAAATTATTAATCAAATAATAATAGTGGTTAATAATATATTTCATATATGTAATAGAAAATTATTTCATTAAATGCAAAATACTCTTTTTTCATCTTTTATCTTTAACTCTGGGTCCATTTTAGCCTCTCAACTTAAAAAAAAAACACTATTTTAATCCCTTAACTCTACAAATTGGATCACATTAGTTATTTCTCTCAAATCCGTTATCAAAGTCAATCCATAAGACTATGTGGCACTGATATGAAATGACACTTGGCTTAGATCAATTTTGTGAGTTATTAGCGATGGAAAAATCCGTCACTAAATTATTTTCTGGATTTCATTATTCTCCTTCATCTTCTTCCCCAAACCCAAAAAAACCGAAACTGTTTTGAATACAAATGTGTTTTAGGGATTACATCAATATCAAATATGCATTTTATCTTACATTCTTCCTCAAATTTTTAGACTCATTGCAATAAAATCATGTTATAATCATTAACCCTATAATAAACACATTGAATCACAATCATGAAGAAGTCTAGGTTAATATGATTTGCAGATAACAAAAGCATGAAAATTCAAAAGACAAATAACACCTTGAAACCTTTTAGATAAGCAAAATGAATCAAAAAGAGAAATAGCACCACCCATTGACTCACCGAACATAAAACAACATAAATCAATAAAACTGAATCTTTTTCTAGAATTGAAGTAAGAGAGACAATCTTTTACAACAAGGTTAATGCTAGAGACAAACGCTTTGAGACATTGGGTTTGACCTTGAACTTGAAGAAAAAGAGAGAAATAAGTGAAAACCATTTGATCAAGGAAGATTAGGGTTGATTGGAAGGTCCATGAGAACTCTTTGTCGTAGCCATGGATCATGAAGATGAGTGCGTGCGGTGGGGAGGTGTGGTTTAGAAGGCATAATCTAGTTAAAATGGTAAGGTTTCTTGGTGTTGTAAAGGTTTATTTTGTGGATGTGACTTGTTTTTGTATGTAGTATTCTGGTCTTCCAACTTTGAATTCTTCAGAGTCTGATCTTCAACTTTTGATCCTTCAGATTCTGATCTTTAAGCTTCTCTTTTAGATGTCCACTTACAAAACCAATACTTAATTTATTCCTAAAAATTTTCTCTATGGTCTTGCATACTTGAACAAATATTAGTATACCCAATTGTTCTTTAAATACTTTATTATCATCAAAGCCTAAGGAATATGGTACAAACCAATTTTGTTCCAACAATCTTCCCCTTTTTTATGATGACAAACACAAGAATTTAAGAACAGTGATTGTTAATTTAATCAACAAGTTGAGTTCAGAGTCTGAGGTTTGTAAGCTCCCTATGAGTCTAATAGTCCATAGGTTGAGGTTTGTAAGCTTCCCCTAAGTTCTATCCAGGTAAATTAAATTTAAACATTAAATCATAATAAATAAATATTCTAAATTTAAGAAAAAATAATAACTGTCAGATTTAGGTGCTTAAATACTTATATTACTCCCCCTTTTGTCATAAAAAAAAGATCTAAAGAATAGGGGAAATAAGAAAAGATACTGAAGAAAACAAGTTATAAACGCAAAAGAGAATTGTCAGAAGCATAATAGTCTTATAATCAAATTCACAAATTTAAATGTTTAGGATTTTATCAAATCTGGAAAAAAATGAATTAAAATCATATTGGTTCTCCCCTTTATCATTAAAGAACAAAAATCATTTGAAGACATAATCAAAAAAGTTTTAGAAACATGGTTTTAATTTGGCTATAATGGTTGTGAACAACTCTACAATTCTCGAGGTGGTCAAACTTGTTCTGACAATTGAGCATGAGAAATAGTAGTTGTCAAAGCAGGGGAGATGTGCTTGAAGACCAAGAATAAATCTCTCTCCTATATCCATTGGTGCATAATAAACAACATTAATTTTTTATTTATCCCAAACTCTCTATATAAGGGAGGTTTCGTTACTAGCAAGGTCACATTCCTCTTTCTTCAATCTAACTATTCTCATATCAGACACTATGAGAAAATCATCCAAGAACTCTAAGGAGGGATCTTCCCAAGAGGTTAGCAAGGCTATTTTGAAGTCCAGTGATGCTGAGGGAAGAAGCACAAAAATGATAGGCGTAATAATTCTGAAGGTGCAAAGTCACAATCTAGTTCATCTACTTGAGCTTCTGTGGTAGGAAGGACTTCAATCTCAAAGATGAAAAACCTCAAAAAGCTGAAGGATCCAACCGATGACAGTGGGTCAGACACTGATGAGGACTGGAGGTCCTTCCTCATAATGGGTGGTTGGCCTGCAGACATAGTCTAAAAACTGTAACCTCTTGTAGTGCATCCGTTAGCTTTTGAGAATAATTCTGGATTTCTAATAGTTTCTTGATCAATAATAGCAGATCATTTTCTAATTGCATTTGTTTATGATTCTCTTGGCACTAACATCCTTTGAGTGATCCATTGGTATATATGTTATAGGGAAGTTTTTCAACCATTTTATCCTTGTTTTGTTTGAATAACCATTGAAATTTTAGGGTTTAGGGTTGAAAAGATTCAAGTGTGAATAGTGAGAGTTGCGTTGTGTGTGAAACGAGTGATATTGTGAGTTTTGAAAAATGCTTTAATCACACAAACATTAAAAAAATGATGACGTAGGGGGCTCCAAAACATGATTTTATTTTACCCAAGAAAATAAATCCCAAAGGTAACTCAAGCTTTTTTACAACAATAAGAATATCTATGACACATGTCACACTTCTTTCCCTTAACCAAAAAAGCGCTTGGTTAAAACAATCAATATATCTCAGGGTCTATAAAATAGAAAATGCTCAAAGGGATTCTGACTTAGAACCTTTTGAATCAGAGAACCTTCTCACACAGAGGACTAACTGGTTTAGAATCAAATATCCTAGAATCACATAATAAAAATTCAGAGTCTCAACAGTTAGAAAACCAAGTGTCAGAAGACCTTCATATTCGTGATACATAAGTGGACAAGTGTTAAAAAATATTTAGAAACTTTTCCACTTATATGCTGTCAAAGGCAACTAATCATATTCTAAGCAGCAGAGACGGAGATGCTTCAGAGGCTACCATTCATCATAAGCTAGTTCATAGCTTCTGATCACAGTAGCTTCTGATCACCATCAGACTTTGATCCTCCATTTATAAGCAAGCATTATTCTTTTACAAAATGCATGTTCAGATTCTTTTTAATAAAATCAAATATTTATATAGTAAAAGGCTTTGTAAATATATCATCCCATTGATGATCAATATCATTGAACTATATATTTATCATACCCTTCTAAACATAATCTCTAATAAAATGATGTTTTATTTCTACGTGCTTGGTTCTGGAATGTTGAATAGGATTCTTTGTCAAACAGATAGCAATAGTATTGTCATAAAAGACTAGAATATTGCTTCCACATATTTGTTAGTCTTCCAAAAAATATTTCATCCAAAGTAGTTATGCGCAACAACTTGTTTTTGAGATGTAGATAAAGCAACAGTTGCTTGTCTTTTACTAGCCCAGGGTATAAGGTTTTCACATATGAATTGACAGTTTCTCCTAGTGAATTTTACCTAAATTCTACTCCTAGCATAGTCAATATCACATAATCCAACTAGCTTATAATCTAAGGATTTTTCATAAAGCAACCCTAGATTGGCTGTTCCCTTCATATACCTAAATATCCTCTTAACAACCATTAAGTGAGTCTCTCTAGGATCTAATTGAAATATTGCACACAAGCCGACATTAAACAAAATATCTGGCTAGAAGCTATTAATAAAGTAAAATGCCAATCATACCTTTATACAACTTCTGACAGACATTGGTGTTGCTTTCCTCTTTGCTCAAATTATAGGTTTGATGCATAGGAGTTGTCATGATCTTGCAATCATCTAGCTTGAACTTTTTTCAGAAGCTCCTTTGTGTATTTTGTCTGATGAACATAAACTCCATCTTTGCATTGATATATTTGAATACAATGAAGAACTCCAGCTCTCCCATCATACTCATAAACAAGGTCGTCTTAAATTTTTGGAGGCCCTTTGTAGGTTTACTATGATTTAACCATAGAAAAATAAATATAGGCCCTTCTTTTTTATGGTTGAATCACAACAAATATTTTGCGAGGCCCTTTTAAGCCATAATTTAACCGTAAAAATTTTTAGGCCCTGTGCGGTAGCCCACCTTGTATGCCCTCAAAGACGGCCCTGCTCATAAAAGACTCAGCCTGCATTGACTTTGAAAATTCTATGCAAAGGAAAACATTAGTATAACTAAAGATAATATTATCCACATATACTTAGACACTTAAGATATCATTTTTAACTGTCTTTCTGAAGAGTGTAGTGTCTACTTTCCGTTTCTAAAAACCATTTTCTAATAGAAAATTACTCAGTCTCTCATACCAAGCCCTGGGAGCTTGTTTGAGTCTACAAAATGATTTCTTAAATTTGAAAACATGATCTGGGTGGACTAAATCCTCAAACCCAGGTGGCTGTTTGACCTACACTTCTTCAAAAATGACTCAATTTAAAAAGCACTCTTAACCTCCATTTGGTGAAAAATAATATTATGATTAATAACATAGTAGAGAAGTAACCTGGTCGCTTCTAAACTTACAACAGGTGCAAAGGTTTCAGAGAAATCTATACATTCTTGCTGACTATAGCTTTGAGCCACAAGTCAAGCTTTATGTCTAACTACTTCTCCTTGCCCATTAAACTTGTTTCAAAATACCCATTTTGTTTCAATAATGTTCTTCTGATAAGGTTTGGGTACCAGATCTCAGACATCATTCCATTGGAACTGATTTAGCTCTTCTAGCATTGCCATAATCAAGCCATCATCAGAAAGTGCTTCACCAACATAAGTAGGTTCAATCATGTAGAGTAGTCCTAGCATTAAGTGTTCTTCTATGAAAGAAAACCTTGTCTTTCTAGAACTATCTATATTTCCAAGAATTAACTCTTTTGGGTGTGAAGACTTTTACATGATGGGCTTATTAGATTGTGATACTTCTGAGGAGAGATTTTGAGCTTCTTTAGAATCTTCTTCATTTAGATGAGCTTCAGAGGTTGGATCATCTTCTGGACCACCAACTTCTAAAGTTCTAATAGCTTATGAACATCTAATTTTGATGGATTGTTAGCTTATGAACTTCTAGCTTCTGGATATCTAACTTCTGAGGTGTCTTTAGACACACAAATTTCTGAAAAGCTTTGTGTTGAGACAAATTTGGTTCATACCATGCATCCTCCAAGGTTTTGATGATAACAAAGTATTTGAAATACAATTAGGATTTCTAACTAGATGGTTTTTGTGTACAAAATTATATTTACTTGATGAAACTGGTTCTGCCACTGAAGAAGCTATGGTTCAGCTCTGATTGTGTACTCGTGAGAGAGCCTGATTAGAAAGTTATCAAAAGTACATCTCATACTCAGAAGCGTGCTATGGTTGCTTCTAAAACAGAGTAATGTCAACTTATGCTCACAAATCACGAGACTCGAGAATAGGTGATATTATCTTCAAAAGATTATGTTCTGAGAACAAGATTTGGTTATGCTATATTATCTCTAAGTTTTGATGATAACAGATGAATATTTGTATGAACAATTTTGTGCAACTAATGTTGTTATTTGTGAGAACCTAGCAAACAGGTTCTGCTTCCGTGAATTGGCGCAATGCTTAATGAAAGATACTTCAAGAGCTGAACTCAATTCGAAGATAAGACAAGATTCACATAACTCTGATACGAAAGGAAAAGAGAATGAGTTCTGAAGATCAAAAGATAAAGGTCCTGATGGAACGAAGTCCAGATGCTGAAGCCTAACGCTCTCTGATCAAGGTTCTGAAGACCTATCCAAAGTCGACTCTCTTGCTTCAATCAAATATTATTAGAAGCCTCTGAAGATATGAAGAAAGTGAATTAAGAGAACAAGGTTCTGAAGGCAAGTTCTGAAGATTCTGGAAGCGCAGAGCTGATGATTCGAAGACTTGATAATCTCAAGAACCAAGCAATGTTTTCCCTTCTAACTTATGCTCACAAAAAGCCTCTACATTTAAGAAGCCAAGAAAACCTGTAACACTGTACAGCTGTACCACATTACAAGGTTAAAATTCTTGAAGACTATGGGAAATACAAACTAACGCAGACAGGACGCGTAGCATGCAGAAGATTTTGTACCTGTCCTCACGCTTGTAGCCGTAAGCCTACTTAGCTATCATGATTCCATCTCAATGGCTCTTTTCACTCGGCTATAAAAGAAAGCTCAAGACTTAAAGAAAGACACACACGCAACCTGCTACTATATCTTCTAACTCTGCTCTTTCTTAAGTCATTCTTGATCTAAAAACTAGTTTACATTATCAGCTTGATAAGAAGCAATTTTCTATAAACCCATTGTATTTGAACTTAAAGTTGTATTCCTTAAGAGAGTCTTAGTGATTAGATCTCTTGAGAAGTCTAGGACGTGTGTCTTAGAGATTGTACCTTAAGTAAGACCTGTGTGGTTGAATTACTTGAGAAGTCTAGAACGTGTGAGTTCTAGAGGTTGTTGTTAGTCACCAGCTGTGGTAGCTTGTGCAGTGTACTATTTTGTTGAAATAGTGGATTAAGACCTCGTTGAGAGAGGCGAAATCACCTTGGTGGGTGGACTAGATTAACTTGAGAGGTTCTCAAGTGAACTAGTATAAACATAACGCGTTTATATCTCTTTGTTTAACCAAGTTGTTTTTTCTTTAGAAAAGGGGTAAAGTTTTTAAAGAGAAAGTTATTTTAAAGAAACGATTTATTTTAAAAAACCAATTCAAACCCCCTTTCTTGCGTTTTTCACACCTTCAATTGGCATCAGAGCTCCGGTTCTGAGGTGATAAAAATATTGAATTTTTATCAAGAACTTAACAGTGTTCAGTACCGATCCAAGTGTGAAAAACAATGACTACACCACCACCAAATACCTCTGAAACAAATGTTATTGAAAGAGAATCTTACACTGCAAAACCTCCTACCTTTGATGGCGAAAAGTTTAATTATTGGAAAGATAGAATCGAAAGTTATTTCTTATCATTTGATCTAGATCTATGGGATATAGTACTTGATGGCTATAATCATCCTGTAGATTCTGTAAGTAAAAAGATTGAAAGAAGTGAGTTTACAGATGCTCAGAAGAAAACTTACAAAAATCATCACAAAGCAAGAACTATTCTGTTGAACGCAATTTCTTATACCGAGTATGAGAAAATCACAAACAAAGAAATTGCAAAGTCCATCTTTGACTCTCTTCGTATGACTCACGAAGGAAATGCTCAAGTCAAGGAGACGAAGGCTCTTGCGCTAATCCAAAAATACGAAGTCTTCAAAATGGAAGATGATGAGTCTGTTGAAACCATGTTCTCAAGGTTTCAAATGCTTGTTGTCGGACTCAGAGTTCTGAACAAAGGCTATTCTACTGCTGATCATGTCAAGAAAATCATCAGAAGTCTTCCGGCCAAATGGAAACCAATGGTGACTGCCTTGAAACTTGCAAAGGATTTGAATAGTATCAGTCTTGAAGAACTTATAAGTTCTTTAAGAAGTCATGAAATAGAGCTTCAAGGAGATGAACCTCAGAAGAAGAAAAAAATCCATCGCACTGAAGGGAAAGCCAGAAAAGAAGAAGGCGTATCAGGCAGAAGAAGAAATGGAAGAATCTGAAGAAGATTCAGAAGAAGATGATATATCGCTCATATCAAGAAAGATAAGTCAACTTTGGAAATACAGAAGGAAAAAGTTCAAAGGACTAAGGAGAAGATTTGAATCTACATCTGGTCAAAGAAGAAACTATGGAAAAGATGTTATGTGCTTTGAATGCAAAGAACCTGGACATCTCAAAAATGACTGTCCAAAGGCCAAGAAAGAAGAAAGACCTAGGAAAACCAAAAAGGGTCTCATGGCAACCTGGGATGATTCAGAATCTGAAGATGATGCTGATGAAGGTCGGGTCAACATGGCATTCATGGTAGAAACCAGAAGCGACTCGTCAGAGGAAGAACTATCAGACTCCGACGATGAAAGAGAGGTACTTTCCTCCTTATCACGATCTGAACTTGAATTAGGATTAACTGAACTTATAAAAAGATATCAAAACCTTCAAAGCAAATTCAAAATCTTGTAAAAGAGTTTTATAGTTTCCTCAGAAGATCTTGCTAAAAACAAGAAAACCATTTCTGAACAAAATGAGAAAATATTTGTCTTAGAAAACACAAACACTGTTCTGAAATGTAAATTATCTAAGTTAGAAGAAGAAATTGTTTCAAACTCAACATACACTAGTAAAGAAGACAAATATGATAACGCATTTAAAAAATTTCTTGCCAAAAGCGTAGATAGAAGCAAAATGGCTTCACTAATCTATGGAGTCAGTAGAAATGGCAGTAGAGGTCTAGGATATTCAGGACCATCTCAACCATATGATGAAACCAAAAACATCAAAATAATACCTCTGTCCAAATAGTTTATTCCCTCTGGTACTGGCCTTAAGTATTCATAACCAAAAGGCTCAAACACTGGGAATACACAAACACACACACTAAAGAAATATCCTAAACACGAACACTATACACAAACTTCACACCGTTTCACTAACGTAAGGAAATCTAAAGGGATCAGAACCTTTAGAAAAACTAATGTGAAAGGACCCACAAAATGGGTACCTAAAAACAAGATAATCTATGTTGCAGATATCCTTAATAGCTCCATTGAAACACCAGTCATGGTACCTGGACAGTGGGTGCTTGCGACACATGACGGGAGAAAGGCTTATGTTCCAAGATCTGAAACTTAAGCCTGGAGGCGTCGTCGGTTTCGGAGGAAATCAGAAAGGAAGAATCATTGGCTCTAGAACTGTTGGAAATGGTAAGCTTCCTTCCATTAAGAATGTTTTATTAGTAGAAGGTCTAATGCATAATCTGTTATCAATAAGTCAACTTAGCGACAGCGGCTATGAACTCATTTTTAATTAAACGTCTTGTAAAGCTGTAAGTCAGAAGGATGGATCTGTCCTATTCAATGGAAAGAGAAAAACAACACTTACAAAATTAAGTTATCTGATTTAAAACATCAAAATGTAAAATGTCTTCTTTCTGTAAATGAAGAGCAATGGGTCTGGTACAGACGTCTTGGTCATGTTAGTTTGAGAAGAATCTCTCAGCTTAACAAGCTTGGTCTTGTTAGAGGCTTGCCAAATCTAAAATATTCGTCAGACGCTCTTTGTGAAGCATGTCAGAAAGGAAAGTTTTCAAAAACCTCTTTCAAAGCTAAAAATGTTGTTTCTACCTCTAGACCATTGGAACTTCTTCACATTGATCTGTTTGGCCCTGTAAAAACGGCCTCTCTCAATGGTAAGAAATATGGACTAGTCATCGTTGATGACTACAGCAGATGGACATGGGTAAAATTCTTAAAACACAAGGATGAATCACACTCTGTGTTTGCTTCCTTTTGCACTCAAGTACAAAATGAGAAAAAATTGTTAAATAGTAAGAGTCAGAAGTGATCATGGTGGAGAATTTGAAAATAAAAACTTTGAAGAACTTTTTGACTCAAATGGAATTTCTCACGATTTTTCTTGTCCTAGAACTCCACAACAAAACGAAGTTGTAGAAAGAAAGAATCGAACTTTACAAGAAATGGCTTGCACCATGATCCAAGAAACTGACATAGCTAAGCACTTTTGGGAAGAAAGAATTAACACAGCATGTTATATTCAAAATAGAATCTCTATAAGACCTATCTTGAATAAAACTCCATATGAATTGTGGAAGAATAAATTACCCAACGTTTCTTATTTTCATCTATTTGGATGTGTCTGTTTTATGCTTAACACTAAAGAGAATCTTAGCAAGTTTGATTCCAAAGCACAGAAATGTCTGTTGTTGGGACACTTTGAACGCTCGAAAGGCTACAGAGTTTACAATACAGAATCAAGAATTGTGGAGGAATCTATTCATGTTAGATTCAATGATAAGCCTGACTCAGAAAAGTCAGAGCTAGTTGAGAAACTTGCAGATTTGGAAATCAGATTCTCCGAACCTAAGGAATGGACAGATGAAGTTAAAGAACAGCAAGATCCTACACTAGAAATCACTGAAGTAACTCCAAATACCCCATCTCAACGAAGAAGAAGACTGTCCACATCCCATCCTGAAGAACTAATTCTGGGTAACAAAGATGCTCCTATCAGAACTAGATCAACCTTTAGACCATCAGAAGAAACACTTGTAGGACTAGTATCATTGATAGAACCAGCTACTATTGAAGAAGCCCTCATGGACAAAGACTGGGTTCTGGCTATGAAAGAAGAACTCAACCAGTTCTCCAAAAATGATGTTTGGGATCTAGTTCCTAAACCTAAGAATGTTCATGTAATATGAACTAAGTGGGTATTTAGGAACAAGCTAAATGAAAAGGGAGAAGTTGTCAGAAACAAAGCACGACTTGTTGCTCAAGGATACAGTCAACAAGAAGGAATTGACTACAACGAAACATTTGCTCCAGTTGCTAGACTTGAAGCAATACATTTACTAATATCTTTTTCAGTAAATCATAACATCACCCTATATCAAATGGATGTTAAGAGTGCATTCTTAAATGGTTATATATCAGAAGAAGTTTATGTCAAACAACCTCCTGGCTTTGAAAATTCAGAAAAATCAGACTTTGTCTTTAAACTTAGAAAATCACTCTATGGCTTAAAGCAAGCTCCCAGAGCTTGGTACGATAGATTGAGCAAATTTTTATTAGAAAACAATTTCACTAGAGGAAAGGTTGACACAACTCTTTTCTGCAAAACATATAAGAATGACATCCTTATTGTTCAAATCTATGTTGATGACATTATTTTTGGTTCTTCTAACTCTTCTCTATGTGAAGAATTTTCAAAGCTAATGCAGGCTGAATTTGAAATGAGCCTCATGGGAGAACTGAAGTTCTTCCTTGGAATTCAGATTGATCAAAGATTAGAGGCCACTTACATCCATCAAACCAAGTACACAAAAGAACTTCTGAAGAAGTTCAATATGACGGATTGCAACATTGCTAAAACACCAATGCATCCAACTTGTGTCATGGGAAAGGAAGAAACAGGAGTTAAGGTTTGTCAAAAACTCTATCGTGGTATGATAGGTTCTCTCTTATATCTAACTACTTCTAGACCTGATATATTATTCAGTGTACACCTATGTGCTAGATTCCAATCAGATCCAAGAGAATCATATCTAACCGCTGTCAAGCGAATTCTAAGGTATCCAAAAGGAACTACTAACCTTGGCCTGATGTATCAGAAAACACCAGAGTATACTCTTTCTGGTTACTGCGATGCAGATTATGCCGGAGACAGATTAGAAAGAAAGAGCACATCGGGGAATTGTCAGTTCTTAGGAAGCAACCTAATCTCATGGTCAAGCAATAGACAATCTACAATTGCTCTCTCAACAGCTGAAGCAGAATACATATCGGCTTCCCTATGCAGCACTAAAATGCTATGGATGAAAAATCAGCTGGAAGACTATCAGATATATGAGAGTAACATTCCTATCTTCTGTGATAATACGGCTGCTATTTGCTTAAGTAAAAATCCAATTTTACATTCTAGGGCTAAACACATTGAAATAAAACATCATTTTATTAAGGACTATGTTCAGAAGGGAACTCTATGCTTAAAATTCATTGATACAGACCATCAGTGGACTGACATTTTTACAAAACCTTTAGCTGAAGATAGATTTCTAATCATTTTAAAACATCTGAATATGAAGTACTGTTCAGAATAAAAACATTTTCAGAACCTCATGTGTTTAGTCAGAAGAAAAGTATTTTTCAAATCATCAGAACCTTTTTCTTAACGCATCTCAAGTTCTGATAAATAAGTGACATGTCATATATTCAGAAAATTATTTTTGCATGTGATTTAAATAAAATTAAGTCACTGTAACTATTCAAATTAAACGAACAACACTTTTCTCGAGATTGACTCACAACTTTATTGCATTTATTAATTTTCCCCCTAAAAATGTCAATCCTTTAAGTTCTCTAGAACGTCTTTGTTCTCTACTCTCACTCGAAACCTTACAAACACCAGATCCTGTCAGAAAATGATCATACTCGTAACCTAGATAACATCCAAGAATCTTTATATCTAATCTCTAGTATAATGATGAGGAGAAATTTTTTCTTGGAAATAATCTAAATCATAAATACGCTCACTTTTCTTCTTCCGTATTTTTCAACCTTTCAATTCACCTTATATATATATATATATACCACCCATACAACCTTACCAAAACTCTCAGAAACCCTAAACCTTAGAAACCCTAAATCTCTCACTCTCTAAATCACTCAAAATGATGACCCCAATACAAAAAGAAACCGCCAAGTTTTCACAAGAATTGGAAGCTTCAGCAAAAAGATTATCTGCTTCCTTAACCGAATCATCATCAATAATACCTTTAACAGCTCAAGTGATCGCTTCATTTTCAATAAATAAAGAACATATTACCCAAAGAGAAGCTTCTGACACCTGCACTCTTGTGAATCTAACGGTACTAAAGGAACTGCACGTGGACTTCACGAATCTTGCCGAAAATGGATTTAATCTGATCGAAGAGGTAGAAGCTCAAGGATGGACTAATTTCTTTGACAGACTCAAAGGACCAGTCTTTGAAGCACTTGTAAAAGATTTTTGGAGACAAGCTGTCTGCGACAAGATTCATATTGTCTCTTATGTCCTGGGAAGAAAGATCGTCATCACCGAAAAACCCATTGCCAATCTTTACAACCTGGATTTTTTGAAGAACAAAAGAGTCTATGGGAAGAACAGTAAATCTTTATTTGTGAAGAAGAAGATCAACCCAATCATCTATGCCAACTATCAACCGAACAAGAAGGAGTACAAGAGAGAGGATCTGCATGCTCACTTGAAAATCTGGCACAAGATCATCCTTGGCTGCATCAACCCAAGACCTTCATCATACGCTGCAGACTACCTCAACGCTAATCAGAAATACATGATTTATTATTTGATCACCAAAGAGAAGATGTGCTTACCTTCTATTATATTCTACTACTTGAGAGATATGGTGACAAAAACAAGAACAACTGGTGGACATAAAAATGATATACCAAAGTACATTCCATTTGGTAGAATGCTCTCAGATATTTTCTATGAAAGTGGTATCGTCGACACTCTGACCACAGAAGTCAAATACACAGAAGATCTGACAACAACCCTTGGAGAAACAGTCAATGTCACAACTCTTAAACACATGAGATTAATAAATGAAGTGAAAGTAAAAACTTTCATAGTTTCTAAAGATTTAAGTAAATGAAGAGTTACTGTGCCAGGTTATCCTATCTATCATAGAAGCCACCATCTTGAAGAGATAGCTGCATATGCAGATGCAAGGAAAGCACGAGGATATGATGTATGTGAAGTCAAGAATGAAGAAGAAGAATGGGAGAAAACTGAGCAAACCGATGGTTCTATTTCTGAGCCAACACTTATAGAGTATCTCAAAAGGAAAGGAAAACAAATTACTACCTCTGAACCTCAGAAAAAGAAGAAGAGTAAAAGATCAAAAGTCTCCAAGACTGCCTGTTTATCTCATGCACCAAAATCCAATTATGTTACATAAGTTAGTGTCAAACCATCTAACCTACCATCACCAATACCTATTTCTGCAACCTTACAAATCTCCTCTCCATCAACAACCATACCAATTATCAAACCTGATATACCTGTCTCACCAATGGCCTATGCTTTTCATAAAAAAAACATAACTGAATCCTCTTAAATTCTGGTATCAGACGTGTGATGTTAAGGTGTGATGTCACAACAACACACTCTGCACAATGGACAGCAATAACAGTAAAATAACACCAAGAATTGTTGACCGAGTTCGGTTACAACCAACCTACTCTGAGGGCTACCAAGCCAGGGATGGAATTCACTACTTGTAGATATAATTTACAGACTCAACAACCCGTTGACAATCTCCTAAACTTATACTCTACTAATGACTTCCTACCTAAGAAACCACTTAGGTATGAGAACACCACTCAATCCCTTACAAAACTCAAAGAAACCCCTTTGAGTACCCTTGATCTTACTTCACAGCTTCGATCAAATCACACAACTCTCTATTGCTTCACAGCTTCTAGAGAGGACAGAAACTCAACACCTATTCAAACCCTAGAATAGTGTAAATACAACTCGTACAAAATACTCAAGACACTCAGCCTATGCTCTTGATCTTCTCTCTATATTTCTGTCACTTTTTCCCTTGTTCTTGTGCGCTTTATATAGCTCCTGAATTGGGCTTGGACTTGTCACAATATTTGATCAGATTTGTTAATTAAAACTGAATCTTCAAAACAGATTTTATCCCCAAAATCTTTTTAAATCTTCAACCTTTTAATTCTCCAACAGACCTGCAATCAAATCTCCCATGTAACAGAAAATATATATCCCAAGATATTCTCATCCAATGAGTCAACCACTCTCCACAATTCCAGCTAACACGCGTGCCCTAACAACATTTGCACCTGCTGTTGTTAATTCTGCAGATCTGATGTTACAACATCACCTGTGTGACATCAGACATCCAACTTCAGCACTTAACTACTTAACACAGCCCAGTGTTAAGACTTCAATGTTACAACATCAGCACCTTGACATCAACATTGAACATGCTTTGTTTTACCAAAATTCCAGCCAATCCAGGAACTAACAATCTCCCCCTTTGGCTAATTTTGGCTAAAACACTTTCTGCACTCTGCAATCAGCTTCTGCACTCTGCTCCTTCAGAGATTTCAGCAGTGGAATAATCTTCAAAAAAAGTTTGAAACTTTCAACCAGCAGCAGTTTGACAATCTTCATCACTTGATCTGCTGCAACACCATCTTCATTATTGACAACAGCCAATTGGTGCTCCCCCTCTAAAACATGAACCAGCATCACAGCTGTTCAGTAGCTCACAATGTGCAGCAATTTACTCCCCCTCGATGTCTGCTTGGCTGGACTCTTCAAATGTCATGATATCTTCACTAGTTCAGTCAAAACTCCCCCTTAATGCAGCAACAAACTTTTCAACTAAACACCTTTTAGCAGCATCAATCTAACTCCCTCTTAATATCTGCATCACATTAGCAGCATATGGCAATAATACTCTTGACTATCTAGGCTATTTTCTCCCCCTTTTTAGCCACAATTAGGCAAACTTCACCTGGCAGTTGACTACACATTTTCAGGACCACCCCAACTGCCCACAACCCCTCTAGCAGATTCAGTCTTCATAAATGCAGATTCCCAATTTGCTTCTTAACCTTTCAAATTGGTTTGCATCCAAGGATTTAGTGAATATGTCAGCCAGCTGGTTCTCTGTGGCTACATGCTCCAAGGTAACAACTTTTTCTTCTACCAGATCCCTTATGAAATGATGCCTTATGTCTATGTGCTTTGTCCTACTGTGCTGTATAGGATTTTTGGATATATTAATTGCACTCAGATTATCGCAGTACAAAGTCATAACATCTTGTTTAACATTGTATTCACTCAACATCTACTTCATCCAGACCAGCTGAGAGCAACTACTTCCTACTGCTATATACTCCGCTTCAGCAGTTGAGAGAGATACACAATTCTGCTTCTTGCTGAACCAGGAAATCAGATTGTTCCCTAGAAAGAAACATCCTCCTGAAGTGCTTTTTCTATCATCATCAATCACAACATTGATTGACTCCATCATCACTTTGGTCCTGGAGTTAAAGACCCGATAAGCTCTGCTGTTGATGGAGTACCCCAAAAATATCCCTTCATCGCTTTTGGAATCTAATTTCCTCTCTGCTCTCTATCTGCCAGGATGTAACATTTACTACCAAACACATGGAAGTACTTAACATTAGGTTTTCTTCCCTTCCATAGTTCATATAGAGTGGATGAAGTGCCTCTTCGTAGGGTAACTCTGTTGTGGATGTAGCAGGCAGTGTTCATGGCTTCAGCCCAGAAGTGATAAGGTAGTTTCTTGGCATGAATCATTGCTCTAGCCGACTCTTGTATAGTTCTGTTCTTCCTCTCAACAACTCCATTTTGTTGAGGGGTGATAGGAGATGAAAACTCATGACTTATACCTTCAGACGAGCAAAATTCTTCAAACTTGCTATTTTCAAACTCTCTTCCACGATCACTTCAAATTCTGATGACCTTACTCTCCTTTTCTCTTTGGAGTTTTTGACAGAGCTCTTTAAAGACATCAAACACCTCAGATTTGTCTTTGATGAAATTCACCCAGGTGTATCTTGAGTAGTCATCCACAACTACATAAGCATATTTCTTTCCACCCAGACTTTCAACCTGCATAGGTCCCATCAAATCCATATGAAGAAGTTCCAATACCTTGGAGGTGGTGTCATGTTGAAGCTTCGGATGAGACATCTTTGTCTGCTTTCCTTTTTGATAGTCTCGACAAACCTTTCCTTCCTCAATACTAAGTTTGGGAATCCCTCTGACTGCTTCTGAGGAGATAATTCTCTTCATTCCCTTTAGGTGAAGATGTCCCAGCTTCTGATGCCAGATTTTGACATCATCTTCTTTAGCAAGCACACACGTGGAGGAATTTGAATTTTGCGGCACCCAAAGATAACAATTGTCCTTAGATATGGCTCCCTTCATAATGACTTCTCCTTTGTCATCTTTCACATTACATTCGGACTTGGTGAAGTCTACTTTGAATTCTTGATCACAAAGTTGACTAATACTAATCAAATTAGCTGTTAGTCCTTTAACAAGAAGAACATTCTCCAGCTTGGGAGTACTGTCACAGTTTAGTCTTCCAATCCCCTTCATCTCTCCTTTGATCCCATCACCAAATGTTACATAGCCAGAAGACTGAGGTTTCACATCAACAAGAAGATTCTTTACTCCAGTCATGTGTCTTGAACACCCACTATCAAAGTACCAGTCATCTTTGGTAGAAACCCTCAAGGAAGTGTGAGCAATCAAGCAGGTAACTTTAGGTATCCATTTCTTCATCACCTTAGGCCTAACCTCTTGCTGTTTGGGTTGAGGAGCAGAATTAGGACATCCGTGAAGCTTGTAGCATGAGGACTGCATATGACCAATCCTGCCACAATAGAAGCATCTGACTCTGCCATTTCTGAAGTGGTTAAATCTTCTCCCACTTTGATAATTCTGTGACTGCCACCCATACTATTGTCTCCTTATTCCATAGTTGAATTGTCTTTTCTTGTATTGATGATGCTGTCTCTTAGGCTGTCTTCTATGGTGATGAGGTTTCCTTCTTCCATAAGTCATAGCATTGTTGTATGCATAACCATACCATTTTTCCTGATGTTGAAACCTCTGCTGAGACATGTTCTGCTTGAACTTGACAGCTTGCATATTCTGGTGATATTGGGGAGGCATATACTGACTAGCTCCTTGGGGCTGTATCTTCCTCTGATGAGGAGCATTCTTCTTCTCAGCATTCTGGGGCTGAACAACCTTCCTTGGGGAAGGGCCCTGTTTCGTAGGTTGATGTTGAGACAACGGTTGAGACATCTCCCTTTTTGTTCCTGAAGTGCTAGCCACATATCCTATGCCTGATTTATCTCCAGCATATTTCTCTAACTGAAGAATCTTATCAAGATCAGCGGTACCACTGTTCATCATCCTAATGAATTTAGTCATCTGATCCAGTTGGAACTTAACTAGCACAACTTCGTTTCCCTGATCAGCTTTTTCATTTTCAAGCTGAGCAATCTGTTGCTTATGATACTTATTTTCTTGACAGATCTCATCACTTTTCAAACACAGCTCCCGATAAGTAGAAGCTAGCTCCTCATAAGTTATTTCCCCATCACTAGAATCATCATCAGAAACCACAGCTCCTGTTAAAGCTCTCACATGCTTTGCTGACTCGCCTTCACTTTCACTTTAAGAGTCAGACCAGGAAACTGTCATGCCCTTCTTCTGCTTTTTCAAGAAGGTGGGACATTCTTTCTTGACATGTCCATACCCTTCACACTCAAAGCACTGCACTCCTTTATCTTGGGCAGTTTTCTCTTCATCCTTCTTGCTGGTGTCAGAAGTCATGTTCTTGACATTAGGCCTGGAGTTATTATTCATTCTCTTGAAAACTTTGGTGAACTGTCTCCCCAACATTACTATGGCCTGAGATAGATCCTCCTGTGATTCAGAACTCTTTCCTTTTTCTTCTGCATCATTTGACACCAGGGCTATACTTTTTGGCTTCTTTTCTGGTTCTTCCTTACTCAACCCAAGCTCAAAGGTTTGAAGAGATCCAATGAGCTCATCAACTCTCATCTTGCTGATGTCTTGTGATTCTTCAATGGCAGTAACCTTCATCTTATACTTCTTAGGTAGGGACCTAAGGATCTTCCTCACAAGCTTTTCATCTGACATCTTCTCACCAAGAGCACTAGATGCATTGGCCAGCTCAAGAACACTCATGTGGAAATCATGAATAGTCTCATCTTCCTTCATCTTCAGGCTTTCAAATTTTGATGTTAAAATCTGAAGTCTTGACATCTTGACTCTAGATGTTCCTTCATGAGTAGCCTGCAAGATATCCCATGCTTGCTTAGCAACTTAACAGGTATTAATTAACCTGAAGATATTCTTATCCACTCCATTGAAGATTGCATTCAGAGCTTTGAAGTTTCCAAGGGCAAGATCATCTTCCTCCTTGGTCCACTCTTCTTCAGGCTTTGGCTTAGAGGTGCCTTCTCTATTTTTGCCAGCATCATCCTTCTCACACATGACAGGAGCTTTCCATTCTTTAATAACAACCTTCCAAGCCCTACTGTCCAAGGATTTTAAGAAGGTAGTCATCCTTGGCTTCCAATAGTCATAATTGGATCCATCCAAAATAGGGGGTCTGTTGACGAATCCTCCAACTTCTTTGTCCATCTTTACACCAGAAAGTAACTTCCCTAGATCTCACCCAGAGACAGACAGGATGCCTACTCTGATACCAATTGAAATTCTGGTATCAGACGTGTGATGTTAAGGTGTGATGTCACAACAACACACTCTGCACAATGGACAATAATAACAGTAAAATAACACCAAGAATTGTTGACCCAGTTCGGTTACAACCAACCTACTCTGGGGGCTACCAAGCCAGGGATGGAATTCACTACTTGTAGATATAATTTACAGACTCAACAACCCGTTGACAATCTCCTAAACTTATACTCTACTAATGACTTCCTACCTAAGAAACCACTTAGGTATGAGAACACCACTCAATCCCTTACAAACACTCAAAGAAACCCCTTTGAGTACCCTTGATCTTACTTTACAGCTTCGATAAAATCACACAACTCTCTATTGCTTCACAGCTTCTAGAGAGGACAGAAACTCAACACCTATTCAAACCCTAGAATAGTGTAAATACAACTCGTACAAAATACTCAAGACACTCAGTCTATGCTCTTGATCTTCTCTCTGTATTTCTGTCACTTTTTCCCTTGGTCTTGTGCGCTTTATATAGCTCCTGAATTGGGCTTGGACTTGTCACAATATTTGATCAGATTTGTTAATTAAAACTGAATCTTCAAAATAGATTTTATCCCCAAAATCTTTTTAAATCTTCAACCTTTTAATTCACCAACAGACCTGCAATCAAATCTCCCATGTAACAGAATATATCTATCCCAAGATATTCTCATCCAATGAGTCAACCACTCTCCACAATTCCAGCTAACACGCGTGCCCTAACAACATCTGCACCTGCTGTTGTTAATTCTGCAGATCTGATGTTACAACATCACCTGTGTGACATCAGACATCCAACTTCATCACTTAACTACTTAACACAGCCCAGTGTTAAGACTTCAATGTTACAACATCAGCACCTTGACATCAACATTGAACATGCTTTGTTTTACCAAAATTCCAGCTAATCCAGGAACTAACATCCTCAATTCAGCCCTCTGATTTTCCGTCACCTGAAATTCATATAGATCTGGACACTCAAGAAGTATCCTCTCCTGAACCTGCTCCTACTGAGATTGATTCATCTTAGCAAACACCACCAGAAACCAACTCTGTCAAATCTAACCTCGCTCTGGTAATCTACAATGCTCCACCTCCAACATCCTTTGAAGAATGCATAAGTCAGTTTCATGACAAAGCACTTGAGATGTTCGCTAAGCTAAGAGAGGAACTTTGTACAAGCACGAAGCTCATGGAACTTGAGAGTGCCTGTCAAAGCTTTCAAAAATGGCTGGACATGGAACTTACAAGAATTGTAAGTTTTTCAAATACAACCATAACTACTGAACTAGCAAAGGCTAAGGAGAGAGCAGAAGTTGAAGCAAGAGTCAAAGTACTCAAGTTCTTGGCTTCCAAGCAGAGAGAAGCTGAAGAAAAGGCTGCTAAAGAAGCAGAAGAGCAAACTGCTAGAAAGGCACAAGAAGCTGTTGAAGCTGAAAGAGCTAAAGAAAGTGCTATGATTGCTTCCACTTCTGATCCTGCTATCAAGCATCTGGGAGAAGCCATTGATGAAATCAGAATTAAACAGAAGAACTTCAGAGAAAGGTTTGACAAGCAAGATACTGTCAATGAAAATCTTCAGACCATGATGAAGAAGATTTGGGACAAAATATCCTCTGACAGCCAATACACCTCTGTTTTTCTTTTAAGTTTTAGTTCTATGTTTTTTTACCCTTGGACTACCCTGCGTTTATCTTTTTGATTCATGACAAAAAGGGGGAGAAAAAGTATATGAATGAGATAATTTTGATTCCATAGTCAATCTCCGAAAAACAATACTGCTCACATGCTAACAGATACATCTGTCACGTCTATTAGATTATTTTTCTGTATTCTTTTCTCTATTACAGATATATCAGAACTCTGCTAGTAAAGAGATATTCAAGATGATAATGAAAGCAGGCAGAGTCAAACACAAAAATTCATCAAGTCTAACACTCAGGTGGAGCACTTCATAAAAAGGATAAGCTATCCTAAAAACCTTTTCATTTTCCCTGTGTTATATATATCAAAATTGTGTCATCAAAATATATAGTTTTGTCATCATAAAAAAGGGGGAGATTGTGAATATTATCTCTAAGTTTTGATGATAACAGATGAATATTTCTATGAACAATTTTGTGCAACTAATGTTGTTATTTGTGAGAACCTAGCAAACAGGTTCTGCTTCCGTGAATTGGCGCAATGCTTAATGAAATATGCTTCGAAGAGCTCAAATCAATTCGAAGATAAGACAAGATTCACATAACTCTGATACGAAAGGAAAAGAGAATGAGTTATGAAGATTAAAAGACAAAGGTCCTGATGGAACGAAGTCCAGATACTGAAGCCTCACGCTCTCTGATCAAGGTTCTGAAGACCTATCCAAAGTCGACTCTCATGCTTCAATCAAATATTATCAGAAGCCTCTGAAGATATGAAGAAAGTGAATTAAGAGAACAAGGTTCTGAAGGCAAGTTCTAAATATTCTGGAAGCGCAGAGCTGATGATTCGAAGACTTGATAATCTTAAGAACCAAGCAATGTTTTCCCTTCTAACTTATGCTCACAAAAAGCCTTTGTAGTTGAGAAGCCAAGAAAACCTGCAACACTGTACAGCTGTACCACATTACAATGTTAAAATTCTTGAAGACTGTGCGAAATACAAACTGACAAAGACAGGACGCGCAGCTTGCAGAAGATTTTGTACCTGTCCTCACGCTTGTAGCCGTAAGCCTACTTAGCTATCATGATTCCATCTCAACGGCTCTTTTCACTCTGCTATAAATGAAAGCTCAAGACTTGAAGAAAGACACACACGCAACCTGCTACAATATCTTCTAACTCTGCTATTTCTTGAGTCATTCTTGATCTAAAAACTAGTTTACATTATCAGCTTGATAAGAAGCAGTTTTCTGTAAACCCAGTGTATTTAAACTTAAAGTTGTATTCCTTAAGAGAGTCTTAGTGATTAGATCTCTTGAGAAGTCTAGGACGTGTGTCTTAGAGATTGTACCTTAAGTAAGACCTGTGTGGTTGAATTACTTGAGAAGTTTAGAACGTGTGAGTTCTAGAGGTTGTTGTTAGTCACCAGCTGTGGTAGCTTGTGCAGTGTACTATTTTGTTGAAATAGTGGATTAAGACCTCGTTGAGAAAGGCGAAATCACCTTGGCGGGTGGACTAGATTAACTTGAGAGGTTCTCAAGTGAACTAGTATAAACATAACGTGTTTATATCTCTTTGTTTAACCAAGTTGTTTTTTCTTTAGAAAAGGGGTAAAGTTTTTAAAGAGAAAGTTATTTTAAAGAAACAATTTATTTTGAAAAACCAATTCAAACCCCCCTTTCTTGCGTTTTTCACACCTTCATATGTTGTACTTGTTTCACATAAGAGTTCTCTCGACAAAGCCCTTGTTCAATGGATAATTCTATGGCTACAAGTTCCAACACCTACTTTATAGGAAAATAAGATGTACAAGAAGATTTGATCTAAATATAGCCGTTGAGTTGCTGCAACGACCCTATTTCTTCAGCTATAAAGGAGCAGAAAAATTAAAGATCAACCAATAGAATAACACTGCAACTACAACTGAAATATACACACACTTCACACAACTTGTAATAGCTCAAGAGAAGCTAATCTGTTAGGAGTTCTTATTCTTGTATAGGTTAAGAATCCTTAGTGTTAAAGTGTGTTGTATTATATTTGAACACCTTTGATTGTTAATCAAGTGTTGTTGTAAGTTATTCCTTCTCTAAACAGTCTGTTTAGATAAAAGTATCTTGCCTTGGGCTTGAGCTGTGAAGTCTTGGATTCGTGGAATCTGAGCAGTAAGTCTTGAATCCGAGGGGTTTAAGCAGGAAGTCTAGGACTGAAAGTCTAAGCAACGAAGTCTTGAACCTGAGGGGTTTAATTAGGAAAGTCTTTGGATCTGAGAATCTAAGCAGGAAGTCTTGATCAGGTGCTGATTAAGCAAGGAAGTCTCAGGATGAGGGTCTTAGCAGAAAAGTCTTATACTTGAATGTATAAGCAATTGTAATATGGTTGATTATAGTGGAAATCTCTTGTGCTGCAAGGGGACTGGACTACTCTCAGTTGGAGAGGAACCAGGATAACTTTTGTGCGCTCTTTGCCCATTTATTTACTTATGTTTTTCTATCCGCTGCATTTATCAATCACAGTTTGAACTTTTGTTTAGATTATGAACTCTGATCAGAAGTAGAAAAGATTTTGCAAACATAATTCAATCCCCCTTCTTGTGTATTTTTCTCACCTTCACTTTGAACTAGCTATGACATTTTATTCTAAGTCTCTTTTTCATCAAATTTTATGTGTATTGACTATTTAAACCTTTTGGTTTCAGAGTTATACACCATGTACGCCTTTGAGTGTTCATAGTATCCTAAAAAGATACCCTTTTGAGCTTTGGCGTCAAATTTATTCAGTTAGACATTATTGTTCAAGATGTAATATGTACATCAAAACTGATGAAAATAAGAAATGTTTGTCTTTCTTTCTTTGAACAACTAATACGAAGTTTTGTTCAGAATAAGTCTAATATAGATTATATTCTGAACATAACATGTTGTATTTATAACTTATGCCCCTGAGTACTTAGGTAAATTATTTTCATGAATCATAGTTCTGGCCATTTCTTGTAAAGATTTGTTCTTTCTCTCTACAACTCCATTTTGATGTGGAGTTATAGGAGAATAGAAATCATGGAGAATTCCATGTTTTCACAAAAAAAAAATCAAATAGCTCATTTTCAAATTCTCTTCCATGATCACTTCTTACTTTTAGAATTTTTTATTCATTTTCATTTTGTACTTGTATTCAAAAGATGTTGAACACATCATATGATTCATCCTTAGTTCTAAGGAATTTAACCCAAGTCCATATTTTATAGTCATCAACTATGACTAATCCATATTTCTTCCCATTGATTGACGCAGTACTTACAAAAGCAAATAAATCAAGGGTCTGGAAGTAGAGATAATGTTATTAATTTTAAAAGAAGTTTTATTAATTTTCCCTACTTGGCATGCTCCACAAAGAGCTTTTGAGTGATAATTAAGTTCTAGCAATCCTTTAACAAGTTTTAACTTGCTAAGTGTAAAGGCTAATATCCAGTTTGCATGACCTAACCTTCTATGTCAGAGCTATTTTTCATCACTCGCTGATAGAAGGCAATATACCTTCTGATAAACCAATTCAGAGAAATTAATTTTATAAACATTGTCTTTTCTTTTACCTTTAAATACCATGTACTTGACAGATTCATTCATGACTATATATTTGTTCTTATTAAACATGAGTTCATAACCACTGTCACAAAATTGATTAATGCTCAATAGGTTATGTTTTAGTTCATCTACTAACCAAACATTATTAATAGAGATATAAGAATTTCCAATAGTACTTGTACCAATGATCTTTCCTTTCTAGTTTCCTCCAAATCCCACAGTTCATCCCACTTTCAATGTTAGGTTTAGAACATATGCTTTTCTCCTGTCATATGTCTTTAGCAGCCACTGTCCAGGTACCATGACAACTTCTTTGCTTCTCCCTTGAAGTATATCTATTTATAAATTAATTTTAGATTTAGGTACCCATAGTCTTATGGGTTATTTGTGTAAGAACGAGATTTGGTTTTGCATCTGGCCTTTAATTTTTATGAATACAATACATTATTTCTTAGAGAAGAATTTTATACCCTAATAGTTTTGTGTAGAGTATAGCTTTTTCTAACAATTTCCGACTCTGAAGAATTGGTGTGTGACGTCATCAGATTCTGGACTTAACACACTCTAACGCTGAAGAGATACAATGTGCGCTTCAAGATTGGGTCAAGTTCTGAAATGCTCTTAGACAACGGTTCTGATGAATGCTTCTTCTAAATCTTCTGACTGTGACTCTAATAGAAGAGCTTCTGAAGAATTGTCAAAGCTCTCAAGATTCTGAAGAACAAGTTGTGAAGACTTTGAAGGCCAGGTTTTGAGGAACAATGTCAAGACTTTGAAGACTATAGTTCTGAAGCTTCTCCCAACCAGTTTCTTGATCCTTCTAAACATGCTTCAATAACACATATTTGTCATACCCCAAATTTTGACCACCAATATTTCCCATCATTGTGCAAGTCATTATCACAATATGGATGTACCATCATGCCTCATCAATCTCCTCAAAGATGGTTGAGCATTCACTACAATCAAGAATTAGGGTTTCAAGCCCTCTTAGAGCACTTAGACAAAGGATCAATCAAGAAATGACATGATCTTCAACTTGTCTAACCTCTCAAACACCTATAAAGGATCAAGAGGACTCCCACATCAAGAATCAAGCACAAAGTTGCAACATTCCAAGTGGATCAAGCCTCAAGATCGACGGTGTCACCAAATTAGGGTTTTGGTCGACTGAGGCCTCCAGATGAAAATTTTCATCTGGGCATGAGCCAATGCTTCAAAGAATAACCCAAGATACTCCAAGGGACCTCATGGACCCAATCATCAAGTTAATTTAACCTCAGGGGATGCATTTACCAAAAATCAGGAATTAGGGTTTCTTGACCCCTAAGTTGACTTTTGGAACAAAGCATGAGCCACGACCTCAAGACATGATTTGAGGGCCTCAAATACACCACATTGATCCATTTGCAACAATAGATTGACCCAAGAAGCTTGGTTCACAAGTTTGGATTTCCTCAGGATCACAATTAGGGTTTTGAAGAAAAAGTCAACTGTACCTTTGACTTTTGACCAGGACATGCTCCCAAATCTTGGGACATGATTCAATACACCCTATAACACCTATGGAATCCATCCATTAGGTTTGATTTAGGTCAAGGACTTGATTTCACAAAGGATCGCACAGTTTGGATTTCATCCGATAAAAAGTCAACTGTGCACAAAATCAAGTTTGACTTTTTAGGTTTTTTCACAAATATGGTTCCCCTAAGTGAAAAATAATGTTAATGTATGGTATTGATCATCATTCATTAAGAAAAATCAAGAAAAGTGAGGTTTCTTGCAAAAGGGGCAACCATGAGAAACTAAATTTTTTCTAAGTTATGGAACAAAAGTGGTTTTGGTACCAACTTACAAGGACCATAACTTGAGATCCAAGCAACCATTTTGGGTGATCCAAAGCTGAATTTGTAGGTCTTGTTACACTCTACAAAAGGTTCAACTACCTCAGACTCCAATTCTTTATGGATTTTGAGTTATGGATTGATTAAAATCACAAAAACATGAAAATGACACTTTTTCCAACACTTAGTGAAAATCTGCCTAAGCTACCAGCCTTGAACATCAATGTTCATGGAGTTTTTTTTTTCAGTTGGATCTAAATAGTTTCAAAACAAACTATGATCACACATGTTTTGTATCATATGAGGGCTTTGTAAAAAGCACAAGAGCCTCCCATAACTCAACCTGAGCATGGAGATATGAATCCCTCAAAATCAGCATTTCCAACTGCCCTAAGCAAGGCAGAATTTGGTGTTTTGCTCGATTTGACAAATTTAGACAACTCCAAGCCTTGTCATCCATTTGGAAACATCTGAGGATAAAACAAAAGGAGAACGATCTGATCCTCAAGCCTCCAAAGTCCAAGAATATACACTTAGCCATAACAAACCTAAAAAGGCTAAAATGGTGCCAAGACACCAATTTTGTTTCCAAGCATTCAATGGATGCACCAAGGTGGCATGGACTGACACATTCCTAACTAAATGAGTCAAGAATAAGCTCTGAATCAAAGGACCATAGGCCTGTGCCCTAACCTCAAGTCAATGGCTAGAGGAAACTTGAGATTCCTTTCGCTGAACATTGGCCAAAGGCCTGCTGCAGCTGCCATTCACTATTGATGCCAAAACAAATTTTACACACTATAAATAGAGCTCAATTGTAATCAGTTTGAGTACACCAAAACACTACAACTGATGCTTTCCTCAAAATCTCTCTCTTTAGGCCAAAATGCCTTCTTTTGCAAGTCATCTCTGAGATTTTGAGTTAGAGAGCAATTCCACCACAGCTCATGATCCAAACACATCCAATATGTTATATCTGAGCTGTCCAAACACTCACTTGTGACCTGAAACACCAAAATCAGAAAATCCACTTCCAAAACCTCAAAATTGGACTTTTCTACATTTTCCAAGCCATGCCTTGATTCAGTCACTTCCAAAACCAAACAAGGCCTCAAACACACTCCAAATATCATCCTCAAACTGTCCCAATTGGTTCCCCTCATCTAGAACACCATTTGAGAGAGTTGCCATATTGGTCACTTTTGCCCCTTTTGCAAGAAAGAGCTAAAACTTGTTCCTGAGGATTCCAGCTGGTTTTGATCATCCTAAAAGCTTCTAAGGGATCAATCAAGAGTGTCCAAAGCATTGGATTACTTCTGGCACAAGGATCTTAATAGTTAGCACAAGAAGCTCTAAGAGGTAAGTGCATGACAACTTGAACTCTTTGAATTATGCATTCCTTTGATGTTCATTGATCATAAACATCTCACACATGTTGTATATGTTATGTTTGAACCAATTTGCCCTACTATTATTAACTGTGTAGTGAGATAGCATAGAATATGCAAATCTAGGCCTATTTTGAAACCACTATCGGGTTTTAAAATAGGGACACTTTCTGAAAATTCCAAAAGCACCATTGGATTCCTTGTGAAATTCTAGGCCAGATGCACCTAAATTTTGTCTAAGTCCATGGAGAAATGAGAAAGTTAGAGGCTTCACGTAAATTGTCAAAACTTGTGTTGCCTTGCCTTGGCCAGGCCTAGAAACTTGGCACCCCATATATGCACATGGGGTGGTTTTGATACACGGATGTATCACCACCCCAGTGGTAGCGCGCATGTGTGTTTGGTTGCAAGGTCACGGGTTTAAACCCCACCCAGACCTTTCTTGCTATTCTCTTATTTTTTGCCAGTTTTTCAATATTTTCATGTTTTTGTTAATTAATTCAAAAATTAATTTCTCTCTCAATTTTAATTATTTTTTATTGATTCTTTTTTTGAATATTCACAAAAATATTAAAATATTTTATTTCATGAAAATTTCACAAAAATATTATTTATTTCACAAATTTGGTATTTTTGTAAAGAATTATGTTTTATTTGTTTTTAAACATTAAAAATATTTCTTTCTCTTGGTTTTGCAAAATTCAAATGATTTTTAAATCATCCCATGAATGAAACATGATTTTCCAAATATAAATCCAAGATCACACCATTTTTTCACACGTTTGATTATTTTAATTGAATTTTTATTCAATTAAAATACATTTAAAAACCAAAAATTAGGGTTTTGATCACTATCACCCTAACAAATCTTTTCAAATATCTTTGGGTCTCAATTAGAGTGTAATACCCAATCCCTTTTTAATCAAAACCTTTTTGATCCTCAGTCATTGTATAAGTCCCACTGCGATTTTAAAATCTCGGCGCGGTCGTCGCCTTTTAAACGAAAACTTTTGGGCCTCCCCTTGTGTTTTAAGTCCCATCTTTCTTTTAAAAAATAAACTTTGGGCCTCTCATTGAGTTGTAAGACCCAACCCTCTTTGTAAATACAATAATTTGGGCCTCAGTCATTGTATAAGTCCCGATACAATTTTCAGATCAACGGTACGATTACTGTTTTTTTCATCTGGGTCTCCCCTTGAGTATAAGCCCCAACAATCTGTTCAAAAACAACTTCCCTTTTGATTTAGGTTCAAAACCATAGTTGTTATCAAAACTTTCTTTAATTTTTTTGAACAACTAACCATACAGCTGTTACAATGGAAGCTTGCTCGCCTGTAAGTTTTATCAGCTTTCATTTACATGCTTTCATATATATATATATATATATTTGTTTGTGCTGGAAG
Organism: Lathyrus tuberosus; assembly: GCA_022829125.1. NCBI lineage: Eukaryota > Viridiplantae > Streptophyta > Magnoliopsida > Fabales > Fabaceae > Lathyrus > Lathyrus tuberosus. Next base: position 5,508,999 of record JALAZF010000312.1, on the reverse strand, counting down.
CTTGCTCACCTGTAAGTACTTCTTTCATATCCTTTTAAATACTTGTCATATATCAACTGTATATATACTTCTATATCTGCTTAGAGTTTTCCCCGAAAAATAGGTCTAGAACTAGGTAAAGCCAGTTGGTCACTCTTAAATACAGTCAAAACTAGTTCTCCATAAGAATTTCCAAATACAGTCTTGCCTTCTCTTGGGCTTAAACAATATGGAACAAAGAGAAAGACATTATTCCCGGTGAAACTTTTCTCAAACTATCACTATTAGAAATTGTCAAAGAAGTTCATTTCCCTAAAGAGGATTAATTCCCGGTGAAACCTCTCTTGAATTTCTTCAAACCCTAGAACTGTTCACTAAAAGTAAGATTATTCCCGGAGAAACTTTTCTTGAACTCTTCTTAGGTTTGGACCCACCTGCTTCCTAAAAGCATCCCTGCCTCCTCTTGGGCTTTGTACAAGGACCCTCCGGCTTCTTAGAAGTTCTCATGCCTTCTCTTGGGCTTAATACAAGGACCCTGAAGACCTCTTAAAGGTATAAGACAGAACTTAGTCATCCTATGTTAGAGCAGTCTTTCCAAAGAGTCAAAACCTCATACCAATTTAGGGTTAATTCTCATTCCTTAAAACACCTGCCTCCTCTTGGGCATCATACAAAGATAAACGCTTCGATACCAGTAGACTTGGACAATCTAATCACCTCTTGGATCTCAAAGACATTCTCAAGTTCCCTACAAACACAGGAAAAAACCCTGGTCATTTAATCAATCTCCAGTAGAGTTAAAATCCTCATAGGATCTAAAACTCAGTCTTTCATCCTACATTTCCCCAGATAGGGTCACCTTATTATCAGTATAACACTATCCCAAATCAGAACCTCAAGGCATCTGATACCTCAACTCTTCTGGAACCCTCAGCAAGAGTTGATTCCCCATTTTGGACCTGCCTCTGGATCTCAATAATCCTCAGCAGAAGCCAGCCTCCTCTTAGGCTTTGTATAATGATTTTCCTCAATAGAATTAGCCCCAACAACACCCTTTTGTTGAGCCCATCTACTCTTTTAAAGCACTCTCTTGTTGAGCCAATCACCTTAAGGCACTCTCTTTTTTAGTCAACCTTTTTTCAGCCTCCTCTTAGGTTTTGTATAAAGAATTTTCCCAGCTGAGTCACTTTTCAAAATACTCTCTTGTTGAGTCAATCACCTTTCCATACTCTCTTGTTGAGTCAATGGTACTAAAAACACTCTCTTGTTGAGTCAGTCATTCTTTTAGCCTCAATCTTGGGCTTTGTACAAGACATATATAAACCTTCTCCAATAAAGTCAAAATCTTCATAAACTCCTTTAAAGCTTGGGACAAATATCTTCCCCAGCAAAGTCGATTCCTCCCAACCTTCTTTTAGGCTTTGAGAAATAATGTCCCTAAGCAGAATCAATCTTCTTTTCAGCCTCCTCTTAGGCTTTGTATAATGATTTTCCCAGCCTCAATCTTGGGCTTTGTATAAGACACCTAAAAATTCTCAGCTGAGTCAGTCAACTCCCTTTCAGCCTCAATCTTGGACTTTGTACAAGACACCAAATAAAACACTATCTTGTTGAGTCAGTCTCATTTTAGCCTCAATCGCGGGCTTTGTACAAGACAGATAAAAATTTCTTTCCCACAAAGTCAGTTTCTTTTCAGCCTCAATCTTGGGCTTTGAACAAGACACCGTATAAATCTCTCTAGCAGAGTCAATCTTCTTTTAGCCACAATCTTGGGCTTTGTACAAGACAGATACAACCTCTCACCCATAGAGTTAGTTTCCCCTTTTAGCCTCAATCTTGGGCTTTGTACAAGACAGAAAAAATATTTCCCCAGAAATTCAACTTTTAGCCTCCTCTTAGGCTTTGTATAATGATACGCCCAAAAGAGCCAGTCTCTTTTTTAGCCTCAATCTTGGGCTTTGTATAAGACAGATATAAACACTCTCTTGTTGAGTCAACCTTTTCCAGCCTCCTCTAAGGCTTTGTATAAGGGTTTCCCCAATAGAGTCAATCAATCTCTTAGCTTCAACCTTGGGCTTTGATCAAGGCACACAAAAATCAACATTCCCCTCAGAGGAAATCAAAATCTCTCTGTAGGGAGTCATTTCTCCGTGTTATCACACATCAAAACAGACATTCAAAACAAATCCTGATCCCAGATAACTGCTGTAAGTGGCACACTTGTTGATTCAAATATCCAAGCTGGCGTCCATCTCTTATCTTGGCAAACTTCCTCTTTCATCTAATTGCTGTAAGTGGCAAGCCTCTAGATTATTTACATCCACGCCACTGTCCCTCTTTTAGCAATAAAGACTCCTAAGGAAAAATGGCATTGCTCAACACTGAGTTAAAGTTTTCTCCTTCAGGAAAAATCCCTCCTAAAGGAAATTATGGCATTACTGGATTCACATATCCCAGTTAAAGTAACCCTCCTTTATAAACAGTCACCCAACAGTTGTGATAAACAGACAAGATGTCTCCCTTTAGAGATGACAAATTCTCTCCCAGTCAAACCTTTTAGCTTTAATCTTGAGCTTTGAACAAGACACAAATACTCATTTAGCTTCAATCTTAGGCTTTGAACAAGACACCAAAACATCTTTTTCCTCCCATAGAATAGAAGGAAGTACGATTGCTCTGATTTCCATGTTTCTTTAAACGGGAATACGTAAGCATAAGATTGTGAAATCCTAGCGACCCTACCAATCAAAAACTCTAGGTCTAGTACCTTCACATACCAATCAAAACTGAGGTCTAGTACCTCACCAAAATCATCAAAAACTCTCTCTCTCTCTCTCTCTCAACATTCCCAAACATTCCCAACCCATAACAGATAAACACCATCAAGTACAAAGCAGAACCTATTGCTAACAACATGTGGATAACCACATATAGGATGGGTAACTGACAACTCCCCTTTGTATAACCTGACCCCGAACTCCCTGAATCTCTTTAAGAGTTTGTTCAGTTAAACATTCGCGTGCAATGTTAGTTTTAGATAGCTTCCCTTTCTCTTCCAGCTTCACGGGATAAATAAGAAATCAGAAAGTAGCACCCCACTCCTACCATTGCGGGGAGGAGAAACCCATTTGCAATAAGGTGGTCGCGTCACCGACAAAAATCGCACGCTACAGGAAAATGGCGACTCTGCAGATTATAAGATAAGATCAAAAGGTTTTACGTGAGAAAAATAGTACACAGTACAAGATCAAATATTCCTTCTACTACGCTGATTTCGTGGAGTAAGAATTGTACTATTGTACCATTTCTTCTCCCACTTTTGCAGACCGTTATGCAAGGTGACAGCCCATTCATGAAGATGTCTATTCCACCCTCCAATAGATCTTTTCATGCCTATATAAAAAAGACTTGGAAAAATGAATGAAGCTGCTAATTCACGAGACTATGTTATTCACGCAACATAACACTTTCGTTTAACATATTATTTTTGTGAATAAAAAACACACATAGAGATTTTGTTCGTTATTGTGTGATTATTTCATTGTACTTAAACTTTGTGTAATCTGCTTTCTTGAAGCAACTTTGTAAACACAATACTTGTATCTCATTGTTTTGAGGTTGTATTCCTTGAGAGACTAGGGTTTTAGTCTGGATTCTTGAGAAGTCAAATACGAGTAGTTTTTGTGTGTCTGTAATCAGGTTGATTATAGTGGATTAAGTCCTTATTGAGAAGGAAAAATCACCTTGGCGGGTGGACTGGATTAGCTTTGTTAACAGTGACCCAGTATAAAAAATATCACATTGCCTTTTCAAGAGATCATATTGCCTTTTCAAGATTTTCATATGTCTAGTTTTTTCTTGACACCGACCCATAAAGTCTAAAATAAAAGTAATCAAATCAGAACGAGATAGTTTAGAAAATATCTCATCATCTTCTTCAGAATCTGAGTCAGATTCTGTATCTAAAGAAGTAAGATCCATCAAAACTAGATTGGCTTATTCCTCATCTTTTTCTGATTCATCTTCTTTATCAAGTTCATCTCATGCTTCCATGAGACTCTTCTTGAACTTGTTTCTGAAGCTGTCCTTTTGATAACTTCCTTTCTTTGACTTGTTGCTAGTGTGGTGACCGACCCCTTTACTCGGACAAGTGAAGGGACTTCAGGAAGCACTTCCCAAAGCTAGTTAATCAAGCATGAGAGTTCATCCTCGACGTCGCTATTCATTTTGATATTTCAACATTTTTATTTGTAATTTCCTTGCATGTTGAGCACTTATTTGATTTTAAACTTGTTTGTTTTGAATGGTAAGATTAATGAAATGATCATGTATCTTTTGAATTAATTCTTTTGTATTCAGTCATTTAATCGCCGAAAAACAAAAAATAATATCAATAATTCTCAACCTCATTTTCTTTATCTAACTGTTGTTTTAGTAAAGATCAGAGGAAGGATGATGTAAACAAAATACTCAAAATTTCTACGGTATGCTTTCAAATAAAACTTTGCTAATGAGGTAAGACATTGTTTGAATCCCCAAACACTAGGGAGTTAAGGAGTTAATTCCTAGTTATCCACTTTGAGCCTAGACGTTGGTGTTTCTTTTAGAATCATATCCTTCGTATTAACCAATAACATATTGAGATTTATGGCTAGACCGTGTTTAGGTGTTCCTTTGTTTTTTCTGGTGGTTTTTAATCTAATGTTGGCGGTCCTACTAATTTAAGATCTAACTTGTTCTTCATTGTGGTGAAGTTTTTTAGGGCAAATTTCTTTATAGTTTAACTCGTGTTGATATTTGTTGCTTTTTATGAATTTGTATGTCATCTTTAGTTATTTTTTTTTCTAGAGTGTTGTTTTTTCTACTTCTTTTCTTCTTTATATATATATATATATATATATATATATATATATATATATATATATATATATATATATATATAAATAAAATTATTTTTTGTCTTAAAAAAATATCCCAATTTATGTCAAATTATGTAGCACATTAAAACATGAGATTTACTACTAAAACACAAATACTTGCACTATCAAATCTCATAACATAGACTAGAAAGAAAGAAAAGACTAATTCAAAAGGGGATGATGTCATATATAATGCTTAAAACGATTGACTACCTTTTGGGGGGCAAAACATAAAGACGTATTCTTTCTCCGTAACCGCGTGGAAGCTCCTAATCGATCCCATCTCTCACTGTCCATTCCCATTTTACTCGTAGATAGATAGAGAAAGAGAGAGAAAATCTCTTATCACATCTTTAATATATATAGCCCTAGCTCATTATTCGGAATGTACGAACGGTAACTATATACAACAACAGAATCAACCATAAACCATAAATATGGAAGCACCACAACCTGGTTTTCGTTTCTATCCAACAGAAGAAGAGTTATTTGGCTTCTATCTACACAACCAGCTAGAAGGACAAAAGCTAGAAGACATCAATAAAGTCATCCCTGTCATTGATATCAATGGCAAAGAGCCATGGACTCTTCCAAGTAACACTAACTAACTCATTCATTTCTTCTAACCATGATATTTTCATCAAAAACTGAGTTTATTTTTTTGTAAATTGTAATCAGCATTTGCAGGGGAACGATGTCGTGGAGAAACGGAGCAATGGTTTTTCTTTTCACCCAGACAAGAAAGAGAGATGAGAGGAGGAAGACCGAACAGAACAACAGCATGTGGGTATTGGAAAGCTACTGGTTCTCCTAGCTATGTTTACTCTTTGAACAACAAAGTGATTGGGATAAAGAAAACCATGGTGTTTTACAAAGGGAAAGTTGCTAGTGGAAGAAAAACTAAATGGAAGATGCATGAATATAAAGCCATTGAACACTTTGACTCATCTAACACAAACCCTCCTAAGGTATGTTAATCATTGTACATGATCACAATATTATAAAACCTTGTTTATTAATTCATATACTATCGTGATATAGATTTTGAATATATCATAATAACTATTTTGGTATGTTTGTATCTATATGTATATAACTATATATATAGTTGCGACACGAATTCAGCTTGTGTCGCATTTATGTGGTATCGGGAAGTTTTAGTTCATTCGATCGTCGACCATTAGAGAGACCAAGAGTGGAGTTACAACTTGATCATAGTGCTTCAACAAGTTCTCAACAAGTGGTATCAGAGATTGATGAATCAAATCTGCATGCAACTTCCCGTTCGGAAGAAGTAGGAAGAGATCATGATGGTGATCTTATGGGAGGGTCAAGGGGTACAAATTGGAATGATGTAGCAAATAATGGGGTTGATGAATCTGAACCTCTTTGGGAATGGGAACAACTAAATTGGATATAACCTTATAAGTCAAACCATGCATGCACAGACCTATTCTTTGTGTTTGGAAAAAAAAGACCAACAATCATCAAAAGTTTAGGCATAGTCGCTTCCTTCAACGACGACATGTAACATGCTATAACACAATCATTATATTTGTTGTTTACAATAGTGTAATATTTTGTCAATTTTAAGAAATAATATTTAGTCCATATTGTTAAATATGTAATGAAATAAGAGTATTGCTAACAAATACTCCCTCCGTCCCAAATTATAAAATGTTTTAGGTATTTCAAACAAATTAAAAAAGATAATTATTATTTTAGGAAAAAGTGAAATGATCTATGACTTTACCAAACTGCTCTTCATTAATTATATTAGAAAGAGGACTAAAGGAATACAGTAAGAAGAAAAAAGAGAAATAAATGATGAAGGGTATATTAGGAAAAAAGTCATTAATATTGTATTGGGATGTTAAAGTAACTTATAATTTGAGACAAATATTTTTTTTGTAAAATGTCTTATTATTTGCGACAAATATTTTTTTTGTAAAATGCCTTATAATTTAAGATAGAAGTAGTACATTGTTTAAAAATTATGCTAGAGATTTGGGTCGAACTCATGCTGTGTCGAAGGAGAAGCTTTCATGTGTATTTCGACAGGAGGCAAGCATGCAGTCGAAGCTTGTTCACATGCTGATGCCTGATTGTTACAAATTGTAGTCGAAGTCTGTTCCAGTTTGTAGTGTCGAAATATTTTATTCTGTCGAATTGAGCCTCGTGTTAAGGATCCAATTGTTTAGGTTTCTTGGGATGCAAGTTACCTAGTTAGTCTATAAATAGGCTAGTACACTCAATTTGTTGAGTGTGGCAAATTGTGATATTCACTTGTAATCATTTGTGACTTTAATGAGAAAGTGAATAGTAAACATAATTTATATTTGCCCAATCCTTGTTGTTTCTTCTTCTTCTTGTGTTTTCTTTCTTGGTTTTCCGTTAACCCTTGTTTGGTTCTTGATCATCAAGAAACCGTTTTATACTTTGCTTAAAGATATCGGTTTTCACCCAACAAATTGGTGCGGTGAGCGTGGAGAAGATGGCTTCAACAAAGTATGAGATTGAAAAGTTCACCGGAGTGAACGATTTCGGTCTGTGGCGCTTAAAGATGAAAGCCCTACTGGTGCAGCAGGGATGTTTGGAAGCGTTGAAGGGAATGGCAGCCATGGATGCTGCGTTGACGGAAAGAGAAAAGACGGCAATGATCGAGAAAGCACACAACGCAATATTGTTGAGCCTTGGTGATAAGGTTCTCCGGCAGGTATCAAAAGAGACGACGACGTCAGGATTATGGGTAAAGCTTGAAAGCTTGTACATGACTAAATCGTTGGTAAATCGTTTGTACCTGAAGCAAGCTTTGTATTCATTCAAAATGAGTGAAGACAAAGCTTTGGCTGAGCAGTTAGATATGTTCAACAAGCTGATTCTTGATCTTGAAAATATTGATGTGAAGATCGATGACGAAGATCAAGCATTGTTGTTGTTATGTGCTTTGCCAAGAACGCACACTCACTTCAAAGAAACCCTCTTGTATGGAAGAGAGTCCCTGACCTTTGAAGAAGTTCAAGCAGCCTTGTATTCGAAGGATTTGAACGAAAGAAATGAGCAGAAACCATCATCAGTTAGCGAAGGGTTGTCCGTGAAAGGAAGATCATCAAAGAAAGATGGTAGGCTTGACAAGAAGAAAGGTAAGGTTCAAGAGAAGTCTTATGGTGGTGATATGTCTAGTATCAAATGTTATCATTGTAAGAAGAAGGGTCACACAAGAAAGATGTGCCCTGAGTGCCTGAATAATCATGGAGGTAAGGACAATGGGAATGCAGCTATAGTGCAAGATGGTTCTGAATCATCTGATGTCCTTGTGGTGTCGAGCAGCAACTCTTGCGAAGAATGGATTATGGATTCTGGATGTACTTGGCATATGACTCCAAACAGGAATGTGTTTGAAGAATTGTGTGATCAAGATGGTGGATCAGTGCTGCTGGAGAACAATAAAGCTTGCTAGATTGCAGGTATTGGATCTGTTAGATTCAAGCTCCATGATGATTCAATAAAGCTATTGACTAGGGTTAGGTATGTACCTGGTCTTAAGAGGAATTTAATTTCTCTTGGTGAATTCGACAGAAAGGGATATGTTTTCAAAGGAGAGCAAGGTATCCTGAAAGTCATGAAAGGGTCGAAGGAAGTCTTGAGAGGCGTGAAAAACCAAGGTTTGTATACCCTTGAGGCTGAGGTTGTAAGTGGTTCGACAAATGTTGTATCCACGAAACCTGTGTCGAAGTCAGAATTATAGCACATGAGATTGGGCCATGTCAGCGAAAGAGGCCTGGTCGAATTGGGGAAGCAGAACCTGCTAGGAGGTGACAAAGTCGAAAAGCTGGAGTTTTGTGAATCTTGTGTATTTGGTAAATCCTGTAGGGCGAAGTTTAACAAAGGCAAGCAAAGAACACATGGATCCCTTGATTACATTCATGCTGATCTTTGGGGGCCTGCAAGGAATCCTTCACACTCAGGTGCAAGGTATTTTCTATCCATCGTTGATGACTATTCCAGAAAGCTATGGGTATTCATTCAGAAGACGAAGGATGAAACGTTTGAGAATTTCAAAAGTTGGAAGGTTCTGGTTGAAACTTAAACTGGAAGAAAGGTTAAGAGGTTGAGAACCGACAATGGCCTTGAATTCTGCAACGAAGCGTTCGACAGTTATTGTGTTGAGTCTGGGATTGCAAGGCATAAGACTGTAGCAGGTACTCCTCAACAAAATGGCTTTGCTGAGAGATTCAATCGAACAATCCTTGAAAGGGTTAGATTCATGTTGGTTAGTGCTGGATTGAAGAAGGTGTTTTGGGCGGAGGCTGTTTCGACAGCAGCTTATCTGATAAATAGATGTCCCTCGACTGCGCTGGGAATGAAGACACCTGAAGAAGTTTGGTCGGGTCATCCACCAGATCTCGACAAACTGAGAGTATTTGGCTGTTTAGCCTATGCTCACATTAGGCAAGACAAGGTCGAACCTAGAGCTCTGAGATGCATGTTTCTTGGATGTCCTGAGGGAGTCAAGGGTTATAGGCTGTGGTGCCTAGAACCAGGTCACAAAAGATGTATCACAAGTCGTGATGTAGTTTTCAATGAGGTCGAATTGGCTTTCAAGAAAACTGGTGATGTTGGTCGAAGTGCAGAAATCTCTGAAGAGGAGCTGAAATAGGTAGAGATGCCTGTTGAGGTGGAGCATAGTAATGCTGAAGTGCATAGCCCTGATGAAGTCGAAGAGCAAGATGCTGAGGAAACTGTCGATGACTACCTACTGGCAAGAGATAGGTCGACAAGATTCATCAAGCCACCGTAGAGACTTGGTTATGCAGATCTTATAGCGTTTGCTTTAATCTCTGCAAGTGAGGTACTTGACGAAGAACCTAGAGATTACAAGGAAGCTATAAAGAGTCGAAACAAGACTGAATGGCGAAAATCCATGGATGTCGAGATGAAATCTCTTCATGATAATAACGCTTGGGAGCTGATTGAGAAACCTGCAGGAGCAAGGTTAGTCAGTTGTAAGTGGATTTTCAAGGTCAAGGAAGGAATCGAAGGAGTGATGTCGAAGCGCTTTAAAGCGAGGCTGATTGCTAGGGGGTTCACTTAGAAAGAAGGAATCGACTTCAATGATGTGTTCTCACCTGTTGTAAAGCATAGATCCATTCGAATGTTGTTGGCCATAGTGGCAAAGTTCGACTCGGAATTTGAGCAAATGGATGTGAAGACAACATTTCTGTATGGTGATCTAGATGAAACGATCCTGATGCGTCAATCTGAAGGGTATGCAGAAAAGGGTAAAGAAGATTATGTGTGCAAGCTAAATAGGTCTTTGTATGGCCTGAAACAATCTCCTCGATAGTAGATTAGGAGATTCGACAAGTTCATGGCACACATTGGTTTCACTAGAAGTCAGTTCGATCACTGTGTATACTTCAGATTTTGACCTGGAAACTCACTTGTTATGTTGTTGTTGTATGTGGATGATATCCTCATAGCTAGCAACAATGTTGAAGATGTAATGAAGGTGAAGGTTGAACTCAGTAAGGAGTTTGAAATGAAGGATCTAGGAGCTGCAGCCAGGATTCTTGGGATTGACATCCGAAGAGATAGAAAGCAGTCGAAGTTGTGCTTATCTCAGGAGACATACCTACGAAAGCTTCTCGACAAGTTTGGTATGTCTAATTCAAAGCCTGTTGTGACACCTACAAATCCTCAATTTAAGCTTTGTACTACTCAAAGTCCGAGTACTGAAGCTGAAAGAATCTATATGAATAGCATTCCATATGCTAGTGTAGTGGGTTCTTTGATGTATGTTATGGTCTGTACGAGGCCAGACATAGCATATGGAGTGAGCCTTGTGAGCAGGTATATGGCCAATCCTGGAAAGGCGCACTGGCAAGCTGTAAAGTGGATTCTCAGGTACATAAATGGGTCTCTAAAAAGAGTTTTGATTTATGGTGGAGCCTGTGGTGGTGATAACATAGTCGAAATTGAAGGATTTGTCGACTCTGATTATGCAGGTTGTATGGATTCCAGAAAGTCTATTTTTGGATATGTTTTCACAATGTTTGGCACAACAATCAGTTGGAAAGCAACGCTTCATAAGGTTGTTGCCTTATCAACCACTGAAGTTGAATATATTGCCCTCACTAAAGCTGTGAAGGAAGCATTGTGGCTTGAAGGTTTTGCAAAGGAGCTGAAACTTCAAGGTCGAAGTATCACTGTTAAATGTGATAGTCAAAGTGCAATACATCTGCCGAAGAATTCAGCCTATCATGAGCGAACTAAGCACATCGATGTGAGGCTGCACTTCCTCAGAGAGATAATCGAGCATGGTGAAGTCCAGGTGTTGAAGGTTTCGACTGAAGACAATGCTGCTGATATGATCACCAAGACGTTGCCAAGTTGCAAGTTCTTCCACTGTATGCAGTTGATAAAGCTGCATGATGAAAGCTAGTTGATTCTCTTGTTGCTGAGTTAGATCCAAGGTAGAGATTTGTGAGACTTGGGTCGAACTCATGCTGTGTCGAAGGAGAAGCTTTCATGTGTATTTCGACAGGAGGCAAGCATGCAGTCGAAGCTTGTTCACATGCTGATGCCTGATTGTTACAAATTGTAGGCGAAGTTTGTTCCAGTTTATAGTGTCGAAATATTCTATTCTTGGGCTGCAAGTTACCTAGTTAGTCTATAAATAGGCTAGTACACTCAGTTTGTTGAGTGAGGCAAATTGTGATATTCACTTGTAATTATTTGTGACTTTAATGAGAAAGTGAATAGTAGACAGAATTTATATTTGCCCAATCCTTGTTGTTCCTTCTTCTTCTTGTGTTTTCTTTCTTGGTTTTCCGTTAACCCTTGTTTGGTTCTTGATCATCAAGAAACCGTTTTATACTTTGCTTAAAGATATCATTTTTCACCCAACAAGATTTAAATCTAAAAGTAAATAGTAGTATTGTTTACAATACAATGTTTTAAGGATTTAAAGAGTTTCTTTAAGACTCTCAATATCATTTTTTTTCATAATATAAATGAGATATATGCCGGATGTATGACAATTTCTATGTTATTATTATACCCGTGTTTTATTATAATTACTTGTTGTGTTTTGAATATTTATCCTCTCATTTTATTTATTTATGGCAATTGTCAATTATTGTCTTGTTTCTCAGTGAGGGTCGATAGAATTCGTTCCAATTCTTAATTCATTCCTAAGGATAAAATTGAGATAATTAAATGGGTCATATCGATCAGGATAAGACCTAGCTAGGTCGGCCCAAAACACATGGAGGAAATATTCAAATAAAAAGTATTAAATAATGTTTTCAAAGCGGATTAATAATCATAATGGATCGGAACCAAACAAGGCAGTAGTAACTTTGATGGCTATTAAGTGGCCTTTAGAGCATCTCCAGTGAAGATTGCTTAATTTACATGTGGATTTATAAGTTCGGAAGCTTAGCATTTTTATCATTGAAGTAGATACGTGCATGGTGTTATCGTTGCTTAAATATTTGTGTAAGCTGCTTTATAAAACAATGCAAAAAGTGTGTTGCTTATTATTAAATAATATTAATTATGATAATTGGCGTGGTCAAATATAAATTGATTGAGTCACATATAAAGAAATCACCATTTGAATCAAATTCGTTTAGATTGCTTAGATGTTGCTTAAATGCAATTTGACAATGTGGTCTCACATAAATAGATCGAGCATTCAAAATTAGTCCTCCCCATTGAAGATGCTCTTAAAGGAAAGATATTTGTCTATACGACTTAAACTTACATTTGTGACTCTAACTAACTCCGCACTAGCAGAGTTATCAATTAATATACCATACTTGTACATTTGGCACTTACCGCGTGACTGATAAATATAGTTTGAGTAACACAATCATATCTAAACATTAACACATTATCCTCTCATGATGGGAAGGGTGGCCAATAGCAACAATAACAACGGCGACCAAACTGCCATAGCTGAGATGCTTGCCGCCCTACTCCCCCCGACGACATTCAATGGTAAGAGTAATCCTCAAGAACATATCATCGCTAACAACACACAAATGGTTAGCGTAGAGACAACTGATTCCTTTAAGCTTAAGCTAATGGCGGGACATTAAATGAAGCGACTCTCGTATGGTATATGAGCATTTTAAGATTTTCAATAAAAAGTTACCAAGACCTGAAGAGATGATTCATCAATTTTCTACAAGTAAACATAAGAAGGTCTTCACCATGAGCCTTTTTAATGTTTGCCAAGATCATTTAGAGTCATTGTAAGAGTATATGACCCAATTAAATGAAGAAAAAACATCAAGGTTACTCATCCAAACCATGAGATGTTTGAAGGGGTCATCCATAATGACCTCAAAGTTGAGCATTTTAACAAGTCCCTTATGCAAAAGTTTCCATATTCAAAGGGTGATATCATGGCTAGAGTAGAGTTCTATATCAATGGAGAGGAAAGCAATACCAAGAAAGGACTAGAGACGCAAAAGAGGGAGATGCCGGAAAAGCTCATTTTGGAAGGAAAACTAAATGGAAGATGCATGAATATAAAGCCACTAAACACTTTGACTCATCTAACACAAACCCTCCACAGGTATGTTAATCATTAACTGTCTGGTATAGGATTTTTAGGTGGCTGGAGTGGTGTGTTATCTTGCCTAGACATATCTTGACTCTTTTCCAGATGTTCGTTCCTTCGAGTGGAGGTTCTAGGACTAGAGGAGGGTTAAGGATGATTTGGAATGTCGTGGTTTGGTTGATTTGGAAAACTATGAATGATATAGTTTTTTCAAGTTCTTCGATGAGACCATAAGAAGTGGAAAACACGAGCACCCTCTTGGCTTGAAAATGGTATATTGGCAGGTTTGTGGAAAAATCACGTGCCTTCTCAACATGGCTTGAGATCCCAATCACGTTTCTGAGTTAATAGCATGAATAGTGGCTTTAGCCTCCCTTGGTTGTGTTTTTGCTGTGTCTTTTGTGGGTTTGTTGATTTTACAAGTGTGATTGGAGAGATATAGCTCTATTTGGATTCTGATTTCTGGGTCTTGTTAGAACAAGATTTGGTTCTGCAATATATCTCTTTATTTTGATAATAACAAAGTTGTATTTGTGTGAGAACAATTTTGGTACTCTAACGTTTGTTTTCTTAAGTATTGACAAATAGGTGTTGACGCTGATAAAGATAATTCTGACTCTGATAAAGATAGCCTTGACTCTAATAAAGATAGCTCTGACTCTGATAGAAATCATGTGAAACGTCACTCTAAAATTCTCAATGGTCACTCTAAAACTATGACTCTGAAGACTTAAGTTTCTGAAGACCATGTTCTGAAGACTCTGAAGACAAGGTTCTGCTGAACAAGTTCTGAAGACTCTGAAGACTTATGTTTCTGATAACCAAGGGTTCTGAAGAAGGAGTGCTGAAGACTCTGAAGACAAGGTTCTGTTGAACAAGTTCTGAAGACTCTGAAGACCCAGTGATTCATTCTTTTGATCATGCCTCAATCATATCAACTCAGAAGCTTCTGATGGATAGAAGAAGATGAAACGTTTGCGAGGGAAAATAATACATAGTAAAAATCAAACACGTTCTTTTCCACTACCATTCCACTACCCTGATTTGGTGGTACAAAGGACAATTTCACTGTACGATTTTCATCCCAGCATAACGACATTATTTCAAGTTGCCAGTATTTTACTAATATTCCTGATCTGCCCTTCAACGAATCTTTTTCTGACTATATAAAGACTTGATCATTCAACGGATCATATGTCACACTAAATGTGAAAAAGAGAAATATTCAAAACACTGATTCATACGAGAAAGAACTCAAGAAACAGAGAAATTCATGAGTGAACAGTAAATCACCACAATACAAAGAAGAAGATTGTTCTTACTGTATAGATTCGCTCTAAGTTAGATTGAGCTAGAAATTATGTTTAAATCAGCTTATGTAAGAAGCATTTCATTGTAAACATTTTATTTGATCAAACAATTGTTTGAATTCCTTAAGAGACCAGTTGGGTCAGAATCCTTAAAAAAAGATGGTTAGTCTGTGTATTGTTAGTCACCAGCAGTTGCTAGTGCAATTGTAATCAGTTTGGTTATAGTGGATTAAGTCCTTGTGTATAAGGCTAAATCACCTTGGCGGGTGGACTGGATTAACTTGATAGTTTTCAAGTGAACCAGGATATATCGTGTGTCTTTCTCTATTGTTAATCTATTTGTGATCTTTGTTTGAGTTTCACAAAAAGCTTTCATTTTGAAAACCTAATTCAAACCCCCCATTTCTTGTATTTTTCTCACTCCTTCAATTGGCATCAGAGCTCTGGTTCTGATTATGATAAACGTTTTATCAATACTTAACAGTGTTCAGTACCGATCCAGTATTTGTGTGAGATATCATGGCAGCTCCTGCTAATACTACTACTGAAGAGAAAGATCATTACAATGCCAAACCACCAGTCTTTGATGGTGAAAAGTTTGACTACTGGAAAGACAGAATAGAAAGCTTCTTTCTTGGTTATGATGTAGATCTCTAGGATTTGGTAGTCGATGGCTACACTCACCCAATTGATGCTACAGGTGCTAAAATATCCAGAAGTGATGTGACCAACCAATAGAATAAAGATTATAAGAATCATCACAAGGCAAGAACCATATTGCTAAATGCTATCTCTTATACTGAGTATGAGAAGATAACAAATAGAGATACTTCTAAATCTATCTTTGATTCTCTAAGAATGGCTCATGAAGGTAATGCTCAAGTCAAGGAGACAAAGGCGCTAGTCCTAATCCAAAAATAAGAGGCATTCAGAATGGAGGATGATGATATAGTTGAGGCCATGTTTTCAAGGTTTCAAATTCTAGTCGCAGGACTTAAAGTTCTGGACAAAGGTTACTCAACTGCTGATCATGTGAAAAAAATCATTAGAAGTCTTCCCAAGAAATGGATACATATGGTAACAACTTTAAAGCTATCCAAATATCTTAACAGCATAAGTCTTGAAGAGCTTGTTAGTTCTTTAAGAAGTCATGAGATAGAGCTCGAAGAAGATGAACCTCATAAGAGAAGCAAATCTATCCCTCTTAAGTCTAAACCTGAAAAGACAAAGGCTTATCAAGCTGAGGAAGAATCAGAAGATGAGTTGTCGCTAATCTCTAGAAGAATCAACAAACTCTGGAAGCATAGGCAAGGAAACTTCAGAGGATCTAGAAGAAACAAAGGTCGCTCAGAGTCATCATCTGGACAGAAGAAGCAGAACTCTGGAAAGGAAGTTATCTACTATGTGTGTAATGAGCCAGGTCATTACAAGAACGAGTGTCCAAAGATCAAGAAAGACAAGAAGCCTAAGAAGAACTTCTCCAAAGCGAAGAAAGGACTAATGGCAACTTGGGATGACTCTGATTCTGAAGAAGAAGACTCTGATGAAGAACATGCAAATGCTGCACTAGTATCAACAATAGACGATGAAGTTTCTAGAGAACTCATAAGTGCAAATTGTATCTATTTTTGTATATAAGTTTTGTTGCACTTATCGATACTTTTTGTTAAAATCGTTCGAATAAACTCCGCTTTGTTTGTAAATTCGTTTACTTTACTTTATAGTGTATGTATTGCGTTATCGTGTAAATATCATTGAGTTTAACTATTTTCCATTTATTTTTGTAGGTATTAAAGCATTGATATTGGAGAATGTTTATATAGAGCATTGGATAAGCTTTCCAACGCTTCGAACCGGGCGAAAAACGGAGTTACGGTTCAAAAGTTATGAAGAAAACAAGTGCAGAAAATTTTCATTCCCGAGCAGACCGGGCTAAGCGCGCCCGACCGTACTTAGCGGGCTTTTAAGGCAGTTTAACATTGATAAGGGCGCGCTTAGCGCCCAAAACCGGGCTAAGCGGGGTCTGCGATGATGACAGTAATAAATAGTGGTAAAAACACATTTTTTAGGGATGGTTTGGGTGATTTTTGCTCCCACTCCATCATACTTCATTTCTTTAGTAGATTAGCTTAGAAAACATCATGGAAGCTTGCATTTGAATGATCCGGAGTGGATTTCTCATCGATCGGCTCTGACAACCCGCGAAGTGTTTGGTTCATTTCTGATTTTCTTCATGTCTTTCTTCTTTGTTAGGTTTGTATATGTTTTTACTTTGATCTTATGTATATTTATCGCCCATGACGTTATATTTAATTTGCTTTACAAATCTTTATCGATGATTGTCTCTGATTTTTGCTTTATGCACGGGGTTTGGATTATGTTAGAGATAAACATCGCAAACCTTCATTAAGGATAATTATCTGTTAGTTTCTGGATGCCAGAGATAGATTTAGAGCTAACAATCTATTTGGGTGTCGAAGCTTAATGCCTCCGTGTTATTTGAGTCGAGTGCGAGAGTGTCGGCGAGAGTAATACGGTTTTTCTCTCAGCTCGGTGTGTCAGAGATGAACACTATTGAGAGCGATGCTGGATGATATTGAGGAGTATTGTAGGTTGAGTATAACTGGTTGGTAAGTTTAAGTTTGTGACGAGTGGAATATATACATGCTTGATAAGTCTTTTCTCTCTGACGAATGAATTTTCTTGTGTTAATATTTACTTTTTTGTTTTTATGTTTCAACCAATTCTAAACCTAAACTCATTAACATTTAAATTGTCGAACGACAGTTCAGTAGCACCGATCTCTGTGGACACGATAAATTCCCAGAAAAATACTTCCAAAACTTTTGTTGCTTGCCGCTATACCGCTCCCAAAAAAATGGTGCCGTTGTCGGGGATTGGTGTTTTTATTTGATCGCATTGCGATAGTTTCTTTGCTTTTGAGTTTTGTAGATATCGTATATATTGTCTATTTTCACTTGTTTATATTGATGCTTATATATGTTTACCATATTTGTGAATTTTACATGTTTTGCATAATTGTGAATATAGTGTATATATTTGTTTCTCTTCACATTTGCCAAAAGTGTGGTTAGATGTGTAGTTCCGGTTAGAGCTCGAAGAGATGAGAGCAAAGGCGGGAGTGAAAGCATTTGGCTCTTCCGAAGCAATGTGTTGGTTTGTAAATAATAGGCGTCGAACTTATGACGTAAAACAAGCATGTTTTATTGTTGTTAGTTTCTAATGTTTTTTTCTCCCATTCTTTTAGTATGTTTATGGTAGTTCGTGTTAAGGTGTTAAGTTTTGTTTTCCTCAAGCTTGTCGTGTTTAACTTGAGGAAGTTTGTATGTGTAAATATTGTATGTTTTGTAATTAAGTTGTGTAGGTGATAGTGGAGGTAGCATGAAATGCATTTTTGCTGTCCTGTTTTTCTGCTTCTGGTGTAGCGCGCTTAGCGCTGGTGTGCGGGCTTAGCGCGCTCTGCTGAGATGAGCCAGTGAATTCTTTTTGTTTCACTTGCCTTCCCTTTTCCCACTTTCTCCTAGGCTTTAGATAGTACATAACCGTAGTATAACTAATTCTTTTGTTGTTGTTTGGACTCAAATTTTGGTTCGATAGCTTGAAGTCGCATTCAGTGATTTTCCGATTTTGAGTGTTTCAACTTGCGAATGCGTGGTAATGATAGTGTTTAAAGTTTTGTACACATTCAAGGTATGTGTTTATCGCTTTCTAGACTTTAGCATATTCATGATACTTAGGCTTTTTACAACTTCTATGCCATTCATTCTTTTATATACTTGTTCGTATGTGAATCACTTTAGTTCCAACCCTTTTTGTGAGGAAGACTTCCATTGTTCATATATGCTCGAAGTACCAATATTATTGTTTTAACTGGATTTTATTATGCTTAATCTTTTGTTTGTGTTGATTATTTGAAAGCATGAAAAGGATTAAGGCACTTGTTTCATTTTGAGCACAACTACCTTAGCCAAATAGTCAATTCACCTTGTGAGTGTGTGATCGTTTGTAAACCCTTTGAGCCTTTGGTCATTATCCATGTTGTTTGAGTTTGATTCTTGTCTATGAGTGTCAAATTCATTTTTTGTGTGGATCTTGATTGTTGTTTTTTTTTCTTGAACCCTCAACTTTGTGTTGTTGTATGAATTTTTACCTTGCCTTAGAAAGTAGGGAGTATTCACATGATGATGTGGTTGAATTCAAGTTGGGAAGAGCAATGTTTTCTCACTTATGTTATTGGTTGCTATGAGGTTGAAAAAGAAAAGAAAAAAGAGAAAAATATGAAAAAGAAAGAAAAAAATTTGAAAAAGCTTTGAAAAAGAAAAACAAAAAGAGTAGAATAATGTTGTGCTAATAAGTTCTATGTGTTTGGTGTAACACTTGGGATTTTGGAAGAAGTTTGATTGAAATTTTGTTTTTGAACTTTTGTGAGTTGATCACTCCCTTAGGTTTAGGCAAGTTTTTGTTTCGATTAGCTTTAGGAATTATTCCTTGTTTGTTCACCCGACCACATTACATCCCTGAAAGTCTTTTTGATTCTTGCTTTTGTGTTTTCAGCATGATTTTTGGATGATTGCATAATTTAGTCTTTTGTTTGCAAGATTGTTGTGTGAGTGAAAAATCCCTTATTTTGTGTTTTTCATCTACCGATGATTGTTTTTCCTAGGTATGATTCACATTTGAACTTGTGTTATTTTAGAATGTTTGGCATGACTTTTGTATTTAGCATTTGTTTTGCGATTATGTTATCGTTGAAGTTTAGTGGTAAGTATTTACTTTGTGTGTACCATTTTCGATTGAACCATTGCATTTGTTTTTGTTTGTAAAAACTTGTTGTTGCGTGATTTCTTGGATTTCGCTTTTGTTCCTTTAGATGTTGGCTTTGTTTGAGGACAAACAATTATGTAAGTTGGGGAGAGTTGATAAGTGCAAATTGTAGCTATTTTTGTATATAATTTTTGTTGCACTTATCGATACTTTTTGTTAAAATCGTTCGAATAAACCCCGCTTTGTTTGTAAATACGTTTACTTTACTTTATAGTGTATGTATTGCGTTTTCATGTAAATATCATTGAGTTTAATTGTTTACCATTTATTTTTGTAGGTATTAAAGCATTGATATTGGAGCATTGAATAAGCTTTCCAACGCTTTGAACCGGGCGAAAAACGGAGTTACGGTTCAAAAGTTATGAAGAAAACAAGTGCAGAAAATTTTCATTCCCGAGCAGAACAGGCTAAGCGCGCCCGACCGCGCTTAGCGGGCTTTTAAGGCGGTTTAACATTAATAGAGGCACGCTTAGCACCCAAAACCGGGCTAAGCGGGGTCTGCGATGATGACAGCAATAAATAGGGGTAAAAACACATTTTTTAGGGATGGTTTGGGTGATTTTTCCTCCCACTCCATCATACTTCATTTCTTTAGTAGATTAGCTTAGAAAACATCACGGAAGCTTGCATTTGGATGATTTGGGGTGGATTTCTCATCGACCGGCTCTGACAACCCGCGAAGTGTTTGTTTCATTTCTGATTTTCTTCATGTCTTTCTTCTTTGTTGGGTTTGTATATGTTTTTACTTTGATCTTATGTATATTTATCGCTCATGGCGTTATATTTAATTTGCTTTACAAATCTTTATCGATGATTGTCTCTGATTTTTGCTTTATGTGTGGAGTTTGGGTTGTGTTAGAGATAAACATCGCAAACCTTCATTAGGGATGATTATCTGTTAGTTTCTGAATGCTAGAGATAGATTTATAGCTAACAATCTATTTGGGTGTCGAAGCTTAATGCCTCCGTGTTATTTGAGTCAAGTGCGAGAGTGTCGGTGAGAGTAATACGGTTTTTCTCTCAGCTCGGTGTGTCAAAGATGAACACTATTGAGAGCGATGCTGGATGATATTGAGGAGTATTGTAGGTTGAGTATAACTGGTCGGTAAGTTTAAGTTTTTGACGAGTGGAATATATACATGCTTGATAAGTCTTTTCTCTCTGACGAATGAATTTTCTTGTGTTAATATTTACTTTTCTGTTTTTATGTTTCAACCAATTCTAAACCCAAACTCATTAACATTTAAATTGTCAAATGGCAGTTCAGTAGCACCGATCTCTATGGACACGATAAATTCCTGGAAAAATACTTCCAAAACTTTTGTTGCTTGCCGCTATACCGGTCCCAACAAGAACCAGAAGACAGAATATCATCACAACCAGAATCAGACTCTGACCTAGACTCAGAGGTATTATCTAAACTCTCTTGTTGTGAATTAGAGTCATGTCTGTCAGAAATGCTGGAAAAGTATCAAACTCTTCAGAGTAAATACAAAGATCTTAACAGATCACATGTAATTGCTTATGAGGAAAAAGATAAGCTTGAGCAGAATAATTCTTCTCTAAATGAAAACAACTTTTACTTAAAAAATAGTAATTATGCCTTGAAAAGCAAAGTTGCTAAATTAGAAGAAGAATTAATCTCCAATGTCTCTGACACAAGTTGTATTAACAAGTATAATAGAGCATTCCAGTATTTTCTTGCTAAAAGCATAGGTAGAAGCAGAATAGCTTCCATGATCTATGGAGTAAGCAGAAATGGTAAGAAAGGCTTGGGATGTACAGAATCATCTGATATTGACGAAAGTCAAATTGTTAAGCCAAAACCTCTCTATGACCATTTTGTGCTATCTGGCACTGAGATTGTTTGCTCTGAGCTTGCACAAGAACCCCCACCAACACAAAAATCTATTTCAAAAGTCAAATATCATGCACAAATTCCACTTGATTATCATGTTACACAAAAGCCCAAAGTTGTGAAACACTTTGGGAAAGCTAACAAGAAAGGACCCAGAAAATGGGTACCTAAGGACAAGATAATCTATGTTGCAGATATCCTTAGCATCTCAGTTGAAACACCAGTCATGGTACCTAGACAGTGGTTGATCGTGACACATGACGGGAAGAAGGCATATGTTCCAAAGTCTGGAACTTAAGCCTGGAGGCTTCGTCGGTTTCGGAGGAAACCAAAAAGGAAAAATCATTGGCTCTGGAACCTTTGGTAATGGTAACCTTCCTTTTATTACTGATGTTCTTTTAGTCGATACATAACTTGTTGTCAATTAGTCAACTTAGTGACAATGGTTATGATATCATCTTTAATCAAAAATCCTGTAAGGCTGTAAGTCAGAAAGATGGTTCAATCCTATTTGTCGGAAAGAGGAAAAACATCATTTATAAGATTAGACTTTCTGATCTTCGTGAACAGAATGTCAAATGCTTAATGTCTATCAATGAAGAGCAATGGGTATGGCATAAACGTTTAGTCCATATTAGTATGAGGACGATTTCTTAGCTAAATAAGCTTGAAGTTGTCAGAGGCTTGCTAAATCTGAAGTATTCTTCAGATGCTCTTTGTGAAGCATGTCAGAAAAGAAAGTTTTCTAAAACTTCTTTTAAAGCAAAGAATGTTATGTCCGCCTCTAGACCGTTAGAACTTCTATACATTGACTTGTTTGGACCACTGAAAACTACTTCAATTAGTAGAAATAAGTATGGATTAGTAATCGTTGATGATTATAGTCGTTGGACATGGGTAAAATTCTTGAAACACAAGGATGAGTCTCATTCTGTGTTCTCTACCTTTTACTCTCAAGTGCAAACAGAGAATGATTATAAAATAGTCAAAGTCAAAAGTGATCATAGCGGAGAATTTGAGAACAGATACTTTGAGAATCTTTTTTATTCTCATGGCATTTCCCATGATTTCTCCTGTCCCAGAACTCCACAACAAAATGGAGTAATGGAAAGGAAGAATAGGACTTTGCAAGAAATGGCTCGAACCATGATCCAAGAAACTGACATGGCTAAGCACTTCTGGGCAGAGGCAGTAAATACAACATGTTACATTCAGAACAGGATTTCAATAAGACCTATTCTGGGTAAGACTCCTTATGAATTGTGGAAGAATAGAAAACCCAAAATTTCATATTTTCATCCTTCTGGCTGTATTTGTTTTATGTTGAACACTAAAGAGAATCTTGGCAAGTTTTACTCCAAAGCTCAAAAGTGTTTACTGTTAGGATACTCTGAACGCTCTAAAGGCTACAAAATCTATAACCACTACTACGAAAAACACATTTAACAACGGTTGGGAGTGACATATAATGACGCGGGCGAAGGCGGTGTTATGTAGATTGTCATTGTAAGTTCGCTGTTTCTACAACGGTCTGGAAATCGTTGCTGAAAGGCAGGACGCGCGCCATATATCACAACGGTTATGATAATAAACTGTTGCGATACATACACTTAGGTTCTGGGTTCGAAACCCATCAATAGCGAATTTATATAAAACATAAATTACTTATGATATCGGTTACAATATATAACCGTTGTTGTAAGTACCCTAAGTTTATTATATTAAATGTAGATTGCTTGTTTTCCAAACACCTCACTAAATAAATATACATGGATTAAATTTAATGAAGATGCCTATAATCTGTAAATTAAACTGTTCTTGAAAACCAACTTAAACAAACCAATGTTGTTTTCTGATTGCATTCGTCTCATCGTGCATTTCACGTTCTTTTACATATATTGTGGTTTATTGATCTAACTCCTTCGATATATCGCTATCTTCGATTATAGTTAACTTTCTATAAGATAAACAAGACATTGGATAATTTGCCTCATCTTTGATTTAACTATATTGGAAGATGGCGATGCATCTAAGGAGCGAGATCATTATACCATAATCTATATATAAAAGAACGTGAGATAAATGATGAGAGGCATGCAATCAGAAAACAACATTGGTTTGTTTAAGTTGGTTTTCAAATACAACTTAATTTTCAGATTATAAGTATCTATGTCAAATTAACTGAATGTATTTTAAGTGAGGGTTAGTGAAACAAACAATCTACATAAAATATAATAAACTCAAACAAAATTCTATACCAGATCCAGATATTATAAACTCATATAATACGCTTGCTACCACCAGCAAACTTTAAGTGAGGGTTAGTTAAACAAACAATGTAAATAGAATATGATAAACTCAAACAACATTCTATACCAGATCCAGAAATTATAAACTGATATAATACGCTTGCTTCCACCAGCATCATCACCCTGTATCATCCCCTTAACCTGAAAGGAAATAAAGCAAACTTCAAAAATGAGCATCCTCAGTTGAAAACAAACCCTAAAACCATAATCCAGTGATGAGTAAAGAGAGGAACAGGAATAACGCACCTTTTAATGAAACTAATCGCGGAACAGGAATCAATTATGATGTTGAACTAGTTTGGGAAGCCATGAAAAAGAAATATAAGGAGGAAGAAGCTTACACAAAAGCTTCATACTTCTTATACTTCTTTTCATTGCTTCTAAAACTAGATAAAGTTTGCTTACACTGTTGTTTCTTCATTTACTAACATCTTGTTCGTGATTCTATGAAAAAAAAATACAAGGTGGATGAAGTTTCCATCATAGCTTCATGCTTCTTATACATTTTTCCATAGCAACACAAGCATTACGAAGTTTCCAAAGTATGGTCTTTGTTAAGGTAGTGAAAACGAATTTGAAAAAATTGGAACAATCAACAAAAACAACATGCAACAAACGAGATAATGGGAAATATCTAACAATAGATGGAAGAAGAAGAATACCTTAATGTATGAAGCACAAGATTCACGGCTAATGGTGAAAATGAAGAGAAAAAATGGGTCCGAGGGTTTCACTTTGAAGGCAAGGCGTTACTGTCAATTAAGTGAAAGTTTTTTCGCTTATATATGGCTAAACTATTTCACAATGGTTAACAATAACAACCGTATAGATATGTATTCATTTATTATAAATATATCACTACGGTTTACCAGAATAACCGTAGTGATAACCCTTTTATCTGTGAATTTTAAAATAAATAAAAACCGTATACATATGTATTTATTTATTATAAATATATCACTACGGTTAACCAGAAGAACCGTAGTGATAACCCTTTTATTTGTGATTTTTAAAATTAATAAAAACGAAAAGGTGCGCCTTAACTTCTAACTTAATGCATCTGCAGTTTAAACATCAACAATGTAATTCACAATGCATCTGCAGTTTAAACATCAACAATGTAATTCGAACCCTAATTCAACTATTACATTTCATAACAAAGTAAATATTAAACATAAAGGAGACAAAAAAACATAACATCTTGATATTTCAAGAAAATATCTCTGATTTTAGTGTGTTCTTCAAATTCTTGTTCTTTTTCTTTAAATCCTCATACATAACCTTCAGATAGCCCACAACTTCCAACTCTGACTTCATAATGCTCTCATCGTCATTTCCATCTCTTTCTCCCACGTCTTCATCCCATATGAACAAATTACATGGTTCATCGCTCCTCCAAAATGGACATCTCCAAAAAAGCCTTCCTTTATTTTGTCCCTTCTTGCATTGATACGAAACCATACGACCATCACAACCACAAAAATTTCCAGATCAAGATTTTACACTGGAACAAGACGTAGAAACACCTTTGGATGATTTTGTCTTCAAATGTGATATTGCAACACCTTAAAGTAGAACACTTTGTTGTTGTTGTTGTTTTCTTCCCGACAATGGTGACGGCGTTGGTGTTAGGGTTGTTTCAATGGATAAATTGATATAAATACTTGGTGTTTAAAATACATAAAAAGAAGCTTCAATTTGTAACAACGGTTTTGATAAATATCCGTCGTGATATCCTTATTATTTTTTAGTTAAATATTAATAAAACTTAAAAAGGGAGCATTTACATCAAAGGGATAAACTATTTGAGGGCGATGAGGTTCGAACCCATAATAGCTAGATTGTATCACCACGGTTTTCATAAAAATCGTTATTATACCCTTGAGATTTCTAATTAAAATAATGCGCACGCATCCAGTACACACTATAAGAACGGTGTATAGGATGCCGTTGTAAACCTGGCGTTGTTGTTTGGCCGTTTTGTAGTAGTGAACACAGAAACACGAATTGTTGAGGAATCAATTCATGTTAGATTCAATGATAAGCTTGACCCTGAAAAGTCAAAGCTAGTTGAAAAGTTCGCAGATCTGAAGACCACCTTATCAGAATCTAAAGAAGTAGAAGATTCAAGAGAAGTAGACAAAGATGCAGATTCTCCAGATTCAGATACAACCTTACCAGAAACTGAAAATAACCTATCTCATTAGAAGAAGAATAGATTAAAGACTTCTCATTCTGAAGAATTAATTCTGGGAGATAAAGTTGATCCAGTAAGAACTCATTCATCATTCAAAAATTCTGAAGAAATCCTTCTGGGTTTGGTCTCTCTGATAGAACCAACAACAGTTGATGAAGCTCTTAAGGAGAATGAGTGGATTCTGGCAATGCAAGAAGAACTGAATCAATTCACCAGAAATGACGTATGGAATATTGTTCAGATACCCAAATGTGTCCACGTCATTGGAACTAAATGGGTATTCAGAAACAAGTTAGATGAGAAAGGTGAGGTGTAAGAAACAAAGCACGACTGGTTCCACAAGGTTATAGTCAACAAGAAGGGATAGACTATACAGAAACCTTTACACCAGTTTCCAGGTTAGAATCTATTCGCATTTTTATCTCATTTGCTGTGAATCATGTCATTACTTTATATCAGATGGATGTAAAGAGTGCATTTTTAAATGGATATATTTCTGAAGAAGTGTATGTGCACCAACCTCTTGGTTTTGAGAGTTCTGAAAACCTAGATTTTGTTTTCAAACTTAAAAAATCGATATATGGCCTGAAACAGGATCCCAGAGCTTAGTATGAAAGACTAAGTAATTTTCTTTTGGAAAATGACTTTACCAGAGGAAAAGTGGATACAACACTCTTTTGTAAAACCTTTAAAAATGACATTCTGATTGTTCAAATCTATGTTGATGATATTATATTTGGTTCTGCTAATATTTCCTTGTGTAAGGAATTTTCCATGTTAAGGCAGGTTGAATTTGAAACGAGTCTGATGGGAGAACTCAGATTCTTTCTGGGAATTCAAATTGATCAACTATCAGAAGGAACATACATTCATCAGAGCAAGTATGCAAAATAACTTCTGAAGAAATTTAACATGTCAGAAAGTAAACCTGCTAAGATTCCTATGCATCCGACATGCATTCTGGAGAAAGAAGAAGTAAGTAAAAAATTTTGTCAGAAACTCTATCGTGGTATGATAGGATCTCTTATGTATTTGACAGCTTCTCGTCCAGATATTCTGTTCAGCGTATGTCTTTGTGCTCGTTTCCAATCAGATCCAAGGGAAACTCACTTAATTGTTGTTAAGAGAATCCTAAGGTATCTTAAAGGAACAACTAACCATGGCTTGATGTATAAGAAAACATCAGAGTACAAGCTCTCTGGTTACTGTGATGCAGATTATGCTGGAGATAGATTGGAAAGAAAAAGTACTTGTGGAAACTATCAGTTTCTGGGAAGTAACATCGTCTCCTGGGCAAGCAAGATACAATCAACAATTGCTCTCTACTGTAGAAGCATAATACATATCAGCATCTCTATGCAGTACTCAGATAATCTAGATGAAGAATCAACTTGAAGATTATCAGATACACGAGTGTAACATTCCTATCTTCTGTGATAATACTTCTGCCATTTGTTTATCTAAGAATCATATTCTACATTCTAGGGCAAAACATATTGAAATAAAACGTCACTTTTTACGTGACTATGTTCAGAAGGGTACTTTTCAGTTAAAATTTGTGGATAAAGATCACCAGTGGGATGATATTTTCACAAAACCCCTTGCTGAAGATAGATTTGTATTCATTCTGGAAAACTTATCTATCAAACCGTGTCCAGAATGACATAATAATATTTTAATGTGTCAGGCTACCAGAACGTCTGATATAAGATTCTGATGTTAAGCGAAGTGTGTTAATTATTTGTTTATTGACTTTCTGATTCATGATACTTCTACAAGTTAGAAAATGTATGTTCGCATGCGATTTTCGCGCGAACAACCGCTGGCCTCCTATCGCATGTTTACTTGCAGGATCGACCACAGAATCCCAGAACAAATGGTCGAAGTGTAAGTCTTGTTAATAGGATGGCTTTTGATTTGGAGGAAATTGGAAACAACTTAAAAATAAAGGTGTGCGAATTGATGAATAAAACAAAAAGGAAAAAACAAATAAGTAAATGGCAAGATAACTTAAACTTTGATCATGTAAATTGATTTAAAAAGAAACGTGGACGCTATCATACATCTTGCAGGAATAAACTCTTTTCTCTTGATGCTTGGTACTTAGAGTGTATCCATTTTCAATGTTACAAAATGCGACCCCCAAAATGGAAATGGATATTGCCTTAAATAGGAAAAGAAAATAACTGTTTTTCTCTCAATGTTGGCCCTAGTTGTGACACGTGTCGCCCCACCACCTTTGTAACTTCCCCATGTTCTCAAAATTTCAAAGTTTTTTCCCGCTCAAAGATTCCATAATTTTGGGTTGGTTTCACAGGCCACCAGTCGAAACCCTTCGACAGCCTTGTCTCTAAGTCCTCTTCCGACGCATTTTTACTCGTGTCGACCTGTGCTTTGGCTTTCTCGCCATTTCTTCTCCTAAAGTCGAACTGCCTGTTGGCTCTCTCATCATCTCCTCATTCTCCATGTTTGGTTGAAATCTCCCAGCTAACACTCTCTCATCATCTCGTCATTCTCCATGTTTGGTCAAAATCTCCCAGCTAACAAATCCCCCCCCAAAAGGCCAGTTTCGACTGAGCACTGTGTCGACTGAGAAACCTGGCATTTTGATTTTCTATGAGATTTCGACCGCGCTTTGGTTTCGACCCAATAACCATCGTTTTGTCTTCTGTCAAGTCTCAACCACGTGTCACCCGCAGTCTTATGTGATGATGGCACATTTTTGCGCCACGATTCCAAGAAACGTCATGATGGCTAGTCTCGTCTTAAGTTATGGGGTTTGAAACTACCCCCACTAATATGCAGAATCGGAACAATTGCTCCTCTAGACCTTTCAGTTGCATGTGGTTTGCCAATAAATACCCCTTAAATACTTTTGGCTTTCTTTCCCAACTCTTCTCACATTTTCCTCTTCTTCTAGACTTTTCTTGCTCTCAAAACTCTCTTGATCCTAATCTTCATTTCAATGGCTTCTTCCACATCCACCGCTTCTGCTACCCACACTACCAGAAACAACCTTATTGCGTTCGTCCTCTCTGAAAAAGAATCTCTCTGACCCCTTCCTCAACTAACATCCACTGATGATGCAGTGATAACGAACTGGTAACGCCAAATGATCATCCCCTTTGCAGTGACCGGAAAACTGCATGCTTTCCATGGGCCGTATCCAGATAAGAAACCAAATCATCAAGAACTCCAAGCATTCTTTCCCTGTTTCGCCCCCACCATACCACAAGCTTTTGAGAAAAGTGGAACTTTAGACCTCAAATTCATGGCGCCCAAAGCTAGGGTTTTTCGATCGATGCCTACACCTGGCTATAAGGACTACATCTCCTGGCTCGACAAGGTCGAAGGCAATGTCGGGAACAATGGAAGGCAGTTGGCATCTTCGACGCCATCCAACTCTCAAGGAATGCTCACAGGGTTAACCCTTGTTTACTGCTGGCGTCGATGTACTTCTGGGAAGGGTCGACCAACACATTCCACTTCCCTTGTGGTATGTTCACGCTAACATTATTCGACGTGGTGGCCATCACTAGCCTTTCACCCTTGGGGGAAACTTTCGACCCAACTCTGGAAACGAATAACACTTTCGACTTCGAGCGTAATGGTTTCCAGAACTACATCAAAGATCATCACAACAAAGACTGTAAAGAAATGTCCGACGGAGAACACAATGCTTTCCTGACTCTATGGCTGTCATATTACCTATTCTTCCCTGGCTCTCTGCAAATAGCCAAAAGCTACATCAACCTGGCGATCCAAATACACGAAAGTCCATAGGTATCTTTGGGTAAGCTCTTACTAGCCTCCCAGTATCACTCCCTTGGTCTATCAGCCTTGCGGCTAAAACTCTTCCATGAGACTGCCAAAGTGTAGTGTGCGATTTTTGTCGGTGACGCGAGCACCTTATCGCCATTTGGTTTTTCCTCACCGCACTAGTACGGATTGGGTGCTACTTTCTGATTTCTTATTTATCCTATGAAGCTGGAAAGGAAAGGGAAGCTATCTTAAACCAACCTTGCACGTAAATGTTTAACTGAACAAATGCTTAAGAGACTGGGGAGTTTGGGGTCAGGTTATACAATGGGGAGTTGTCAACTACCCTTTCTATATGTGGTTATCCACAGGTTATTAGCAATTTCTACTGCTTTCTACTTACTTGTGTTTGTCTGTTGTGGGTTGGGAAAGTTTCTCCTTTGGGAGTGTTTGAGAGAGAGTATTTGTTGATGTCGGGTTTCTTCCGATGTTTTTGGTGTGAAGGTACTGGACCTGAAGTTTTTGATTTGGTATGAAGGTACTGGACCTAAACTTTTTGATTTGGTATAAAGGTACTGGACCTAAAGTTTTTGATTTGGTATGCTCGCTAAGATTTCGCAACCTTATGCCTACGTATTCCCGTTAAATAAAACAAGGAAATCAGAGCAATCCTAGTTCCTCTTATTCTATGGTAGGAAAAGATGATATTTTTGTGTCTTGTTCAAAGCCCAAGATTGAAGCTAAAGGAGTATTTGTGTCTTGTTCAAAACCCAAGATTGAAGCTAAAGGTTTGACTGAGAGAGAATTTGTCATCTCTAAAGGGAGATATCTCGTCTGTTTATCACAACTGTTGGGTGACTGATTATAAAGGAGAATTACTTTAACTGGGATATGAAAATCCAACAATGCCATAATTTCCTTTATAGGAGTGTTGTCCTGAAGGAGAAAACTTTAACTCAGTGTAGAGCAATGCCATTTTTACTTAGGAGTCTTTCATGCTAAAAGAGGGACATGGGATTGGATGTAAATACCAGAGGCTTGCCACTTATAGCTGTTAGATGAAAGAGGGGATTTACCAGGATAAGGAATGGACTACAACTTGGATTTTTGAATCAACAAGTGTGCCACTTACAGCAGTTATATGGGATTAGGGTTTGTTTTGATTTATCTATTTTGATGTGTGATATACAGAGAAATGTCTTCCTACAGAGAGATTTTGATTTCCTCTGAGGGGATGTTGATTTTTGTGTGCCTTGATCAAAGCCCAAGGTTGAAGCTAAGAGATTGATTGACTCCACTGGGGAGGTTATTATACAAAGCTTAAGAGGAGGCTGGAAAAGACTGACTCAACAAGAGAGTGTTTATCTGTCTTGTACAAAGCCCAAGATTGAGGCTAAAAAAGAGTCTGGCTCTTTTGGGGGATGTTGTACCCCAAATTTTACCCTTTAGATGTCATAACATTTTGTATTTACATTTAGATTCAATCATCTATGCATTGTCAACTAACCACTTCATCTTGCAAGTTTTTTTCTTTTGTGAAACCTAGTACTCACACAAAGAAGAGGGCAAAGTCTCCAAAGCCAGGCTCTCATGTGATTCAAAGAAGTCATATGTTCAAAAAGGATAACTAAGGCTCCCAAATGCAACTATTTGAGTTCACATACACCCTAAAAGTCTTATTCAACAAGGATTCAAGTATGATTGACTCTCATCACCAAGTGCCTTGAGCCACAAGTTCACCATACCTCAAATTAGGGTTTTGCCATGACATGATAACCATGCCCTTTGATTTTGATCTAGACTTGTTCCCATGCCTTGGGACATGACTCCATGTGATAGTAGACATCCCTAGAGGCCATCTATGAGCCTTGGAAGAGATTGAAGAGGCAAGATCATCAAAGCTCAAATAGAATCTCTTTCCATGAACATCAAAGTGTATTAGAGGACCTCTCTTCAAAAAAATGCATGGTTTTTAAGTTATGAGACTTGGAAGATAAGTTGCCTTTGGGATTTAGTGAAATTTTAGCCATTTTCACCCTATTTTTCATCCATCTTTAACTTAATATTTCACCTAGTTCCAAGCTTCAAATCAAAAGTCTTTGGACATGAGAGTCGTTCCTTGTTCTTCAAGCTTTCCAAGCATGTGTAGAACTCCTCATTTGGATAAACCAATCTCAAGTTATGATGCTTTAAAGTTGGGTGCTTCAAATTGTAAAAATCCATAACTTCGAAAAATTTTCTAAGTCTTTTTTTTGCCAACTCATGCGCAGGACTTTGGGGTAGATTTTCTCAATGTTACAAACCTCTTCTCAAGCCATGTTCCACATGAACCCATAGGATAAAAAATTTCAAGGATTGATTGAGTGGTTATCAAGATATAATGCTTTGAAATTGTCACGATGGAATTACACCATGCACTCAATTTCTAATATGCTGCCACACCAAATTTTGCCACCAACTCTTACATATTTCCAAGTTCAAATTCACACTTTCCATCACATCAAAGAGCACCCTTACGTGCAAATTTTCAAATGGAACCAAGAACTATTCCATTGGTCTCATTGGGCAAAGAGTGGTCATGTGGTGAATTACCTAGCATAACTTGTTCCATTGCCCAAACCTTGATTCATTTAGGATTACAATCTGAACCAAAGATCCTAATCAAGTGACAATGCACCTACTAAAACCACTTGCATCAGTTTCCAAAGAAACTTTGCCCTAAAAGCCCGTAGGAAGAAGTAACCTCAAGTACAAGTACTTTGTACTTATGCAGCAAACACAAAAGTAAAAAACAAGGACTGTCGTGTAAAGGCTCT
The DNA here is from genome assembly GCA_022829125.1 of Lathyrus tuberosus. Classification (NCBI taxonomy): domain Eukaryota; kingdom Viridiplantae; phylum Streptophyta; class Magnoliopsida; order Fabales; family Fabaceae; genus Lathyrus; species Lathyrus tuberosus. The sequence continues at coordinate 5,476,432 of JALAZF010000312.1, read as the reverse complement.
TGCACTTCAAATCTTGTGGTTTTTTTGTTCACTTTCTTTTCTGACTCAAACTCTGAGGCAGGCAATCCACTCCTTGCACATGGCTCAAGAAAGGCATGGGAGAAGATCATGCGTGTAGCAGCTCTTGTGTTGCTTTCCCTCGTATGCAAAGGCATTGACCATTGTATCATCAATGCTATGGACCAGAAGGCTCCTCTATAAAAGGAGGATCGTTCCCATTCATTTTTTACCAACAATCTACATATCTATTACTATTTCTCAAAGAGAAAGACCACTCGAGTGAGAGAGTTTTTGGAGAGTTGGAGCACGACTGTTTTAAAGAGGAAGAAGTTTGGCTCTGTTGGGATTTCAAGCTCTCAAACTAAGAAGGTGCAGTGGACTTACTCCACTAGGTAACTCTCACACTCGTTCACTCCATATCTAAAACATCATGATTAGCTTATTTTCTATGTGGTTATCATTTAATGTTTTGCACTTAAGTCAGTTGTAGATGATATGGTGAATGCTGATGTTAAGCTCATATGATGCATGTTTGGCACTGTCAATGGTTGATAGTATGATGTTGGTATTCTCATGTTAAAAATTGTATGCTTATAACCACCCTCAGAATATATGTTTTGTGTTGAGGTAGGTTAAGAGTAGTGTTAGGGCAGAGTTCTTGTTTGGTTCATATTCATCCATAAAGTTCACAAGTGCACTACTTTCATGTTTTTCTTACCTACATCTAAAGTTTTTAATCTGAATCATGGAGAACTTAGTAATATTATACCCTTTGTGTACATTGACTTGGTGCTTTATTCCATGGAATTTGGATGAAGGATGGTCTGAGAAATGATTGAACAAGTGATAGGTTACCATGGCCATTTCTTTATCTCATGAGATTTTGTTAGAACATATAAGGTTAGTGTTCTGATATTGAAGCTTGAAGCCTAAGGTTATCTGTTATGTGTTAGTCTAGGACAAGCGACATGAGAGTACAACTTGGACTTGTGTTAGAATGGTAAAAGTTTGGTCGTGTTTCTGAATGCACCCTTTCTAGCTCATTTTTCACTTTGATGATACCTTTGTTTTGAGCTATGGAAAGTTCATTAACATTCTTTGTTCTGGGTAGTATAAAATAGGGTTTTGTTTCACTAACTTTGATTGGGATTTGATGGAGATAAAGATTGGAAAAGGGGTTGTTAAACCATGCTTTGCTGCTGTTTTTATTATTTTTCATGATGGCTTCAGTTTTTATTGCATGTTTGCTTGGAAAAAGAAAGAACAGGGCATCGTGTGATTGGCTAGCGTGTTTTTGGCATTTTATGACTAAAGATTTTAGTGACCAATTGATAGGTGGTTGTTAGCACTACCTGGTGACAATTCCCATGTGGTTTTAGAGAGTTATCATTTTGCACGTGTTTGTGGGTTTATAAGTTATTAGGGGTGGTTTATACACCGGATGTATAGCCACCCCAGTGGTATTGAAGCCGTGCTTGTAACCAAGGGGTCTGGGGTTCGAATCCCCCTCGCCCCAGACACCCTTTTGGTATTTTATTTCTTTTTTTGCTTCAACAAATTGGACTTGGGCCTAGCGAATTTGTTAAACACACCCCCCATAAGCCAGGCCCATGCACATAACTTTGAATTTCAATTCATTCAGAATTTCTAATGCACCCCCATGTTGTTTCCCTTCATTTATTTCCTTTTTTTTTAACTTTCATTTCAATTGTAATTATTAAAAATATTTTTTTTCTTTAACCGAAAATTTCCAAAAAATTCATGAATATCCTTTAATGTTTAATTTAATTTTCCATGATTTTTATTTCCACTTTTATTTTTGTATTAATTTCTAAATTTACAAAAACATGTGTAAAGCTTTTCATTTAATCCTGAATTTCTTTTGAAAAATCACTTGAATCTTTGAGAGCTTTTGTGAGAATTCTTGATACATGAGAGAGAGTTATTTAGTGAGAATTCCTTGACCTTGGATATGTTCACTCTATTAGGGTTTTTGTTTGTATCTCCTTAAGTCCTTTACCTTGAATATCTTTGCCTTTGATTTCATGCTCTCTTTATGATATGTATGTGCACCATTTGTTTATATTTTGTTGTGAACAATCTCATTGTCTCATGCCATACATGAATGTTTGACTCATACTTGTGAGAATAATCAGGTTTAATTATTGTACTTCCCCTTTAAGCTTTTGAACTCATATTGTTCATTTCAATCTCAATTCCTTTACAACAATCTTATTCATAAGAAGTTGTTATTTCCCCCTCCTTCCAAAGGAAAGACTCTCTATTGACCTCAAAGTCATAGATAACTCATTACCAGCTTTGACCTCATAGTCCTGGCCACCTCCCTCTTTGACCTCATAGGGTCCCTCCTTGCATCCTAAGAGCCATTTCCCTCCTTGACCTCATAGACATAGGTGGTCACCATCCTCACCCTTGGCCTCCTAAGAGCCATTTTTCTTACAACTTAGAATTAAGTTAGAGTTCTTGGACTCTATGTGGGACTCATCACCTTGAGTACTCACTTTACCCAATCAGAACTTAGACTTAGAGAGTTTCTTAAACTCTATATGAGCTCATACTCATTCCCCTTGGAACTTTGGTCATAGTCAATGGTTCCTCACCCTTAGTTTGGTGAACTACGGTTGCTCTGATTCTTTAGTCAGATACGTAGGCACAAGATGCGACGTCTTGGCGAGCAAACTTAGTGTACATACCCTTAGGTCTTTACCTTTACCCTTAGCATAGATCCTTAGCAAACAAACATAACACAAATACTAACAAGAGGTTCCTGTAGAGTACTACATATACTTAGGGTGCTAATACCTTACCTTAGTATAACCAACCCCCGATCCCCGTTTCTCTTAGCTTTGTCTTCACATAGCAAAAATAGGGTTTTCTTCGATCTTTACCCTTTCCTTTGGATAAATCAAAGTTCGATGGTGAATTTCAAAGTTTTGTGATTCAAGTTAATTAATAGCTTGATATCCGATTCTCACTGCAACAGGGGATATCATTATACAAAGCCTAAGAGGAGGGTGAAAGTTACCTTTTTTGAGGAAATATTTTGTCTGTCTTGTACAAAGCCCAAGATTGAGGTTAAAAAAGGACTTTTTTTCTCCACTAGGGAATATTTGTATGTGTCTTGTACAAAGCCCAAGATTAAGGCTAAAATGGGAAACTAACTCTACTGGTGAGAGGTTTTATCTTTCTTGTACAAAGCCCAAGATTGAGGCTAGAAGAAGTTGACTGACTCAGCTGGAGAGTATGATTTGTCTTGTACAAAGCCCAGGATTGAGGCTGAAAGGAGGATTAACTCTGCTTAGGGAGATTTATATGTGTCTTGTACAAAGCCCAAGATTGAGGCTGAAAGATATTTGACTGACTCAACAAGAGAGTGTTTATGTGGGTGTCTTGTACAAAGCCCAAAATTGAGGCTGATTTTGCTGAGGAAAAGAAGGATCATTATACAAAGCCTAAGAGGAGGCTAAAAATGACTGACTCAACAAGAGAGTGTTTTTATCTGTCTTGTACAAAGCCTAAGATTGAGGCTGAAAAGATAATTAACTCAACAAGAGAGTGTTGAAAGATCCTTATACAAAGCCTAAGAGGAGGCTAGTTGTGATTGACTCAACAAGAGAGTGAGGAAAAATCTTTATACAAAGCCTAAGAGGAGGCTAGTTGTGATTGACTCAACAAGAAAGTGAGGAAAGATATTTATACAAAGCCTAAGAGGAGGCTAGTTGGGGGAATTTCTTATATAAAGCCTAAGAGGAAGCTAACTTCTGCTGAGGATTAGTGAGATCCAGAGACAGGTCCAATTTGGGGAATCAACTCTTACTGAGGATTACAGAAGAGTTGAAATATCGAATACCATGAGGTTCTGATAAAGGTTTATTGATAGTGATTTGACCTTAGCTGGGGAAAAATAAAGTGAGAAGTTTTAACTCTATTGGTGATTGATGAGATGATCAGGGTTTATCCTATGCTTTTGGGAAACTTGAGGGTTTCTTTGAAATCCAAGACGAGATGAGACTGTCCAAGTCTATTGGTATGAGAAGGCTTATCTTTGTATAATGCCCAAGAGGAGGCAGATGTTTTAAGGGATGAGAATCAACCCTATAACTGGTTTGATGTTTTTGACTCTTTGGAAAGACTGCTCTAACAAAGGATGACTAGGTTCTGTCTTATACCTTTAAGAGGTCTTTGGGTCCTTATACTAAGCCTAAGAGAAGGCATGAGAACTTCTAAGAAGCCAGAGGGTCCTTGTACAAAGCCCAAGAGGAGGCTGGGGATGCTTTTAGGAAGCCTGTGGGTCCAAACCTAAGAAACGTTCAAGAAAAGTTTCACCGGGAATAATCTTTTCTTTAGTGAACAGTTATAGGGTTTGAAGAAATTCAAGAGAAGTTTCACCGGGAATTAATCCTCTCCGGGGGAAATGAATTTCTTTGAGAATTTTCTAATAGTGGCAGTCTGAGAAAAGTTTCACCGGGAATAATGCCTTTCTCTTTGTTCCATATTGTATAAGCTCAAGTGGAGGTAAGACTGTATCTGGAAATTCCTATGGGGAACTAGTTTTGACTGTGTTGAAAGAGTGACTACTGGCTTTATCTAATCCTAGACCTAATTGCTGAGGAAAACTCTAAGCAAATATATACAAGCATATATATATATATATATATATATATATATATATATATATATATATATATATATATATGAAATATATATTGTATGTAAAAGAGGGTAGGAGAACTTACAGGTGAGCAAACTTCCAGCACAAACATATATATATATATATGTGTGTGTGTGTGTGTGTGTGTCTGTGTGCAAGTATGAAAAAGGAAGTTGTTTAAAACTTACAGGTGAGCAAGCTTCCATTGTAACAACTGTATGGTTAGTTGTTCAAGAAATTAAAGAAAGTTTTGATAACAACTATGAATTTAAACCTAAATCAAAAGGGAAAGTTGTTTTGAAAAGATTGGGGCTTATACTCAAGGAGAGGCCCAGATGAAAAACAGTGGTCGTACCGTTGATCTAAAAATTGTATCGGGACTTATACAATGATTGAGGCCCAAAAAGGTTTTCTGCATAAAGGGATTGAGTCTTACGCTCTATTAGAGGCCCAAAAGTTTATATTTTACAAGAGATGGGGCTTACAACTCAAGGGGAGACCCAGATGAAAAATAACGATTGCATCGTTATTTTGAGAATCGTATCGGGACTTATACAATGGTTGAGGCCCAAAATTATTTATGTACAAAAGAGGGTTGGGTCTTACACTCTATTAGAGGCCCAAAGTGTTTTGAAAAAGATTTATGAGGGTGAAAATAAGCAAAACCCCTAATTTGATTTTAAAATGTATTTTAATTGAATAAAAATTCAATTAAAATGATCAAAATTATTAAACATGTATGAAAAACAAGTTGTGATCTTGGATTAATGTTTGAAAAATCATGTTTCATTCATAGAATGTTTTGAAAATCCTTTGAATTTGCAAAATCAAGAGAAAGAAATTTTTTTAAATGTTAAAAAAACAAATAAAACATAATTCTTTAAAAAAAATACCAAATATGTGAAATAAATAATATATTTGTGAAATTTTGGTAGAATAAAATATTTTAATATTTTTGTGAATTTTCAAAAAAAGAACCAATCAAAAATAAATAAAATTGTAAAAGAAATTAATTTTGGAATTAATTATTAAAAACCATAAATTATGTGAAAAATAGAAAAATATGCAAAAATGGCAAAATGGTCTGGGTGGGTCTTGAACCCACGACCTCCCAACCAAACACACATACACGCTACCACTGGAGTGGTGATACATCCGTGCATCAAAACCACCCCGTAAACATATATGGGTGACTTGGTTTTTAGGCCTAGTCAAGGCAAAAAAACCAAGTTTTGGTGGATTTGCATGAAGGCTCTAACTTCCTCAATTCTCCATGGATTTGGACAAAATTTAGGTGCATCCTGCCTAGAATTTCATGAGGAATCCAATGGTGCTTTTAGATTTTTCTAAAGAGGTCCCTATTTTAAAATCTAATAGTGATTTCAAAATAGGCCTAGATTTGCATGTTCTATGCTATCTCATTATACAAGCAATAATAGCATGGCAAATTGGTTCAAACACAACACATATAACATGTATGAGATGTCCATAATCAATGGACATCAAAGCAATGCATGATTTAAAGAGTTCAAGTTGTGATGCACTTACCTCTTGAAGCTCCTTATGCTATCTGTCAAGATCCTTGTGCCAGAAGTAATCCAATGCTTTAAACACTCTTGATTGATCCCTTAGAAGCTTTTAGGATGATCAAAACCAGCTGGAAACCTCAGGAACAAGAACTGGCTCTTTCTTGCAAAAGTGGCAAAAGTGACCAAAATGGCAACTCACTAAAATGATGTTCCAGATGAGGGGAACCAATTGGGATAGTTTGAGGATGATATTTGGAGTGTGTTTGAGGCCTTTTTTGGTTTTAAAAGTGACTGAATCAAGGCATGGCTTGAAAAATGCAGAAAAGTCAAAATTTGAGGTTTTGGAGATTGACTTTCTGATTTTGGTGTTTCAGATCAAGGGTGAGTGTTTGAACAGCTTATATATGATACATTGGAAGTGTTTGGATCATGAGTTGTGGTGCAATTGCTCTCTAACTCAAAAACTCAGTGGTGACTTGTAAAAGAAGGCATTTTGGCCTAATGAGAGAGATTTTGAGGAAAGCAAGTGTTGTAGTGCTTTGGTGTACTCAAACTGACCACAAATGAGCTCTATTTATAGTAGAGCAAGTTTGTTTTGACATCAATAGTGAATGGTGTTGAAGCGGTAAAGCGGCAAGCAACAAAAATATTTGGAAGTATTTATCCGGAAATTTATCGTGTCTACAGAGATCGGTTCGAGGGAAAGAATGTCGTTCGACAATCTCTCGCGTTTATGAGTTTTAATTAAAATGGGTTTAAATTAAATGCGAGAAATAAAACTTATGAAAATAAAAAGAATTCATTCTTTGGAAAGTAGAGAACTCTCGAGTTTACATTTCATCTGCCCAATCAAATACTCAAACTTACTACTCAGTTGTACGCAACCTAAATCACTCGTCAACATTATCACGTATCGCTCACAACAAAGGTTATGTCTAATGCAAAGTTGAGAGAACAACCGAATCGCCTCGGAGGTGATGTCTCACGCAACTCGACCACACGGAAGCATTAAGAATCGATACTCAAGTGAATATTATGCCTAAATCTATCTCTAGAGTCTAGAACCTAATAGTTGTTCATTCTAAATTCGGATTCAACGAGGATATGTCTACCACAACTCAAACCCAAATAAAGAAATCATTCATCAACATTAATTTGTAAAATGAGTTTTATACAACACCATGAGCAATGAATATACATATAATCAAGGTAAACTTACATACAAACTCATAACAAATGGAAACTAAAAAGGGAAGAGAGAAGATGAATCAAAATTTATCGAGGTGTCAATCACGATCCAAGAGTCATCCACCCCCAATCGTCGAGTTGCAACCTCCATTGATGCTTTTCTAAGCTCTAAACTAACAAAGAATGAAGATTTGATGAATTGGGAACAAATACCCTAAAACATAACCTAAAAAATGACTAAAAATGAACTTATAGTATTACAAAATCTGTCACATTCGCTAAGCGAACGTTTTACTTGCAATGCGAGCCTAAAAAATGGCATTTAAGTGCCTCTGAAATGCTAAACCGCCTCTGCAAAATTCCAGAAGTTCGCAGTGCGAGCGATTTATTCGTAAACCGAATGCTCGCTGCACAGTTCGCAAAGAAAACTTTTGTCCTTTTCTCCCCTATCGAATTCTATGAGCCTTCGCTGGGAACTCGCCAGGCATTCGCAAAGTGAACATTTGCTGGCACACTCGCAAAGCGAACATGACAGCATACCAGCTCTTATTTGGACCACAACTTCTGCACCGTAACTCTGATTTACGCACGGTCGGAAGCGCTGGAAAGCGTATTAAATTCTCTTTATGAATATGGAAAGATATATGTCATACCCCAAATTTTGACCACTAAGATTTCCCATCATTGTGCAAATCATCATCACAATATGGAGGAAACATCCTATTTCATCAATCTCCCCAAAGATGGGTGAGCATCCACTACAATCAAAATTAGGGTTTCAAGCCCTCTTAGAGCCTTAGACAAAGGATCAATCAAGGAATGACATGATCTTCAACTTGTCTAACCTCCCAAACATCCACAATTGATCAAAAGTACTCCCACTTCAAGGATTAATCACAAGGTTGCTCCCTTTTAGGTGGATCAAGCTTCAAGATCGACAGTGTCACCAAATTAGGGTTTTGGTCGACCAGGGCCCCAGATGGAAATTTTCATCTGGGCATGAGCCAGTGTTCCAAAACATAACCTAATATACTCCATGGAACCTCATGGACCCAAACATCAAGTCAATTTGACCTCAAGGGATGCATACATCAAAAATCAGGAATTAAGGTTTCTTGACCTAATTCACCCCTAAGTTGACTTTTGCGACAAATCATGAACCAAGACCTCAAGAGAGAGTTTGAGGGTCTCTAATGAACTATATTGATCCATTTGGAACAATGGATTAATCCAAGAAGCTTGAGCAATAAGTCTCAATTTCATATGCACCACAATTAGGGTTTTAAGGGAAAAGTCAACTGTAACTTTGACTTTTGACCAGGGCATGCTCCCAAACCCTAGGACATGCCTCAATATACCCTATGACACCCATGGAACATGTCCATTAAGTTTTATTTAGGTCAAGGACATGATTTTCTGAAGAATTGCACAATTTGGAATTCATCTGATAAAAAGTCAACTGTGCACAAAAGTCAACTTTGACTTTTTGAGATTTTTCACCAAAATGGATTTTTAACCCTAAAATGATGTTTATGTATGTTTTGAATCATCATTCATCAAGAAAAATCAAGAAAAGTGGGATGACTTGTAAAAGGGGTAACCATAAAACTTAGAAATTTTTCTAAGTTATGGAAAAGTACCACTAATACACGAACTTTGGAGGACCATAACTCATAAACCACAAGGCCATTGTGCCCCATCCAAAGCTTGATTTGTAGCTCTCATTACCCTCTACAAAAACTTCAACTAGGCCTAACTCCAATTCATTATGGATTTTGAGCTATGAGTAAGCCAAAGTGGCTGAAAACATGAAAGTATACCATTTTCCAACACTTAGAAAAATTCTGTCCAAGACAGATTTTGTTGAAACACCAAAACATGTGAGATCTTTTCACATAGTTGCAAGCTGAATCAAGTCCAAAGTTAAACATCAATATTGTTGCATATGTTACTAAGAATTCAAAGAGCTCAACAGCATGAATTGATTCAACTTAAGCCATGAGAAATCCATGCCCAAAGTCATGCTGCTGCAAGCTGTTTTGGAAAAATCAGTTTGCATGTTTACTTGCCACACACGATTTTGAACCAAAAACTAGGGATCAGCATGCCACCTGTGTTCAAACCAATCACAATGCAACTGATCCAACTGATAAATCTGAGTCAAAAAGCCAAGGAATCTTTCAACTTGAAATTCATCCACTTTGGCACATTTTGCCTTGAATTCAAAGTGCATTAATGTGGAATAGTGCATTGTCAAGGTAGCTACTCTACTCAGTCAAATTCTCTGATTAAACAACAATAAAAGCATCTGAAGAATGTGATTTTGGTCAAGGCATAGCCCTGCTCTTGGGAATGGCTAGCTTGCCTTGCTTGAGAAGAAATCCTCCAAGCTAATCCATGCAAATGTGATCTGATCCAGCAGCCATTCACTATTCCTCCAAAACAAAAGTTGATCACCTATAAATAAAGGTCCCAATGGATCATTCAACTCACACCAAAGCCAGTTACAACACTGCTTTCTCTCATTCTTTCTTAAACCTCAAGTTTTCTTGTTTTTGAGTAACCACTATCGGGTTTTGAGTTGCAGCCATAGGCAATCAATTCCAATTGCTCAAAAACATCACATATGATGTATTTGTGGTGTCCAAACACTTAAACACTGACTTTAACACCTCAGGCTCAAAATCACTCTTCCACCAAGCCATTATGCTTCAATTTTGCAGGTGGAGGTCTCCAGGTTGATCCAAAGAGTTTCAAAGTGTTCCAAAGCTTGCAACACACTCCATAACATCCATTGAAGCTGTAGGGATCATCAATTCATGACTGGAACACCATCTGGGCAAAGTTCCATTTCAGCTTGCATCAAGGTGAGCTTCAAACTCAAACTCCATGATCCATGCATATTTCCTCGCATGATATTTTTGCTAATTGATTACCATCATATGTTGATTGTTTTGCCTCAAGAAATTGGATCATAGACCTTATAACCATGCCTGCACGATTGCTTTTGCAAATTAGGGTTCATCTGTGTTCATCATGATTATTTTACTCCACACTGAAAATGAATAAAATTGGGTATTGCCATCTTCTTCCTTGTGAAAAAACGCACGGGTTTGGTGTTTGAATCATGTCCAATGGTGGAGAGATGAGGGAGATAGGGTGCTTCATGCACGAGCTCGAGGAGGAAGATGGCCATGGTGCCATTTTCAGAAAACCCAACAAGTTCTCTATATATTTTTCCCTTGCCATATTATATTTGAATTGGCATTGCGCCCCAGCGGTTCATCAGCTGGTTTTGTGTGTATCGGCAAGCGAGAGGTCTGGGGTTCGAATCCCCCTCGCCCCAGACTTCTTTTTATCACTTGTTTATTTTGTTATTTTTCATATTATTATTTTTAATAATTTGAAAAATTAATAACTCCTTCAATTTTTATCATTTTTGATTGGTTCTTTTTGCAATAATTCACAAAAATGTTTAAATATTTGATTCTACCAAAAAATCCCAAAAATATTATTTATTTCCTATATTTGATATTTTTGGAAAGAATTAATCTTTTATGTGTTTTTAGCATTTAAAATGTTTCTTTTCTTTTCATTTTCTAACCCTAATTTGACTTCAATCATTTTGTAGGAAGAAAGCTGATTTTTTGGAACATTGGTCCAAGATCATAACTTGTTTTCATGTATTTAACAAATATTAATCATTTTAATTGAATTTTTGTTCAATTAAAAAATACATTTTTGAAAACAAATTAGGGTTTTGAATCAATTCAACCCTCATCAAACTTTTAAAACACTTTTGGGCCTCTATTAGAGTGTAAGACCCAATCCTTTTTTTGACCAAATCATTTTTGGGCCTCACTTATTGTATAAGTCCTGATACCGTCAAAAACCAACGGCGCGATCGCCGCCTTTTCAAAATAACATTGGGCCTCTCCTTGAGCTATAAGACCCATTCAAAACACTTTTGGGCCTCTATTAGAGTGTAAGACCCAATCCCCTTTTAACCAAAACATTTTGGGCCTCACTTATTGTATAAGTCCCTCTGCGTTAAAAGAAAACCTCGGCGCGATCACCATTTTTAAACGAAAAATCACCTGGGCCTACCCTCGTGTTATAAGCCCCACTCTTTTTCTTTAAAACTTTTGGGCCTCTTGAGAGAGTGTAAGACCCTTCCCTTTGTACAGAAAACCTTTCTTGGGCCTCAGTCACTTGTATAAGTCCCTCTGTACAAATTTAACAGTGCGCTCACTGATAAAACCCTGGGCCTCTCCTTGAGCTGTAAGCCCCAAATCTTTCTTTTTCAAAGCACTTTCTCCTTTGATTTTGTATATACTGTTGTTTTCAATCTTTCTTTGTTGAACAACTAACCAAACAGCATGGAAGCTCTACAACCGAGTAAGTGGTTATTGCTTTCATTTACCACTTTCATATACATATAACTGTATTGTGGGGCTGTTTCACTGTAAGTCTCCTTTTATAAACTCATATCAACTATGTAATAATAGTATAGATATTTCGAGTTTCCCCGACAACTACGTCTCGAACTAAGTGATACCGTTTCGTTTATTCGTAGAAATAGACAGCTAGATCCCCAATAGGATCACCAGATACAGTCTTCTCTTCGGCTGTCCTCATTAGGAATTGTCAAGAAACTCTACTCCTAGAGATGAATGTCTTCTCCGTGAACGGCATCTCTGAGTTTCTTCCAAATTCTCGAACTTTCCTGACTTGGTCTATTCCTTGTGAATAGCTTGCCTTGAATTTTTTGGGGTTTAGGGACCCACAGGCTTCTTAAAAGCATCAGCCTCCTCTTGGGAATCGTACAAGGACCCACAGGTTTCCTAAAAGCAACCCCGCCTCCTCTTGGGCTTAGTACAAGGACCCTACGGCTTCTTAGAAGTATTCACAGCCTCCTCTTAGGCTTCGTATAATGATCTCTTCCTCCGGGAATGATAGCCTTCTCTTGGGCTTAGTGCAAGGACCCGTCGACTTCTTAAAAGATTCTAGCCTCCTCTTGGGCTTCGTACAAATTGTCCCGACGACCTCCTAGAGGTATAGGAACATAACCTAGTCATCCTCATAGAACAGTCCTTTCATAGAGTCTACTACTGTCTCTCAAAGTATGGTACAAAAGATAAAACTCTAGACTTGGACAGTCTAATCTCCTTGAGTCTCAAAGACATTCTCAAGCACCCTTCAAGAATAGGAAAGAAACCCGCAGACTCGGACAGTCTCGATACCCTTCGGATTTCCCGCTTCCTTAAAGAACAGGAATAACCCGGATCCTTGAATCAAATCCAGGAGTACAGTGTTGCTCATATAAGAACTGATTTTCTCTTTAAAATCAGTATATTGGACATGTCACTTAACTAAAACAGTTACAATAGCCTCCTCTAGGGCTTTATACAATGATTCTTCCCAGCGGAAGCAAACGTTTAGCCTCTCTCACAGGCTTTGTACGAGACACATAAGAGACTCCCTCGCTGAGTCAATCACCCCTTTCGCCTCCATCTCGGGCTTTGTACGAGATACAAAAGGGTTCTTATCGAGCCAAACAGACTATAGCCTCCATCTCGGGCTTTATACGAGATACCAAAAGATTCCCTCGTTGAGTCAAAACCTTTTAGCCTCTCTCTCGGGCTTTGTACGAGACACATATTAGCCTCTTCTTAGGCTTTGTATAAGAAAACCACGGGTTGATCCAATCAACCTTTTAGCATCAAAGTTGTGCCTCGTTCACAGCATACAAACATCAACAACTCTTTCCCCTTTGCTGTAAGCGGCAAGCCTCTGGATCATCTACATCCACGCCACTGTCCCTCTTTTAGCATGAGAAATTCCTAAGGAAAGATAGCATTGCTCTACACTGAGTTAAAGTCTTCTCTTTCAGGTTAAAATCCCCTATAAAGGAAATTATGGCATTACTAGGATCCGCGTATCTCGGTTAAAGTAATCCTCCTTTATAAACAATTGTGACAGACAAACCCTTCTTTAGAGATGACAAGTTCTCTCTAAAGTCGAGACCTTTCAGCTTCATATCTTGGGCTTTGAACAAGATACAAACAACCTTTCGCTTCACGTCTTGGGCTTTGAACAAGACACAAAAACACCCATTTCCTCCCATAGAATAGGAGGAACTACGAACGCTCTGATTTCCCTGTTTCAGTAAACGGGAATACGTAGGCATAAGATCGAAAGAAAAGATCTTAGCGAGCACACTAAACAAAAACCCAAAATCCCATACTCCCATGTATCTGTCAAAAGCATCAGTCCTAACATCCTAATCCTTGTTCCCCGCCAGAAACCTTCTGTCAAGGTAAAAAGAAAGAAAACAGTATTGGCGAAAATACAAATAACCAGTACAAGGGCCCCCCCACATTGATAGCATCCGTAACCTAATAGACCGCTGTTTAAACTCAGTATGCAAAGCAGGGTTAATTGGAGACATCTATTTCCCTTCCTTATTCAGCTCACAATAGGATAAAAAATGAATCGACCTGTAGTTTAAGCTCAACCGCAGAGAGCGACCAGCGCTTAAGAATCGCGTCCAAAATCGCTCGCTACAGAAAAATGGCGCCCACCGTGGGGCCGGGTTTTTCTAAAACTTTTTTTCCTTTTTTCTCTTCACTTATGTGAAAACCACAGATTGGGGCTTCCGTCGGGGAACCCATTTCTGTCAGGAACTTAGGATTCTTAGCTTTATAAGTCTAGGATGATTAGGACAAATATATATACTGCTTTTCCTAATTGAATATGTGTTTATTTTTCTGCTACTGGGAATGCGTGTGATGCCGCATGTGGTGAGATTGAGTATACACTTAAGATAAGTGATGGCGACGGGGTCGACCATCAACCTCAGTGGAGGCTGACCAACGCAACCCATTCTCTCACCTAGAGAATGAGCCGGTTGTTAAGTCTGAGAAGCTGAGGAGCCAAGCCCTTTCGTAGTGCGGAAACTATCGGAAATAGTTGTTACGCGATACTACCCTCATTTGAGGCTGGTGATCTATTCTCGGTGAATGGCACTTACTCTAAGATTGCACTACAACTCGCTGGCGATCCGCTTGTTGTTTTGCTTTCCTGGGAGGAGCTGATGATAATGAGTACAGGTACAAAAATCAACCTAGTATAAACCTTTGGGGATGGGTAGAGCCTTGACTTCATGACAACAACCCTTTGACCCCATGTTTTTTCTATGTTTTTGTGTGTTGCATTCATGCATTCATCTAAAAAACATTAAAACATTCAAAAAACTTCTCTTCCAGTCTCTCTGTTTTTCAAATTAAACTAAGACTATGATTGCATATATCAGAGAAAGGGATTGCACTAATGGATTTCGGTAGAAGGAGAACTCATAGGTATACCTTCAAGGTTCCAAAACTAGAGGATTTGAGAAGGTTAGCGAGGATGATCACTAACCCAGAGGCTTTCAGAGCCAAGCACGGAGGTTTGCTACCACTGTTAAGAGTCCATGTGATTGAGGGAATCATGGATGCGCTCATTCAGTTTTACGATCCGGTTTATCACTGTTTCACATTCCCGGATTATCAGCTAGCACCAACGCTGGAGGAGTATTCTCATCTGACTGATCTACATATCACTGATCGAGCTCGATTTTCTGGACTGAAAGAAATTCCAAAGAATCAGACCATTGCAAGAGCAATCCATTTAGACAAGTCTGAGGTCAGGACTCACATGACTACTAAGGGTGGCATCCAAGGTTTGCCAGCCCAGTTCTTGACGAAGAAAGCCCTGTATTTCGCCAGTATAGGAAACATAACTGCTTTTGAAAGCATCTTTGTCTTGCTCACCTACGGGTTATTTTTGTTTCCCAACATTAATAACTTCGTTGACATTAACTCCATTAAGGTTTTTCTCATTGGAAACCCTGTGCCGACTTTGCTCGCAGAAGCGTATCATTCTGTACACTTAGGAAATTTGTACAGTGGAGGGGAGATCACATGCTGTGTACCTCTGCTTTACAAATGGTTCATCTCCCACTTGCCAAAGTCTGCTGCTTTTTAGGATTGCAAGAGTGCCTTACGTTGGTCACAGAAGATCATGTCTCTTACCAACTCTGATATAGATTGGTGTAATAGGATCTATGATGGAATCAGAATCATTGATCGTTGTGGAAACTTCCCCAACGTACCCCTTATAGGAACTAAGGGAGGAATCAATTACCATCCAGTTCTCGTTCATCATCAATTTGGATACCCGATGAGACACATCCCACTGGGTGTTCATCTGGAAGGTCTTTTCTTCAAGGAAGGAGAAAGTGACAGAGCACTAAAGATGGAAATAGTGCACGCTTGGAAACACATTCATAAGAAAGGACGAGAGTCTCTGGGAAAACCAGACTGTGTCTCGGTGGAGCCTTATCTCCACTGGGTACAAACTAGAGCTCTCAAGCTAAAAATGCCTTATCCTCGTTACGGAATTCTTCCGCCGAGGGAATCTGTCATGTATTTCATGACTGAAACTGAAAAGCTTCAGGTTACTCTCAACAAAGTTCAAAAGGAGAGAAGGTCTTGGAAGAACAAGTACCGCACCCTCGACATAGAGTGCATCAAAATACAGCAATTACTGAAAGAGAAAGATGCTCTGATTGAGATTTTGGAGCAACATGCTGTAGAGAATCAAGATGACCAAAGGAATTTGCTCACTCCTTTCACCTGGCAAAGGAATGACAACCCGACAACGGCCCAAGAGCCCCGGTCAAAGAAAAGGAAAGTACCAGAATCAGCACCCGATTTCTCTTCAGAGAGGATTCGGGACCCATTAGCTTAGGTTTCTATTTCTGCACTTTGTAATCTACTGTATTTCCATTTCTGTAATCCTTTGGATTTCAATAAAAAGGGGTTTCCCCACTGTTTGATATTTGCAATCTAATTGTCGAAGTTTATTTTGATTAAACCAAAAGAACAATTAATATAATCATTGCATTCATCATCCTCACATCGCATATTCTTCTTGCCTACGAATATCATGTTTGTGTCTCGATTCTAGAGTCAAACTGTCTCATTCGTACAATACTCGGGCCAATCGTAAGAAAAAGATGGATGATCTTGAGGAAGAAAACAGACAGTTGAAAGAAGAGATCGACGCTCTGGGAGAGGATATGAGAAAGCTTCGACATGCAAGCCATGGCAGAAGCTCAACTACAAAGAACTGTGATCTCAGAGATCACCTCAACACCCATCGTAGAGAAGTATGATCCTAGGTATCAAATACCGAAAGACCGTCCTTGGGGTATGCCTGTTAACTATATCCCGGAAGGATATGTTCCGCCGATTACTGAAGATCAGGGAATCACAACAGAAGCCGTTGGGCCTGAAGGTTACAAACTTCGGGAAAGCGAAGATGCCAGGGGCATACTGAAGACTCCTGAAGGTTACAAACTTCGGGAAACGCCAAGATTTACTGCCATAGTCACGGTACCACCCCCTGTGGTGCACACTGTCCCGGAAGGACAGATTCCACCAACACCTTCTAGTAAGAAGGAAACTATGTTCGATAGAATGGATGAATTCCAGGAATAGTTCTTGGAAATGCAGAAGGAGCTGCAAGCCATTCGCGGTCAGGATCTATTTGGAAAGGACGCCACAGATCTCTGCTTGGTCCCCAACGTGAAAGTCCCGCACAAATTCCAAGTGCCCGACTTTGAAAAGTACAAGGGTAACTCTTGCCCTCAGAGCCATCTGGTGATGTACGCTCGACGGATGTCAGCTCAGATGGAGAATCAGGACCTACTGATTCACTACTTCCAGGATAGTTTAACCGGTGCCGCACTCAAATGGTACATGGGTTTAAACCGTACTACGATCAGTACATTCAGAGATCTTGGTACTGCCTTCGTCCAACAATACAAATACAATTTGGACATGGCACCCGACAGAGATCAACTTAGATCAATGTCGCAAAAGGAAAAGGAAACCTTTAAGGAGTATGCTCAAAGGTGGCGTGAAATTGCCGCTCAAATTTGTCCACCTCTTGAGGAAAAAGAGATGACAAAAATCTTCTTAAAGACCCTAAGCTCATTTTACTATGACCGAATGGTTGCCAGTGCACCCAGTGATTTCACCGAAATGGTGGGCATGGGTGTACGTCTTGAGGAACCCGTCCGAGAAGGACGTTTGGTAAAAGACACTGGATCACCGAGCGGTACTAAAAAATATGGTAGTGCTCTCCCTAAGAAAAAAGAGCAAGATATTGGGAATATCTCTCTTGGAAAGCAAAGGCGACGTTATCAACCAGTAGCAGCTGTGACTCCTGCTATTAGTCCTGCGCCTATTCCTACGTATCAACCTCAGGTTGCACAGAGCTAACCTAATCAGCAAAGGACACAACAGCCTCTTCAGCAGGCTCGTCCCCAATACAACAACAACCGTACAACACGGCCACCAGGGTTCGATCCTATACCCGTAACGTACACAGAGCTGTTTCCATTACTGCTAGCCAAGGGGCACATTCAGACTAAATCTCCTCTTATAGTACCGGAAAATCCACCTTTTTGGTTTAAGGTGGATCAAACGTGCCCTTATCATCAAGGAGGTTCAGGGCATAACATAGAAACTTGTCTTAATTTCAAGTCTGACGTGCAAAAGCTTGTTAGGAGCGGGCTCTTATCTTTCAAAGATACGAATCCTAATGTTCTCACGAACCCGCTGCCTCCACATGAGAAAGCTGCAGTCAATCTGATTGAGAAAGAGATTAACGACGTCTATCAAATTCACGATGTACTCTTGTTGAAAACTAATCTGGTCAAGATGCATTGTAGACAGAGTGGATATGGCCATGTGCCACCTCATGACTATCACCAGTGTGATATCTGCTCTAAAGACAACCAGGGATGTTCTGTGGTGCAAGCAGCTCTACAAGAACAAATGGATCTCGGATAGATCCAAGAGCACCGAGTTCGTGGAGTCAACATGGTTTATACGAATTCTAACATCATTCAAAACCAAGATATCCGTACGATGGATGTCAACTTGGTGGCAATGCACTCAAGGCAAAGCCAGTATCATAATCTGCCGCGTCACGATTATAATTCCTGTCTGACTTGCTCGGTAAACAAACAGGGATGCTCTTTTGTACAAGAGGCCCTCCAGCGCCAGATGGATCTTGGATGGATCCAAGACTACCATGATAGGAATCATTATCAAATCAACATGGTTCAAATCTTCGATATTTGCTTGATGAATACCAGCCTGGTGGAGTTACATGCTAAACAGGTTCGGCTTGGGTTCTTGGTATCACATGATTATCAGGGTTGTAAAGTGGGTTGCGAAGACGATCAGGGTTGTGCCCTTGTCCAGGAAACACTTCAGCACTTGTTGAACCACTGGTGGCTTCCAATCTATATGGATGAAGACACCCAGCAAGTTAGTATCACTAACGGGAATCCTACTAGATATCAAAGTCAGGATGTTCGGTCGATGGAAACAGATCTAGTGAGGTTACACTGCATTCAAAGCGGATGTGGCCAGGTGCCACTACACAACTATGAGCAGTGCGGAGTTTGCTCAGTGAATAATCAAGGATGCTACCTCGTGCGAGCAGCCCTTCAAAGTCAGTTGTACCGCGAGGAGATTCAACCATGGTCAAGTTTGGGATCAGTCAACTACCTCGCTGATCAAATCGAGGACGTTGTCGTAATCTCTGATCATCAGAGGACTAGGGATGTTTGTACCATTATCCCTTTACTTGACGAATCGAGAGTTCCCAACCAGGAACAGATCGAAATTACTTACGATGGTCAGAAAAGTCAGAAGGCTCCCATAGTCATCTATTTGCCGAGACCACTACCATATGAATCAACTAAGGCTATCCCTTACAAGTACGGTGTAACCACAGTCGAGAATGGAAAGGAAATTCCATTACCCTTCGTCGTGAACATTGCAGATATCAGTCGAGTAACACGGAGCGGTCGAATCTTCAACCGAGGGGTTGGAGAACCTATCAAAGAAAAGGAACCTCAGACAGAAGTTCCCAATCCACCAGTCGGTCAATCCAGTAATCCTGACTTTTCGGAAAACAATGATGAGATGCTGAAGCTCATCTAAAGGAGTGAATATAACATTGTTGATCAACTGTTACAAACTCCTTCAAAGATCTCACTGCTATCACTTTTACTCAGTTCAGACGCGCACAGGGAGGCTCTACATAAAGTCTTGGTGCAAGCCTTTGTAGAACAGGATGTAACAATCATACAGTTTGATAGCATTATCGCTAACATCACTTCCTGCAATAATTTGGGATTTAGTGATGAAAAATTACCTGAAGAAGGTCGTCGTCATAACATGGCGCTCAACATTACAGTCAACTGCCAGGACGATGCTTTAGCCAGCGTACTGGTAGACATAGGGCCAGCCCTGAATATTATGCCAAAGTCCACTTTGATGCAATCATCATTCAAAGGACCCCCGATGAGAACCAGCGAGGTCGTCGTCAAAGCATTTGATAGATCCAGAAAAATGGTTATCGGCGAAGTCGACCTTCCCATAACTATTGGTCCTCACACTCTCCAAGTCACTTTCTAGGTCATGGACATCCGGGTAACATACAGTTGTTTATTAGGAAGACCTTGGATACATCAGGTTGGAGCGGTCAGTTCGACCCTCCACCAAAAGCTTAAGTTCGTCCAGAAGGGCCAACTTGTCACGGTTTGTGGAGAACATGCCTTGCTCGTAAGCAACTTGTCATTATCTACTTGTGTAGAACCCGGGGAGGTTGTTGGAACTCAGTTCCAAGCGCTTACGGTGAGCAATGAGAATCAATCAGAGAAAGGAACCTCGATTTCCTCGTACAAAGATGCTATCAAAGCGGTCGAGAGTACCAATACAACAGGATGGGAACAACTTGTCATTCCTACTGACAATAAGAAAAAGAAAGGTCTTGGCTTTTCCTCTACCTGTACTCAGACTACTACTAACAATGAAAGTCTTCATCCCATTCAGGACTTCTTCCATAGTGGAGGTTTTCTTCACCCAGTGCCTCAAGCAATCCATACCATCAATGAGGGAGATTCCTCCGATACAGATGAGGAATGGAAGTCTTATCTTAACGAGGACAGTTATATGTCTCAGGGAGAAACATAAACTCCCTTTTGCTTTCCTGCACAGAGCTCGAGATTTATACCAAGGTCAGATGTCAAAATGATGTATGGAGATTGTGATCCGGAAGGATGTCGTGCTCCACCAAATTCGTTAGAGGAGGACACTCTGATGAAATACAACTTTGACCACGACTATTATGGCCCGATGGTTGGCTTGCCTATCTGGCATTCGTATCCCGGAGACTTGGGGCAAGAAAATCAGCCGAACAATGAAAATCAGCTGAGCATCATTGAACAGAATACCTGTGTCCCCGCCATGTCATGGGATCAACACCCAGGTTATCCTGAAAATACCCATCACGACGATGAATTTGCAACATTTGCAGGACTACAATTCATTAACTATGCTTTTCCCGAGGTCAACGCCATCGAGAGGGATGACTCCTCCAGTTCCAAAGAAGTGTGGGACACCTTGGGACAACCAAGCGGAAAATTTGACTTCATGGTCAAGTACACCACTCCTGAAAGCTCTCGTATCAGGTTCGAAGACATCCAGCCAACTGGATGGGGAGATACAGATGAGAGTACAAACATTATGCAAAATACAACAGAGGAATCCTCCTACGACAACTCTGCCTGGGAGACCAATTCCAATGATCCTGCTCCACCAGAAATCAGCGTTATTTATGAAGACAAATCAAGGAAGGTACCAAACTTTGTGATTCACTGAGGAGTTCGCCGCCAATGGGTCGTTGTCGATGTTCCGAAGATTGTTCATAAGTCAAAGTAATTTCCATATTTACTTTAACCTTTCACCTTGCCCAGATGAAACAGATGTTTTGATAGGGCTCGCTTTCTGTAAATTTCCCTCTTCACTTCGCCCAAAGCGACAAAGTTTTGTTTTATAGGGTTGTAGCTTCAAGAATCGACTTGTTCATTAATAAAATAACATCGTTCTGTAAATTCCGCATTAATTTTTGTTTTCTATTTTCGCTTTTCTTAGAAAATGGTAATCCTAAAAAACAACTTAATAATAGAAACAAGCAGTAAAAAAAATAAAAAAATAAAAAAAATATACACTGCACACACTCTTGCATTCTCTCTATCTCTTCTAAACACAAATCATCATGTCATGCAGATTGCTTGTTTTAAACCCAGTTGAAACATAGATCCAATGCCTTCTCCCAACTTTGAGTTCCCGGTATTTGAGGCTGAAAAAGAAAATGACAACGAAATTCCAGAGGAGATATCCCGACAACTCAAACAAGAGGAAAGGTCCATCGAACCCCATAAAGAGCCGTTGGAAACGGTAAACTTAGGTTTGGAAGAGGAGAGAAAAGAAATCAGGATTGGGGCACTGCTCAGTCCAACTGCCAGAGAGAGTTTGATAAAGCTTCTCAGAGGATTTCCCGATGTATTCGCTTGGTCCTATCAGGATATGCCAGGGTTGGATACCAGCATCGTGGAACATCACTTACCGTTAAGATTGGAATGTCCGCCAGTAAAGCAAAGGTTGAGACGGACTCACCCGGACATAGCCATCAAAATCAAAGAGGAGGTGCAGAAACAGATCGACGCAGGTTTCCTCGCTACATCTGAATATCCTCAATGGTTAGCCAACATTACCCGATCCCAAAAAGGACGGAAATGTCAGAATGTGTGTCGATTGCAAGGACCTGAACAAGGCTAGTCCAAAGGACGACTTTCCTTTACCACACATTGACATGCTGGTAGACAGTACAACAAAGTTCAAAGTCTTCTCCTTCATGGATGGATTCTCGGGCTATAACCATATCAAAATGGCGCCGAAAGACATGGAGAAAACTTCGTTCATTACCCCATGGGGTACCTTTTGTTACAAGGTAATGCCGTTCGGTTTGAAGAATGCCGGGGCAACCTATCAAAGGGCCATGACTACTCTGTTTCATGACATGATACACAAATAAATTGAGGTATATGTCGATGATATGATTGCAAAATCAAAAACAGAGATTGAGCACGTTGAACATCTGTCAAAATTGTTCGAACGTCTAAGAAAATTCAAGCTCCGCTTGAATCCCAACAAGTGCACCTTCGGTGTCCGTTCAGGGAAACTATTAGGGTTCATCATCATCCAGAAAGGAAATGAAGTTGATCCCGACAAGGTCAAGGCCATTCAGGAAATGCCTTCTCCGAAAACTGAAAAACAAGTCAGAGGATTCCTGGGACGTTTGAACTACATATCCAGATTCATATTCCTTATGACCGCCACGTGTGCGCCGATTTTCAAATTATTGAAAAAGAACCAGGATTGCGTTTGGTCAGAAGATTGTCAAACTGCCTTCGACAGTATTAAGGAATACCTGTTGAATTCGCCGATTCTATCACCTCCAGTGGAAGGAAGACCACTGATCATTTACCTCACAGTCCTAGAGGACTCAATGGGATGTGTACTTGGCCAACAAGACGAAACTAAAAGGAAAGAGTCTGCCATTTACTATCTAAGCAAGAAATTCACCGACTGTGAAACTCGGTACACGATGCTTGAGAAAACTTATTGCGCTTTGGCTTGGGCAGCCAAACGTCTTCGCCAGTACATGATTCGGCATACTACTTGGTTGATCTCAGAAATGGATCCAATCAAATATGTTTTCGAAAAGCCTGCTCTCACGGGAAGAATCGCCCGTTGGCAGATGTTGTTATCAGAATATGACATAGAGTACCACGCTCAAAAAGCCGTTAAGGGAAGTATTTTAGCCGACCATTTGGCCCATCAACCGATTGACGATCAGGAATCAATCGGGTTTGACTTCCCAGATGAAGATGTCATGTATTTAAAGATGAAAGATTGCGATGAACCGTTACCTAGTGAAGGGCCAGAACCAGGTTCCCAATGGGGGCTTATCTTTGACGGAGCAGTTAATCATTATGGAAACGGAATTGGGGCAATCATTGTTACCCCTCAGGGTACCCACATTCCTTTCACTGCCAGACTTACGTTCAAGTGTACGAACAACGAGGCCGAATACGAAGCTTGTATTATGGGTCTCGAGGAAGCAATTGATTTAAGGATCAAAAACTTGGATGTATATGGTGACTCAGCCCTGGTTATCAATCAGATAAAAGGAGATTGGAACACATACCAATCAGGATTGATTCCTTACAAAGACTACGCAAGAAGGTTGCTACCTTTCTTCAACAGAATCGAGTTTCATCACATCCCTCGTGATGAGAATCACATGGTTGATGCATTAACCACTCTCTCTTCTATGATTAGTGTAGGTCAATGGAATGACATACCTAAGATCGACATGATGCGCCTTGAACGGCCCGCTTACATCTTCACGATCGAAGCAGTCATAGATGACACACCTTGGTATCGCGATATCAAATGCTTCCTTCAGAAACAAGAGTACCCATCTGGGGCATCCAGGAAAGACAGAAAAACCCTCAGAAGATTGGCTGGAAACTTCTTCCTGAGCGGTGACACTCTTTATAAGAGGAATTTTGACATGGTTTTGCTCCGATACGTCGACAGACCAGAAGCAGACATACTTATGAAAGAAATTCATGAAGGATCCTTTGGCACTCATGCCAATGGACACACAATGGCGAGAAAAATTCTAAGAGCAGGGTACTATTGGTTGACAATGGAATCCGATTGCTACAAGTACATGAGGAGATGTCACAAGTGTCAGGTATACTCCGACAAAATTCATATACCGCCATCACATCTCAAAGTTCTTTCTTCCCCATGGCCATTCTCGATATGGGGAATCGACATGATTGGCATGATTGAGCCCAAGGCTTCAAACGGACACCGGTTCATTCTAGTAGCCATTGACTACTTCACCAAGTGGGTCGAAGCAGCGTCATTCGCTAATGTAACCCGACAAGTGGTGGTCCGATTTATCAAAAACAATATCATCTGCCGTTATGGTGTTCCAAGCGAGATCATTACTGATAATGGGTCTAACTTGAACAATAAGATGATGAAAGAGTTGTGTGCAGAGTTCAAGATCGAACACCATAACTCATCTCCCAACCGACCCAAGATGAACGGAGCGGTAGAAGCGGCTAACAAGAACATCAAGAGGATCGTTCAAAAGATGGTTGTAACCTACAAAGACTGGCACGACATGCTACCCTTTGCTCTTCACGGTTATCGTACATTTGTCCGCACTTCAACAGGGGCAACCCCTTTCTCTCTAGTATATGGCATGGAAGCAGTGCTCCCCATAGAAGTAGAGATCCCATCAATTCGGGTATTGATGGAAGTTAAGCTTACCGAAGCTGAATGATGTCAAAGTCGACATAACGAGCTGAATCTAATCGAAGAGAAGTGAATCACGGCGCTATGCCATGGTCAGCTGTATCAACAGAGAATGAAGAGGGCGTTCGACAAAAAGGTTTGACCTCGTGTTTTCAGAAAAGGAGACCTCGTGCTCAAGAAGATACAATCATTTCTCACTGACTCTCGGGGCAAATGGACCCCAAATTATGATGGCCCCTATGTGGTCACGAAAGCTTTCTCAGGCGGCGCCTTGAGACTTGCAACCATGGACGGAGAGGAATTTTCCTACCCCACGAATGTTGATGTAGTCAAGAAATACTTCGCCTAAACTAAAAAAAAAACGTCTCGGTGGATTGAAAACCCGAAAGGGCGGTCCAGGCAAAAGTTAGAGACATGAAAAAAATCATGCCGATGGATTGGAAATCTCATAGTACGATCCAGGCAAAAATTAGGGATAATGGCAAGTAACTATGTTCAACAGAGGCAAAACCCTCAGCAGCAGCAGTTACATCATCTGTCAGAAAACTCCAGTCAAGGTCATCTTCGACAGAAGCTTAGGATGCCCCGAATTCAAAGTTGGTAGAAGAATAGTGGTCGTTATGTTTCAACGTAGCCCCTTTTCCCTGTAAATTACCATTTTCTAGCTTTGTATATACTCTTTGGAATCACGCGTTTGGCTGATCTCCATCCTATCAATAAAATTTGAGCCTTTGTGCTTTTGTTTGTATTTCTTATTTGTTTTAGCTTTACAGAACGACGTTGTTAACAGGATTAACGATTCTTGAAATAAAACAAAAATGAATTTACTTGTTAAAATTTTTTCTGCTTTTAAATAAAGATGGCAATTTCTTTTGACTGTTGAACATCAGAAGAACATCGGTCGCTTCTTCAGAAGTAAGTGAACTTCAAAGCGCAGAATCAAAGTACTTCTTCTAACCCAGTACACCTGAATGAAGGATCAACTATGTCAGAGACCTTGTTTCGTCTGACACGCCTCGGCCGAGTTCTCGTCTCCTAAGCCCGATCAACGATATTCCCCGCAGGGGCTATCTCTCCTAAGCAAGGTGGAATTGATATCTTGAACCAGCGATATCTCTACACGCCCCACGATGGCCGAGTATCCAGTCTTGTTCATCTTTTAGTTTGTATGTCGCGTCGGTTTTGTCGGCATAAACATACATGCATCATGCATTTTTTATTTGCATTCACATTTCATATTGCATCACTATCACTCTAGTCGGTCTTGTCCCCTAGTGGTAGAGGTTCTCTCAATCGAGTTGTCAGTTCTTGCCTCGTCAGGAAATGCTGCGTCTGAACAACCTCGCTTCCAGTTTATTTCTGAAAAGAAGTTGGTCCTTGACCACTTTGATAACTTGAACCTCTGAAAAGCCAGAGAGAACTTTCAACAAACATCACTCTTCTCCATCGAAGATGATATCCTTGCTTTCCCGGATTAAGGAAAATCCACAGGGAAAGCCTCGTAATCAGAAATTCCGCAGCATGCCAGTCTCGTTCCGAGAAGACCGCTGATGAAAAGGTCATCGGCACCTCAAAATTGGATCCCATCATATGGCATTTCTCTGGGAAGATCCCGAGAAAAGTATGATGCAAGCTCCCAAACGAATGCAGTCTCTCAAGGGACACGCATTCCCCGAGCAGAGTCAACAAATGGCGTCTCCAACAGAGAAATTTGTGCAACTCTACAACTCAGATGGCTAGGTTCCCCCAGCAAGCCTAACCTAAAACTATTTCCCTCAAATGGCATCTCCCCAGGAAAATTCGGCGAGAAGTTTGAAGGAAAGCCGCTACGAATAGCGTCCCTTGTCAGTAAAGTTTATTGACGAAAGAAACTAAAGACCAGTTCCTCGGTAGGAAACCAGGATCGAGGGGAAGTTTAAATCAGACACTAAGACCAGTTCCTTGGTAGGAAACCAGGATCGAGGGGAAGTTTATTTCAGCAACTGAGACCAGTTCCTTGGTAGGAAACCAGGATCGAGGGGAAGTTAGTTTCCGCAACTAAGACCAGTTCCTTGGCTGAAGACCAGGGTCGAGGGGAAGTTTACCTTTTCTAAGCATCATTGCTTAGCAAAAGAAGATGAATGCTCAAGCTACCATTCATAACCACCATCAAAATTTCGGGTATTCCGATATTTAATCCTCTTGCACCCCGAATGCCCGAATACCTTCGCCATTCACACCTTCGTGTCCAAGAAGATTAAATAGGGGCATCTGTCAAACCCCAAATTTTGACCACTAATATTTCCCATCATTGTGCAAATCATCATCACAATATGGAGGAACCATCCTATTTCATCAATCTCCCCAAAGATGGGTGAGCATCCACTACAATCAAAATTAGGGTTTCAAGCCCTCTTAGAGCCTTAGACAAATGATTAATCAAGGAATGACATGATCTTCAACTTGTCTAACCTCCCAAACATTCACAATGGATCAAGAGGACTCCCACTTCAAGGATTAAGCACAAGGTTGCTCCCTTTTAGGTGGATCAAGCTTCAAGATCGACAGTGTCACCAAATTAGGGTTTTGGTCGACCTGGGCCCCAGATGGAAATTTTCATCTGGGCATGAGCCAGTGTTCCAAAACTTAACCTAATATACTCCATGGAACCTCATGGACCCAAACATCAAGTCAATTTGACCTCAGGGGATGCATACATCAAAAATCAGGAATTAAGGTTTCTTGACCTAATTCACCCCTAAGTTGACTTTTGGGACAAATCATGAACCAAGACCTCAAGAGAGAGTTTGATGGTCTCTAATGAACTATATTGATCCATTTGGAACAATGGATTAATCCAAGAAGCTTGAGCAATAAGTCTCAATTTCATCTGCACCACAATTAGGGTTTTAAGGGAAAAGTCAACTGTAACTTTGACTTTTGACCAGGGCATGCTCCCAAACCCTAGGACATGCCTCAATATACCCTATGACACCCATGGAACATGTCCATCAAGTTTGATTTAGGTCAAGGACATGATTTCCTGAAGAATTGAACAATTTGGAATTCATCTGATAAAAAGTCAACTGTGCACAAAAGTCAACTTTGACTTTTTGAGATTTTTCACCAAAATGGATTTTTAACCCTAAAATGATGTTTATGTATGATTTGAATCATCATTCATTAAGAAAAATCAAGAAAAGTGGGATGACTTGTAAAAAGGGTAACCATAAAACTTAGAAATTTTTCTAAGTTATGGAAAAGTACCACTAATACACCAACTTTGGAGGACCATAACTCCTAAACCACAAGGCCATTGTGCCCCTTCCAAAGCTTGATTTGTAGCTCTCATTACCCTCTACAAAAACTTCAACTAGGCCTAACTCCAATTCATTATGGATTTTGAGCTATGAGTGAGCCAAAGTGGCTGAAAACATGAAAGTATACCATTTTCCAACACTTAGAAAAATTCTATCCAAGACAGATTTTGTTGAAACACCAAAACTTGTGAGATCTTTTCACATAGTTGCAAGCTGAATCAAGTCCAAAGTTAAACATCAATATTGTTGCATATGTTACTAAGAATTCAAAGAGCTCAACAGCATGAATTGATTCAACTTAAGCCATGAGAAATCCATGCCCAAAGTCATGCTGCTGCAAGCTGTTTTGGAAAAATCAGTTTGCATATTTACTTGCCACACACGATTTTGAACCAAAAACTAGGGATCAGCATGCCACCTGTGTTCAAACCAATCACAATGCAACTGATCCAACTGATAAATCTGAGTAAAAAAGCCATGGAATCTTTCAACTTGAAATTCATCCACTTTGGCACATTTTGCCTTGAATTCAAAGTGCATTAATGTGGAATAGTGCATTGTCAAGGTAGCTACTCTACTCAGTCAAATTCTCTGATTAAACAACAATAAAAGCGTCTGAAGAATGTGATTTTGGTCAAGGCATAGCCCTGCTCTTGGGAATGGCTAGCTTGCCTTGCTTGAGAAGAAATCCTCCAAGCTAATCCATGCAAATGTGATCTGATCCAGCAGCCATTCACTATTCCTCCAAAACAAAAGTTGATCACCTATAAATAGAGGTCCCAATGGATCATTCAACTCACACCAAAGCCAGTTACAACACTGCTTTCTCTCATTCTTTCTTAAACCTCAAGTTTTCTTGTTTTTGAGTAACCACTATCGGGTTTTGAGTTGCAGCCATAGGGAATCAATTCCAATTGCTCAAACACATCACATATGATGTATTTGAGGTGTCCAAACACTTAAACACTGACTGTAACACCTCAGGCTCAAAATCACTCTTCCACCAAGCCATTATGCTTCAATTTTGCAGGTGGAGGTCTCCAGCTTGATCCAAAGAGTTTCAAAGTGTTCCAAAGCTTGCAACACACTCCATAACATCCATTGAAGCTGTAGGGATCATCAATTCACGACTGGAACACCATCTGGGCAAAGTTCCATTTCAACTTGCATCAAGGTGAGCTTCAAACTCAAACTCCATGATCAATGCATATTTCCTCGCATGATATTTTTGCCAATTAATTACCATCATATGTTGACTGTTTTGCCTCAAGAAATTGGATCATAGACCTTATAACCATGCCTGCACGATTGCTTTTGCAAATTAGGGTTCATCTGTGTTCATCATGATTATTTTACTCCACACTGAAAATGAATAAAATTGGGTATTGCCATCTTCTTCCTTGTGAAAAAACACACGGGTTTGGTGTTTGAATCATGTCCAATGGTGGAGAGATGAGGGAGATAGGGTGCTTCATGCACGAGCTCGAGGAGAAAGATGGCCATGGTGCCATTTTCAGAAAACCCAACAAGTTCTCTATATATTTTTCCCTTGCCATATTATATTTGAATTGGCATTGCGCCCCAGCGGTTCATCAGCTAGTTTTGTGTGTATTGTCAAGCGAGAGGTCTGGGGTTCGAATCCCCCTCGCCCCAGACTTCTTTTTATCACTTGTTTATTTTGTTATTTTTCATATTATTATTTTTAATAATTTGAAAAATTAATAACTCCTTCAATTTTTATCATTTTTGATTGGTTCTTTTTGCAATAATTCACAAAAATGTTTAAATATTTGATTCTACCAAAAAATACCAAAAATATTATTCATTTCCTATATTTGATATTTTTGGAAAGAATTAATGTTTTATGTGTTTTTAGCATTTAAAATGTTTCTTTTCTTTTCATTTTCTAACCCTAATTTGACTTCAATCATTTTGTAGGAAGAAACCTGATTTTTTGGAACATTGGTCCAAGATCATAACTTGTTTTCATGTATTTAACAAATATTAATCATTTTAATTGAATTTTTGTTCAATTAAAAAATAAATTTTTGAAAACAAATTAGGGTTTTGAATCAATTCAACCCTCATCAAACTTTTAAAACACTTTTGGGCCTCTAATAGAGTGTAAGACCCAATCCTTTTTTGACCAAATCATTTTTGGGCCTCACTTATTGTATAAGTCCCGATACCGTCAAAAACCAACGGCGCGATCGTCGCCTTTTCAAAATAACATTGGGCCTCTCCTTGAGCTATAAGACCCATTCAAAACACTTTTGGGCCTCTATTAGAGTGTAAGACCCAATCCCCTTTTAACCAAAACATTTTGGGCCTCACTTATTGTATAAGTCCTTCTGCGTTAAAAGAAAACCTCGGCGCGATCACCATTTTTAAACGAAAAATCACCTGGGCCTACCCTCGTGTTATAAGCCCCACTCTTTTTCTTTAAAACTTTTGGGCCTCTTGAGAGAGTGTAAGACCCTTCCCTTTGTACAGAAAACCTTTCTTGGGCCTCAGTCACTTGTATAAGTCCCTCTATACAAATTTAACAGTGCGCTCACTGATAAAACCCTGGGCCTCTCCTTGAGCTGTAAGCCCCAAATCTTTCTTTTTCAAAGCACTTTCTCCTTTGATTTTGTATATACAGTTGTTTTCAATATTTCTTTGTTGAACAACAAACCAAACAGCATGGAAACTCTACAACCGAGTAAGTGGTTATTGCTTTCATTTACCGCTTTCATATACATATAACTGTATTGTGGGGCTGTTTCAGTGTAAGTCTCATTTCATAAACTCATATCAACTGTGTAATAATAGTATAGATATTTCGAGTTTCCCCGGCAATTACGTCTAGAACTAGGTGACACCATTTCGTTTATTCGTAGAAATAGACAGCTAGATCCCCAATAGGATCACCAGATACAGTCTTCTCTTCGGCTGTCCTCATTAGGAATTGTCAAGACACTCTACTCCCAGAGATGAATGTCTTCTCCGTGAACGGCATCTCTGAGTTTCTTCCAAATTCTCGAACTTTCTTGACTTGGTATATTCCTTGTGAATAGCTTGCCTTTAATTTTTCGGGGTTTGGGGACCCACAGGCTTCTTAAAAGCATTGGCCTCCTCTTGGGCATCGTACAAGGACCCACAGGTTTCCTAAAAGCAACCCCGCCTCCTCTTGGGCTTAGTACAAGGACCCTACGGCTTCTTAGAAGTATTCACAGCCTCCTCTTAGGCTTCGTATAATGATGTCTTCCTCCGGGAATGATAGCCTTCTCTTGGGTTTAGTGTATGGACCCGTCGGCTTCTTAAAAGATTCTAGCCTCCTCTTGGGCTTCATACAAATTGTCCCGACGACCTCCTAGAGGTATAGGAACAGAACCTAGTCATCCTCATAGAACAGTCCTTTCATAGAGTCTACTACTGTTTCTCAAAGCATGGTACAAAAGATAAAACTCTAGACTTGGACAGTCTAATCTCCTTGAGTCTCAAAGACATTCTCAAGCACCCTTCAAGAATAGGAAAGAAACCCGCAGACTCGGACAGTCTCGATACCCTTCGGATTTCCCGCTTCCTTAAAGAACAGGAATAACCCAGATCCTTGAATCAAATCCAGGAGTACAGTGTTGCTCATATAAGAACTGATTTTCTCTGTAAAATCAGTATACTGGACCTGTCACTTAACTAAAACAGTTACAATAGCCTCCGCTGGGGCTTTATACAATGATTCTTCCCAGCGGAAGCAAATGTTTAGCCTCTCTCTCGGGCTTTGTACGAGACACATAAGAGACTCCCTCGCTGAGTCAATCACCCCTTTCGCCTCTATTCGGGCTTTGTACGAGATACAAAAGGGTTCTTATCGAGCCAAACAGACTATAGCCTCCATCTCGGGCTTTATACGAGATACCAAAAGATTCCCTCGTTGAGTCAAAACCTTTTAGCCTCTCTCTCGGGCTTTGTACGAGACACATATTAGCCTCCTCTTAGGCTTTGTATAAGAAAACCACTGGTTGATCCAATCAACCTTTTAGCATCAAAGTTGTACCTCGTTCACAGCATACAAACATCAACAACTCTTTCCCCTTTGCTGTAAGCGGAAAGCCTCTGGATCATCTACATCCACGCCACTGTCCCTCTTTTAGCATGAGAAATTCCTAAGGAAAGATAACATTGCTCTACACTGAGTTAAAGTCTTCTCCTTCAGGTTAAAATCCCCTATAAAGGAAATTATGGCATTACTAGGATCCGCGTATCCCGGTTAAAGTAATCCTCCTTTATAAACAGTTGTGACAGACAAACCCTTCTTTAGAGATGACAAATTCTCTCTAAAGTCGAGACCTTTCAGCTTCATATCTTGGGCTTTGAACAAGATACAAACAACCTTTCGCTTCACGCCTTGGGCTTTGAACAAGACACAAAAACACCCATTTCCTCCCATAGAATAAGAGGAACTACGAACGCTCTGATTTCCCTGTTTCGGTAAACGGGAATACGTAGGCATAAGATAGAAAGAAAAGATCTTAGCGAGCACACTAAACAAAAACCCAAAATCCCATACTCCCATGTATCTGTCAAAAGCATCAGTCCTAACATCCTAATCCTTGTTCCCCACCAGAAACCTTCTGTCAAGGTAAAAAGAAAGAAAACAGTATTGGCGAAAATACAAATAACCAGTACAAGGGCCCCCCCACATTGATAGCATCCGTAACCTAACAGACCGCTGTTTAAACTCAGTATGCAAAGCAGGGTTAATTGGAGACATCTATTTCCCTTCCTAATTCAGCTCACAATAGGATAAAAAATGAATCGACCTGTAGTTTAAGCTCAACCGCAGAGAGCGACCAGCGTTTAAGAACCGCGTCCAAAATCGCTCGCTACAATATCCTTGATTGAATACATGCAAAAATGAGAGAAAATCAATTAAACTTAATGATATGTACACGATACGCAATATATACACTAAAATGTAAAGTAAACGTATTTATAAACAAATCGGGGTTTATTCGAACGATATTAACCAAAAAGTATCGATAAGTGCAACAAAACTTATATACAAAAATATTTACAATTTGCACTTATCAAACTCTCCCCAACTTAAACTTGTTTGTCCACAAACAAGAATCAAACAACTCAAAGAAACAGAGTGACAACCAAAGAATCACGAATCAACAGGTTTTGAAAAATGAAAACAAATGTATGGTTCAAATGAAAAACGGTACACATAAAGTAAATACTTATCACTAAACTACGACGATAACATAGTCACGAAACAAATGCAAAATACAAAAATCATGCCAAACATCCTAAAACAACACAAGTTCAAACGTGAATCAAACCTAGCAAAAACAATCATCGGTAGATGAAAAACACAAAATGAGGTACTTATCACTCACACAACAATCATGGAAACAATAGACTAAATTATGCAACCATCAAAAAATTCACATTGAACATACAAAGGCAAGAATCACAAGGGCTTTCAAGGTTGTAGCGTGGTCGGGCAAACAAATAAAGGGCAATTTCTAAAGGTAATTGAAACAAAAACTTGCCTAAACCTAAGGAAGTGATCAACTCACAAAGACTCAAACACAAAATTGCAATCAACTTCTTCCAAAATCCCAAGTGTTACACAAAACACAATACTTATTTAGCACAATTATTTGAACTCTTTTTGTTTCCTTTCTCAAGGATTTTCTTTTTCTTTCTCTTTTTTTTTATTTTCTTTTCTTTTTTATATTTTTCTCTTTTTTCTTTTCTTTTTCATCCTCATAAAAACCAACCAATGAGTAAACAATCATTCTCTCCCCAACTTGAATTCAACCACATCATTATGTGAATACTCCCTACTTTATAAGGCAAGACAAAAATTCATACAACAACACAAATTTGAGGGGTCAAGAAACAAAAACAAAATCCATTCAAAAATAAGTGAACTAAATACTCATAGACAAGCATTAAGTTCAAATAAAACATGGATCAAAAAGCTCAAAGGGGTTACGAATGATCACACGCTCACAAGGTGAATGACTATTTGGATAGGTAGTTGTGCTCAAAATGAAACAAAATGCCTTGATCCTTTTCATGCTTTCACATAATCAACACAAACAAAAGATTAAGCATAATGAAATCCAGTTAGAACAAGAATGTTGGTACTCTGCGCATATATGAACAATGGAAAGCTACCTCACAAAAAGGGTGGGAAATAAAGTGATTCACAATAAGAACAAGTATACAAAAGAATGAATGGCATGGAAGTTTGTAAAAAGCCTAAGTATCATGAATATGCTAAAGTCTAGAAAGCGATAAGCACATACCTTGGACGTGTACAAAACTTAACAATATCATTACCATACATCCGCAAGTTAAAACGATCAAACTTGGAACATCACCTTAAATTTCCTCAAGCTACTCAAAACAAGATCATTGACAAACACGAAAATTATTAATATAAACAAACTAAAAGACTGGGAGAAAATGGATTAAACAAGTTGTAAAGTGAAGATTTGAGAATTTCACGAAAAATCCGAGTACAACTTGTTTAATGAAAGTTCACCACACTACCTAAGTTAAACCACAACAAAAGAAAATAATACAACATGCTTGTTTTACGTCGTAAGCTCGACGCCTTTACAGTGCTTAGATAGCAACTTCCTTCCTTCATGCCATGGTGATACCTCACCGCGCAAACCAAAAGCAAGTGCCCTAACCAAATATTTAAACAAACGTTACGGGAACAAAATGTATACAACACTTGAACAAACACAATGGAAATAGACAATATATACGATATATACAAAACTCAAAAACAAAGAAACTATCGCAATGCGATAGAATATCAAAACCAATCCCCGGTAACGGCGCCATTTTGTTGAAGCGGTAAAGCGGCAAGCAACAAAAATATTTGGAAATATTTATCCGGGAATTTATTGTGTCCACAGAGATCGGTTCGAGGGAGAAAATGCCGTTAAAAAATCTCTCGCGTTTATGAGTTTGGATTAAAATGGGTTTAAATTAAATGCGAGAAATAAAACTTATGAAAATAAAAAGAATTCATTCTTTGGAGAGTAGAGAACTCTCGAGTTTACATTTCATCTACCCTATCAAATACTCAAACTTACTACTCAGTTGTACGCAACCTAAACCACTCGTCAACATTATCACGTATCGCTCACAACAAAGGTTATGTATAACGCAAAGTTGAGAGAACAACCACACCGCCTCGGAGGTTATGTATCACGCAACTCGACCACACGGAAGCATG
The DNA here is from genome assembly GCA_022829125.1 of Lathyrus tuberosus. NCBI lineage: Eukaryota > Viridiplantae > Streptophyta > Magnoliopsida > Fabales > Fabaceae > Lathyrus > Lathyrus tuberosus. The sequence goes on along the minus strand of JALAZF010000312.1, from coordinate 5,441,177 downwards.
AAGAATCGATACTCAAGTGCATATTAAGCCTAAATCTATCTCTAGAGTCTAGAACCTAATAGATGTTTATTCTAAATTCGGATTCAACGAGGATATGTCTACCACAACTCAAACCCAAATAAAGAAATCATTCATCAACATTAATTTGTAAAATGAGTTTTATACAACACCATGAGCAATGAATATACATATAATCAAGGTAAACTTACATACAAACTCACAACAAATGGAAACTACAAAGGGAAGAGAGAAGAGGAATCAAAATCTCTCGCAGTGTCAATCACGATCCAAGAATCATCCACCCCTAATCGTCAAGTTGCAACCTCCATTGATGCTTTTCTAAGCTCTAAACTAACAAAGAATGAAGATTTGATGAATTGGGAACAAATACCCCAAAACATAACCTAAAAAATGACTGAAAATGAACTTATAGTATTACAAAATCTGTCACGTTCACTAAGCAAACGTTTTACTTGCAAAGCGAGCCTCAAAACATGGCACTTAAGTGCCTCTGAAATGCTAAACCACCTCTGCAAAATTCCAGAAGTTCGCAATGCGAACGATTTATTCGCAAAGCGAATGCTCGCTGCACAATTCGCAAAGCGAACTTTTTTTCTTTTCTCCCCTGTCCAATTCTGGGAGCCTTCGCTAGGAACTCGCCAGGAATTCGCAAAGTGAACATTCGCTGGCACACTCGCAAAGCGAACATGGCAGCATACCAGCTCTTATTTGGACCACAACTTCTGCACCGTAACTCTGATTTACGCACGATTGGAAGCGCTGGAAAGTGTATTAAATGCTCTTTATGAAAATGGCAAGATATCCTTGATCGAATACCTGAAAAAATGAGAGAAAATCAATTAAACTTAATGATATGTACACGATACGCAATATATACACTAAAATGTAAAGTAAACGTATTTATAAACAAATCGGGGTTTATTCGAACGATATTAACCAAAAAGTATCGATAATTGAAACAAAACTTATATACAAAAATAGTTACAATTTGCACTTATCAAATGGCAGCTGGTACAGGTTTGTGGCCAATGGTTGCATAAAGGAATTCTAGTCTTCCATGATCATTGACTTGAGGTTAGGGCACAGGCCTATGGTCCTTTGATTCAGAGTGGAATCTTGACTCATTCAGTTAGATTTGCTTCAGTCCATGCCACCTTGATGTATCCATTGAATGCTTTGAAACAAAATTGGAGTCTTTGAGCTTTTTAGCCTTTTTAGGGCACTTATGGCTATATGTAGTTCCTAGGACTTGGGAGGCTTGTGGATCAGATCATTCCTCTTTGATTTTATCCCTTGAGGTGTCCAAATGGATGAAAAGGCTTGGAATTATCTGATTTGGCCAAATCGAGCAAATGACCTATAATCTGCCTTGAACAAAATCAGTCTATGATGCCATGTTCCAAGGGTTGGAACTCCCTACTCAAATTGAATTTGGAGATGATCTGGTACTTGTTGGAAAGCCCTCATGGCATACTTCAACTTTGATGTCCAACATTGGTCTTGGTTTAGCTTGGATCAAAGTGAAAAATGCCTCTACATTTTGGAAAAAGTAAGACAGATTCTAACTTATTAAAAATTTCACTAAGTGTTGGAAAAATAGTCATTTTCATGTTTTTGTGATTTTGATCAATCCATAACTCAAAATCCATGAGGATTTGGAATCTCTTGTAGTTAACATATTTGAAGTATGTCATATGGAATTTCATTTGAGCTTTGAATGGGAGAAAAAGGCATTGTGGTTTAGGAGTTATGACCTAGCAAAGTTGGGTAAAAATCACTTTTGTTCCATAACTTAGAAAAATTTTGGTTTCTCAAGGTTGCCCCTTTTGCAAGAAACCTCACTTTTCTTGATTTTTCTTGATGGATGATGATGAATACCATATATTAACATTGTTTTTGACTTAGGGGAACCATATTTGTGAAAATTTCCAAAAAGTCAAACATGATTTTGTGCACAGTTGACTTTTTGGTAGATGAAATCCAGAATGTGAGATTCTTTGTGCAATCAAGTTCTTGACCTAATTCAAACCTAATGGATGGATTCCATAGGTATTTTATGGTGTCTTAAAGCATGTCCCAAGGTTTGGGAGCATGTCTTGGTCAAAAGTCAAAGGTACAGTTGACTTTTCCTTCAAAACCCTAATTGTGGTCCAGATGAAATTGAAACTTAAGAATCAAGCTTCTTGGATCAATCCATTGTTGCAAATGGATAAATGTGGTGTATTTTAGGTCCTCAAATCATGTCTTGAGATCTTAGCTCATGCTTTGCTCCAAAAGTCAACTTAGGGGTGAATTAGGTCAAGAAACCCTAATTCCTGACTTTTTTGAATGCATCCCCTGAGACTAAATTAACTTGATGAATGGTTCCATGAGATCCCTTGGAGTATCTTGGGTTGTGTTTTGAAGAATTGGCTCATGCCCAGAGGAAAAAATTCATCTGGAGGCCTTGGTCGACCAAAACCCTAATTGGGTGACACTGGCGATCTTGAGACTTGATCCACTTGGAATGTTGCAACTTTGTGCTTGATTCTTGACGTGGGAGTCCTCTTGATCCTTTATGGGTGTTTGAGAGTTAGGACAAGTTGAAGATCATGTCATTTCTTGATTGATCTTTTGCCCAAATGCTCAGAGAGGGCCTAAACCCTAATTCTTGGTAGTAGTGAAAGCTCAACAATCCTTGAGGAAATTGATGAGGCATGATGGTGCATCCATATTGTGGCAATGATTTGCATAATGATGGGGAATCTTGGTGGTCAAAATTTGGGGAATGACAGATGCCCCTATTTAATATTCTTGGACCCGAAGGTGTGAATGGCGAAGATATTCAGATATTCAGAGTGCAAGAGGATTAAATATCGGAATAGCCAAAATTTTGATGGTGGTTATGAATGGTTGTTTGCCCGTCCATCTTCTTTTGCTAAGAAAAGTTACTTAGAAAAGGGTAAAACCTCTCCTCGATCCTGGTCTTCAGCCATGGAACTGGTCCCAGTTTCAGAAATAAACTTCCCCTCGATCTTGGTCTTCAGCCAAGGAACTGGTCTTAGTTTCTGATATAAACTTCCCCTCGATCCTGGTCTTCAGCCAAGGAATTGGTCTCAGTTTCTTCTAGTCGAGTTTCTTCCTTGACAAGGGGTGCTATTTGCAGCGGTTTTTATCAAACTTCTCGCCGAGTTTTACTGGGGAGATGCCATTTGATGGAAAAAGTTTTGATGTCAGACTTGCTGGGGATACCCATCTGTCTGAGCTGTAGAGGTGTGCAAACTTCTCTGTTGGAGATGCCATTTGTTGACTCTACTGGGGAAAATGAGTCTCTTGATAGACTTATTTTCTGCTTAGGGGATATTACATCATACTTTTCTTCGGGATCTTCTCGGAGAAATTCCATGTGATGTGATCCAATTTTGAGGTGCCGATGACTTCATTATTATTGACTTTCTCGGGAGAAAAACCAATGTGTTGCTGAGAGTCTTCGGTTGAGAGGCTTTCTCTGGGGATTTTCCTTAATCCGAGAAAGCGACAATATCATCTTCAATGCTGAAGAGTGATGTTTCAAAGGTGTTTGTTGAATATCTTCTTGTCTTTCAGAGGTTCAAGCTATCAAAGTGGTCGAGGGCCGTCTCCAATCCAGAAATAAACTAGGGGAGAGATTGTTCAGACAAGACATTTCCTGCTAGGAAAGAACTGACAACTTGATTGATAAGAGGACTTTTATCACTTGGATAAGTATAACCAAAGTGATATTAATGCAATATGAATATGAATATGAATCAATAATGCATGATGTATGTATGTTTATGCTGATAAAACTGACGCGACATAGAGACTAATAGATGAACACGACTGGATACTCGGCCACGGCGGGGGATGAAAAGTATAACTGGTTCAAAATAGCAATCCTGCCTTTCTTAGGAGAGGTAGTCCCTGTGGGGGAGAAAAGTCATCCAATCGGTCTTGAGAGATGCAAACTCTGTCGGGGGTATCAGATGAAACATGGCATCTAAAATAGTTGATCCTTTGCTCAGGCGTACTGGTTTAGAAGGAGTACTTTGATTCTGTTATCTAAGGTTCGATCACTTCTGGAGAAACTATCGATGTTCTTTTTTATGTTCAAAGTCAAAAGGAATTGCCATCTTTATTTAAAAAGCAGAAAAATTTTGACAAGTAAATTCATTTTTGTTTTATTTCAAGAATCGTTGATCTTGTTAAAAATGTCATTCTGTAAAGCTAAAACAAATGAGAATTGCAAACAAATGCACTAGGGCTTAAATTTTATTGATAGGATGGAAATCAGTCAAGCGTGTGATTCCATAGAGTATTACAAAATTTAGAAAATGGTAATTTAAAGGGAAAGGGGCTACATTGAAACGTAACAACCGTTATCCTTCTACAACCTTTGAATTCTGGACATCCTGAGCTTCTGTCGAAGATGACCTTGACTGGAAGTTTTACGACGAACGGTATTACCGCTGGGGATTTAACCATGTCGGACGTAGTTACTTGCCATGAATCCTTAATTTTTTCCTAGATTGTACTTTGAGATTTCCAATCCATCGGGATGATTTTTGCTTATGTCTCTAATTTTTGCCTGGACCGCCCTTTCGGGTTTTCAATCCACCGAGACGTTTTTTTTATATTTAGGCAAAGTATTTCTTAACTACATCAACATTCGTGGGCTAGGCAAACTCTTCTCCATCCATGGTTACGAGTCTCAAGGCGTCGCCTGAGAAGGCTTTCTTGACCACATAGGGGCCGTCATAATTCGAAGTCCATTTGCTCCGGGAATTAGTGAGGAATGATTGTATCTTCTTGAGCACGAGGTCTCCTTTTCTGAAGACGCGAGGTCGAACCTTTTTGTCGAACGCCTTCTTCATTCTCTGCTGATACAACTGACCATGGCATAGAGTCGTTATTCGCTTTTCTTCGATTAGGTTGAGTTCAACGTGTCGACTTTGACACCATTCAGCCTCTTTTAGCTTAGCTTCCATCAATACCTAGATTGATGGGATCTCTACTTCTATGGGAAGCACTGCTTCCATGCCATATACTAGAGAGAAAGGGGTTGCCCCTGTTGAAGTGCGGACAGATGTCCGATAACCATGAAGAGCAAAGGGTAACCTTTCATGCCAATATTTGTAGGTTACAGCCATCTTTTGAACAATCTTCTTGATGTTCTTGTTAGCCGCTTCTAGTGCTCCATTCATATTAGGCCGGTAGGGAGATGAGTTTTGGTGTTGGATCTTGAACTCAGCGCACAACTCTTTCATCATCTTATTGTTCAAGTTAGATCTATTATCCGTAATGATCTGGCTTGGAACACCATAACGGCAGATGAGACTGTTCTTAATAAATTGGACCACGACTTGTCGGGTTACATTGGTGTATGACACTGCTTCGACCCACTTAGTGAAGTAGTCAATGGCTACCAGGATTAACCGATGTCCGTTAGAAACTTTGGGTTCAATCATGCTAATCATATCAATTCCCCATATGGAAAAGGGCCATGGGGAAGAGAGAACTTTGAGATGTGTTGGTGGTGCATGGATTTTGTCTGAGTATATTTGACACTTGTGTGTACTTGTAGCAATCAGATTCCATGGTCAGCCAGTAGTACCTGAAGGTGCGAGAAAGACACAAGAAAGTGGGGGTTTGAATTGTGTTTTAACTATTTAACAACTTTTTGCAAATGTATCATTCTCGTGCTTATAGAAAATTAGAGTTGCGTTGAGAGACTCTGACTTTGCGATGCGTCATTCAGATTGTGCTATGCATGAAGCATAAGCAACAGGGAGAATCTGAATAAGTGATGCTTGAATCAGAATTGAAATGCAGAAGCTTATCAGAGATATGTTGCAAGGTTCTGACTTGCCATACAAGGTTCTAATAACAGATACATAAACATAAACAATAATTCAAAGCATAAGCAAGAGTAAAGAACACACGATATATCCTAGTTCACTTGAGCCATTCCTAAGCTAGTCCAGTCCACCCTTCCAAGGTGATTTCTCCTTGAACATAAGGACTTAATCCACTATAATCAAACATAGATTACAGATGCACGAGCATTAGCCGGTGACAAACAACCTGCACAACCGCAGCTGTGACTAACCCACAATGAACCGTTCAGGGATTCAACTTAATGAATATAATGAACATTGACCTAATAGGTTCCAATCTCGCAAGATCTACTATGAGGATTTCACAGTTAAACTTTCAGGGATTCGACTTAACGAATATAATGTTTACTGACCATTCTTCCAGGATTTTCAATGAGTTTCATCAGTGATCTCACAAGAGTCTGATTCACACTTGATCCTCTTTGAGATATGACTATCATTAACCATATTTCAGGATTTCCACAACGACACCAAGCCATTATCTTCTCAAGTCTCCGATGACACTAATCACTTGAGGAATCCTAATTCACATAGAATTAGTTGTTCTGGAGATTACAATAATGCTTCTTAACAAGCAGATAACTCCTAATTTTAAGTACAAATGAACACTCAATGTTCTATCAAGATCTGAGCAACGACTCCTTGCAAACTACATGATTTTAACAAGATGTACATATTTTGACAGTTGAATAACATCTTGAGAATTCTTCATCTTCTTTGTGTAGCAAGATTCAAGCAACAACTCCCTTGCTACTAATCTTTGATATTTATAGATGATGTAGTTGGTTGATGACTTGACTGATTTGGAATGTTGTCTTGTTCATCAATAGCTTCTGATCCAATTTATTGTTGTTGTGTTGAATGATGATCTTTGAGCTTCAACAACAATGGTCATGTGTTAATGGTGATAGCTTTGAATATTTAGTGTAACAACGATAACTGATCGTTGCGACTATCATCACGTCGACACCTTCAGAAGCGCATACTCCTTTCCTTTAAATAGTCAAGTAAAATATAGTTGTTATAGAGCCGTTGGCTGTTTGAAAAGAGTCGTTATGCAATGATGAAAGTTGTACTGCCATATCTTATTTTTACTGTATAAGTGATGGGATAGGTCTTTTAGAACGATGTACAATCATTGCTAACGGTAAACATTTGTCTTCAAATCTTCAGAGGCTTCTGATGGTAATTAATTGAAGCATGAGTAAAGACTTTCTAACTGGGTCTTCAGAAACTTCACTTCTTCAATCTTCAGAACATGTCCATTAGGAATCTGTCTTCAGAGCTTCAGCACTTGTCTTGAAACCCGTTATCTTCACTGCTTCAAGTCTTCAAAATCTTCAGAACCTTGTTCACTCAGAACACTGTCTTCAGAGTCTTCAACACTTGACCTTTAGAACCATAATCTTCAGAACACTTCAGTCTTCAGAGTCTTTCTGCACTTGGTCTTCAGAGCCTTCAGCCTTCAGAACTTCAAGTCATGAGAATCTTCAGCCCTTTGGTTCTCCACAAGATTATCTCTTCAGAAGCTTCGCTATCTTCAGAATCATAACCACTTTCAGAGTAGTATCCACAAGAGCATTGCAGCAGCAATATCAGCATCCTTGGATCTATCTGATTATGATCAGATATAGAAGCATACTTGCTTCTTGCGACTTTTGTTACACATAGTAACTCGCATATGTTCGTTTACGCACATCTTGCTGGTGTTTGTTGGATCTGATATCTTCTATGATTATGATCTGCACACAACACACATTAGAAGATAAAATAGTTCTTTCACAAATACTCATTGTTATCATCAAAACATAGACAACTCTTGCTCTAACAATCTCCCCCTTTTTTATGATGAAAAAACCATACATTTTGATTAAACATTTTATACAAGGTAATAACCAAACATAACATATTCAGAGTCCGGGACAACAGCTCTCCCTGAATGTGTTAACCCCAAAATTTTATTTGTGATTTTCTAGAATCTTATCTGATCCAAAAGCTCACAAAATAACAATTTGAGTTGTCAGAACAAAGAATAGAGAAGGACTACTCCCCTACCTGTCTTAAGGAGACAAAAGTCTTCAGCATCTGGACTTGTTCATCAGAACCTCTGTCTTTAGATCTTTAGAACTTAGTTCCTTTGGTCGTCATATCAGAGCTCATAATCTTCAAAGTCTTCTGAAGTAATTTCTACCTTTCAGTGGAATCATTTTAGCAAAGAGATAGAACAATTCTCTTCTAATAACTTAGCCACGTTACTTATCAGAATTGAACTTGTCTTTTGACGTAAAAAACTCTCCTTGAGTTTCAGACTTGATGATCTTCAAATTTTTTATTTGGTCATACCGGTTCTGATCATCATTTAATATCTTGACTTTTCAGAGTTTGACTAGACAACATGCCTTCATCTTAGAATCATGTTTCTATCAGAACTCGTTGGAATATCACAACTTGATTCTTGATCAGATTGAAAAATATTTTTATGATCAATCAAAGGTTGATTCTGAATTTGATACCAACTGTAGATTTGATTCTTTAGTCTGCTGAGTTCGATACCAATTTTAGATTCGGTCTGATGCCAAATCATTTTCTTCTGAGTTGAATTCTTCTTGGATATTCTATCAAGATCTTCAGACAGTCTTCGACTTCTGATTTACTTAGTTCTTCTGAAAAGCATCTTGGATTGTAGACTCTGTCTTGACTAATTTCAAGAAGTTTTCTTCTTCTGATTCTTATGTTCTGAGTATCATATTCTTAGACAGCTTACAACTTCTGGACAAAGTGAAACAGGAATCACGATAACTTTGACTTTCAGAAAGTTCTCAACTTCTGAACAATACTGGGTAAATCTGATTCTGAACACATGTTCACGAAGTGTACAACTTCGATAATATGAACAAACATTACTTAAGACCTTTAACAGAGTTCTTTCTATTTAACCTGTTCTAAGAATGCCTAGTGAACTTGTTCAGAGTTCCTCGATTAAGCATCAAACATCAAACTTTAGTGATAAGTGCATTTTATATGTTTGAGTTTTGCATATTATAAAAATCATATTTCTTTTTCTCCCCCTCTTTGACATCATCAAAAAGTTAGAGTATTTAAGCAATTTAATGTGATCAATATGAGAATGAATAATCTATCAGAATTAGTCATAATAATACATGTACGCCATTGAGGAATAGAACTAACGAATTTTCATTTATTAATTGTTTGAGAAGCATTCAGCAATCAGAGAATAAAGTATAAACATTAAAAAAAACATAGATCCAAACTACATGACATGGCAAAGACTAGTAAGACTTTAATAATCAAAGTCTTCAACGATGTCTACTCTGGCACATCTTGTTTCAGTTATTGAGGGTTGTGGTCCAAGTCTGCTTAACAATTCCCAGAACTTTTCTTTCAGCATTATCTCAGATAGTACCCTACCGTAAAGCATCTGAGTTCTTAAAACTCTAATAGAGTGTTTCAGGTGATTGAAGATTCTTTTGGGAAGGTCGATCCTATAGTGATGCATTATGAGGAAGACAAAGACTCTGTCATTATGAGACAAAGTGCTTCTTGCGGTTGCTCGAGGATGAAGATTGGTTAGAGAGAATCTGAACCATGTTCTGGGAGAAGGACGAAGCTTCTCAGGGTTGTTTGGTTCATAATGATCTGAATTATCAAATAAAATCTTGCATCTCTCCATCAGTGATCTCACAAGAGTCTGATTCACACTTGATCCTCTTTGAGATATGACTATCATTAACCATATTTCAGGATTTCCACAACGACACCAAGCCATTATCTTCTCAAGTCTCTGATGACACTAATCACTTGAGGAATCCTAATTCACATAGAATTAGTTGTTCTGGAGATTACAATAATGCTTCTTAACAAGCAGATAACTCCTAATTTTAAGTACAAATGAACACTCAATGTTCTATCAAGATCTGAGCAACGACTCCTTGCAAACTACATGATTCTAACAAGATGTACATGTTTTGACAGTTGAATAACATCTTGAGAATTCTTCATCTTCTTTGTGTAGCAAGATTCAAGCAACAACTTCCTTGCTACTAATCTTTGATATTTATAGATGATGTAGTTGGTTGATGACTTGACTGATTTGGAATGTTGTCTTGTTCATCAATAGCTTCTGATCCAATTTATTGTTGTTGTGTTGAATGATGATCTTTGAGCTTCAACAACAATGGTCATGTGTTAATGGTGATAGCTTTGAATATTTAGTGTAACAACGATAACTGATCGTTGTGACTATCATCACGTCGACACCTTCAGAAGCGAATACTCCTTTCCTTTAAATAGCCAAGTAAAATATAGTCGTTATAGAGCCGTTGGCTGTTTGAAAAGAGTTGTTATGCAATGATGAAAGTTGTACTGCCATATCTTCTTTTTACTGTAGAAGTGATGGGATAGGTCTTTTAGAACGGTGTGCAGTCATTGCTAACGGTAACATTTGTCTTCAAATCTTCAGAGGCTTTTGATGGTAATTAATTTAAGCAAGAGTAGAGACTTTCTAACTGGGTCTTCAAAAACTTCAAGTCTTCAGTCTTCAGAACTTGCCCATTAGGAATCTGTCGTCAGAGTTTCAGCACTTGCCTTGAAACCCGTTATCTTCACTGCTTCAAGTCTTCAGAATCTTCAGAACCTTGTTCACTCAAAACGCTGTCTTCAGAGTCTTCAGCACTTGACCTTTAGAACGATAATCTTCAGAAAATTTCTATCTTCTGAGTCTTTCTGCACTTGGTCTTCAGAGCCTTCAGCCTTCAGAACTTCAAGTCATGAGAATCTTCAGCACATTGGTCTCCACGAGATTTTTTCTTCAGAAGCTTCGCTATCTTCAGAATCATAACCACTTTCAGAGTAGCATCCACAAGAGCAATGCAGCAGTAATATCAGCATCTTTGGATCTATCTGATTATGATCAGATATAGAAGCATACTTGCTTCTTGCGACTTGTGTTACACATAGTAACTCGCATATGATCATTTACGCACATCTTGTTGGTGTTTGTTGGATCTGATATCTTCTATGATTATGATCTGCACACAACACACATTAGAACATAAAATAGTTCTTTCACAAATACTCATTGTTATCATCAAAACATAGAGATGACTTGCAGAGACAAATCTTGCTCTAACAGTACCCTGCTCTCAAGATTTTTGTCGCCATTGTGTGTCCTTTGGCATGAGTGCCAAAGGATCCTTCTTGAATTTCCTTCATAAACATGTTTGATTATGGTCAGTCTACGCATCGGAGCGAGACCATGTCAAAGTTTCTCTTATAAAGTATATCACCGCTCAGGAAGAAGATGCCAGCCAGTCTCCTGAGAGTCTTCCTGTCTTTTCTGGATGCCCCAGGTGGGTATTCTTGTTTTTGAAGGAAGCATTTGATATCGTGATACCAAGGTGTGTCATATATGACTGCTTCGATCGCAAAAATGTAGGCGGGCCTTTCAAGGCGCATTATGTCAATCTTGGGTACATCATTCCAATGATTAACATCAATCATGGAAGAGAGAGTAGCTAGTGCATCAGCCATGTGATTTTCTTCGCGAGGAATGTCATGAAACTCGATTCTGTTGAAGAATGGTAACAACCTTCTCGCGTAATCTTTGTAAGGAATCAATCCTGATTGGTATGAGTTATAATCTCCTTTGATCTGATTGATAACCAGGGCCTAGTCTCCGTATACATCCAAATTCTTAATCCTTAAGTTGATTGCTTCTTCGAGATCCATGATACAAGCTTTGTATTTGGCCTCATTGTTTGTGCACTTGAATGTTAGTCTGGCAGTGAAAAGAATGTGGTACCCTGAGGTGTTACAATGATTGCCCTAATTCTGTTTCCGTAATTGTTGATAGCTCCGTCAAAGATTAGTCCCCATTGGGAACCTGGTTCTGGCCCTTCACTTGGTAGCGGTTCATCATAATCTTTCATTTTCAAGTACATGACATCTTCGTCTGGGAAGTCAAATCCGACTGATTCCTAATCGTCAATCGGTTGATGAGCCAAATGATCAGCTAAAATACTTCCCTTGACGGCTTTCTGAGCATGGTAATCGATGTCGTATTCTGATAACAACATCTGCCAACGGGAAATCCTTCCCGTGAGAGCAGGTTTTTCAAAGACGTACTTGATCGGATCCATTTCGGAGATTAACCAAGTAGTGTGACAAATCATGTACTGGCGAAGACGTTTGGCTACCCAAGCCAGAGCATAGCAATTTTTCTCGAGCATAGTGTACCGAGTTTCACTGTCGGTAAACTTCTTGCTTAAATAGTAGATGACCAACTCTTTTCTTTTTGTTTCGCCTTGTTGGCCAAGTACACAACCCATAGAGTCTTCCAAGACCGTTAGGTAAATGATCAGTGGTCTTCCTTCCACTGGAGGAGATAGAATCGGTGGATTCGACAGATACTCTTTGATACTGTCGAAAGCTTTTTGGGAGTCTTCTGTCCATTCACAACTTTGATTCTTTTTTAGTAATTTGAAGATTGGCGCGCATGTCGCGGTCATGAGGGATATAAACCTTGAGACGTAATTCAGACGTCCCAAAAATCCTCGGACCTATTTCTCAGTCTTTGGTGAAGGCATTTCTTGAATGGCCTTGACCTTGTCAGGATCAACCTCAATTCATTTTTGGCTGACGATGAACCCTAAAAGTTTGCCTGAGCGGACACCAAACATGCATTTGTTGGGATTCAAGCGGAGTTTATACTTCCTCAGACGCTCGAATAAATTTGACAAGTGGGTCACATGCTCCTCTTCTGTTTTAGATTTGGCAATCATATCATCGACATACACTTCGATTTCTTTGTGCAACATATCATGAAACAGAGTCGTCATGGCCCTTTGATAGGTAGCCCCGACGTTCTTCAAACCGAACGGAATTACCTTGTAACAAAAGGTGCCCCATGGGGTGATGAATGAAGTTTTCTCCATGTCTTCCGGTGCCATTTTGATTTGATTATAGCCCGAGAATCCATCCAAGAAGGAGGAGACTTTGAACTTTGTTGTTCTGTCTACCAGCATGTCTATGTGTGGCAAGGGAAAGTCGTCCTTTGGACTGGCTTTTTTTAGATCCCTGTAGTCTACACACATTCTGACTTTTTCGTCCTTTTTGGAACTGGCACTATGTTGGCCAACCATTGAGGATATTCTGAGGCGGCAAGGAAACCTGCGTCGATCTGTTTCTGCACTTCCTCCTTGATTTTGATAGCCATATCCGGGTGAGTCTGTCTCAGCCTTTGTTTCACCGACGGACATTCTGATCTTAACGGTAAATAATGTTCCACGATGCTGGTATCCAACCCTGGCATATCTTGATAGGACCAAGCAAACACATCTGGAAACTCTTTGAGAAGTTCTATCAAGCCTTTTCTGACAGTCTGACCGAGCAGTGCTCCAATCTTAACTTCTTTCTTCTCTTCTTCTGTACCCAAGTTGATCATTTCCAACGGCTCTTTGTGAGGTTCAATGGAACTTTCCTCTTGTCTGAGTAATCGGGAGATCTCTTCTAGAATGTCTTCGTCTTCTTCTTCTTCAGCTTCAAATACCAGGAATTCAAACTTGGGAGAAGGCATTGGATCGTATGGTTTAATGGCGTTTAAAACAAGCAATCTGCATGACATGATGATATGGTTTTAGAAGAGATAGAGAGAATGCAAGAGTGTTTGCAGTGTATTTTCCGAAAAATGCTTGTTTTTATTTTGAGTTGTTTTAGGATTACCATTTTCTTAAAAACAAAAAGTGAAAACAACAATAACTGCAGAAATTACAGAATGACATTGTTTATTTATGATTTGTCGATTCTTGAAACTACAGCCTATCTTACCCCAAATTTTGACCACTAAGATTTCCCATCATTGGGCAAATCATCATCACAATATGGGTAAACCATCATACCTCATCAGTCTCCCCAAAGATGGCGACCATTCACTACTATCGAAAATTAGGGTTTCAAGCCCTCTCTGAGCCTTAGACAAAGGATCAATCAAGAATTGACATGATCTTCAACTTACCTAACCTCTCAAACATCCACAATGGATCAAGAGGACTCCCATAGCAAGAATCAAGCACAAGGTTGCAGCATTCTGAGTGGATCAAGCCTCAAGATCGCCAGTGTCACCAAATTAGGGCTTGGTCGACCAGGGCCTCCAGATGAAAAATTTCCTCTGGGCATGAGCCAATGCTTCAAAGCATAACCTAATATACTCCATGGAACCTCATGGACCCAATCATCAAGTCAATTTGACCTCAGGGGATGCATTCACTAATAATTAGGAATTAGGGTTTCTTTACCTAATTCACCCCTAAGTTGACTTTTCGGACAAATCATGAGCCAAGACCTCAAGACATAATTTAAGGGTCTCTAATACACCACATTGATCCATTTGCAACAATGGATTGGTCAAAGAAGCTTGATCAACAAGTTTCAAATTCATCAGAACCACAATTAGGGTTTCACAAAAAAGGTCAAATGTACCTTTGACTTTTGACCCAGGCATACTCCCAAACCTTGGTACTTGATTCAATACACCCTATAACACCTATGAAATCAATCCATCAAGTTTGATTTAGGTCAAGGACTTGATTTCATAGATGATCGAAGAGTTTGGAATTTATTTGACAAAATGTCAACTGTGCACAAAAGTCAACTTTGACTTTTTGAGATTTTTCACAATTATGGTTCTTTGACCCTAAAATGATGTTAATGTGTGATTGGAATCATCATTCATCAAGAAAAATCAAGAAATGGGGGATAACTTGTAAAAGGGGTAACCATAAAAAACTTAGAAATTTTCTAAGTTATGGAACAAAGTGGCTAGGGTACCAACTTCCAAGGATCATAACTTGAGATCCAAGCAACCATTTGGGCTGATCTAAAGATGGATTTGTAGCTCTCATGGCATACTTTAAAAGTTTCAACTACACCTCATTCCAATCCCTCATGGATTTCAAGTTATGGAATGGCCAAAATCACAAAAAGTGAAAATGTCACTTTTTTCCAACACTTAGTGAAATTTTCACTAAGTCAGAATCTGCCTTCACTTTTTTCCAAATGTAGGGGAATTTTTAACTTGGATCCAAAAGGTATCAAAACAAACTATGATCACACATATGTTGTATCATATGAGAGCTTTCCAAAATGGCCAAGAACTCCATGAAAATCCACTTGAGCCATGAGATATGACCATGCCAATGTGCCTTGCTGCAAATTGTCATGGCAAGGCAGATTTGTGCATTTTGCTCGATTTACCAAATTTGGGCAAATGACAAACATGTTTATCCATCTGAACACCTTAGGGGGAGACCAAGGATGGACAAACACTGATCCATTAGCCTCCCAAGTCCTTGGAACCAAAAGTAGCATGCCAAACCTAGAAATCCCTAAAGAGGGGACAAGACTCCAATTATGTTTTGGAGCATTCAATGGATGCACCAAGGTGGCATGGACTGAGCCATTTCCAACTGAATTCAGTCAAGACATATCCAAGACCAAGGGAACCAGCAGCCTGTGCCCTAACCTCTAGTCAATGGCTAGAGGAGACTTGGCTTCCCATTGATCAACATTGGCCAAACCTCTGCTGTAGTTGTCATTCACTAATACAGCCAAAACAAACTCGCTCTACTATAAATAGAGCTCATTTGTGATTAGTTTGAGTATACCAAAGCCATTAAAACAGATGCTTTCCTCAAAATCACCTTCTCACTTCTAAATTTTCCTTCCAAAGCATGTTACTATCGGGTTTTGAGTTTGAGAGCAATTCCAACCAAACCAATCACACACACACACACCTCATAAACATCATATAGAAGTGGTCTAAACTCTCACAAGTGACCTGTAACACCAAAATCACAAAGTCCTCTCTCAAAACCTCAAAATAGGGCCTTTTTGCATTTTTCAAGCCATGTCTTGATTCAGTCACTTTCCAAACCAGATAAAACCTCAAACACACTCCAAATATCATCCTTGAACTGTCCCTAATGGATTCACACATCTGGAACACCATTTGAGAGAGTTATTATTTTGGCCACTTTAACCCCTTTTGCAAGAAAGGGTCGGCTTCCATTCCTGAGGTTTCCAGCTGGTTCCAATCATCCTAAAAGCTTATAAGGGACCATTTGAGAGTGTTTAAAGCATCAAAACATTTCTGGAACAAAGCACTTGGCAGATTGCCCAAAAAGCACCAAGGGAGGTAAGCATCACAACTTGAATTCTTTAAAATATGCCTTGCTTTGAGGTCCACTGATCATGTATCTCTTATACATATTATATGTGTTGTGTTTGAACCAATTCATCATGTAATTCATGCCTGTACCAAGAGGTAGCACAGAAAATGCAAAATATGGCCTATTTCAAAACCACTATCGGGTTTTGAGGAGGATTTATTTTCTGAAAAAACCACCACCACCATTGGATTCTTTGTGAAATTCTAGGCCAGATGCATATAAATTTTGTCTCCATCCATGGAGAAATGATAAAGTTATGGCCTTCACGTTTCTGACCAAAATCTTGCCTTGCCTTGCCTTGGGCCAGGCCAAAAAACAAGGCAAGCCTTGTATATTTGTGGTTGTGTTTCAATACACGGATGTATCATCACCCTAGTGGTAAGGCGCGCATGCTGCACACAAGAGGTTTGGGGTTCGAATCCCCCTCGCCCCAGATCGCCTTTTTTACCACTTTTTCATATTTTATTCTTTTTCATATTATTTTTAATGATTTGAAAAATTAATAACTCCCTTAATTTTAATTATTTTTTATTGGTTCTTTTTGCAAAAAATCACAAAAATGTTGAAATATTTTATTCCACAAAAAAAATCAAATTTATATTATTTATTTAATGTAATTAGTATTTTGGTGAATAAATTCATTTTTAATTATTTTTAAACATTTTAAAGTGAATATTTACCTTGAAAATCAAAATCAAATGAGTTTTAATTCATCTTGTGATTAAAACCTCATTTTTCAAACCTTAATAAAAAATCACAAGTGGTTTATTCAAACTCATTTGGTATTTTTATCATTTTATTGATTTTCTTTGAATATTTACTTTTAAAGAAAAACAAAATTAGGGTTTCTTTGATTTCAACCCTCATCAATCATTTTTAAAACTTTGGGCCTCTTAGTAGAGTGTAAGACCCAACCCTTTATAAATACAAACCTTTTTGGGCCTCAGATGTTGTATAAGTCCCGTTGTATTTTCAAAATCACGGCGCGGTCGTCGCCTATTAAAACAAAACCTTGGGCCTCTCCTTGAGCTATAAGACCCATTCCTTTTTTTAAAACAAAATTTTGGGCCTCTTAGTAGAATGTAAGACCCAAACCTTTGTAAATACAAACCTTTTTGGACCTCAGATGTTGTATAAGTCCCGTTGTATTTTCAAAATCACGACGCGATCGTCGCCTTTTAAAACAAAACCTTGGGCCTCTCCTTGAGCTATAAGACCCATTCATTTTCTTAAAATAAAACATTTTTGGGCCTCTAATAGAGTGTAAGACCCAATACCCATTGAAAAGTAAAACATTTTTGGGCCTCAGTCATTGTATAAGACCCAATGCGTTTTCAAAAAATCTTAGCGCGATCGCCATTTCAAAACGGAAAAACTTTTGGGCCTACCCTCGTGTTATAAGCCCCATTTCCTTTCTTTAAAACCTTTGGGCCTCTAATAGAGTGTAAGACCCAATCCACTTTTAACCAAAACCTTTTTGGGCCTCAGATATTGTATAAGTCCCTCTGTGTTAAAAGAAAAAACCTCGGCACGATCGCCAGTTCAAAATAAAACCCTGGGCCTCTCCTTGATATGTAAGCCCCATCACTGGTACAAAAACACTTTGGGCCTCTAATAGAGTGTAAGACCCAACCTCCTTGTACATAAAAACTTTGCGGGCCTCACATATTGTATAAGTCCCTCTGTACAGTTTTCAAAACAGCAGTGCGATCATCGTTAAAACTTGGGCCTCTCCTTGAGCTGTAAGCCCCAACAAACTTTTCAAAGCACTTTCTCCTTTGATTTTTAATATAATATTGTTATCAAAGCTTTCTTTGTTGAACAACTAACAAAACAGCATGAAAGTCTACAACGGGTAAGTGTTTATCCGCTTTCATTTATCGCTTTCATATGTATATAACTGTATTGTGGGGCTGCTTCACTGTAAGTCTTCTTTCACATCCTTTTTATATACTTGTCAAATATCAACTGTATAATACTAGTATAGTTATTTAGAGTTTTCCCCGACAGCTACGTCTAGAACTAGGTAAATCCTGTTGGTCACTCTTAAATACAGTCAAAACTAGATCCCCCATAGGATTCCAGATACAGTCTTCCCTTCTCTTGGGGTTAAACAATATGGAACAAAGAGAAAGGCAGTATTCTCGGTGAACCTTTTCTTAGACTGTCACCCTTAGAAATTGTCAAAGAGACTCTACTCCCCAGAGTTGATCTATTCTCCGTGAATAGCATCTCTTGAGTTTCTTCCAAATTCAAGAACTTTCCTGGCTTGATCTATTCTCTGTGAATAGCATGTCTTGAACTTCTCTTGGTTTGGGGACCCACAGGCTTCCTAAAGGCATCCCCGCCTCCTCTTGGGCGTTGTACAAGGACCCTTCGGCTTCTTAGAAGTTCTCATGCCTTCTCTTGGGCTTAATGCAAGGACCCTAACGACCTCTTACAGGTATAAGACAGAACTTAGTCATCCTTTGCTAGAGCAGTCTTTCCAGCGTCAAAACTCCTGTTGTTGTGGGGTTGATACCCATCCCTTAATACCCGTGCCTCCTCTTGGGCCTTGTAGAATAGATAAAACTCTAAACTTGGACAGTCTAAGACCCTTGAGTCTCAAAGACATTCTCAAGTTCCCTTCAAACATAGGCAGAAACCCGATCTCTCTCATGAGAGTTCCCTATACTTGGACTCGCTTCAGGATCTCCAGAATCCACGGCGGTAAGGTAGCCTCCTTTAGGGATTTGTACAATGACTCTCCCCTGCGGAGTTAACCTTTTCAGACTCTCTTGTTGAGCCAGTCTCCCCTTTAGCCTCTGCCTTAGGCTTCGTACAAGACACAAAAAACACTCTCTTATTGAGTATTAAAGACGCTCTTGTTGAGTCAAAGCCCTTTTTAGCCTTCGTCTTAGGCTTCGTATAAGACAGATAAAAATCACTCTCTTGTTGAGTATAAAAGACTCTCTTGTTGAGTCACTCCCCTTTTAGCCTCTATCTCGGGCTTCGTACGAGATACTAAAACATTCTCTTGTTGAGTATAAAAGACTCTCTTGTTGATTCAATCTCCTTTTAGCCTCTATCCCGGGCTTCGTACGAGACATCAAATCACTCTCTTGTTGAGTATAAAAAACTCTCTTATTGAGTCAAACCTTTTAGCCTCCGTCTTGGGCTTCGTACAAGACACATAAAAACACCCTCTTGTTGGGTCAATCGCCTCCTCTTAGGCTTTATATAAGGAAAACCTTGGTTAAGTCAATTAACCTTTTAGCATCAAACCTGTGTCTTGCTCACAGCATACAAACATCAACAACTCCTTTTCCTTCATCTAATTGCTGTAAGCGAAAAGCCTCTAGATTATTTACATCCACGCCACTGTCCTCTTTTAGCATGAGAAATTCCTAAGGAAAGATGGCATTGCTCTAAACTGAGTTAAAGTTTTCTCCTTTAAGTTAAAAATCCTCTATAAAGGAAATTATGGCATTGCTGGATTTACATATCCCAGTTAAAGTAATCCTTCTTTAAAATCAGTCACCCAACAGTTGTGATAAACAAACCAGATGTCCCTCTTTAGAGATGATAAATTCTCTCTCATCCAAAACCCTTTAGCTTCACATCTTGGGCTTTGAACAAGATACATACTACCCTTTAGCTTCACATCTTGGGCTTTGAACAAGATGCAAATCACCTTTAGCTTCATGTATTGGGCTTTGAACAAGACACCAAAACAACCTTTTTTTCTCCCATAGAATAGGAGGAACTACGATCGCTCTAATTTCCCTGTTTCGTTAAACGGGAATACGTAGGCATAAGATTGCAAAATCTTAGCGAGCATACTAATCAAAAACCCAAAATCTAGTACCCCCATGTATCAACCCAAAAGCACCAAATCCTAACATCTTACCAAAAACCTCGCAAATAGTCCAGACATTCTAATCTTAACAAAATAACCGAAGAGGGGCCCACACCTTAATAGCATTTGTAAACCAATAGTTTTGACTGTTTAAACTCAGTTTGCAAGCAGGGTTAATTGGAGACATCTATTTCCCTTCCTTAATTAGCTCAATAGGGTAAAAATGAATCGAACTGTAGTACCCAAGCGATCGTGACCACAAAAATCGCGCTACAGAAAAAATGGCGCCCACCGTGGGGCCCTTCTCTTTCTTACAATCTTCGGTAGAATTCATAAGTTTAGAAAACGCCACAGAAAGATGGCGACTTCACTGGGGAAGACGAGATCTTGTTCTCCTCCCATCTCTTAGGTAGAAAACCCTGAGTTCACAAAGTATCACAAAAATGGCGACTCTGCTGGGGAGTCATTGTCTGTATAGGATCATAAGACTAAAGGTCTAGGATGATTAAGACAAATATATATACTGCTTTTCCTAATTAATATCTGTGATTATTTTTCTGCTAATGGGAATGCGTGTGATGCCACATGTGGAAATATTGAGTATACACCTAAGATAGGTGATGGCAATACGAGTAATCTTACTGGGAGTGAATTCCAGCTAAGAGTCCCCGGTCGACCATCAAACTCAGTGGAGACTCCCTTTGCAGATACATTGCCTATACGACTTCGGTTGTTAAAAGTAGTGTGGTCGACTGGGTTATATGAGAAGCTGAGATTTTTAGCAGACTGAAACCATTTTGTTATGCGGAAGCTATCAGAAATAGTTGTCACGCGATACTACCCTCATTTGAGATCACTATAGGATACATCAGCTCGTTGGCGATCCGCTTGCTGTTGTTATCCCAAGAGGGGTCAATGATTTTGCGGACAGGTACAAAAAATCACCAGTATAAACCTTTAGGGGGGGTAGAGCCTTGACTTCATGACACCGACCCTTTGACCCCATGTTTTTTCTATGTTTTTGTGTGCTGCATTCATACATTCATTTAAAAAAACATTCAAAAAAGAAAATCTTCTCTTCTAGTCTCTCTCTTTTTCAAATTAAACTAAGACAATGATTGCAAATGTCAGATAAAGAGATTGCGTTATGGATTTCAGTAGAAGAAAAACTCACAAGTATACCTTCAAGGTTCCAAAGTTAGAGGATTTAAGAGGGTTGGCTGGGATGATCACCAACCCTGAGGCTTTCAGAGCCAAGTATTGAGGACTGCTATCTCTGTTAAGGGTCCATGTAATTGAGGGAATCCTGTCCACACTAATTTAGTTCTACGATCCAGTTTATCACAGTTTCACATTCCCGGATTATCAGCTAGCACCAACACTGGAGGAGTATTCTCACCTGACTGATCTGCATATCACTGCTCAAGCTCCCTTTTCTGGACTGGAAGAAATTCCAAAAGATCAAACCATTGCAAGAGCAATTTATTTGGACGAATCAGAAGTCAGGACTCACATGACCAGTAAAGGTGGCATCCAAGGTTTTCCAGCCCAATTCTTGATAAAGAAAGCCCTGTACTTTTCCAGTATAGGGAACGTGGCCGCTTTCGAGAGCATCTTTGTTTTGCTCACCTAAGGGTTATTTTTGTTTCCCAACATCGATAACTTTGTAGATATCAATGCCATTAAGATATGTCTGATTGGCAATCCTGTACCGACCTTACTCGCAGATACGTATCATTCGGTACACTTAAGGAATTTATACAGCAGAGGAATGATCACGTGCTGTGTACCCTTGCTGTACAAATGGTTCATTTCCCATTTGCCCAAGTCTGCTGCATTTTGGGATCAAAAGAATACTTTACGTTGGTCGCAGAGAATCATGTCTCTTACCAACTCTGAATCATTGACCGTTGTGGAAATTTCCCAAATGTACCCCTTATAGGAACTAAGGGAGGGATCAACTATTATCCAATTCTTGTCCGTCGTCAACTTGGATACCCAATGAGGCATGTCCCGCGGAATGCTCATCTGGAAGGTCTTTTCTTCAAGGAAGGAGAAAACGACAGGGCACTAAAGACAGAAATAGTGCATGCCTGGAAACACGTTCATAGGAAAGGAAGAGAGTCTCTAGGAAAACCAGACTGCGTCTCGGTGGAGTCTTATCTCCACTGGGTACAAACTAGATCTCTCAAGCTGAGGATGCCTTACCCTCGTCAGGAAGTTCTTCCATTAAGGGACTCTGTCCTTTATTTCATGTCCGGCACGAAAAACTTCAAGTTACTCTCAACAAGGTTCAATAGGAGAGGAGGTCTTGGAGGAATAAGTATTGTATTCTTAATGTGGAGTGTAAGAAACTACAATAGCTATTGAAAGAAAAGAATGCTCTGATTGAGATTTTAGAGCAACATGCTGTAGAGTATCAGGATGACCAAAGGAACTTTCTCGCTCCTTTCACTTGGCAAAGGAATGATAACCCGACAACGGCTGAAGAATCCCGATCAAAGAAAAGGAAAGCACCAGAACTAACACCTGAGTTCTCTTCAGAGAGGACTCAGGATCCATTAGTTTAGACATTTCCTTTTTCAGCACTTTGTAATCTACTATATTTCCATTTCCGCAAACATTGAATTCAATAAAATGGGGTTTCCCCACAGTTTGATATTTGCAATCTAATTGTCGAAGTTTACTTTGAATAAACAAAATAATAATTAATAGAATCACTGCATATCATTCAACATTCTCGCATAAACGCATTCTTCATCCCTACGAATCTCACGTTTGTGTCTTGGTTCTAGAGTCAAATTGTCTCATTCGTATAATACTCGGGCCAATCGACAGAAAAAGATGAATGATCTCGAGGAAGAGAACAGAGAGTTGAGAGAAGAGATCGACACTCAGAAAGAAGATCTGAGAAAGCTTTATAACAGCATGCAAGCTCTAGCAGAAGCTCAGATGCAACAACAACGGACTGTGATCTCAGAGACCACGTCAACGCCCATAGTGGAGAAGTCTGACCCTAGGTACAAAATGCCGAAAGATCGTCCCTGGGGCATGCCACTCAACTATATCCTAGAAGGATATATCCCGCCGATCATGGAAGATATGGAAAATGCAGCAGGAACCGCTGGGATTGAAGGTTACAAACATCGGGAAAGCAAAGATGCCAGGGGCATGACAACAACTCCTGAGGGTTACAAACTTCAGGAGACACCAAGAGTCTCTGCCATGATGACTATACCACCGCCTGTATTACACACTGTCCCGGAAGGACAGATTTCACATATACCTTCTGGTGGAAATGAAAGTATGTTCGACAGAATGAATGAGTTCCAGGAATAGTTCCTGGAGATGTAGAAAGAACTGCAAGCCATTCGCAGCCAGGATCTATTGGGAAAAGATGCCGCAGACCTTTGTTTGGTCCCCAATGTGAAAGTTCCGCACAAGTTCCAAGTGCCCAATTTTGAAAAGTACAAGGGTAACTCTTGCCCTCAAAGTCATTTAGTGATGTACGCTTGGCGAATTTCAGCTCATACAAAGAACCAGGAGCTACTTATTCACTACTTTCAAAATAGTTTAACCGGTGCCGCACTCAAATGGTACATGGGTTTAAACCGCACTAAGATCGGCACTTTCAGAGATCTTGGCACTGCCTTCGTTCAGCAGTATAAGTATAACCTGGACATGGCACCAAACAGGGATCAACTCAAATCGATGTCACAAAAGGACAAGAAAACCTTTAAAGAGTACGCTCAGAGATGGCGTGAAATCGCCGCCCAGATTTGTCCACCTCTTGAGGAAAAAGAGATGACAAAGATCTTCTTGAAAACCTTAAGCTCATTTTACTACGACAGAATGGTTTCCAGTGCGCTAAGTGACTTCACCGAGATGGTGGGCATGGGAGTTCGTCTTGAGGAAGCCGTCCGAGAAGGACGTTTAGTTAAAGATGTTGGATCATCAAGTAATACCAAAAGATACGGTATTGCTCTCCCTAAGAAAAAAGAGCAGGAAATTGGGAATATCTCTCTCGGAAAGCAAAGGTGACGTTACCAACCAGTAGCAGCTGTAACTCCTGCTATTAACCCTACGCCTGTTTCTACGTATCAACCTCAAGTTGCGCAGAGCCAACCTAATCAACAGCAATATCAGCAAAGGACACAATAACCTCTTTAGCAGGCTCGTCCTACGTATAACAACAACCGTACAATGCGACCACCAAGGTTCGACCCTATACCAATGTTGTACGCAGAACTGCTTCTGTTACTACTGGTCAAGGGGCGTGTCCAAACCAAGTCTCCTCTTACAGTACCGGAAAATCTACTTTTTTGGTTCAAAGCGGATCAGACTTGTCCTTACCATCAAGGAGGACCAGGGCATAACATAGAAAATTGTCTCAGTTTCAAATCTGACGTACAAAAGCTTGTTAGGAGCGGGGTCTTATCTTTCAAAGATACGAACCCGAATGTTCTCACAAAACTGTTGCCTCAACACGAGAAAGCTGCAGTTAATTTGATAGAGGGAGAGTCTAACAACAGCTATCAAATTCATGATGTACTCTTATTGAGGACCAATCTGGTCAAGATGCATCGCAGACAGAGCGGGTATGGCCATATACCACCACATAATTATCACCAGTGTGATATCTTCTCTAAGGAGAATCAAGGATGTTCTGTGGTGCAATTAGTTCTACAGGAATAATTGGATCTCGGATGGATCTAAGAGCACCGAATTCGTGGGGTCAACATGACTTGTACGAATTCCAACATCATTCAGAGCCACGACATGCGTGCGATGAATGTCAACCTGGTGGCAATGCACTCAAGGCAAAGCTAGTATCATAATCTGCCGCGGCACGATTATGATTCCTGTCTGATTTGCTCGGTAAACAATCAGGGATGCTCTTTTGTACATGAGGTCCTCCAGCGTCAGATGGATTTTGGGTGGATCCAGGACTACCATGATAAAAAGCTTTATCAGATCAAGATGATTCAAATCTACGATATTCGCTTGATGAATACCAGCTTGGTGGAATTACACGCTAAGCAAGTCCAGCTTGGTTTTCTGGCTTCGCATAATTATCAGAACTGTAAAGGATGTTGTGAGAGTGACCAGGGATGTGGTCTCGTTCAAAGAACTTTACAACACTTGTTAAACCACTGGTGGCTTCCGATCTATATGGACGAAGACACGCAACAAGTCAGTATGATCGATGGGAACCCTACTAGGCATCAAAGTCAGGATGCTCGATCAATGGAAACAGACCTAATGAGGTTACACTGTATTCAAAGCGGACGTGGCCAGGTGCCACCACATAACTATGACCGCTGTAGAGTTTGCTCAGAAAATAACCAAGGATGTTACCTCGTGCGAGCAGCCCTTCAAGGTCAGTTGGACCACAAAGAGATTCACCCATACCCAGCTTCAGGGTCTGTTGACTGGACGCCGGACTACTTCGCAGATCAAATCAAAGATATGGTTGTAATCTATGACCCTGAGAGGACCAAGGATGTTTGTGCCATCATCCCTCTACTGGATGAATCAAAGGTTCTTAGCCAAGAACTGATTGAAGTTACTTACGACAGTCAGAAAAATCAGAAGGCTCCTGTAGTTATCTATCTACCGGGACCGTTACCGTATGAAACAGCTAAGGCGATCCCTTACAAATACGGTGCAACAATAATTGAGAATGGAAAGGAAGTTCCGTTACCCTCCATCGTGAATATTGCAGACATCAGTCGAGTAACACGGAGCTGTCGAATCTTCAACCGAGGAGTTAGAGGACCTAACAAAGAAAAGGAACCTCAAACAGAAGTTTCCGATCCACCAGTCGGTCAGTCCAGTGATCCCGACCTTTTAAAAAACAATGATGAGATGCTGAAGCTCATCCAGAGGAGTGAATACAACATTGTTGATCAGCTGTTACAAACTCCTTCAAAGATCTCTGTGCTATCACTTTTGCTCAGTTCCGAAGCCCACAGAGAGGCTCTACAGAAAGTCATAGAGCAGGCCTTTGTGGAACAGGATGTGTCAATAAGACAGTTCGATAGTATTATCTCTAACATCACTTCCTGCAACAACTTAGGATTCAGTGATGAGGATTTTCCAGAAGAGGGCAAAAGTCACAACATGGCGCTCAACATCACAGTTAACTTCCAGGACGATGCTTTAGCCAGCGTACTGGTAGACACAAGATCGGCCATCAACGTTATGCCAAAGTCCACTTTAATGCGACTATCATTCAAAGGATCCCCGATGAGGGGCAGTGAGGTCGTCGTCAAAGCCTTTGACGGATCTCGGAAAGCAGTTATCGGCGAAGTCGACCTTCCCATAACTATCGGTCCTCACACTTTCTTAATCACTTTCCAGGTCATGAACGTCCGGGCAGCATACATCTGTTTATTTGGAAGAACTTGGATACACCAGGCTGGGGCAGTCACTTCGACGCTGCACCAGAAAATGAAGTTCGTCAAGAACGATCAACTCGTCATGGTCTGTGGAGAACAAGCCTTTCTCGTGAGTAACCTTTCATTATCTACTTGTGTAGAACCCGAGGAGGTTGTTGGAACTCAATTCCAAGCACTGTCGGTGAGCAATGAGAATCAATCAGAGAAAGGAACCTTGATTTCCTCGTATAAAGATGCTCTCGAAGTGATCAAAAGTATCAATACAAAGGGATGGGGACAGCTTGTTATTCCTACTGATAACAAAACAAAGAAGGGTCTTGGTTTTTCTGCAACCTGTATCCAGACAGCTGCTAATGATGAAAGTCTTCATCCCATTCAGGACTTCTTCCATAGTGGAGGTTTCCTTCACCCAATACCTCAAGAAGTTCATACCATCAACGAGGGAGATTCCTCTGATACAGATGAGGAGTGGAAGTCCTATCTTAACGAGGATGGTTATATGTCTCAGGAAGAGGTGCCTACGCCATTTTGCTATCCCGCACAGAGTCCGAGATTTATACCCAAGTCAGATGTCAGAAAGATATACGGAGATTGTGATCCAGAAGGATATCGTGCTCCACCAAACTCATTAGAGGAAGACACTCTAATGAAAGACAACTTTGACCACGACTATTATGGCCCAATGGATGGTCTGCCTATCTAGCAGTCGTACCCAGGAAACTCAGGGCAAGAAAATCAGCCAAACAATGAAAATCAGATGAGCATCATTGAACAAAATACCTGCGTCCCCACCATGTCATGGGATCAACACTCAGGTCATTCATAAAATATCCAGCACGACGATGAATTGGCAAAGCTTGCCGGACTAGAATTCATCAAGTATGCTTTTCATGAGGTCAACGTCATCGAAAGGGATGACTCCTCCAGTTCCAAAGAAGTGTGGGACACCTTAGGACAACCAAGTGGAAAATACGACTAAATGGTCAAGTACACTGCTCCTGAGAGCTCTCGTATCAGGCTCAAAGACATCCAACCAATTGGATGGGGAGATTTACCTGAGAGCACAAATACTATGTAAAATACAAACGAGGAATCCTCCTACGACAACTCTGTCTGGGAGACAGATTCCAATGATCCTGCTCCACCAGAAATCAGTGTTATTTCTGAAGACAAATCAAAGAAGGTACCAGACTTTGTGATTCACCGAGGAGTTCATCGCCAATGGGTTACTGTCGATGTCCCGAAGATTTTTCATAAGTCAAAGTAATTGTCGTCTTTAACCTTTCACCCTGCCCAGGTGAAACAGATGTTTTGATATGGCTTACTTTCTGTAAATATCCCTCTTCGCTTTGCCCAAAGCGACAAAGTTTTGTTTTATAGGGCTGTAGTTTCAAGAATCGACTTGTTCATAAATAAAATAACGTCGTTATGTAATTTTCGCATTTATTGTTGTTTTCTCTTTTTGCTTTTTCAGAATATGGTAATCCTAAAAAACAATTCAAATAATAAAAAACAAGCAGTTTTCAAAAAAACACTGCACACACTCTTGCATTCTCTCTATCTCTTCTAAAAACAATCATCACGTCATGCAGATTGCTTGTTTTAAACCCCGTTGAAACATACGATCCGATGCCTTCTCCCAACTTTGAATTCCCGGTATTTGAGGCTGTAGAAGAAGTTGACAACGAAATTCCAGAAGAGGTCTCCCGACTACTCAAACAGGAGGAAAGGTCCATCGAACCTCACAAAGAGTCGTTGGAAACGGTAAACTTGGGTTCAGAAAAAGAGAGAAAAGCGGTCAGGATTGGGGCATTGCTCAGTTTAACTGCCAAAGAGGGTTTGACTAAGCTTCTCAAAGAGTTTCCCGATGTATTCGCTTGGTCCTATCAGGACATGCCAGGGTTGAATACCAGCATCGTGGAACATCATCTACTGTTTAGGTCAGAATGTCCGCCAGTAAAACAAAGGTTGAGACGGACTCACCCGGACATGGCCATCAAAATCAAGGAGGAAGTACAGAAACAGATTGACGCGGGTTTCCTCGCCACGTCAGAATATCCTCAATGGTTAGCCAAGATCGTACCCATTCCAAAAAAGGACGGAAAGGTCAGAATGTGTGTGGATTACAGAGATCTGAACAAGGCCAGTCCAAAGGACGACTTTCCTTTGCCACACATTGACATGCTGGTAGACAGTACAACAAAGTTCAAAGTTTTATCCCTCATGGATGGATTCTCGGGCTATAATCAAATTAAAATGGCGCCTGAGGATATGGAGAAAACTTCATTTATTACCCCATGGGGTACCTTTTGTTACAAGGTAATGTCGTTCGGTTTGAAGAACGCCGGGGCAACCTATCAAAGGGCCATGACTACTCTCTTTCATGACATGATACACAGAGAGATCGAAGTATATATCGATGATATGATTGCCAAATCTAAAATAGAGGAGGAGCATGTGACCCACCTGTCAAAACTATTCGAGCGTCTGAGGAAGTATAAACTCTGCTTGAATCCCAATAAGTGCACATTTGGTGTCTGTTCAGGGAAACTCTTAGGTTTCATCGTCAGCCAGAAAGGAATTAAAGTTGATCCTGACAAGGTCAAGGCCATTCAAGAAATGCCTTCCCTGAAAACTGAAAAACAAGTCATAGGATTCCTAGGATGTTTGAACAACATCTCCAAATTCATATTCCTCATGACCGCGACATGCACACCGATTTTCAAATTACTTAAAAAGAACCAGGATGCGTTTGGACAGAAGACTGTCAAACCGCCTTCGACAGTATCAAGGAGTATCTGTTGAATCCACCGATTTTATCACCTTCAGTGGAAGAAAGACAACTGATCATCTACCTCACAGTCTTGGAAGACTCAATGGGGTGTGTACTTGGCCAACAAGACGAAACCAAAAGGAAAGAGTCTGCCATCTACTATCTGAGCAAGAAATTCACCGACTGCGAGACTCGGTACACTATGCTTGAGAAAACTTGTTGTGCTCTGGCTTGGGCAGCCAAACGTCTTCGCCAGTTCATGATTCATCACACTACTTGGTTGGTCTCCGAAATGGATCCAATCAAGTATGTATTTGAAAAACCTACTCTCACGGTAAGAATCGCCAGTTGGCAGATGTTGTTATCAGAATACGACATCGAATACCATGCTCAGAAAGCCGTCAAAGGGAGTATTTTAGTTGATCATTTGGCTCAACAACTGATTGACGATTAGGAATTAATCGGGTTTGACTTCCTAGACGAAGATGTCATGTATTTAAAGATGAAAGATTGCGATGAACCGCTACCTAGTGAAGGGCCAGAACCAGGTTCCCAATGGGGACTTATCTTTGACGGAGCCGTCAATCATTATGAAAACAGAATTGGGGCAATCATCATAACCCCTCAGGGTACCCATATTCCTTTCACTACCAGACTTACGTTCAAGTGCACGAACAACGAGGCCGAATACGAAGCTTGTATCATGGGTCTCGAAGAAGCGATCGACTTAAGGATAAAAAACTTGGATGTTTATGGCAACTCATCCCTGGTTATCAATCAAATCAAAGGAGATTGGAACACATACTAATCAAGACTGATTCCTTACAAAGATTACGCAAGAATGTTGTTACCTTTCTTCAACAGAATCGAGTTTCACCACATCCCTCGTTATGAGAATCACATGGCTGATGCATTAGCCACTCTCTCTTCCATGATTAGTGTAGGTCAATGGAACGACCTACCTAAGATCGACATAATGCGCCTTGAAAGGCCCGCTTACATCTTCACGATTGAGGCAATCATAGACGACAAACCTTGGTATCATGATATCAAATGCTTCCTTCAGAAACAAGAGTACCCACGTGAGGCACTAAGGAAAGACAGAAAAACCCTCAGAAGGCTGGCTGACAGCTTCTTCCTGAGCGGTGATACACTCTATAAGAGAAACTTCGACATGGTCTTGCTCTAATGTGTAGACAGACTAGAAGCAAACATGCTGATAAAAGAAAATCATGAAGGATCCTTTGGCACTCATGCCAATGGACACACAATGGTGAGAAAAATTCTGAGAGCAGTGTACTACTGGTTGACCATGGAATCCAACTGCTACATGTACATGAGGAGGTGTCACAAGTGTTAGATATACTCCGACAAAATCCATGTACCGCCAACGCATCTCAAAGTTCTCTCTTCCCCATAGCCTTTTTCCATATGGGGAATCGATGTGATTGGTATGATTAAACCCAAGGCTTCAAACGGACATCGGTTCATTCTGGTAGCCATCGATTACTTCACCAAGTGGGTCGAAGTAGCATCATACGCCAATGTAACCCGACAAGTGGTGGTCCGATTTATCAAAAATAATCTCATCTACCGTTATGGTGTTCCGAGCCAGATCATTACTGACAATGGATCTAACTTGAACAACAAGATGATGAAAGAGTTGTGCGTAGGGTTCAAGATCGAACACCATAACTCATCTCCCTACCGACCCAAGATGAACGGGGCGGTAGAAGCGGCTAACAAGATCATCAAGAGGATTGTTCAAAAGATGGTTGTAACCTACTGGCACGAAATGCTACCCTTTGCTCTTCACGGTTATCGCACATCTGTTCGCACTTCAACAGGGGCAACCCCTTTCTCTCTAGTATATGGCATGGAAGCAGTGCTCCCCATAGAAGTAGAGATTCCATCAATCTGGGTATTTATGGAAGCTAAGCTAACAGAAGCTGAATGGTGTCAAAGTCGATACGACGAACTGAATCTGATCGAAGAATAATGAATAACGGCTCTATGCCACGGTCAGTTATATCAGCAAAGAATGAAGAGGGCGTTTGACAAAAAGGTCCGACCTCGCGTCTTCAGGAAAGGAGACCTCGTACTCAAAAAGATACAATTATTTCTCACTGATTCCCGGGGCAAATGGACTCCGAATTATGACGGCCCCTATGTGGTCAAGAAAGCTTTCTCAGGCGGCGCCTTGAGACTCGCAACCATGGACGAAGAGGAATTTTCCTACCCCACAAATGTTGACGTAGTCAAGATATACTTCGCCTAAATAAAAAAAAAAGAAGAAAAAAAACGTCTCGGTGGATTGAAAACCCGAAAGGGCAGTCCAGGCAACAATTAGAGACATGATCAAAAATCATCCCGATGGATTGGAAATCTCAAAAGTACAATCCAGGAAAAAGTTAGGGATAATTGCAAGTAACTACGTCTAACAAAGGGGAAAATCCCCCAGCAGCAGTAATGCCATCCCTCAGAAGAAAACTCCAGTCAAGGTCATCTTCGACGGAAGCTCAGGATGTCCAGAATTCAAAGTTGGTAGAAGGATAATAGTCGTTATGTTTCAATGTAGCCTTTTTCCCTTAAATTACCATTTTCAAACTTTGTAAATACTCTATGGAATCACGCGTTTGGCTGATTTCCATCCTATCAATAAAATTTGAGCCCTTGTGCTTTTGTTAGTAATTCTTATTTGTTTTAGCTTCATAGAACGACATTTTTAACATGATTAACGATTCTTGAAATAAAACAAAAATGAATTTACTTGTCAAATTTTTCTGCTTTTAAAATAAAGAGGACAATTTCTTTTGAATGTTGAACATCAAAAGAACATCGATCGCTTCTCCAGAAGTAAGCGAACTTCAAAGTGCAGAATCAAAGTACTCCTTCTAAACCAGTACACCTGATTGAAGGATCAGCTGTGTCAGAGACCATTTTTCATTTGACACCCCCCGATAGAGCTCTTACCTCCTAAGCCCGACCAACGGTTGTTCCCCGCAGGGACTATTTCTCCTAAGCAAGGCAGAATTGCTATCGTGAACCAGTGATACTATACATCCCTCGTTGTGGCTGAGTATCCAGTCGTGTTCATCTACTGTTCTGTATGTCGTGTCAGTTTTGTCAGCATAAACATACATACATCATGCATTATTGATTTACATTTGCATTCATATTGCATCACTATCTCTTTAGTCGGTCTTATCCCCTAGTGATAAAAGTCCTCTCAATCGAGTTGTCAGTTCTTTCCTCGTCAGGAAATGTTGCGTATGAACTATCTCTCTCCTCCAGTTTATTTCTGGATTAGAGTTGGTCCTCGGCCACTTTGATTACTTGAACCTCTGAAAGGCCAGAAAACGTTCGACAAAAGTCACTCTTCGCCATTGAAGATGATATTTTCGCTTTCCCGGATTAAGGAAAATCCCCAGAGAAAGCCTCTTAATCAAAGATTCGGCAATACAGCAGTTTTTCTCTGAAAAATCCGCTGATGAAAAGGTCATCAGTACCTCAAAATTGGATCACATCATATGGCATTTCTCCGAGAAGATCCCGAGAAAAGTATGATGTAACACCCCAAGCAGAAGACAGTCTCTCAAGAGACTCGTTTTCCCCGATAGAGTCGACAAATGGCGTCTCCAACAGGGAAGTTTGTACACCTCTACAACTCAGACGACTGGGTTCCCCAACAAGTCTGACATCAAAATTTTTTCTACATAGCGACCCTTGTCAAGAAAGTTTATTGACAAAAGAAACTTAGACCAGTTCCTTGGTAGGAAACCAGGATCGTGGGGAAGTTTATATCAGAAACTTAGACCAGTTCCTTGGTAGGAAACTAGGATCGAGGGGAAGTTTACATCAGAAACTTAGACCAGTTCCTGGGTAGGAAACCAGGATCGAGGGGAAGTTTACATCACAAACTTAGACCAGTTCCTGGGTAGGAAACCAGGATCGAGGGGAAGTTTACATCAGAAACTGAGACCAGTTCCTTGGTAGAAAACCAGGATCGAGGGGAAGTTTATTCCAGAAACTTAGACCAGTTCCATGGTAGGAAACCAGGTTCGAAGGGAACTTTATTTCAAAAGAAAACTGAGACCAGTTCCTTGGCTGTAGACCAGGATCGAGGGGAAGTTTACCATTTCTAAGCATCATTTCTTAGCAAAAGAAGAAGGATGCGTGAACTACCATTCCTAAACGCCATCAAAATTTCAGGTATTCCGATATTTAATCCTCTTGCACCCCGAATGCCCGAATCCCTTCGCCATTCACACCTTCGGGTCCAAGAAGATTAAATAGGGGCATCTGTCATACCCCAAATTTTGACCACTAAGATTTCCCATCATTGGGCAAATCATCATCACAATATGGGTAAACCATCATACCTCATCAGTTTCCCCAAAGATGGGTGAGCATTCACTACTATCGAAAATTAGGGTTTCAAGCCCTCTCTAAGCCTTAGACAAAGGATCAATCAAGAATTGACATGATCTTCAACTTTTCTAACCTCTCAAACATCCACAATGGATCAAGAGGATTCCCACAGCAAGAATCAAGCACAAGGTTGCAGCATTCTGAGTGGATCAAGCCTCAAGATCGTCAGTGTCACCAAATTAGGGTTTGGTCGACCAGGGCCTCCAGATGGAAATTTTCCTCTGGGCATGAGCCAGTGCTTCAAAGCATAACCTAATATACTCCATGTAACCTCATGGACCCAATCATCAAGTCAATTTGGCCTTAGGGGATGCATTCACTAAAAATTAGGAATTAGGGTTTCTTGACCTAATTCACACCGAAGTTGACTTTTGGGACAAATCATGAGCCAAGACCTCAAGACATAATTTGAGGGTCTCTAATACACCACATTGATCCATTTGAAACAATGGATTGGTCCAAGAAGCTTGATCAACAAGTTTCAAATTCATCAGAACCACAATTAGGGTTTCGAAGAAAAAGTCAATTGTACCTTTGACTTTTGACCCAGGCATGCTCCCAAACCTTGGGACATGATTCAATACACCCTATAACACCTATTAAATCAATCCATCAAGTTTGATTTAGGTCAAGGACTTGATTTCATAGAGGATCGCACAGTTTGGAATTCATCTGACAAAAAGTCAACTGTGCACAAAAGTCAACTTTGACTTTTTGAGATTTTTCACAATTATGGTTCTTTGACCCTAAAATGATGTTAATGTGTGATTGGAATCATCATTCATCAATAAAAATCAAGAAAAGTGAGATAACTTGTAAAAGGGGTAACCATAAAAAACTTAGAAATTTTCTAAGTTATGGAACAAAGTGGCTAGGGTTCCAACTTCCAAGGATCATAACTTGAGATTCAAGCAACCATTTGGGCTGATCCAAAGATGGTTTTGTAGCTCTCATGGCATACTTTAAAAGTGTCAACTACACCTCATTCCAATTCCTCATGGATATCAAGTTATGGAATGGCCAAAATCACAAAAAGTGAAAATGTCACTTTTTTCCAACACTTAGTGAAATTTTCACTAAGTCAGAATCTGCCTTCACTTTTTTCCAAATGTAGGGAAATTTTCCACTTGGATCCAAAAGGTATCAAAACAAACTATGATCAGACATATGTTGTATCATATGAGAGCTTTCCAAAATGGCCAAGAACTCCATGAAAATCCACTTGAGCCATGAGATATGACCATGCCAATATGCCTTGCTGCAAACTATCATGGCAAGGCAGATTTGTGCATTTTGCTCGATTTTCCAAATTTGTGCAAATGACAAACATGTCTATCCATCTGAACACCTCAGGGGGAGACCAAGGAGGGACAAACACTGATCAATCAGCCTCCCAAGTCCTTGGAACCAAAAGTAGCATGCCAAACCTAGAAATCCCTAAAGAGGGGACAAGACTCCAATTTTGTTTTGGAGCATTCAATGGATGCACCAAGGTGGCATGAACTGAGCCATTTTCAATTGAATTCAGTCAAGACATATCCAAGATGAAAAGAACCAGCAGCCTAACCTCTAGCCAAGGGCTAGAGGAGACTTGGCTTCTCATTGATCAACATTGGCCAAACCTCTGCTGCAGTTACCATTCACTATTGCATCCAAAACAAACTTGCTCTACTATAAATAGAGCTCATTTGTAATCAGTTTGAGTACACCAAAGCCATCAAACAGATGTTTTCCTCAAAATCACCTTATCACTTCCAAATTTGCCTTCCAAAGCAAGTCACTATCGGGTTTTGAGGTTGAGAGCAATTCCAACCAAACCAATCACACACACACCTCATA
The DNA here is from genome assembly GCA_022829125.1 of Lathyrus tuberosus. Lineage (NCBI taxonomy): Eukaryota > Viridiplantae > Streptophyta > Magnoliopsida > Fabales > Fabaceae > Lathyrus > Lathyrus tuberosus. Next base: position 5,405,736 of record JALAZF010000312.1, on the reverse strand, counting down.
AACATCATATATAAGTGATCCAAACTCTCACAAGTGACCTGTAACACCAAAATTACAAAGTCCCCTCTCAAAACCTCAAAATAGGGCCTTTTTGCATTTTTCAAGCCATGTCTTAATTCAGTCATTTTCCAAACAAGATAAAAACTCAAACACACTCCAAATATCATCCTTGAACTGTCCCAAATGGTTTCACACATCTGGAACACCATTTGAGATAGTTGCTATTTTGGCCACTTTTGCCCCTTTTGCAAGAAAGGGCCAGTTTCCATTCCTAAGGTTTCCAGCTGGTTCCAATCATCCTAAAAGCTTCTAAGGGATCATTTGAGAGTGTTCAAAGCCTCAAAATATTTCTGGAACAAAGCACTTGGCAGATTGCCCAAAAAGCTCCAAGGGAGGTAAGCATCACAACTTAAATTCTTTAAAATATGCCTTGCTTTGAGGTCCACTGATCATGCATCTCTTATACATGTTATATGTGTTGTGTTTGAACCAATTCATCATGTAATTCATGCCTGTACCAAGAGGTAGCACAGAAAATGCAAAATATGGCTTATTTCAAAACCACTATCGGGTTTTGAAGAGGATTTATTTTTTGGAAAAACCACCACCGCCATTGGATTCCTTGTGAAATTCTAGGCCAGATGCATATAAATTTTGTCTCCATCCATGAAGAAATGAGAAAGTTATGGCCATCACGTTTCTGACCAAAATCTTGCCTTGCCTTGCCTTGGACCAGGCCAAAAAACAAGGCAAGCCTTGTATATTTGTGGTTGTGTTTCAATACACAGATGTATCACCACCCCAGTGGTAAGGCACGCATGTTGCACACAAGAGGTCTGGGGTTTAAATCCCCCTCTCCCCAGATCCTCTTTTTTACCACTTTTTCATATTTTATTCTTTTTCATATTATTTTTAATGATCTGGAAAATTAATCCCTCAATTTTAATTATTTATGATTGGTTCTTTTTGCAAAAAATCACAAAAATGTTGAAATATTTTAGTCCACAAAAAATAAATTTATATTATTTATTTAATCTAATTAGTATTGTTGTGAATAAATTCATTTTTAATTGTTTTTAAACATTTTAAAAGTGAATATTTACCTTGAAAATCAAAACCAAATGAGTTTTAATTCATCTTGTGATTAAAACCTCATTTTTCAAACCTTAAACAAAAATCACAAGTGGTTTATTCAAACTCATTTGGTATTTTGATCATTTTATTGATTTTCTTTGAATATTTACTTTTAAAGAAAAACAAAATTAGGGTTTCTTTGATTTCAACCCTCATCAATCATTTTTAAAACTTTGGGCCTCTTAGTAGAGTGTAAGACCCAACCCTTTGTAAATACAAACCTTTTTGGGCCTCAGATGTTTTATAAGTCCCGTTGTATTTTCAAATTCACGGCGCGATCGTCGCCTTTTAAAACAAAACCTTGGGCTTCTCCTTGAGCTATAAGACTCATTCCTTTTCTTAAAACAAAACTTTGAGCCTCTTAGTAGAGTGTAAGACCCAACCCTTTGTAAATACAAACCTTTTTGGGCCTCAGATGTTGTATAAGTCCCGTTGTATTTTCAAAATCACGGCGCGATCGTCGCCTTTTAAAACAAAACCTTGGGCCTCTCCTTGAGCTATAAGACCCATTCATTTTCTTATAATAAAACATTTTTGGGCCTCTAATAGAGTGTAAGACCCAATCCCCTTTGAAAACTAAAACATTTTTGGGCCTCTGTCATTGTATAAGACCCACTGCATTTTCAAAAAATCTCGGCGCGATCACCATTTCAAAACGGAAAAAAATTTGGGCCTACCCTCGTGTTATAATCCCCATTTCCTTTCTTTAAAACCTTTGGGCCTCTAATAGAGTGTAAGACCCAATCCACTTTTAACCAAAACCTTTTTGGGCCTCAGATATTGTATAAGTCCATCTGTGTTAAAAGAAAAAACCTCGGCACGATCGCCAGTTCAAAATAAAACCCTGGGCCTCTCCTTGAGCTGTAAGCCCCATCACTGGTACAAAAACACTTTGGGCCTCTAATAGAGTGTAAGACCCAACCTCCTTGTACATAAAAACTTTGCGAGCCTCACATATTGTATAAGTCCCTCTGTACAGCTTTCAAAACAGCGGTGCGATCATCGTTAAGACTTGGGCCTCTCCATGAGCTGTAAGCCCCAACAAACTTTTCAAAGCACTTTCTCCTTTGATTTTTAATATAATATTGTTATCAAAGCTTTCTTTGTTAACAACTAACAAAACAGCATGGAAGCTCTATAACGGGTAAGTGCTTATCCGCTTTCATTTATCGCTTTCATATGTATATAACTGTAATGTGGGGCTGCTTCACTGTAAGTCTTCTTTCACATCCTTTTTATATACTTGTCAAATATCAACTGTATAATACTAGTATCGTTATTTAGAGTTTTCCCCGGCAACTACGTCTAGAACTAGGTAAAGCCTGTTGGTCACTCTTAAATACAGTCAAAACTAGATACCCCATAGGATTCCAGATACAGTCTTCCCTTCTCTTGGGGTTAAACAATATGGAACAAAGAGAAAGGCAGTATTCTCGGTGAACCTTTTCTCAGACTGTCACCCTTAGAAATAGTCAAAGAGACTCTACTCCCCAGAGTTGATCTATTCTCCGTGAATATCATCTCTTGAATTTCTTCCAAATTCAAGAACCTTCCTGGCTTGATCTATTCTCTGTGAATAGCATGTCTTGAACTTCTCTTGGTTTGGGGACCCACAGGCTTCCTAAAAGCATCCCCGCCTCCTCTTGGGCGTTGTATAAGGACCCTTCAGCTTCTTAGAAGTTCTCATGCCTTCTCTTGGGCTTAATGCAAGGACCCTGACGACCTCTTAAAGGTATAAGACAGAAATTAGTCACCCTTTGCTAGAGCAGTCTTTCCAGCGTCAAAACTCTGACCGTTGTGGGGGTTGATACGCATCCCTTAATACCCGTTGTAGCGAGCGATTTTGGATATGGTTCTTAAGCACTGTCGCTCTAGGGTACTACAGGTCGATTCATTTTTTATCCTATTGAAGTTGATGAAGGAAGGGAAATAGATGTCTCCAATTAACCCTGCTTGCATACTGAGTTTAAACAGATGACTGTTGGTTTACAGATGCGGTTTAGATTGTGGGCCTCTCTCGGCTTATTTTGCTAAGAATGAAATGACGGGACTATGCTATTGGTAGGATGTTAGGACTGATGCTTTTCGATTGATGTATGAAAGTACGGGATTTGGGTTTTTGATTAGTATGCTCGCTAAGATTCTTTTGCAATCTTATGCCTACGTATTCCCGTTTAACGAAACAGGGAAATCAGAGCAATCATAGTTCCTCCTATTCTATGGGAGGAAAAATGTCATTTTGGTGTCTTGTTCAAAGCCCAAGACGTGAAGCTAAAGGTGGTTTGTATCTTGTTTAAAGCCTAAGATGTGAAGCTGAAGGGTCTATTTGTATCTTGTTCGAAGCCCAAGATATGAAGCTAAAGTGTTTTGACTTTAGAGAGAGTTTGTCATCTCTAAAAGGGGTCTGTTTGTCACAACTGTTAGGTGACTGATTATAAAGGAGAATTACCATAATTTCCTTTATAAGGGATTTTTAACCTGAAGGAGAAGACTTTAACTCAGTTTAGAGCAATGTCATCTTTCCTTAGGAATTTCTCATGCTAAAAGAGGGACAGTGGCGTGGATGTAAATAATCCAGAGGCTTGCAGCTTACAGCAATTAGATGGGGGGAAAAGGAGTTATTGATGTTTGTATACTATGAACGAGGCACTGATTTTGATACTGAAAGGTTGATTGACTCAACCGGGGTTTCCTTATACAAAGCCTAAGAGGAGGCTATTGACCCAACAAGAGGGTGTTTTTATGTGTCTCGTACGAAGCCCGAGAGAGAGGCTAAAAGGGTTGACTCAATAAGAGAGTGCTTTTGTATGTGTCTTGTACAAAGCCCAAGACGGAGGCTAAAGGTGTTTGACTCAACAAGAGAGTCTTTTATACTCAACAAGAGAGTGTTTTTGTATCTCGTACGAAGCCCGAGATGGAGGCTGAAAATGTTTAACTCAACAAGAGAGTCTTTTATACTCAACAAGAGAGTGTTTTTGTATCTCGTATGAAGCCCGAGATGGAGGCTGAAAGGGGGTTAGCTCTGCTGGGGAGAATCATTGTACAAAGCCCAAGAAGAGGCTAGTGTGCTGGTGACTGTTTTAGTTTAGTGACAGGTCCAGTATGTTGGATAAAGAGAAAATCAGTTCTTATATGGGTAATGTTGTACTTTGAGATTGATCATAGGATCAGGGAGATTTCCTGTTCTTTAAGGAAATGGAAAATCCAAAGGGTATTGAGGCTGTCCAAGTCTACGGGTGTTTTGAGAAATCGATTCTCAGGTAGTGAATAATCTTTGTATGATGCCCAAGAGAAGGCTGGTATGTTAAGGGATGAAGGTCAACCCATTAACTGGTCTGACACTTGACTCAGAAAGACAGCTCTAGCAAATTGATGACTAGGTTCTGTTTCTATACCTGTAAAGGTCTCTAGGTCCTTGTACTAAGCCCAAGAGAAGGCATGAGAGCTTTTAAGAAGCCGAAGGGTCCTTGTACAACACCCAAGAGGAGGCTTGGATGCTTTTAAGAAGCCTGTGGGTCTCCAAACCCCGAGAAGTTCAAGACATGCCATTCACCGAGAATAGATCAAGCCAGGAAAGTCCGAGAATTTGGAAGAAACTCAAGACATGCCATTCACGGAAAAAAGATCGTCTCTGGGGAGTAGAGTCTCTTTGACGATTTCTAAGGGTGACAGTCTGAGAAAGGGTTCACCGAGAATGCTGCCTTTCACGTCTCCATATTGTTTAACCCCAAGAGGAGGGAAGACTGTGTCTGGTAATCCTACGGGGATCTAGTTTTGTTTGTATTTAAGAGTGACCAACAGGGCTTTACCTAGTGCTAGACGTAGTTGCCGGGGAAAACTCTAAATAACTGTACTAGTATTACACAGTTGATATTTGACAAGTATATAAAAGTTTGTGAAAGAAGACTTACAGTGAGCAGCCCCACAATATAGTTATATATATGAAAACGGATAAAGAAAGCGGGTAAACACTTACTCGGTTGTAGAGCTTCCATGCTGTTTTGTTAGTTTGTTCAACAAAGAAAGCTTTGATAACAATATTATATTCAAAATTAAAGGAGAAAGTGCTTTGAAAAAATTGTTGGGGCTTACAGCTCAAGGAGAGGCCCAAGGTTTTATCAGTGATTGCACTGTTGTTTTGTACATTGTACAGGGACTTATTCAAGTGACTGAGGCCCAAAAAGGTTTTCTGTATAAAGGGATGGGTCTTACACTCTCTCAAGAGGCCAAAAAGGTTTATTTTTGTACAAGTGGTGGGGCTTACAGCTCAAGGAGAGGCCTAATCTTTGTTTAAAAAGGTGACGATCGCGTCAAACTTTTTGATGGTATCGGGACTTATACAATAAGTGAGACCCAAATTATTTTGGTTTTCAAAAAGGGTTGGGTCTTACACTCTACTAGAAGCCCAATGATTTATTTTGAATGGGTCTTATAGCTCGAGGAGAGGCCCAAATGATTTGTTTTAAACGGGCGATGATCGCGCCGAACTTTTGAAATACAACGTGACTTATACAACATTTGAGGCCCAAAAGTTTTGTATTTACAAAGGATTGGGTCTTACACTCTATTAGAGGCCCATGAGTGTTTGAAAATGATTTGTTTGAGTGAAAATAAAGGAAACCCTAAATTTGTTTTCTTTTAAAAGTAAATATTTAAAGAAAATCAAATAAAAATGATAAAAATACCAAATAAGTTTGAATAAACCACTTGTGATTTTTGTTGAGGGTTTGAAAAATGAGGTTTTAATTACAAGATAAATTAAAACTCATTTGGTTTTGATTTTCAAAGTAAATATTCATTTTTAAATGTTTAAAAACAAATAAAAAGGAATTTATTCACAAAAATAATAATTATATTAAATAACTAATATAAATTTAATTTTTTTGTGGAATAAAATATTTCAACATTTTTGTGATTTTTTGCAAAAAGAACCAATAAAAAATAATTAAAATTGAGGGAGTTATTAATTTTTTCAAATCATTAAAAATAATAAGAAAAACAATAAAAAAAGTGGAGAAAATAGCAAAAAGAGGATCTGGGGCGAGGGGGATTCGAACCCCAGACCTCTTGTGTATAGGGCGCGCGTCTTACCACTGGGGTGGTGATACATCCGTTGATTGAAACACAACCACAAATATACAAGGCTTGCCTTGTATTTGGCCTGGCCAAGGCAAGGCAAGGCAAGGTTTTTGGTCTGAAACGTGAAGGCCATAAATTTCTCATTTCTCCATGGATTGACGCAAAATTTAGGTCTATCCTGCCTAGAATTACACAAGGGATCCAATGGTGGTGATTTTTTTTCAGATCATGCTCCTATTGAAAAACCCGATAGTGGTTTTGAAATAGGCCATGATTTGCATTTTCTGTGCCATCTTTTGATGCAGGTGTGAATTACATGATAAATTGGTTCAAACACAACATATATAACATGTATAAGAGATGCATCATCAGTGGACCTCAAAGCAAAGCATGGTTCAAAGAATCCAAGTTATGATGCTTACCTCTTTTTGGAGCTTTTGTGCAATTTGCCAAGCCACTTGTTCCAGAAATAATTTGATGCTTTGAACAACCTCAAATGGTCTCTTAGAAGCTTTTAGGATGGTTGGAATCAGCTGGAAACCTCAGGAACAAGTTTGAGCTCTTTCTTGCAAAAGGGGCAAAAGTGGCCAAAATAGCAACTCTCTCAAATGGTGTTCCAGATGGGGGGACCATTTGGGACAGTTCAAGGATGATATTTCACTACACCAAAAATGGTTTTTCACATCGCCACAAAGACAGCTCTTTTTGCACAAAGTGCTGCTATAGGCCTTTAAAAAATTTTGCTAAAAAAAAAGCGCTGCAAAAGATAGCCTTTAGAAAGCGCTGTTAAATGCCCTAAATTGAAGCCACCTTAGAAAGCACTTTTTGTAAAGCACTGCTATATGTATTACCGTAGAAAGCGCTTTAAAAAAGCGATGCTATAGGTTAACCTTAGAAAGCGCTGCTCTTGGTCTTAAATTCTTCCCACTTAAGAAAGCGCTTTCTAAGGAAGGCGCTCTTATAGGTAGCACTTAAGAAAGCGCTTTTTGAAAAGCGCTCTCTAAGGTCAATTATGAATTAAAATATAAAACAATTTCTAATCATTTTCAGAAATTCTTTTCATTTTCTTCTCTCGACCGTTTCTTTCTGCTGAAACCCTTGCTTCCAATCGTTCTTGCATGCGTTCTGAAACCCTTGCCATTGCCGTCGTTCTGAAACCTTTTCCGTCACCGTTGCCATCGTTCTGAAACCCTTGTCATCACCGTTGCCTTCGTTCATTCTTGCATTCGTGAAGGAGAAGACGAAAACAAAGAAGAGGTACGTTGTTGTTGTTGTTCTTGCTTATTACATTGTTCTTGCCGTCGTTGTTGTTGTTACCGTTCATTCTTGTCGTCACCATTGCCGTCGTTCTGTTTTTGTTGCCGTCGTTGTATTGTTGTTGTCGTTCTGTGTTGTTGCTTCTGTCAATTTTTGTATCAGAATGAATGTTCTAGATTAACATGAAGATTAACATGACAGAATGAATGTTACATGAACTTATACTAATGAATTAACATGAAGAGGTACGTTCTGTGTTGTTGCTTCTGTGTTGTCATGAAGATTAACACTAAATCTTGATGATGGCTTCCAAGGTTGATAACAGAAAATTAACACTAAATCACTTTAACACTTATTAACACTAAATCTTGATAATGAATTAGTATGTTTATCATGAAGATTAACACTAAATCACTTTAACACTTATTTGATAACAGAAAATAATGTTTACCTTCCAAGGTTGATGATGGCTTCATTCCTCTTCCTCCTACTCCTCTTTTATATTAAATTTGAGTTATGATAGTTAATTGTATTGCATGGTCAAAGGAAGTATGGTATTTGTCTTTGCATGAGATGTTTATCTTGCTCAATAATTGCTTTGATGGTTATCTTTGTGATATGATGATTACTTGTTTAAGTATGCTTACTCTTGAGTATTTGGTCAAGTACTTGGGATATGTAGGTGTTTACCTCTAATTGTTGCTTGTTTGTGATTACATGTTGCCACTTATCAAGTTATGACTCATAATTGGTCAATTAATGATATTTCTTTTTATGATACATGTACAGGGGGATCTTGGTAATTCTAACCTATCTGGACATTGTGTGGGTCTAGAAGTTGTTTACATCTCTACAGGTAATTAGTTGTTCTCTCTCGCCGCTGTAATTAGTAGTGCTTTGAATGAACTGATATGATAGGGTTACTAACTTATTGAATTTGCTATATATAGGGGTTACTTGTGATCAAAGTGTGAAAGTCGGATCGTTTCCGTACAGGTAAATATTTTTTATTTTTGTTTTTGTTTAGTTTAATTAGTATAACTATGGATAAGAAATGAATGTCTTCAAGTCGATTGTCGAAAGAGTACGAGAATGGGGTATCGGAATTCGTTAAGTTTGCTGTTGCGCACGCCAAAGACCCCAGTCGAATGATATGTCCTTGATTGGGTTGCTGTTTTGGGAGTCGGGTTGACGCGGTTCAATTGGCATCGCATTTAATGAGGCATGGAATTGATAGAAGTTATACATGTTGGAATTTGCATGGTGAGAAAATTAACAGGAATGTTGAATAGGAGGATAATACGACCTATGCTTCAAACGACAATGGCACAAATACATACGATTCTGATCGAGTCGAAGAGATTGCAAAAGCACTTGAAGAAGATCTTAAGGATTGTCCCAAAATGTTTGAGAGGTTGGTAAGCGATGCAGAGAAACCGTTGTATAATGGTTGCACTAAATTCACAAGATTGTCTGCGGTATTAAAGTTGTACAACTTAAAGGCGGGCAATGGATGGTCGGATAAAAGTTTCACAGAGTTATTAATCCTTATGAAAGATATGCTTCTAGAGGATAATGTTCATCCCAATCGAACATATGAGGCCAAACGATTTCTATGAGATTGTTCTAAATTTACGTTTTTCTTTTATAGAGCAATACTAGTATACCGAGCACAAAGAGAAACTCGAGTAGCGCGGGCTAAAGCAACCAACGTTACATGGGTCAAAGTGGAGGTATATTAATTTTCACAATGTTGCTTATTAGTGATGCTACTTGATAACACAAAACAACTATATATTAATTCTTATTTTTTTGTCTATGTGTAGTGTCCTCGTCAGCGTAATGGCATGGACTGCGGGTATTTCGTTTTGAGGTTCATGAGAGAAATCCTTCAAATGGATCGATTAGAGATTCCTATCATGGTATGCATGGATTTATAACTTAGGATTTATTTTAATATTTATCGGATATGTCATATAATTTATTATTTTAAACTAAATATTGCATATTTTGTTTTGTTATGTAATACTTTGATGAATACGCGTGTTCTCATTACACGAGGGATAAATTGCAAGAAATTAAGGAGGAATTGTGCGAATACCTTATTGGAAAAAGAATCATATAAGGTATAGGATTATGGGATTATGTGAATGTATAGTTTTGTGAATGGTTTATTTTATGGGATTGTATAGTTTTGTGAATGGTTTATGTTATGTATGTGATTTTGGATTGTAATTGTATAGTTTTGTGAATGGTTAATGTAAATGACTTGAATTATAATGGAAATGGTTTATGTGGTTTATGTGATTTATGGGATTAGTGGAAATGGTTAATGAATCATACTAGAAATTGTTGATGGAAATGTGAATTATACAGGTTTATTGAAATGGCTTGAATTATACAGGTTTCTGCATAAAAAAACGGTTAAAATGGGATTTTTAAAAAAATTCATTAAAATTATACGTATAGAAAAGACAGCGCTTTCAAGAAAAAAGCGCTGCCTAAAGTTCACAAAAGAAAGCGCTTTTTCTAAAAAGCGCTCTCTAAAGGTATAGAAAAAAATTCATTAAAATTATAGGTATACATTAGAGAGTGCTTTAAAAAGCGCTGTCTAAAGGGGACAAAAGAAAGGACTTTTTCCTGTAAAAGCGCTCTCTAAAGGTATATAAAAAAATTCATTAAAATTATAGGTATACATTAGAGAGCGCTTTAAAAAGCGCTGTCTAAAGGCCAACTTTAGAGAGCGCTTTTAAAGGAAAAAGCGCTACTAAAGGCCTACTTTAGAAAGCGCTTTTAAAGGTAAAGCGCTGCCTAAAGTAGGCCTTTAGCAGCGCTTTTTCATAAAAAAAAAAGCGTTGTCTTTACCTACGACAACGCCACCTTAGGCAGCACTTTTAAGCGTTGTTAAAGGCCAAAAAAAGTGCTGTCGTAGCCCTTGTTTGGAATAGTGTTTGGAGTGTGTTTGAGGTTTTATCTGGTTTGGAAAGTGACTGAATCAAGACATGACTTGAAAAATGCACAAAAGTACTATTTTGAGGTTTTGAGAGGTGACTTTGTGATTTTGGTGTTACAGGTCACTTGTGAAGGTTTGGATAGCTTAGATATGACATATTGGATGTGTTTGGATCATGAGCTGTGGTGGAATTGCTCTCTAACTCAAAAACTCAGAGTTACCTTGCTAAAGAAGGCATTTTTGCCAAGAGAAAGAGATTTTGAGGAAAGCAAGTGTTGTAGTGCTTTGGTGTACTCAAACTGAACACAATTGAGCTCTATTTATAGTAGAGCAAGTTTGTTTTGCAAGGAATAGTGAATGGCAACTGCTGCATAGGTTTGGCCAATGTTGATCAATGAGAATCCAAGTCTCCTCTAGCCATTGACTAGAGGTTAGGGCACAGGCTGCTGGTCCCCTTGGTCTTGGATAAGTCTTGACTGAATTCAGTTGGAAAGGGCTCAGTCCATGCCACCTTGGTGCATCCATTGAATGCTCCAAAACAAAATTGGAGTCTTGTCCACTCTTTAGGGATTTCTAGGTTTGGCATGCTATTTTTGGTTCTAAAGACTTGGGAGGCTTGGGATCAGAGTTGGTTCCTTCTTGGTCCCCCCCCCCCCCCCTTGAGGTGTTCAGATGGATAGAGTTGCTTTCCCTTTGCCAAATTTGAGCAAATCAAGCAAAACTCCAAAATCTTCCTTGCCATGACATTTTGCAGCAAGGCATATTGGCATTGTCATATCTCATGGCTCAAGTGGACTTTGATGGAGTTCTTGGCCATTTTGGAAAGCCCTCATATGATACAACAACTGCTTGATCATAATTGATTTTGATACTTTTTGGATCCAAGTGAAAAATGCCCCTACATTTGGAAAAAAGTAAGGCAGATTCTAACTTAGTGAAAATTTCACTAAGTGTTGGAAAAAGTGATATTTTCACTTTTTGTGATTTTGATCATTCCTTAACTTAAAATCCATGAGGAATTGGAATGAGTTGTAGTTGAAGCTTTTGTAGAGGGCCATGAGAGTTACAAATCCAGCTTTGGATGGGGAAAAATGGCCTTGTGGTTTAGGAGTCATGATCCTCCAAAGTTGGAACCCTAGCCACTTTGTTCCATAACTTAGAAAAATTTCTAAGTTTTTATGGTTACCCCTTTTACAAGTTATCCCACTTTTCTTGATTTTTCTTGATGAATGATGATTCCAATCACACATTAACATTATTTTAGGGTTAAAAAACCATAATTGTGAAAAATCTCAAAAAGTCAAAGTTTGACTTTTGTGCACAATTGACTTTTTATCAGATGAATTCCAAATTGTGCGATCCTCTATGAAATCAAGTCATTGACCTAAATCAAACTTGATGGATTAGTTTAATAGGTGTTATAGGGTGTATTGAATCATGTCCTAGGGTTTGGGAGCATGTCCTGGTCAAAAGTCAAAGATACAGTTGACTTTTCTCACGAAACCCTAACTGTGGTTCAGATGAAATTGAAACTTGTTGCTCGAGCTTCTCGGATCAATCCATTGTTGCAAATGGATCAATGTGGTGTATTAGAGACCCTTAAATCATGTCTTGAGGTCTTGGCTCATGCTTTGCCCTAAAAGTCAACTTAGGGGCGAATTAGGTCAAGAAACCCTAATTCCTGATTTTTTGTGAATGCATCCCCTGAGGTTAAATTGAATTGATGATTGGGTCCATGAGGTTCCATGGGGTATATTAGGTTATGCTTTGAAGCATTGGCTCATGCCCATAGGAAAATTTCCATCTGGAGGCCCTGGTCGACCAAACCCTAATTTGGTGACACTGGCGATCTTGAGGCTTAATCCACTTGGAATGCTGCAACCTTGAGCTTGATCCTTGATGTGGTAGTCCTCTTGATCAATTGTGGATGTTTGAGAGGCTAGACAAGTTGAAGATCATGTCATTCCTTGATTGACCCTTTTTGTCTAAGCACTCAGAGAGGGCAACCCTAATTCTGATTGTAGTGGAGGCTCACCCATCTTTGGGGAGACTAATGGTTCATCCATATTGTGGTGATGATTTGCACAATGATGGTAAATCTTACTGGTCAAAATTTGGGGTATGGAACCCGTGCCTCCTCTCGGGCCTTGTACAATAGATAAAACTCTAGACTTGGACAGTCTAAGACCCTTGAGTCTCAAAGATATTCTCAAGTTCCCTTCAAACATAGGCAAAAACCCGGTCTCTCTCATGAGAGTTCCCTATACCTGGACTCGCTTCAGGATCTCCATAATCCACGGCGGTAAGGTAGCCTCTTCTTGGGCATTTTACAATGACTCTCCCCAGCGGAGTTAACCTTTTCAGACTCTCTTGTTGAGTCAGTCTCCCCTTTAGCCTCCCTCTTGGACTTCGTACAAGACACAAAAAACACTCTCTTGTTGAGTATAAAAGACGCTCTTGTTTGAGTCAAAGCCCTTTTTAGCCTCCGTCTTATGCTTCGTATAAGACAGATAAAAATCGCTCTCTTGTTGAGTATAAAATACTCTCTTGTTGAGTCACTCCCCTTTTAGCCTCTATCTCGGGCTTCGTACGAGATACTAAAACACTCTCTTGTTGAGTATAAAAGACTCTCTTGTTGAGTCAATCTCCTTTTAGCCTCTATCTCGGGCTTCGTACGAGACATCAAATCACTCTCTTGTTGAGTATAAAAGACTCTCTTGTTGAGTCAAACCTTTTAGCCTCCGTCTTGGGCTTCGTACAAGACACATAAAAGCACCCTCTTGTTGGGTCAATCACCTCCTCTTAGGCTTTGTATAAGGAAAACCTCGGTTAAGTCAATTAACCTTTTAGCATCAAACCTGTGTCTTGCTCACAGCATACAAACATCAACAACTCCTTTTCCTTCATCTAATTGCTGTAAGCGGCAAGCCTCTGGATTATTTACATCCACGCCACTGTCCCTCTTTTAGCATGAGAAATTCCTAAGGAAAGATGGCATTGCTCTACACTGAGTTAAAGTCTTCTCCTTCAGGTTAAAAATCCCCTATAAAGGAATTATGGCATTGCTGGATTCACATATCCCAGTTAAAGTAATCCTCCTTTATAATCAGTCACCCAACAGTTGTGATAAACAGACCAGATGTCCCTCTTTAGAGATGACAAATTCTCTCTCATCCAAAACCCTTTAGCTTCACATCTTGGGCTTTGAACAAGATACAGACCACCCTTTAGCTTCACATCTTGGGCTTTGAACAAGATACAAATCACCTTTAGCTTCATGTCTTGGGCTTTGAACAAGACACCAAAACGACCTTTTTTCTCCCATAGAATAGGAGGAACTACGATCGCTCTGATTTCCCTGTTTCGTTAAACGGGAATACGTAGGCATACGATTGCAAAATCTTAGCGAGCATACTAATCAAAAACCCAAAATCCAGTACCCCCATGTATCAACCCAAAAGCACCAAATCCTAACATCTTACCAAAAACCTCGCAAATAGTACATACATTCTAATCTTATCAAAATAACCGAAGAGGGGCCCACACCTTAATAGCATCTGTAAACCAACAGTTTTGACTATTTAAACTCAGTTTGCAAGCAGGATTAATTGGAGACATCTATTTCCCTTCCTTAATCAACTCAATAGGATAAAAAATGAATTGAACTGTAGTACCCAAGCGATCGTGACAACAAAAATCGCACTACACAACCCTATAAAACAGGGACATTTACAGAAAGTAAGCCCTATAAAAACATCTGTTTCACCTGGGCAGGGTGAAAGGTTAAAACAAAGATGGCAATTACTTAGACTTATGGACGACTTTCGGGACATCGACAGTAACCCATTGGCGACGAACTCCTCGGTGAATCACAAAGTATGGTACCTTCTTTCTCGGATTGTCCTCAGAAATGACGCTGATTTCTGGCGGAGCAGGATCGTTGGAGTCTTCCTCCCAGGCAGAGTTGTCGTAAACGAACTCTCCTGTTGTATCTTCCTTAGTGTTCTCACTCTCGAGAGGATCACCCCATCCAGTTGGCTGGATGTCCTCGAACCTGATGTGAGAGCTTTCAGGAGCGGTGTACTTGACCAAGAAGTCGTACTTGCCACTCGGCTGTCCTAAGGTGTCCCATACTTCTGTAGGACTGGAGGAGTCATCTTTCTCGATGACGTTGACCTCAAGAAAAGCATAGTTGATGAACTCTTATCCTGCAATCTTTGCAGATTCATCGTTGTGCTGGATATTTTCTGAATGTCCTGAGTAATGATCCCATGACTTGGTGGGGACGCAGGTATTCTTTTCAATATTGCCTAGCTGATAGGCATCGTTTGGCTGACTCTTTTCCCCAAGTCTTCTGGGTACGGCTGCTAGATTGGCAAGTCATCCAGGGGGTCAAAATAGTCATAGTCAAAGTTGGCTTTCATCAGAGTGTCTTCTAATGAGTTTGGTGGAGCACAACATCCCTCAGGATCACAATCTCCGTACATTATCTTGACGTCTGATCTTAGTATATATCTCGGACCCTGCGTGGATATGCACTTCTCCCTAAGACATATAACCGTCCTCGTTAAGATAAGACTTCCACTCTACATCTGTATCGGAGGAGTCACTCTTGTTGATGGTGTGTACTTCTTGAGATACTGGGTGGAGGAAGCCTCCACTGTGGAAGAAGTCCTGAATGGGATGAAAACTTTCGTCTTTCTTGGAAATCTGGGTACAGCCTAAGGAGAAACCAATACCTTTCTTTGTCTTGTTATCCGTAGGAATTACGAGTTGTCCCCATCCCTTTATGTTATTACTCTCGATCACTTCGAGAGCGTATTTGTAGGAGGAAATCGATGTCCCTTTTTCTGATCGATTCTCATTGCTCACTAACAGTGCTTGAAACTGGGTTCCAACAACTTCCTCTGGTTCTACACAGGAAAATGATGATAATTTGCTTACGATTAAGGCCTTTTCTCCACATACTGTGACTAACTTATTATTTTTGACAAACTTCAGCTTCTGGTGAAGTGTCGAAGTGACTGCCCTAGCTTCGTGTATCCAAGGTCTTCCTAATAAACAGTTGTATGCTGCTTGGATATCCATGACCTGGAAAGTGACTTGGAAAGTGTGAGGACCGATGGTTATGGGAAGGTCGACTTCGCCGATAACTGTTTTTCTGGATCCGTCAAATGCTTTGACGATGATCTCACTGCCTCTCATCGGAGATCCTTGAAATGATAGTTGCATCAGAGTTGATTTTGGCATAATATTCAGAGTTGATCCTATGTCTACCAGTACGCTAGCTAAAGCATCGTCCTGGCAGTTGATTGTAATGTTAAGCGCCATATTGTGATTTTTGCCTTCTTCCGGCAGTTCTTCATCACTGAACCCTAAATTGTTGCAGGAAGTGATGTTGGAGATGATGCTATCAAACTATCTTATAGTCACATATTGTTCTACGAAAGCTTGCTCCAAGAATTTCTGCAAAGCTTCCCTGTGAGCCTCGGAACTGAGCAAGAGAGATAGCACATAGATTCTAGATGGAGTTTGCAATAGTTGGTCTACAATGTTGTACTCGCTTTTCTAGATGAGCTTCAGCATCTTATCGTTGTTCTTTGAAAGGTCGGGATTACTGGATTTCCCGACTAGTTGATTTGGAACTTCTGTTTGAGGTTCCTTCTCCTTGGTGGGTTCTCCAACTCCTCTGTTGCAGATCCGACCGCTCTGAGTGACTCGACTGATGTTGGCAATGTTTACGATGGAGGGTAATGGAGTTTCCTTTCCATTCTAGATTGTTGTTTCACCGTACTTATAAGGGATAGCCTTATCGGATTTATACGGTATTGGTCCCGGCAGATTGATAACGACAGAAGCCTTTTGATTTTTCTGACCATCATAGCCGGCCTCAATTGGTTCGAGGTTGAGAATCTTTCTACTATCAAGAGGGAGTCTTAATTCATGGAGTAGAGGGATTATGGAGCATACGTCTTTGTCCATTTCGTGATTAGAGATTAGGACAACATCTATGCCTTGATCAAGAAGATAGTCTTGTATCACGTTGATCGAACCAGAACTTGAACTTGGTTGAATCTCTTTCCGGTCCAACTGATTTTAAAGAGCTGACCGTATAAGATAACATCCCTGGTTATTCTCTGAGCAAACTCTACAATGCTCATAATTATGTGGTGGCACCCGGCCACGTCCGCTTTGTATGCAGTGCAACTTTACTAGATCTGTTTCCATCGAGCTGACATCCTGACTTTAATGTCTATCAGGATTTTTGTCAGTAATACTGATCTATTGTGTAGCTTCATCCAAGTAGATTGGAAGCCACCTGTGGTCCAAAAAGTGTTGAAGTGTTCTTTGTACAAGTGCACATCCTTGGTCGTCTTCACGACACTCTTTACAGTTTTGATAATCATGTGAAGCCAGAAAGCCAAGCCTGACTTGCTTAGAATGTAGTTCTACCAGATTGGTATTCATCAAGCGTATGTCAAAGATTTGAACCATATTGACTTGATGGTTATTTCTCTCCTGATAGTCCTGGATCCATCCGAGATCCATCTGATGTTGGAGGGCCTCTTATACAAAAGAGCATCCCTGATTGCTTATTGAGCAGATCGGACAGGTATTGTAATCGTGTCGTGGCAGATTATGATATTGAATTTGCCTTGAATGCATCGCCACTAAGTTGATGTTCATTAGAAGAATGTTGTGGTTCTGAACAATGTTGGGATGCACATGGGCCATGTTGACCTCACGTATTCAGTGATCTTGGATCCATCCGAGATCCATCTGTTCTTGTAGAGCTGATCGCACTACGAAACACCCCTGATTATTCTTTGAGCAGATATCACACTGGTGATAATTGTGAGGTGGTACATGACCGTACCCGCTCTGTCTGCAATGCATCCTGACTAGATTAGTTCCTAATAGGAGTACATAGTGAATCTGATGACTGCGGCTAAATTTTCTTCTATTAAATTTACGGCAGTCTTTTCGTGTTGCGGAAATGGGGTCATCTGAACATTTAGATTAGTATCTTTGAAAGATAAGACCTAGTTCCTGACAAGCTTCTGCACATCGGACTTGAAACTGATACAGTTCTCAATGTTGTGCCCCGGTCCTCCTTGATGGTAAGGGCAAGTTTGTTCCACTTTGAACCAAAAAGGCAAATTTTCTGGTACTGTAAGAGGAAACCTGATTTGGACGTGCCCCTTGACCAGTAGAAGTGGAAATAGTTCTGCGTACAACATCGGTATAGGGTCAAACCCCGGTGGTCGTGTCGTACGATTGTTGCTATTGTACTGTGGACGAGCCTGTTGAAGAGGCTATTGTGTCATTTGCTGATACTGTTGTTGACCTGGTTGGCTCTGAGTAACCTGAGGTTGATACATCGGAGCCAGCGCAGGGTTGATAGCGGGAGTTAGCACTGCTAGTGGTTGATACCTTCGCCTTTGCTTTCCGAGAGAGATATTACCAATATCTTGCTCTTTTTTCTTTGGGAAAGCACTACCGTATCTTTTGGTACTGCTTGATGGCTCTGCATCTTTGACCAGTCGTCCTTCTCGGACTGCTTGGCGACCATTCGGTCATAATAGAATGAGCTCAAGGTTTTCAAAAATATCTTTGTCATCTCTTTTTCCTCAGGAGGTGGACAGATCTGGGTGGCAGTTTCAAGCCATCTCTGAGCATACTCCTTGAAAGTTTCTTTGTCCCTCTGCGACATTGCTCTAAGTTGATCTCTGTCTGGTGCCATGTCCAAATTGTACTTGTACTACTGAACGAAGGTAGCGCCGAGATCTCTAAAAGTATTGATCTTGGTGCTGTTTAAACCCATGTACCATTTAAGTGCGGCACCGGTTAAACTGTCTTGGAAATAATGGATCAGTAGTTGTTGGTTCTCTGTCTAAGTTGACATCTTTCGAACGTACATCACCAAATGACTTTGAGGGCAAGATTTTCCCTTGTATTTTTCAAAGATAGGCACCTTAAATTTGTGCGGTATTTTCACATTAGGGACCAGACAAAGGTCTGCGGCGTCCTTTCCAAATAAATCCTGACCCCGAATGGCATGCAGTTCCTTCTGCATCTCCAAGAATTGTTCTTGGAACTCATTCATCATTTCGTACATGTCTTCGTTTTCACCAAAAATTACTTGTGAAATCTGTCCTTCTGGGACAGTGTGTACCACTGGTTATGGTATAGTCATTACGACGGTGACTCTTGGTGCTTCCATGCCCTGAAGTTTGTAACCTTCAGGAGTTGCTGTCATAACTCTTGCGTCTTCGCTTTCCCAAAGTTTGTAAACTTCAAGCTGCGGTTTCTGGGTCTTCAGTGATCGGCGGGATGTATCCCTCAGGGACAAAGTTCAGAGGCATGCCCTATGGGCGGCCTTTAGGCATGTTGTACCGAGGATCATATGTCACCACTACAGGCGTAGATGTGATCTCTGAGATCACAGTCTTTTGTTGTTGCCTCTGAGTTGCTGCCAGGGATTGCATGTCATTGTGATGTTTTTCCAAACTTTCCTTTAAAGCGTTGACTTCTTCTCTCAGCTCTCTGTTCTCTTCCTCGAGATCGTCCATTTTCTTTTGTCGATTGGCCCGAGTATTGTACGAATGATACAGTTTGACTCTAGAATCGTGACACATACGTGAGAATCGAAGATAAGAAGAACGCGTTATGTGAGAATGATGAATGATATGCAATGATATATATATATATATATATATATATATATATATATATATATATATATATATTTGTTTTTTCGCTTTAATAAAAAAGAAACTTCAACATATAGATTGCAAATATCATACAGTTGGGAGACCCCTTTTATTGAATTTGAAAGATTGCAGAAAGGGAAAATACAGTAGTTTACAAAGTGTTGTAAAGAAATGTCTAAGCTCAGGGATCCTGGGTCCTCTCTGAGGAGATCTCAGATGCTGGTTCTGGTATTTTCCTTTTCTTTGATCGGGGTTCTTCAGCCGTTGTCGGGTTGTCAGTCCTTTGCAAAGGGAAGGACTGAGAAAGTTCCTTTGATCTTCCATAGCATGCTGTTCTAGAATCTCAATCAGAGCATCCTTTTCTTTTAGCAATTCCTGAATTTTGGTACACTCCACATTGAGAATTCGGTACTTGTTTTTCCAAGAGCTTTTCTCCCGTTGAACTTTGTTGAGAGCGACCTGGAGTTTTTCCGTATCAGACATAAAATAAAGGACGGATTCCTTTAACGGAAGAACTTCTTGACGAGGGTAAGGCATCCTCAGGTTGAGGGCTCTAGTTTGTACCCAGTGGGGATAAGGTTCCACTGAGATACAGTCTGGTCTTCCTAGAGACTCTCTTCCTTTCCTGTGAATGTGTTTCCAGGCATGCACTATTTCCTTCTTTAGTGCCCTGTCATTTTCCCCTTCCTTGAAGAAAAGACCTTCCAGATGACCATTATGCAGGATATGCTTCATCGGGTATCCAAATTGACGGTGAACTAAAATTGGATGATAGTTGATTCCTCCTTTAGTTCCTATGAGGGGTACATTGGGGAAATTTCCACATCTATCGATGATCTCTATCCCTTCGTAAATCTGATTGTACCAATCTATGTCAGAATGGGTAAGAGACATAATCCTCTGTGATCAACGTAGAGTACTCTTGTGATCCCAAAAAGCAGCAGACTTGGGAAAATGGGAAATGAACCTTTTGTAGAGTAAAGGTACACATCATGTGATAATTCCTCCGCTGTACAAATTCCTTAAATGTACAGAATTATAAGCATCTACGAGCAAGATTGGTACAAGGTTTCCTATTAAGAATATCTTAACAGTATTGGTATCGACGAAGTTATCGATGTTGGGAAAGAGGAATAACCCATATGTGAGTAAAACAAAGATATCTTCGAAAGTAGTTATGTTTCCTATACTGGAAAAGTATAGAGCTTTCTCTGTCATGAATTTAGCTGGTAAACCCTGGATTCCTTCCTTAGTGGTCATGTGAGTCCTGACTTCTGACTCGTCAAAATAGATTGCTCTAGCAATGGTTTGATCCTTTGGAATTTCTTCCAGTCCAGAAAACGGAGCTTGGTCAGTGATAGGTAAATCAGTCAGATGAGAGTACGCTTCCAGTGTTGGTGCTAGTTGATAATTCGGAAATGTGAAACAGTGATAAATCGGATCATAAAACTGAATTAACGTAGATAGGATTCCTTCAACTACGTGGACCCTTAACAGAGACAACAGTCCTCCATACTTAGCTCTGAAAGCATCGGGGTTGGTAATCATCATTTCCAACCTCCTTAAATCCTCTAGTTTTGGAGACTTGAAGGTGTACTTGTGCGTCTTTCTTCTACCGAAATCCTTAAGGCAATCTTTCTGATATTTGCAAATATTGTTTTAGTTTATTTTTGAAAAAGAAGAGTAGAGAAAAGAGAAGATTTTTCTTTGTTTAAGAGTTTTTTAAATGAATGCATGAATGCAGCACACAAAAACATTGAAAAAACATGGGTTCAAGGGTACAACGTCACGAGCATGGAGTCATGGCTCTACCCATCCCCAAAGGTTGTATTCTGGTCAATTTTTGTACCTGTAGAATGGGTTAAAGGTTCCCAAAATCATTGACCCCCTAGGGATATCAACAACAAGCTGGTTCACCCGAGCGAGCTGTAGCATCCTAGGGTAATCTCATTTGAGTGTAGTATCGCGTATCAACTATTTTCGATAGTCACCTCACTACCAAGTGGTCATATGGTTAATGTCCACTAAATCCTCAGGGTCACGGGTGCCGCACTGAGATAGCGTCTATTTTCACGACGATCGGTCATTCAACATAGTATCCACATGGGCCCTCGCCTGATTTGGTGGTCTACCAGGATCGCTTATTCGGGAACCACTCCCTGTAAGTCCACTCGTCTATGCCACCACTTATCTTAGGGTTCTCTCAAACTTTCCACATGTGTATCAATCGCATTCCCATTGACAGAAAAATAAACACGGATATCAAGTAGGAAAAGCAATATATATATATATATATATATATATATATATATATATAATATAGTATATAAAATTCTAACAACCTAGACCTCTTAGGAATTCTAATCCTAGTTTGGCACCCCAGCAGAGTCGCCATTTTTCAATAGCGTGCGATTTTTGTCGGTGACCCGACCACCTTATCGCCATTTGGTTTTTCCTCACCGCAATGGTAGGGATTGGGTGCTACTTTTTGATTTCTTATTTATCCTATGAAGCTGGAAAGGAAAGGGAAGCTATCTAAAACTAACCTTGCACGTAAATGTTTAACTGAACAAATGCTTAAGAGATTGGGGAGTTCGGGGTCATGTTATACAATGGGGAGTTGTCAATTACCCATCCTATATGAGGTTATCCACAGGTTATTAGTAATTTCTACTGCTTTCTACTTACTGGTGTTTGTCTGTTGTGGGTTGGGAAAGTTTCTCCTTTGGGAGTGTTTGAGAGAGAGTATTTATTGATGTCGGGTTTCTTCCGATGTTTTTGGTGTGAAGGTACTGGACTTGAAGTGTTTGATTTGGTATGAAGGTACTGGACCTAAAGTTTTTGATTTGGTATGAAGGTACTGGACCTAAAGTTTTTGATTTGGTATGCTCACTAAGATTTCACAACCTTATGCCTACGTATTCCCGTTAAATAAAACAGGGAAATCAGAGCAATCGTAGTTCCTCCTATTCTATGGGAGGAAAAGATGATGTTTTGGTGTCTTGTTCAAAGCCTAAGATTAAAGCTAAAAGAGTATTTGTGTCTTGTTCAAAGCCCAAGATTGAAGCTAAAGGTTTGACTGAGAGAGAATTTGCCATCTCTAAAGGGAGATATCTCGTTTGTTTATCACAACAGTTGGGTGACTGATTATAAAGGAGAATTACTTTAACTGAAGGAGAAAACTTTAACTCAGTGTAGAGCAATGCCATTTTTCCTTAGGAGTCTTTCATGCTAAAAAAGGGACATGGGCTTGGATGTAAATAATTCAGAGGCTCGCCACTTATAGCTGTTAGATGAAAGAGGGGATTTACCAGGATAAGGGATGGCTACAGCTTGGATTTTTTAATCAACAAGTGTGCCACTTACAGCAGTTATTTGGGATTAGGGTTTATTTTGATTTATCTATTTTGATGTGTGATATACAGAGAAATGTCTTCCTACAAAGAGATTTTGATTTCCTCTGAGGGGATGTTGATTTTTGTGTGACTTGATCAAAGCCCAAGGTTGAAGCTAAGAGATTGATTGACTCCACTGGGGAGGTTATTATACAAAGCTTAAGAGGAGGCTGGAAAAGACTGACTCAACAAGAGAGAGTTTATATGTCTTGTACAAAGCCCAAGATTGAGGCTAAAAAAGAGACCGACTCTTTTGGGGGATATCATTATACAAAGCCTAAGAGGAGGATGAAAGTTACATTTACCGAGGAAATATTTTATCTGTCTTGTACATAGCCCAAGATTGAGGCTAAAAAAGGATTTTTAGGCTCCATTGAGGAATATTTGTATGTGTCTTGTACAAAGCCCAAGATTGAGGCTAAAAGGGGAAACTAACTCTACTGGTGAGAGGTTTTATGTGTCTTGTTCAAAGCCCAAGATTGAGGCTAGAAGAATTTGACTGACTCAGCTGGAGAGTATGATTTGTCTTGTACAAAGCCCAGGATTGAGGCTGAAAGGAGGATCGACTCAGCTTAGGGAGATTTATATGTGTCTTGTACAAAGCCCAAGATTGAGGCTGAAAAAGGTTGACTCAACAAGAGAGTGTTTTTATTTTATACCATTGACTCAACAAGAGAGTGTGGAAAGGTGATTGACTCAACAAGAGAGTCTGAAGAGGTTAGCTCAGCTGGGGAAAATCATTGTACAAAGCCCAAGAGGGGGCTGACTATGCTGAGGAAAGGAAGAATCATTATACAAAGCCTAAGAGGAGCCTGAAAATGACTGACTCAACAAGAGAGTGTTTTTATCTGTCTTGTACAAAGTCTAAGATTGAGGCTGAAAAGATGATCGACTCAACAAGAGAGTGTTGAAAGATCCTTATAAAAGCCTAAGAGGAGGCTAGTTGTGATTGACTCAACAAGAGAGTGAGGAAAGATCTTTATACAAAGTCTAAGAGGAGGCTAGTTGTGATTGACTCAACAAGAGAGTGAGGAAATATCTTTATACAAAGCCTAAGAGGAGGCTAGTTGGGGGAATTTCTTATATAAAGCCTAAGAGGAAGCTAACTTCTGCTGAGGATTAGTGAGATCCAGAGACAGGTCCAATTTGGGGAATCAACTCTTACTATGGATTACAGAAGAACTGAAATATCAGAGACCATGAGATTCTGAAAAAGGTTTATTGATAGTGATTTGACCCTAGCTGGGGGAAAATAAAGTGAGAAGTTTTAACTCTATTGGTGATTGATGAGATGATCAGGGTTTATCCTGTGCTTTTGGGAAACTTGAGGGTTTCTTTGAAATTTAATAGGAGATGAGACTGTCCAAGTCTACTGGTATGAGAAGGCTTATCTTTGTATAATGCCCAAGAGGAGGCAGATGTTTTAAGGGATGAGAATCAACCCTATTACTGGTTTGATGTTTTTGACTCTTTGGAAAGACTGCTCTAACAAAGGATGACTAGGTTCTGTCCTATACCTTTAAGAGCTCTTTGGGTCCTTGTACTAAGCCCAGGAGAAGGCATGAGAACTTCTAAGAAGCCTGAGGGTCCATGTACAAAGCCCAAGAGAAGGCTTGGGATGCTTTTAGGAAGCCTGTGGGTCCAAACCTAAGAAAAGTTCAAGAAAAGTTTCATCGAGAATAATCTTTTCTCTAGTGAACAGTTTTAGGGTTTGAAGAAATTCAAGAGAAGTTTCACCGAGACTTAATCCTCTATGGGGGAAATTAATTTCTTTGACAATTTTCTAATAGTGACAGTCTGAGAAAAGTTTCACCGGGAATAATGCCTTTCTCTTTGTTCCATATTGTATAAGCCCAAGAGGAGGCAAGACTGTATCTGGAAATTCCTATGGGGAACTAGTTTTGACTGTGTTGAAAGAGTGACTACTGGCTTTATCTAATCCTAGACCTAATTGTCGGGGAAAACTCTAAGAAAATATATACAAGCATATATATACAGATGAAATATATACTGTATGTAAAAGAGGGTAGGAGGACTTACTGGTGAGCAAGCTTCGAGCACAAACAAATATATATATATATATATATATATATATATATATATATATACGCACACACACACACATATATATATATATACACACACACATACACAAACACACACACACACACATATATGTATATATATATATATATGTGTGTGTGTGTGTGTGTGTGTGTGTGTGTGTGCAAGTATGTAAAAGGAAGTTGTTTAAAACATACAGGTGAGCAAGCTTCCATTGTAACAGCAGTAAGGTTAGTTGTTCAAGAAATTAAAGAAAGTTTTTATGAATTTGAACCTAAATCAAAAGGGAAAGTTGTTTTGAAAAGATTGGGGCTTATACTCAAGGAGAGGCCCAGTTGAAAAACAGTGGTCGTGCCGTTGATCTAAAAATTGTACCGGGACATATAAAATGACTGAGGCCCAAAAAGGTTTTATGTACAAAGGGATTGGGTCTTACACTCTATTAGAGGCCCAAAAGTTTATTTTTTACAAGAGATGGGGCTTACAACTCAAGGAGAGACCCAGATGAAAAATATCGATCACATCGTTATTTTGAGAATCGTATCGGGACTTATACAATGATTGAGGTCCAAAATTATTTATGTACAAAAGAGGGTTAGGTCTTACACTCTATTAGAGGCCCAAAGTGTTTTGAAAAAGATTTGTGAGGGTGAAAATAAGCAAAAACCCTAATTTGATTTAAAAATGTATTTTAATTGAATAAAAATTCAATTAAAATGATCAAAATTATTAAACATGTGTGAAAAACAAGTTGTGATCTTGGATTAATGTTTGAAAAATCATGTTTCATTCATAGAATGTTTTGAAAATCATTTGAATTTGCAAAATCAAGAGAAAGAAATTTTTTTAAACGTTAAAAAAACAAATAAAACATAATTATTTACAAATAACCAAATATGTGAAATAAATAATATTTTGTGAAATTTTTGTAGAATAAAATATTTTAATATTTTTGTGAATTTAAAAAAAAAAGAATCAATAAAAAATAATTAAAATTGAAAGAGAAATTAATTTTGGAATTAATTAATTAATAAAAACCATAAAATATGTGAAAAATAGCAAAATGGCCTGGGAGGGTCTTGAACCCACGACCTCCCAACCAAACACACATGCACGCTACCACTTGGGTGGTGATACATGCGTGTATCAAAACCACCCCATAAACATATATGGGTGACTTGGTTTTTAGGCCTGGCAAAGGCAAAAAACCAAGTTTTGGTGGATTTGCATGAAGGCTTTAACTTCCTCAATTCTCCATGGATTTGGACAAAATTTAGGTGCATCCTGCCTAGAATTTCCTGAGGAATCTAATGGTGCTTTTAGATTTTTCTAAAGAGGTCCCTATTTTAAAATCCGATAGTGATTTCAAAATAGGCCTAGATTTGCATGTTCTATGCTATCTCATTATACAGGCAATAATAACATGGCAAATTGGTTCAAACACAACATATATGACATGTATGAGATGTCCATAATCAATGGAAATCAAAGCAATGCATGATTTAAAGAGTTCAAGTTGTGATGCACTTACCTCTTGAAGCTCCTTGTGTTATCTGTCAAGATCCTTGTGCCAGAAGTAATCAAATGCTTTAGATACTCTTGATTGATCCCGTAGAAGCTTTTAGGATGATCAAAACTAGCTGGAAACCTCAGGAATAAGAACTGGCTCTTTCATGCAAAAGTGGCAAAAGTGACCAAAATGGAAACTCACTCAAATGATGTTCCAGATGAGGGGAACTAATTGGGACAGTTTGAGGATGATATTTGGAGTGTGTTTGAGGCCTTGTTTGGTTTTGAAAGTGGCTGAATCAAGACATGGCTTGAAAAATGCAAAAAAGTCAAAATTTGAGGTTTTGGAGGTTGACTTTCTGATTTTGGTGTTTCAGATCAAGGGCGAGTGTTTGAACAACTTATATATATGATACATTGGATGTGTTTGGATCATGAGTTGTGGTGGAATTGCTCTCTAACTCAAAAACTCAGTGGTGACTTGCAAAAGAAGGCATTTTGGCCTAATGAAAGAGATTTTGAGGAAAGCAAGTTTTGTAGTGCTTTGGTGTACTCAAACTAACCACAAATGAGCTCTATTTATAGTAGAGCAAGTTTTTTTTGGCATCAATAGTGAATGGTGTTGAATCATCCAAGTTTTTTTTGGTTAATATCTCTCGCAGTGTCAATCACGGTCCAAGAATCATCCACCCCCAGTCGTCGAGTTGTAGCCTCCATTGATGCTTTTCTAAGCTCTAAACTAACAAAGAATGTATATTTGATGAATTGGGAACAAATACCCCAAAACATAACCTAAAAAATGACTGAAAATGAACTTATAGTATTACAAAATCTGTCACGTTCGCTAAGCGAACGTTTTACTCGCAAAGCGAGCCTCAAAAAATGGCACTTAAGTGCCTCTGAAATGCTAAACCGCATCTGCAAAATTCCAGAAGTTCGCAATGCAAACGATTTATTCGCAAAGCGAATGCTCGCTGCACAGTTTGCAAAGCAAACTTTTTTCATTTTCTCCCCTGTCCAATTCGGGGAGCCTTCGCTGGGAACTCGCCAGGCATTCGCAAAGCGAGCATTCGCTGGCACACTCGCAAAGCGAACATGACAGCATACCAGCTCTTATTTGGACCACAACTTCTGCACCGTAACTATGATTTACGCACGGTCGGAAGCGCTGGAAAGCGTATTAAATGTTCTTTATGAATATGAAAAGATATCCTTGATTGAATACCTGTAAAAATAAGAGAAAATCAATTAAACTTAATGATATGTACACGATACACAATATATACACTAAAATGTAAACTAAACGTATTTATAAACAAATCGGGATTTATTCGAACGATATTAACCAAAAAGTATTGATAATTGCAACAAAACTTATATACAAAAATAGTTACAATTTGCACTTATCAAATGGCAGCTGGTACAGGTTTGTGGCTAATGGTTGCATAAAAGAATTCTAGTCTTCCATGATCATTGACTTGAGGTTAGGGCACAGGCCTATGGTCCTTTGATTCAGAGTGGAATCTTAACTCATTCAGTTAGATTTGCTTCAGTCCATGCCACCTTGATGTATCCATTGAATGCTTTAAAACAAAATTGGAGTCTTTGAGCTTTTTAGCCTTTTTAGGGCACTTATGGCTATATGTAGTTCCTTGGACTTGGGAGGCTTGTGGATCAGATCATTCCTCTTTGATTTTATCCCTTGAGGTGTACAAATGGATGACAAGGCTTGGAATTATCTGATTTGGTCAAATCGAGCAAATGACCTATAATCTGCCTTGAACAAAATCAGTCCATGATGCCATGTTCCAAGGGTTGGAACTCCCTACTCAAATTGAATTTGGAGATGATCTGGTACTTATTGGAAAGCCCTCATGGCATACTTCAACTTTGATGTCCAACATTGGTCCTAGTTTAGCTTGGATCAAAGTGAAAAATGCCTCTACATTTTGGAAAAGTAAGACAAATTCTGACTTATTGAAAATTTCACTAAGTGTTGGAAAAATGGTCATTTTCATGTTTGTGTGATTTTGATCAATCCATAACTCAAAATTCATGAGGATTTGGAATCTCTTGTAGTTGACATATTTGAAGTATGTCATATGGACTTTCATTTGAGCTTTGAATGGGAGAAAAAGGTCTTGTGGTTTAGGAGTTATGACCTTGCAAAGTTGGGTAAAAATCACTTTTGTTCCGTAACTTAGAAAAATTTTGGTTTCTCAAGGTTGCCCCTTTTGCAAGAAACCTCACTTTTCTTGATTTTTTTTATGGATGATGATCAATACCATACATTAACATTGTTTTGACTTAGGGGAACCATATTTGTGAAAAAATAAGAAAAGTCAAACTTGATTTTGTGCACAGTTGAATTTTTGTCAGATGAAATCCAAAATGTGAGATTCTTTGTGCAATCAAGTTCTTGACTTAATTCAAACCTAATGGATGGATTCCATAGGTGTTTTAGGGTGTCTTGAATCATGTCCTAAGGTTTGGGAGCATGTCTTGGTCAAAAGTCAAAGGTACAGTTGACGTTTCCTTCAAAACCCTAATTGTGGTCCAGATGAAATTGAAACTTGTGAATCAAGCTTCTTGGATCAATCCATTGTTGCAAATGGATCAATGTGGTGTATTTGAGGTCCTCAAATCATGTCTTGAGGTCTTGGCTCATGCTTTGCTCCAAAAGTCAACTTAGGGGTGAATTAGGTCAAGAAACCCTAATTCCTGATTTTTTATGAATGCATCCCCAGAGGCTAAATTGACTTGATGAATGGGTCCATGAGATCCCTTGGAGTATCTTGGGTTGTGTTTTAAAGTATTGGCTCATGCCCAGAGGAAAAAATTCATCAGGAGGAGGCGGTCGACCAAAACACTAATTTGGTGACACTGACGATCTTGAGACTTGATCCACTTGGAATGTTGCAACTTTGTGCTTGATTCTTGATATGGGAGTCCTCTTGATCCTTTATGGGTGTTTGAGAGTTAGGACAAGTTGAAGATCATGTCATTTCTTGATTGATCTTTTGCCCAAATGCTCAGAGAGGGCCTAAACCCTAATTTTTGGTAGTAGTGAAAGCTCAACAATCCTTGAAGAAATTAATGAGGCATGATGGCACATCCATATTGTGGCAATGATTTGCACAATGATGGGAAATCTTGGTGGTCAAAATTTGGGGTATGACACAAAGCTTTAAATATCTCAGGGCCTATGTGGTCGTTGCAACATTGGCTCAATGCTACCTTCGAACACCAACTGGGCTACCCTGCATCTACAACGATAGAGCATCGAAACAAAGATAGTCTCGTAGAGGGTGTTCAACTCGCTCTGATGACCACCTAAGAAACCCCCAACAAAACCCTCTTTATGAAGTATCTTAATATGTTTGTGGAAACCACGTCTTTCGTCCGAACCATGGCACCCTTCGTGAATCGAAAGTTTGGTCTGACGTGGTTCAAGAATCTGTTCCCTGGTGTTTCCCCAAAAGAAGCAGCACAGTCGTATTCTATATGGAGGCCATTTCTAACTCCCACCGTGCTATCCTTTCGAATTGAGACGGGGAACACAGGTTATGGGTTTATGAACTACCAGCCCAACTTGGTGGCCCGTCGATTTGGCCTAAGCCAGATGCTGCCCAAGTCCTTGGTGTGGTACTCTTCTGACATTGTGTGGGCTGGTCGACGGCTGAACTGGGCAAGTCATAAGGCCTGTCTTAAATTTTCCAGGTCGACGTAACATGTTGAGTTGCCTGTCTTTGCGTTTCAACTGTCTTTCTTTACTACAGAAGACTTTGACGTCTGGTGGTAAGAATACCAAACTCAAAATTTTCAACGTGACCTTTTCCTGGAAAATGTGGTCGATTTTTTTGCTGCCATTGCTGGCGAAGTTCCCACTCTGACGGTTTTTGTGCCTGTCGAGAACACCCAAGAGGCGAACACCACAGAAGACCCACCAAAGAAGGTAGCTCCTGAACTCTTCAATTTTATTTCATTAATGGTCTTTAGCTATTCATTTGTGCTTATCTCCCAGGGTCAAAAACGGGAACCAGTTGCTGCATCGACCTCCACCAGGCTTGCAAAGAAACCAAAAATTATTAAGCCACAGGTATAACATGTTTCGACGTTCCTTTGTACTTGTTTCTGCTATGTCTCTGACTTCGTTGTTTGCTAGGCTTCTGAGAAAGCACCATCTCTTGAGAGAGATGTGTTGGATGAAAGTACCCAATCCCGGATCTTTCCCTCTAAAGCCCCAACATCCCCTCCAGCTACTCCATTGGTGAAGAAGAAGGCCTTAGTCAAGAAAACGCCTTCCAAAACGGTTGCTTCGACCGTGAACCCTGTTGTTCCTAGAAACCTTGTTGAAGTATTCAAGCATGTCGCTACTGAAGCACCTTCTCCAAAACACCCCGCTGAGGTATTCATCATTCTTGTTCCATTAGCTCATATATTGCTTGGATATTTTCTCACTGGAATTTTTTCTTGCAGGAAACTGTGGCCGCTTCGACCACTGCTGAAAAGAATGATACTGCAACGACTACCATTGGCAATCCACCTGAGACAGCAATCGTGTTTTGTCCTCAAACATTTGACGAGTTTCAAGGGGCCTCGACAGAAGAGGATCCAGCGGCGACAACACTTCCAATTCAAAACACCACCACTGAGGTTGGGAAGGATGGTGCAACCACCGGTGATAATGAAAACCCTTGGACTATTGCTAGTGCTGCTGAGGGCAACGTGAATCCTAAAGCTTCTGCTGAAGGTGGCTCCAATATGCCTATGCCCAATGTCGACAAAGTTTTTATCCGAGAGGAGATTTTGGCGATGAAACAGACAAGTCCAGTAGTAACTTTGAAGGCACAACACAAGCTTCACCAAGAGTCCATGGACGCTCAACCTGCTAGTTCGACGGCCATACCAACCCCAGAAATAGATGCTTATTTCGCCCTCAAGCTCCAACAACTGAAGACATACCTATTTGAGGACGAATTTCTAGCGGCTGTAGCTGAGGAAGCTGTTGTAGCTTGTGATGTTTTCAAGATATTGGACGAACTCTCCCAGTTTCAAGTTCACCCACCCATGGCCAAGTATCTAATCGAATTCGAGGCCTTCTTTACGCAATTGACTAAAGACCTCACTGTTTGCAAACAAGCTGACGCTTAGATCAGGCTAAAAACCAACGAGATGAACCATGAGTGGTACCTCAGTTCACTTTGTGAGAAGAAACTAGGGGACTTCGAGGCCAAAAAGTAAGAGCGCTCTAATAAGAACTGTGCTTTCGACCAGCAGATATCTGACTATCAAGCTCAGATAGCTGAACTTATAAGAAAAATTGATGAGGTCGAAAAGCAAAAGGCCTCTTTGGATTCTGCTAAACCCTTGCCTGCTCAAGAGGCGATTGATCAAGAAGTCTCCTAAGGGATTGCTCACGTCGAAACAGCTTTCAAACTAAAGGATACAAATGGCCAAATGCGAAAAAAGAAAGCTCTTCTCGACAACAAGGTTGTTTATAAGAAGACCCTTTTAGAAGACTTTAAATCCAGATTCCCTGCTTTATCTTAATTTGCATTTTAAGTTGTCGAACTTTTGTAACTTTCTTTAAATATTTTGTAAGGCATCTTAGCCCCCAGCCTATTTTGGCTACTTATTAATGAAAAGTTACTTTCTAATTTGAATCTCTTGTAACATAGATTTATATTTTTTCAAATATTTCCCATTTACCCTTAAGACTCGTTGGTCCTTACCTACTTCCTGAACCTCGAATGCATTGTTGTTGAACGCTTGGATTACATTGAATGGTCCCTCCCAATTTGGTGACCATTTCCCTAGCTTTCGATCCCGTCGATCCATGGGCAACACTATTTTCCACACATAGTCATTAACTACAAAGGTCTTCTTTCTGACCTTCTTATTATATGCCTTGGAAATTCGTGCCTTCTGGTGTAATAACACATTTAACGCTGCCATCGTTTCCTCGTCTAAGTCCACGATTTCATATAGCATCATGGCCCAGTATTGCTCCGAAGGAATTTCATGTTGTTGTTGCACTCTAACTGATTGTAGACATATTTCTGCTAGCAATACAATGTCGTGACCGAAAGTCAAACAAAACGGAGTTGAGTTAGTTGACTCCTTGGGGGATGTTCAACAGGTCCATAAAATTTGATTTAACGTCCTGTACCAATTTTTTGGCTTCCTGGCCACGTGCTTTTTTATGAGCCCAATTACTACTTTATTGGCTGCTTCGACCTAACCGTTTGCTTGAGCATAATATGGTGTCAAAGTAACTAATTTGAAACTTGTTTCTGCCGTGAACTCTTGCATTTTCTGGCCAAGGAATACAGAACCTTGATCCGTAGTGATGGTTTCAGGGATCCCGAATATATACAAAATATGATTCTGGATGAATTCGATCACAGCCTCCTAATCTACTTTTACTAGAAGCACAACCTATATCCATTTTGTGAAGTAGTCTATACCCACAAGGATGAATTTTTGTTGTTTCGACGAGGCTGGTCAAATTTCCCCTATGACATCCAATGCCCATCCACGAAAGGGCAATGGCTTGACGATGGTATATAATTCGCTGGCTGGCACATGCTGAATGTTTGCATGTTTTTGACAGTCCTGGCATCCCTTTACAAAGTCCATGCAATCCTCGAGCATGTTTGGCCAATAGATGCCTTGTCGAAGCAACAACCATTTCATCTTATGGCCAGCTTGGTGAGCCCTACATGTCCCACTATGGACTTCGAAAATTTCTAGGTATGCATCTGGGTCCCCCAGACACTTGAGCAACACTTCTTCTGGAGTCTTTTTTAGCAACTCATTTCCCATCAGAACGTAACTTAGAGCTCTATATTTAGTCTTCCTATTAGTGTTTCCCACCAGATTCTCCAAATACTCGATGCCACTACTATCCTCTTGTGCTAACACACTTCCTATGGTCGTATCCAACGCAGCAATGTACAACTTCATGTTTTTATTCATACTAGGTGGCAATAAAATGGGAGGCCTAGTGAGGTATTCTTTGATAGCGTTGAAAGTCTACTGCTGCTCCCGTTCCCAGTGGAAATCACTTTCCTTCTTGGCCTTGAGCAATGGCGAGAATACCTTCGTCTTGCCACTTAGATCTGATATAAACCTTCTCAAGAAGTTTATCTTCCCCAACAAAGATTGCAGCTGCTTCTTTGTCGAAGGAGGTTTGAGATCCAAAATTGCTTTTGTCTTGTTTTGGTTTATCTCGATGCCTTTCTTGTGGACCACGAATCCCAGGAAATCCCCTGCGTGAACACCAAAAACACATTTTAGTGGATTCATTTTTAATCCATATTTTCTCATTCTTTCGAATGAACATCGAAGGTGGTCCATGTGATCATTCTCCGATGAGGATTTTATCATAATGTCATCAATATACACCTGCATAAAATTCTCAATAAAATCGTGGAGTATAGCATTCATGGCTCTTTGATAAGTTGCCCCAGCCTTTTTTAAACCAAATGGCATTACAACCCATTCGTATGTTCCTAAAGCCCCAGGGCATCAAAACGCAGTTTTGGGGACATCCTCTTCGGCTATGAGAATTTGATTATAGCCAGAATAGCCATCGAGCATACTCAAATATTCAAAACCTGCAGCTGAGTCGACCAGCATTTCGGCCACAGGCATCGAATACTCGTCTTTTGGGGGTAGCGTTGTTCAGATCCCTAAATTCTATACAGACTTGAAGAGTTCCATTTTTCTTGATAACAGGCACTATGTTCGCTGTCTATTCGACGTTCCTTGCAGTTCTGATGACCCGGCGTTTGAGCAGACTCTCGATCTCCTGCTTGATCTATAGAGTAATCTCTAGAGCGAATCGTCGAGGATGCTGCTTTACTGGCCTTTTACCTGGCTGAATTGGCAGTCGATGCTCCACTACACTCCGACTCAAACCAGGCATTTCTCCATAATCTCAGGCCAAGCAATCCCTGTATTCCTTTAATACCTCGATCACCTTGGCCTTCATCTTCAACCCAACTTTGGTGCTTACATAGGTAGGTCTTTTTGTAATCCCATCTCCTAAGTCGACCTCTTCGAGTGGGTCTTACGCTTGCATTCTCTACAGCTCACTGGTCGGCTTCACTAGCTATCTTTTGTTGTTTTTCTGCTTCTAGTGTCGACTTTCTTTTGTTTTCACCCAAATAGGCTGAAATCCGAGTCATGCCATCTGACTCAGTAGTCATTTTCACCGACTACTGGCCACCCCGTGGGTGGATTATCTTCTGTTGGCTCCATCGTTTCGTCAGCAGCATCCCAAATGAACCCATAATCAGGATCCAAATTCAAAACGCGACCCGTATCGACAGAGGTATAAGACCCCCGATCCATCGTCACAAGGTGCCACGTTAGCCAGGTGTTGATCAAAGGATTTCTTATTGCTTTTAGCTTCGTCAATCTTGTAATAACTCTAATCATCCTCAATGTTTTCAACAATGCCATCCTTCCTCCAGATGCTTAATCTCTGGTGTAATGTTGACGGTACTTCCCCTAGTCCATGGATCCACTCTCGACCCAACAACAAGTTGAAATTAGCCTTTGAGTTTATAACTGTCATACCCCAAATTTTGACCACCAAGATTTCCCATCATTGTGCAAGACATCATCACAATATGGATGTACCTCCATGCCTCATCTATCTCCTCAAAGATGGTTGAGCACTCACCACAATCAAGAATTAGGGTTTTAAGCCCTCTCCTAGCACTTAGACAAAGGATCAATCAAGAAATGACATGATCTTCAACTTGTCTAACCTCTCAAGCACCTATAAAGGATCAAGAGGACTCCCACATCAAGAATCAAGCACAAAGTTGCAACATTCCAAGTAGATCAAGCCTCAAGATCTCCAGTGTCACCAAATTAGGGTTTTGATCGACAGTGGCCTCCAGATGAAAATTGTCATCTGAACATGAGTCAATGCATTAAAGCAACACCCAAGATACTCCAAGGGACCTCATGGACCCATTCATCAAGTCAATTTAACCTCAGGAATTAGGGTTTCTTGACCTAATTCACCCCTAAGTTGACTTTTGGGACAAAACCTGAGCCAAGACCTCAAGACATGATTTGAGGGTCTCAAATACACCAAATTGATCCATTTACAACAATGGATTGATTCAAGAAGCTTGATTCACAAGTTTCAATTTCATCTGGACCACAACTAGGATTTTGAAGAAAAAGTCAATTGTGCCTTTGACTTTTGGCCAGGACATGCTTCCAAACCTTGGGACATGATTTAATATACCCTATAACACCTATGGAATCCATCCATTAGGTTTGATTTAGGTCAAGGACTTGATTTCATAAAGGATCGCACAGTTTGAATTTCATCTGATAAAAAGTCAACTGTGCACAAAATCAAGTTTGACTTTTTGGAATTTTTCACAAATATAGTTCCCCTAAGTCAAAAATAATGTTAATGTATGGTATTGATCATCATCCATCAAGAAAAACCAAGAAAAGTGAGGTTTCTTGCAAAAGGGGCAACCATAAGAAACCAAAATTTTTCTAAGTTATGGAACAAAAGTGATTTTGGTACCAACTTCCAAGGATCATAACTTGAGATCCAAGCAACCATTTTGGGTGATCCAAAGCTGGATTTGTAGGTCTTGCTAGACTCTACAAAAGCTTCAACTACCTCCAACTCCAATTTTTTATGGATTTTAAGTTATGGAGTGATCAAAATGACAAAAACATGAAAATAACACTTTTTCCAACACTTAGTGAAAATCTACCTAAGTTATCAGCCTTGAACATCAATGTTCATGATGATTTTTAAATGGGATCCAAATAGTTTCAAAACAAACTATGATCACACATGTTTTGTATAATATGAGGGCTTTCTAAAAAGTACAAGAGCCTCCCATAACTCATCCTGAGCAGGGAGATATGTCTCCCTCAAAATCACCATTTCCAACTATTCAAAGCAAGGCAGATTTTGTGCATTTACTGGATTTGGAAAATTTGGACAACTCCAAGCCTTTTCATCTATTTGGACACATCTGAGGATAAAACAAAAATAGAATGATCTG
Source organism: Lathyrus tuberosus (assembly GCA_022829125.1). Classification (NCBI taxonomy): domain Eukaryota; kingdom Viridiplantae; phylum Streptophyta; class Magnoliopsida; order Fabales; family Fabaceae; genus Lathyrus; species Lathyrus tuberosus. The sequence continues at coordinate 5,369,570 of JALAZF010000312.1, read as the reverse complement.
ATCCCCAAGCCTCCCAAGTCCAAGGATCTACATATAGCCATGCCAAACCTAAAAGAGCTAAAAAGTGCCAAGACTCCAATTTTGTTTCAATGCATTCAATGGATGCATCAAGGTGGCATGAACTGAGGTAAGTTTAACTGAATGAGTCAAGCTTTATCTCTGAACCAGGTGACCATATGCATGTGCTCTAACCTCAAGTCAATGGCTAGAGGAGACTTGAGATTCCATTTTATCTACATTAGCCATAGACCTGCTGCAGTTGCCACACACTATTGCTGCTAAAACAAACTTGACACACTATAAATAGACCTCAATTGTGATCAGTTTGAGTACACCAAAGCACCCAAACTGATGCTTTCCTCAAAATCTCCCTTTCACTCCAATTTTGCTTTCTAACTCAAGTCACTATCGGGTTTTGAGTTTGAGAGCAATTCCAACCAAACCAATCACACACACACACCTCATAAACATCATATGTGAGTGATCCATAACACAAAATCACATATGGAACATCAGATTCTCAATATCACCAGCCAATTGCTCAAGTTCTTAACAGAGTTGCAGTTGAGGTGCCACATCAAGTTCCAGCTCATTTCAATCCACTCCAAGCATTCAAACACACTCCATGGCACCTAAGGAAGCTGTCCAGATCATTGGAACCTAGCTGCAACACCTCCATCACCAAACTCGATCACCAGCTGCAAGAGGTAAGCATGAACCCTTCAAACTTTATATTTCATGCATCATAAATGAATTTTTGAGTTACTATCTTGTTCCTGCATGTATATAGAGTGATAACCCTCAATCAATTGCGATGAATCAATCATGTATGGAATTTCATTGTGTTCATGCTGAAATTAGGGTTCTTGAGGTTATCTTCTGATTTCTCACTCCCTACTTAATATAAATGCAATTAATCAATATGGTTGTGATCCTTGTTCAAAAACGAACAAGATTGGTGTTTGAATCGTGTAAAACCATTGAGAAATCATGGAGAGAAGTGAGAAAACGCAAATCTGCAAAAACAGAGGGTGCGGGCAAGAACTAAGTGTTCTTTGCGCCATAATTCAAATTTTTGAATTTTTAGTTATTTTTGTTTAATTGATTCAAAAATTAATTTCTCTCTGAATATTTTTTTTTTAATTGATTCTTTTTCTCAAAATTCACAAAAATGTTTAAATATTTTATTTTACAAAAAAATCCAATTTATATTATTTATTTAATATAGTTAGAATTTTTGTAATTAATATCATTTTTTATTATTTTAAACATTTTTAAAATGAAATTCCCACTTTGATCTTTCAAAATCAATTGAATTTTAAGCTTTCATATGACTAAACGTGATTTTTCAAAATACTTTCCAAAGTGTACAACTTGTTTTTGAATATAATAGATATTTTATCATTTATTATTTAAATTACCTTTGAAAAATGACATTTTAGTTTAAAATTAGGGTTTCCTCTCGATTTTAAATTTTCAAACAACCTTTGGGCCTCTAATAGAGTGTAAGACCCAAGCCCCTCTTGTAAATAAATAATTTGGACCTCAGTCATTGTATAAGTCCCGATACGATTTTAAAATCTCGGCGCGGTCGTTGCCTTTTAAACAAAAATCACCTGGGCCTCTCCTTGAGTTGTAAGCCCCATCACTTGTATATAAAATAAACTTTGGGCCTCTAATAGGGTGTAAGACCCATTCCTTGTAAATAAAAACCTTTTTGGGCCTCAGTCATTGTATGAGACTCACTGTGTTTTCAAAATCTCGGCACGATCGTCACTTTTTCAAAATATTTTTCATCTGTGCCTACCCTTGTGTAGTAAGTCCCATTTCTTTTCTTTTTCAAACCTTTGGGTCTCTCCTTGTGTTGTAAGACCCATCCCTTTGTACAGAAAACCTCTTTGGGCCTCAAATCAGTGGAGATACAGGGAGTGACTCCAAAATAAGAGGTCCCGGTATACCATCGAATCAGTGGAGATACCCTTTGCAGATTCAATGCCTATACGACTTCATTTGTTGAAAGCAGATTGTTCGATTGGGTTATCTGAGAAGCTGAGGATTTTAGTAGACTAAGACCATGTTACTATTTTGTAGTGTGGAAGCTATCGGAAATAGTTGTCACGCGATACTACTCTCATTTGAGATTACTCTAAGATACATCAGCTCGCTCGGGTGATTCCAGCCTGTTGTTGTTATCCCAAGAGGGGTCAATGATTTTGCGAACAGGTACAAAAAATCACCAGTAAAACCTTTGGGGATGGGTAGAGCCTTGACTTCATGACACCGAACCTTTGACCCCATGTTTTTTCTATGTTTTTGTGTGTTGTATTCATGCATTCATGCATTCATTTCATCTAAAAAACTTTAAACAAAGAAAATTTTCTCTTCAAGTCTCTCTTTTTCAAATTAAACTGAGACAATGATTGCAAATATCAGAGAGAAAGATTGCGTTATGGATTTCGGTAAAAGAATGACTCACAAGTATACCTTCAAGGTTCCAAAATTAGAGGATTGGCGAGGATGATCACTAACCCTGATGCTTTCAGAGCTAAGTATGGAGGACTGCTGTCTCTGTTAAGGATCCATTTAATTGAAGGAATCCTGTCCACACTCATCCAGTTCTACGATCTGGTCTATCATTGTTTCATATTCCCGGATTATCAGCTCGCACCAACACTGGAGGAGAACTCTCACCTGACTGATTTACCCATTACTGATCAATCTCCCTTTTCTGGACTGGAAGAAATTCCAAAATATCAAACCATTGCAAGAGCAATTTATTTGGACGAGTCAGAAGTCAGGACTCACATCACCACTAAGGGTGGAATCCATGGTTCGCCAGCCAAGTTTTTGGTAAAGAAAGCCCTGTACTTTGCTAGTATAGGGAATGTAACTGCTTTCGAAAGCATCTTTGCTTTGCTCTCCTACGGGTTATTTCTGTTTCCTAACATTGATAGTTTCGTTGATATGAATGCCATTAAGATTTTTCTGATTGGAAACCCCGTACCGACCCTGCTCGCAAATGCTTATCATTCTGTACACTTAAGGAATTTGTACAACGGAGGAATAATCACATGTTGTGTACCCTTGCTATACAAATGGTTCACTTCCCATTTACCCAAGTCTGCTCCATTTTGGGATCAAAAGAATACTTTACAATGGTCGCAGAGAATCGTGTCTCTTATCAACTCTGACATCAATTAGTACAATCGAATATATGACAGGATCAGGATCATTGACCATTGTGGAAAATTCCCTAATGTACCCTTCATAGGAATTAAAGGAGGAATAAATTATCATCCAGTTTTAGTTCGTCGTCAATTTGGATACCCGATGAGGCATGTCCCGCATAATGCTCATCTGGAAGGTCTTTTCTTCAAGGAAGGAGAAAATGACAGGGCACTAAAGACAAAAATAGTGCATGCTTGGAAACATGTTCATAGGAAAGGAAGAGAGTCTCTAGGAAAACCAGATTGTGTCTCTGTGGAGCCTTATCTCCTCTAGGTACAAACTAGAGCTCTCAAGCTGAGGATGCCTTACCCTCGTCAAGAAGTTCTTCCATTAAGGGAATATGTCCTTTACTTTATGTCTGATACGGAAAAGCTCCAGGTTACTCTCAACAAGGTTCAACAGGAGAAGAGGTCTTGGAGGAACAAGTATCGTATTCTCAACGTGGAGTGTAACAAAATGCAGCATCTGTTAAAAGATAAAGATGCTCTGGTCGAGATTTTAGAGAAACATGCTGTAGAGAATCAAGAAGACCAAAGGAATTTGCTCGCTCCTTTCACATGGAAAAGGAATGACAACCCGACAACGACTAAAGAGCCTCGGTCAAAGAAAAGGAAAGTACCAGAACCAGCACCTGAGCTCCCCTCAGAGGGGACTCGGGATCTATTAGTTTAAAAGTTTCCTTTTACAGCACTTTGTAAATTACTGTATTTCCATTTCCGCGATCTTTGAATTCAATAAAACGGGGTTTCCCCACTGTTTGATATTTGAAATCCAATTGTCAAAGTTTCTTTTGATTACATAACAAAATTTAATTAATTAATCATTGCATATCATTCATCATTCGCCCATAACGCATTCTTCTTCCCTACAAATCTCACGTTTGTGTCTCGATTCTAGAGTCAAACTGTCTCATTCGTACAATACTCGGGCCAATCGACAAAAGAAAATGGATGATCTCGAGGAAGAGAACAGAGGGTTGAGAGAAGAAATCGACACTCTGAAAGAAGATCAGAGGAAACTTCACAATGACATGCAATCTCTGGCAGCAGCCCAGATGCAATAACAAAGGACTGCGATCTCAGAGATCACATCGACGCCCATAGTGGAAAAGTATGATCCTCGGTATAACATGCCTAAAGATCGTCCCTGGGGCATGCCACTCAACTATATCCCGAAAGGATATATTCCGCTGATCATGGAAGATCCGAAAACTGCAGCAGGAGCCGATGGGCCTGAAGGTTATAAACTTTGGGAAAGCGAAGATGCAAGGGACATAACAGTATCTCCTGAAGGTTACAAACTTCAGGAGAGGGAAGCACCGAGAGTCACTGCCGTAATGACTGTACCACCACCCGTGGTACACACTGTCCCGGAAGGACATATTCCACAGATACCTTTTGGTGGAAATGAGAGTATGAATGATAAAATGAAGGAATTCCAGGAACACTTCCTGGAGATGCAGAAAGAACTGCAAGTCATTCGCGGTCATGATTTATTTGGAAAGGACGCCGCAGACCTTTGTTTGGTCCCCAATGTGAAAGTTCCGCTCAAATTCAAGGTGCTCGAATTTGAAAAATACAATGGTAACTCTTGCCCTCAAAGTCACTTGGTGATGTACGCTCGGAGGATGTCAACACAGATAGAAAACCAACAGCTGCTGATCCACTACTTCATGGATAGTTTAATCGGTGCCACACTCAAATGGTACATGGGTTTAAACCGCACTAAGATCGTCACTTTCAGAGATCTTGGCGCTACCTTTGTTCAATAATATAAGTATAATCTGGACATGGCATCGGACAGAGATCCACTCAGAGCCATGTCGCAGAAGGATAAGGAAACCTTTAAGGAGTATGCTCGGAGATGGCGTGAAATTGCCGCCCAGATTTGTCCACCTCTTGAGGAAAAAGAGATGACAAAGATCTTCTTGAAAACCTTGAGCTCATTTTACTACGACCGAATGGTCGCCAGTGCGCCCAGTGACTTCACAAGATGAATTAAAACTCATTTGATTTTGATTTTCAAGTTAAATATTCACTTTTAAATGTTTAAAAACAATTAAAAATGAATTTATTCACAAAAATACTAATTATATTAAATAAATAATATAAATTTGATTTTTTTTGTGGGATAAAATATTTCAATATTTTTGTGATTTTTTGCAAAAAGAACCAATAAAAAATAATTAAAATTGAGGGAGTTATTATTTTTTCAAATCATTAAAAATAATATGAAAAATAGTAAAATATGAAAAATATGAAAAAGTGGTAAAAAAGAGGATCTGGGGCGAGGGGGATTCGAACCCCAGACCTCTTGTGTACAGGGCGCGCGCCTTACCATTGGGGTGGTGATACATCCATTGATTGAAACACAACCACAAATATACAAGGCTTGCCTTGTTTTTGGCCTGGCACAAGGCAAGGCAAGGCAAGATTTTGGTTAGAAACGTGAAGGCCATAACTTTCTCATTTCTCCATGGATGGAGACAAAATTTATATGCATCCGGCCTAGAATTTCCTAAGGAATCCAATGGTGGTGGTGGTTTTTCTAGAAAACAAATCCTCCTCAAAACCCGATAGTGGTTTTGAAATAGGCCATGTTTTGCATTTTCTGTGCTACCTCTTGGTACAGGTGTGAATTACATGATAAATTGGTGCAAACCAAACACATATAACATGTATAAGAGATGCATGATCAGTGGACTTCAAAGCAAGGCAAGTTTCAGAGAGTTCAAGTTGTGATGCTTACCTCTCTTTGGAGCTTTTGGGCTATCTACCAAGTGCTTTGTTCCATAAATGTTTTGATGCTTTGGACACCCTCAAATGATCCCTTAGAAGCTTTTAAGATGATTGGAATCAGCTGGAAACCTCAGGAATGAAAACTGGCCCTTTCTTGCAAAAGGGGCAAAAGTGGCCAAAATAGCAACTCTCTCAAATGGTATTCCAGCTGTTAGGAACCATTTGGGACAGTTCAAGGATGATATTTGGAGTATGTTTGAGGTTTTATCTGGTTTGGAAAGTGACTGAATCAAGACATGGCTTGAAAAATGCACAAAAGTCCCATTTTGAGGTTTTGAGAGGGGACTTTGAGATTTTGGTGTTACAGGTCACTTGTGAGAGTTTGGGCAGCTTAGATATGACATATTGGATGTGTTTGGATCATGAGCTGTGATGGAAATGCTCTCTAACTCAAAAGCTCAGAGTTACCTTGCTAAATAATGTACTTTTGCCTAGAGAAAGTGATTTTGAGGAAAACATTTGTTTGATGGCTTTGGTGTACTCAAACTGAGCACAAATGGGCTCTATTTATAGTGTAGCAAGTTTGTTTTGTAAGCAATAGTGAATGGAAACTGCTGCAGAGGTTTGGCCAATGTTGATTAATGAGAATCCAAGTCTCCTCTAGCCATTGACTAAAGGTTAGGGCACAGGCTGCTGGTTCCCTTGGTCTTGGATATGTCTTGACTGAATTCAGTTGGAAATGGCTCAGTCCATGCCACCTTGGTACATCCATTAAATGCTCCAAGCCAAAATTGGAGTCTTGTCCCTCTTTTAGGCATTTCTAGGTTTGGCATGCTACTTTTGGTTCCAAAGAATTGGGAGGCTTATGGATCAGTGTTTGTCCCTCCTTGGTCCCCCCTTGAGGTGTTGAGATGATAAACTTGCTTTCCCTTTGCAAAATTTGAGCAAATCGAGCAAAACTCTCAAATCTGCCTTGTTATGACAGTTGCAGCAAGGCATATTGCCACTGTCATAATTTCTTACTCAAATAGAGTTTGGTGAAGTTCTTGGTCATTTTGGAAAGCCCTCATATGATACAACATATGTGTGATCATATTTTGTCTTGATACCTTTTGGATCCAAGTGAAAAATGCCCCTACATTTGGAACAAAGTGAAGGCAGATTCTGACTTAGTGAAAATTTCACTAAGTGTTGGAAAAAATGACATTTTATGTTTTCATCCATTTTGACCCAATCATAACTCAAAATCCATGATGAATTGGAATGAGGTGTAGTTGAAGCTTTTGTATAGGGCCATGAGAGCTACAAATCCAGCTTTGAATAGGGAAAAATGGCCTTGTGGTTTAGGAGATATGATCCTCCAAAGTTGGTACCCTAGCCACTTTGTTCCATAACTTAGAAAATTTCTAAGTTTTTATGGTTACCCCTTTTACAAGTTATTCCACTTTTCTTGATTTTTCTTGATGAATGATGATCCCAATCATATATTAACATCATTTTAGGGTCAAAGAACCATAATTGTGAAAAATCTCAAAAAGTCAAAGTTGACTTTTGTGCACAATTGACTTTTTGTCAGATGAACTCCAAACTGTGCGATCCTCTATGAAATCAAGTCCTTGACCTAAATAAAACTTGATGTATTCATTTAATATGTGTAATAGGGTGTATTGAATCATGTCCCAAGGTTTGGGAGTATGCCTGGGTCAAAAGTCACAGGCACAGTTGACTTTTCTCGCGAAACCCTAATTGTGGTTCTGATGAATTTGAAACTTGTTGCTCAAGCTTCTTGGATCAATCCATTGTTGCAAATGGATCAATGTAGTGTGTTAGGGACCCTCAAATCATCTCTTGAGGTCTTGGCTCATGTTTTGTCCCAAAAGTCAACTTAGGGGTGAATTAGGTCAAGAAACCCTAATTCCTGATTTTTGATAAATGCATCCCCTGAGGTAAAATTGACTTGATGATTGGGTTTATGAGGCCCCTTAGAGTATTTTAGGTTATGCTTTGAAGCATTAGCTCATGCCCAGAGGAAAATTTCCATCTGTAGGCCCTGGTCGACCAAACCCTAATTTGGTGACACTAGCGATCTTGAGGCTTGATCCACTTAGAATGCTGCAACCTTGTGCTTGATTCTTGCTGTCGAAGTCCTCTTGATCCATTGTGGATATTTGAGAGGTTAGACAAGTTGAAGATCATGTCATTCCTTGATTGATCCTTTGTCTAAGAGCTCTGAGAGGGCTTGAAACCCTAAGTTTGATTGTAGTGGATGCTCACCCATCTTTGGGGAGACTAATGAGGTATGATGGTTCATCCATATTGTGATGATGATTGGCACAATGATGGGAATCTTAGTGGTCAAAATTTGGGGTATGACAGTCCCCACAGGGACTATCTCTCCTAAGCAATGCAGAATTGCTATCTTGGACCGAACGGTATTTCTTTGTCCCCTGCAGTGGCCGAGTATCCAAACGTGTTCATTTATTAGTTTGTATGTCGTGTCAGTTTTGTCTTCATATACATACATACATCATGCATTATTGATTTACATTCATATTCATATTGCATCACTATCACTCTAGTCGGTCGTATCCCCTAGTGATAGAAGTCCTCTCAATCGAGTTGTCGGTTCTTTCCTTGTCAGGAAATGTTGCGTCTGAACAATCTCTCTCCTCCAGTTTATTTCTAGGATGAAGTTGATCCTCGACCACTTTGATAACTTGAACCTCTGAAAGACTAGAAAACCTTTGACAAGCGTCACTCTTCACCATTGAAGATAATATCCTCGCTTTCCCGGATTAAAGAAAATCCCAAGAGAAAGCCTCACAACCAAAGACTCTCAGCAACACATTGATTTGTCTCTCCAAGAGAGTCAATGTTAATGAAGTCATCAGCACCTCAAAATTGGGGTACATTGTATGGCATTTCTCCGAGAAGATCTCGAAGAAAAGTGTGATGTAAGATCCCCAAGCGAAAGCAGTCCCTCAAGAGACTTGTTTTCCCCAGTAGAGTCGACAAATGGCGTCTCCAAACAGAGAAGTTTGTGCACCTCTACAACTCAGACGAATGGGTTCCCCTGCAAGTCTAACATCAAAAGTTTTTTCCCACCAAATTGCATCTCCCCAGGAAAATTCGGCGAGAAGTTTGAGGAAAACCGCTACGAATAGCGTCCCTTGTCAAGAAAGTTTATTGACAAAAGAGTTAGTTCTGCAGCTATGCAATATGTATGTTGGCTAAATTTTGTTAAAACCTTTATGTTAGCTCTTATGTCACTGAAGGTGCTTTAACATGATGTATGTGTATCTGCCATAACAGATTAGTTGCAAGTTGTGAAATGTCAAGTAGGATGTCTTGACATGTAGTTCTGCACTAACTGGTTATGTTCAGTTTCTGTCATATTAGATATATGTCAAGTGTGATGTCTTGACATGTTGTGCTGCACCTACCTAGTATGAGTGCATGGTTGTAATGGTGTGACAGAGATGTCATGAGCACTTCACTGAACCTAAATGTTTAAGGTTATGTGATGTGGCTGTCTTTGCAATGTCATGACAGAACATCTTGATCTGGTACAACAGGTACTGCTGCTCTGTGATGGTTAATCAAGATGTTAAAGGAGATGTCACAACATCATTGTCTGTTACAGCAGGATGTTAGATGTCCTGACATGGTTAATCAGACATCACTACAGATATGGCAGTTTTACTGTCATGACAGTATGTCATAACATCTTGGTTCTGGCACAGCAGTTGCTGCTGTTATGTGACAGATGTTGAAGGAGATGTCATGACATCTTAGTCTGGTATAGTAGCTGTTGTTGTTTTGCTGTCATGTGATTTTTAATCAAGATGTCAAAGGAGATGTCACGACATCTTTGTCTGGGACAGCAAGTACTGTTGTGGTATATCTCTTGACTGATTTGATTTGATTTGATTTGATGAGATCTGTTTGGATATACCTCATCACTATACGCAGGTCAAGGAGATTTATTAGGAACAAAGTGCATATTTAATTGGATTTCATAAAAAGGATCTTGGAGACTTTTTAGAAAACTATTTGGAGATTTGTTCCTATTTTTATGGAGAAGATCTTGCAGCTGAATTAAAAAGTGAAGATTTAAAAGATACATAAGATCCTGGAAATATTATAGAGTTGATTTATAGGTCTGGAAGATTCAAGTCAGAATCAAGAAGAATATTGAAGAATAATGACTTTCTAATTATGGAGATAAATTAGGAAGGATTTGATTGAAGACCTATTTTGTAGGAGAATCTTTTGCAGATTTGTAGCAGCTGATATGCTGTGATTAAAAGCCCAAATCCAGTTGAGAAAAAGTTATAAATAGAATGCTTGTAACCTAGAATAAGCACGGGTCCAAAATGTAGATCATTAGGGTTTGTGTGAAATTATGAACCACTCTGGTACTATTTTGTACTTAGAGTTGAACTGTTTAGTTGAGTTGTATTTGTCAATCATCTATGAGCTTTTAAGCAATGATGATTGTGTTTCTTGAAGTGTGTCTTTTACTTTCCTGTGATTGAAGAGTTGTTGGAAATCAAGTTATTGATGCAGTGGTTGAGGTGTTGACTGCTAGACATCATTGCGATGATTGGAAGTGATATGGAGTCTCATATCTAAAAGTGTCTTAGATAGAAGGGTCATTGGGTAGTGATTAAGTAAGTAGATCATCAACGGGTGTGTTGATTGTAGGGTCTATGAATTGATACTGCTGATAGTGAACTTCCTTTCTGGCTTGGTATGCCCCCAGATGTAGGTTGTTAGACCGAACTGGGTGAATAATTCTTGTGTTCACTTTACTTTTCAGCAGCTTCTTTAATTGTCTATATCTTGTATATGTTGTTGATAACAGACCAGATGTCTCGACATGTTATGTGACATCTGGGTCTGTCATACTAGAATTTCAATTGGTATCAGAGCAGGCATCCTATTCGTTTTTCTGGGTGAGATCCTAAGGAAGATACTTTCTGGTTCATGTGCAAGGAAAATAGTTTTGCTGAGAAGTTGTATGGACTTGGTCAGTTCATATGTTGTTTGAATGGTCCCTTGAAGTGGAGGATGGACTATTCATGATAGGGTGTGTATTGGCTCTGTTTGAAGTTGTCAGGCGTGTAGCTTTGGTGGTGAGCTGCTTTGTAGGGTGATTTATTTTTTACCTTTGTTGACCTGTTTCACCTGGAGTGTGGTGTTTGTGCAATGGTTATTACATTTTGCCTGAAGGTTGTTGAGCTATTTTCTTTTTCCGTGTTCCGCTGCATATGTATCTGTCAAAAAACTTCTGGTGGTTTTGTGTGTTGAGGCAACAACACTCTGTTCTCCTCTGAAGGTGTATCACATGGTGTTGTGATACTTGAGGATAATATTGACTGACTTATTAAAGTGACCAAAGATACTTGAGGTTTGACCCAAGTCCACTCATAAAGGCATTTTCAATAAGTTTTTTGATGAGAGATCAGAAGGATGCAATTTATATTTGCTCTCTTCTCTGAAAGACCATCCACATGTCTAAATTGAAGGATCCCATGGTGTTGTTCTTGAATGATGTTCTACCAGTTGTTGTGACATCAAACCAGCAGAGTGTGCAGAATCTTGTGGATAAATATTTGGCATTGCAATTGTGTTTGGAGAAAGGAGGAGTTGGTGTTTTTTTTTGGGACCAAAAGATTATGGTTCCCTGGTATTTGCATGAGAAGGTTCTTCTTAAGCTGGAGTTCAGTTATGTGGTGTCCTCACATAATGGCACATTTTTTTGCAAGGCTTGAAGAGCATCCTTGTAGGTTGAAGTGTTGGGAGAAGCATATTTTTTACAATCTGTTTGTGATGACCAGTCAATATTTTTGCTCCTGAAACCCGTTAGAGGGAATCTCCTCTTTAGGTGCAGAAGGATGGCATTCAACATCTCAAAGACAGAAAGAAGGTCTGAACATTTGAAGTTTGAGAAGAATATTCTTGAGATGTAGAGTATGCAAGTTCCTACTTGTGTGTATGGTCTGGGCTTGAAGGTTGATCAAATACTGATGGTCCATCCTCTTGTGTCCCTTGCAAGAGATGTGTGTGGATTACTGTTGTCTCCAAAGCCATAGTAGATGGTTAATGTGATTTAGACTAATGTCGAAACTGATTTCAGTTCATTGCTTCCTCAACCAAGGGAGTTAGTTGTGCTCATGGTGGAGTATCAGGTCAAGCCACTTACCTAATCTGAAATTATCAGTGGTGTGGATTAATAAAAGAGGGATCAGCCAGTGCCACAAGTGTGCAAGAAAAGAATGTCGTACCGTGTGTGAGAAGGTTACCTTATCACATATGATAAATACCTTGAAATGAGTTGAGTATTTGTCTGCTTTTGATAAGGATGTGCATCTAACCGATAGTGAATACTCTGACGGGAGCTGGGCGTGTATCTAAGGTGTTGTGCTTTCAACTAATGACAAAATACATTGACGGGAGAATGATGGGTAAAGGATTGTCTTGGAAGCCTGATGTGAATGGGACATGCTAGAAGTGGATAAGTTTAGTGCTTATGGAACAATTGGCTGGAAATTCCTAGATCTTTGATCTCAAGTTTGTTGGTTGTGGTACACGGATGGGTTCTGGGTATCAACACACTATATGATCATGAAGCTGTCATAGGATATCATGTAGTGGTTTTGGGGTGTTTCTTGCTGAAGAAGCATATGTTGAGAAAGATAGGGGGAAAGTAGAGAGTGTTGTAGTGTAGAATTCTGTGTGCTGTGGTGGTTGTTGGTTTTCTGGTTTTTTGGTTCCTTGGCTTAAGAGGGAGCCTAGAGATTCTGTTTTTATTTGGAATGTGGTATTTTTCTTAGTGCAGCTGGATTCTGTTCATGATGTCAAGACTGATGTTTTAACATCTGCTGACAGAACATTCTGTTCAGAATGTTATGGTTTTTGTCTCCAGAGAACACAAGCTTCTATCTGATTTATGTACTGTTGTGGTACATGGTTTGCTTGAGGGTCAAGCAGTAGGTGAATGTCTTTAGCAGGTGTGTTGAATAGAGGGTGCGCTCTTGAAGACATGAAAATGCGTCTTGTGTTTTCCATTCATTTTGGGTGTTCTTCTTGCAATGGAGCATTGGTTATCCGTGACAGGGAGAGTATTGTATCCTATCAGATTGTACAACCTTTTGAGTTGGATGTGTTCTGCTACTGACTTGCTTGTTTTTGGTTGATTGTCCTTAGATGCATAATTGCTTGGTTTGGTATATTATGGCTAAAAAGGGAGAGAAGTAAGTAGTAGTAGTGTTCCTTGGTTGTTTCCTTGAGGGGGAGTTGGTTGTGTTATCCAAAGGTTGTATGGATATTGCTCTGATGTGCTATTGCTTTGTCAAATAGGGATGAAAAGGGGGAGAGTGTGTGATTGCATGATGTGCTGATATCAAATGCCACTAACTGATGATATGCTAACTGGTGAGCTAGTGTGAGTGGCTGTGTGAGGTTGTAGTTGAGTGTTGTTGAGTGTTGATCTGTTGTTGTGAAGTTTCTGCTGTTGTGTGTGTGACTGTGCTAACAATCTGTGTTGGTCTTCTGATGCTGGTATCTCTGATTGTTGGTTTTAGCCAAAATTTGCCAAAGGGGGAGTTTGTTAGTTCTGCAGCTATGCAGTATGTATGTTGGCTAAATTTTGTTAAAACTTTATGTTAGCTCTTATGTCACTGAAGGTGCTTTAACATGTTGTATGTGTATCTGCCATAACAGATTAGTTGCAGGTTGTGAAATGTCAAGTAGGATGTCTTGACATGTTGTTTTGCACTAACTGGTTATGTTCAGTTTCTATCATATTAGTTATATGTCAAGTGTGATGTCTTGACATGTTGTGCTGCACCTACATAGTATGAGTGCATGGTTGTAATGGTATGACAGAGATGTCATGAGCACTTCATTGAACCTGAATGTTTAAGGTTATGTGGCGTGGCTGTCTTTGGAATGTCATGACAGAACATCTTGATCTGGTACAACAGGTACTGCTGCCCTGTGATGGTTAATCAAGATGTTAAAGGAGATGTCACAACATCATTGTCTATTACAGCAGGATGTTAGATGTCCTGACATGGTTAATCAGACATCAATACAGATATGGCAGTTTTACTGTCATGACAGTATGTCATAACATCTTGGATCTGGCACAGCAGTTGCTGCTGTTATGTGATAGATGTTGAAGGAGATGTCATGACATCTTAGTCTGGTATAGCAGGTGTTGCTGTTTTGCTGTCATGTGATTTTTAATCAAGATGTCAAAGGAGATGTCACGACATCTTTGTCTGGGACAGCAAGTACTGCTGTGGTATATCTCTTGACGGATTTGATTTGATTTGATGAGATCTGTTTGGATATACCTCATCATTATACGCAGGTCAAGGAGATTTATTAGGAACAAAGTGCATATTTAATTGGATTTCATAAAAAGGATCTTGGAGACTTTTTAGGAAACTATTTGGAGATTTGTTCCTATTTTTATGGAGAAGATCTTGCAGTTGAATTAAAAAGTGAAGATTTAAAAGATACATAAGATCCTGGAAATATTATGGAGCTGATTTATAGGTCTGGAAGATTCAAGTTAGAATCAAGAAGAATATTGAACAATAATGACTTTCTAATTATGGAGATAAATTAGGAAGGATTTGATTGAAGACCTATTTTGTAGGAGAATCTTTTGCAGATTTGTAGAAGCTGATATGCTGTGATTAGAAGCCCAAATCCATTTGGGAAAAAGTTATAAATAGAATGCTTGTAACCTAGAATAAGCACGGGTCCAAAATGTAGATCATTAGGGTTTGTGCGAAATTGTGAGTCACTCTGGTACTGTTTTGTACTTAGAGTTGGACTGTTTAGTTGAGTTATATTTGTCAATCATCTATGAGCTTTTAAGCAATGATGATTGTGTTTCTTGAAGTGTGTCTTTTACTTTTCTGTGATTGAAGAGTTGATGGAAATCAAGCTGTTGATACAGTGGCTGAGGTGTTGTCTGCTTGACATCATTGCGATGATTGGAAGTTAGATGGAGTCTCATATCTAAGAGTGTCTTAGATAGAAGGGTCATTGGGTAGTGATTAAGTGAGTAGATCATCAACGGGTGTGTTGATTGTAGGGTCTATGAATTGATACTGCTGATAATGAACTTCCTTCCTGGCTTGGTATGCCCCCAAATGTAGGTTGTTAGACCGAACTGGTGAACAATTCTTGTGTGCACTTTACTTTTCAGCAACTTCTTTAATTGTCTATATCTTGTATATGTTGTTGATAACAGACCAGATGTCTCGACATGTTATGTGACATCTGGGTCTGTCATACCAGAATTTGATTTGATTTGATGAGATCTGTTTGGATATACCTCATCATTATACGCAGGTCAAGGAGATTTATTAGGAACAAAGTGCAGATTTAATTGGATTTCATAAAAAGGATCTTGGAGACTTTTTAGGAAACTATTTGGAGATTTGTTCCTATTTTTATGGAGAAGATCTTGCAGCTGAATTAAAAAGTGAAGATTTAAAAGATACATAAGATCCTGGAAATATTATGGAGCTGATTTGTAGGTCTGGAAGATTCAAGTCAGAATCAAGAAGAATATTGAAGAATAATTACTTTCTAATTATGGAGATAAATTAGGAAGGATTTGATTGAAGACCTATTTTGTAGGAAAATCTTTTGCAGATTTGTAGCAACTGATATGCTGTGATTAGAAGCCCAAATCCAGTTGGGAAAATGTTATAAATAGAATGCTTGTAACTTAGAATAAGCACGGGTCCAAAATGTAGATCATTAGGGTTTGTGTAAAATTGTGAGCCACTCTGGTACTGTTTTGTACTTAGAGTTGGACTGTTTAGTTGAGTTGTATTTGTCAATCATCTATGAGCTTTTAAGAAATGATGATTGTGTCTCTTGAAGTGTGTCTTTTACTTTTCTGTGATTGAAGAGTTGTTGGAAATCAAGTTGTTGATGCAGTGGCTTGGTGTTGACTGCTAGACATCATTGCGATGATTGGAAGTGAGATGGAGTCTCATATCTAAGAGTGTCTTAGATAGAAGGGTCATTGGGTAGTGATTAAGTGAGTAGATCATCAACGGGTGTGTTGATTGTAGGGTCTATGAATTGATACTGCTGATAGTGAACTTCCTTCCTGGCTTGGTATGCCCCCAGATGTAGGTTGTTAGACCGAACTGGGTGAACAATTCTTATGTGCACTTTACTTTTTTAGCAACTTCTTTAATTGTCTATATCTTGTATATGTTGTTGATAACAGACCAGATGTCTCGACATGTTATGTGACATCTGGGTCTGTCATACCAGAATTTCAAAAAGAAACTAAGACCAGTTCCCTGGTAGGAAACCAGGATCGAGGGGAAGTTTATTTCAGAAACTTAGACCAGTTCCTTGGTAGGAAACCAAGATCGAGGGGAAGTTTATTTTAGAAACTTAGACTAGTTCCTTGGTCGGAAACCAGGATCGAGGGGAAGTTTATTTCAAAAACTGAGACCAATTCCTTGGTAGGAAACCAGGATCGAGGGGAAGTTTATATCAGAGACTTAGACCAGTTCCCTGGTAGGAAACCAGGACCGAGGGGAAGTTTATATCAGAAACTGAGACCAGTTCCTGGGTAGGAAACCAGGATCGAGGGGAAGTTTACCTTTTCTAAGCATCATTGCTTGGCAAAACAAGATGGATGAGCAAACTGCCATTCATAACCACCATCAAAATTTTGCGCATTCCGATATTTAATCATCTTGCACCCCGAATGCCCGAATACCTTCGCCATTCACACCATCGGGTCCAAGAAGATTAAATATGGGCATCTGTCATACCCCAAATTTTAACCACTAAGATTTCCCATCATTGGGTAAATCATCATCACAATATGGATGAACTATCATGCCTCATCAGTCTCCCCAAAGAGGGGTGAGCATTCACCACAAACATGAATTAGGGTTTCAAGCCCTCTCTGAGCACTTAGACAAAGGATCAATCAAGAATTGACATGATCTTTAACTTGTCTAACTTATCAAACATCCATAAAGGATCAAAAGGACTCCCACATCAAAAATCAAGCACAAAGTTGCAACATTCCAAGTGGATTAAGCCTCAAGATCACCAGTGTCACCAATTTAGGGTTTTGGTCGACCAGGGCCTCCAAATGGGAATTTTACTCTGGGCATGAGCCAATGCTTCAAAACATAACCTAAGATACTCCAAGGGACCTCATGAGCCCAATCATCAAGTCAATTTAGCCTTAAGGGATGCATTTATCAAAAATCAGGAATTAGGGTTTCTTGACCTAATTCACCCCTAAGTTGACTTTTGGGGCAAAACATGAGCCAAGACCTCAAGGCGTGATTTGAGGGTCTCCAATACACCATATTGATTCATTTTAAACAAGGGATTGATCCAAGAAGCTTGATTCACAAGTTTCAATTTCATCTGGACCACAATTAGGGTTTTGAAGAAAAAGTCAACTGTACCTTTGACTTTTGACCCAGACATGCTCCCAAACCTTGGGACATGATTCAATACACCCTATATCACCTATGGAATCCATCTATTAAGTTTGATTTAGGTCAAGGACTTAATTTCATAGAGGATCGCACAGTTTAGATTTCATCTACTGAAAAAGTCAACTATACAAAAGTCAAAATTTGACTTTTTGATTTTTTGGTCAACCAAGGTTCCTTAACCCTAAAATGATGTTAATGTGTGATTGGAATCATCATTCATCAAGAAAAATCAAAGAAAGTGAGTTAACTTGTAAAAGGGGTAACCATAAAAAAACTTAGAAATTTTCTCAGTTGTGGAACAAAGTGGCTAGGGTACCAACTTCCAAGGATCATAACTTGAGATCCAAGCAACCATTTTGGATGATCCAAAGATGGATTTGTAGCTCTCATGGCATAATTTAAAAGTGTCAACTACACCTCCTTCCAATTCATCATGGATTTTAAACTATGGAGTGATCAAAATGGCTGAAAATATGAAAATGGCATTTTTTTCAACACTTAGACAAATTTCTGTCCAAGACAGATTTTGTTGAAAACACCAAAACTTGTGAGGTTTTTTCACATAGTTTCAAGGGAAATCAACTCTAACTGTAAACATCAATGTTGTTGCAAATGTTGCTGAGAATTCAAAGAACTTATTGGCATGAAACAAATCAACTTGAGCCAAGAGTTATGGCTGCTGCAACACACCATGGCAAGGCTGTCATGGAAAAATCAGTTTTTAGGATTTCTTGCTTTACACGATTTTGAGCCAAAGGCCAAAGATCACTATGCCAAATTCATCAAATCTGATCACAATGCATCTGATCCAACCAACAAACTTGGACTGAAATTCCAAATGCTTGTCCTTGAGAATTGATGATTTTTTGGCACATATGCCTTGAATTCAAAGGCATTTATGTGAAATAGTGGACTTTTAAGATTCTCACTCTCCTCAGTCAAGTTCTTTAATTAAACAACAATTAAAATGACTGAAGAATGTGGAATCAGTCAATACATAGCTGAGCTATTTAAGGCAGCTGTTACACCTAGTACAAGAGGCATTTATGCCAAGCCAAGACCATTGAACCATGGATTTATCCTCTGAGCTTCAAGAGAACCACTTCAACACAAATCCTCTACTATAAATAGAGGTCCTAACTGACCATTCAAATCACACCAAAGCAGCTTACAACATTGCTTTCTCTCATTTCCTTCTTAAACTCCAAATTTCATTAATCTTGAGAAAGCACTATCGGGTTTTGAGTTGGAGACCAATGCAGCTCAAACCAATGATTCACACACATCACATATAACATATTGGAGGTGTCTGAACACTCACCTCCCATCTGTAATGTAACGCCCCATTTTTATTTAATTATTATTTGTGAATATAATAATGAGTTGTTGTAGTTGATTGTATGTTTGTTGTGTACTTGTTATGTTTCATGTACCCGTAGTAGGGGTAGTGGCCTTAAGGATAAGTCTTGGAGTTAGTAGGGGTGTGCGACTAAAAGCGTAGAGAATTGGTGGTGTAAAGTGTATGATTAATTGATCTACTTTTAATTAATTAGAATGGTGTAAAGTTGAATATTAGTGGAATTATGTGAATAATGTGAATTACTATTATTATTATTATTATTATTATTTGATAATATGAATAAAAAATATTAATAGTAATATAATGAGATAATTAGATGTGTAAAGCTGTGAAGGGCATAGTGGTAATTGTATGAAGATTAAGTGAGGGCAAATGAGGCAATTCATTATTTGGAGTATATGTGAGAATGAGAGAGTGGGAAGTCATTATTCATTTTACGTAAAAGTGAAAGAAAGTTGGAGAGCAAAAGGGAGAAGAGGCTAGGGCAAGAAGAAGGAGAGGAACCCCTTGAGGAAGAGGGAAGCTCATCAATACAAGGTAAAGGTGGGATTTCTTTAATCACTCAAGGGTTAGATGATGTAGGTATGTGGGTAGGAATCATTAGGTTGATGCCATGGATTGTTGTTTGTGGATTGTTTGGGGTTTTTAGGAAGAATCAATAACTAAAAATGTTTAGAATTGATGAAATTGGTGTATTCAAATTGTTGTGATTGTTGTGAATAATGTATATGTGGTATAAACGGGTTTTGATGACTTAAACTGGGGTTATTGGGGTTAGAAATGCAATTTAAGGGTGTGAAATCGCAATGGGAGAAGTACTGTCATCGCAGGCATTTTTGGCTGAATCGCAGAGCCCGCTTGGCCCGCTCTAGCCCGCTTAGTGCGGTCCCCTCGGGCAGCTCATTTTAAAAACTTCGAAAATTCATAACTTTTGACTTGTAAATCCGTTTGGGTCATCGTTCGAATCGTTGGAAAGCTGAATTTATGTACTTTATATTAAAATTATTCTCAATGATAGATTTCCAACTATTTGACGCGCCATATGTGTTTCCGTGTAGGTTCTGATGTGTTGAAATGTGAAAAGTAGGAGTTAGTCGTAGGAATGTATGTTGTGATTGTTGCTTATGATGTTGCGCGATGTTGTTGAGAAGTTATTGTAGCATACCATGTGATTGTAATCGTTGTTGCTTATAATATTGTGTGATGATATTGTTGACTAGTTATGGTATGATGTGTTGTGACTTAACTGATAAATGTAATAGTTGTTGTTTTATGAGGTTGCATGATGTTGTTGTTAAGTTGTTGTGACGTAACTTGTAAATGCACTAGTTGTTACTTATGTGGTAGTATGATGATGACGTTGAGTTGTTACAGCATGTTATGTGGTAGGCATGTTTTGATGAGCTATATGCATGTTTCGATAAATGTTGTTGATTGTCGAGTGGTGTTGGCATGATGATGAATGTGCTAGGTGTATGCATGAGTCGTTGTTGCATGTTGTCATTGATGGTGCATGGCATGTGCATAGTTGTGGGATGGCGTGCCCAGGTGGGGTGTTATCGTCTATCCGAATTCCTTGATGGAATCGTTGTTGTTGGCATGATTGTGTGCCCAGATGGGGTGTAAGCAATCACAGTTGTTGGTGCGATCATGAAATAGGGGTCGTACGTGTCAATGAAATAGGGGTCGTTGGTGTGATCATGAAATAGGGGCCATACTTGACCATGAAACAGGGGTCGAGAGTTCCGACTGGAACTGTGATCATGAAACAGGGATCGATTATGGTACCACATGCATTGAGTCTAGTTGGTGTGTCTTTGTAATTCTTTTGATAGTTGTGTTGCATTGTGATTGGATTGATTATCTGTGTTATGTTGAATTGTGCGAATTGTGTTGGAAGTGGTGTTGTGGGTGATATACTTAATAATTTATGCTCTTATATTTATATCATCTTTCTCTTTTGTTTGATTTGAGAATCTCACCCCTTCTGTTTGAATGTTGCCTCCACGTGGGTAACGTGCAGGTAATCAGGAGTAGTGTGGAAGTCGTGGTCGTTGAAGACGAGGTGCTTCACTTTAGTTTGGAGTCTGCTCTGATATGTAACATTGGGAGTCGGGAACGCTTTATGCATGATTTTACTTTGTTAAAGAATTACAGTTGCCTTTACATTTTTGAAAACTAATATTTCGATTAATTGAAACCGTTATATTTTGTTGATCACAATGAAGAATTTTCGTTGTGTAATAAAGATGATTTTTGGATTAAAGTTGCATTAATATTTATTATATGTCACATGTCTTATTTATGAGCAAGTTCTTGTTGAAAGTAATACCCTTTTATTCCGAGTTGTTTCGTTTTACTCTGATTTTTCGATTAAATTATTTGGGGATATTTAGGGTGTTACAAAGTGGTATCAGAGTAGGTCGGTTCGTCTGGCCAGGTTGTCTAATTATGTTGTTCCCTAGTATGCGACATGTGTGTGAAAACACTGTCGGTGCTTGTTTTGTTTTCCATTTGCAAGTTGGGAATGAAACAAGTGGGGGAGAATTGTTTGATTCTTTTGGATGATCTAATTGTTGAGAGATTGGATATCACGTTGCGGTAGAAGGGAGTGCAGTGTTGGATTGTTCAACTGTTGAGAATGGTGTGATCCTTGAGGGAAGACGGTCAGGTGTTTTCGTTATTTGCTTCCTTGTGAGGGGGAAGGTGATGTTGTGGCTAGAGATGGGCCGGTGAGGTGTGGAGTATCCTGACGTGTTTTCTTTGGAGGTGCACAGTTATCTTTAGTTAGAACAAGATGATGTCATTTTTGGACGAATTGGTGGAGATAAACCATGTATTTACCAATTATTTAGATGAGTGGTGTAGTGTGTTGTTGAGACAAGTGTAGCTCCGGTGTTATTTTTTAAGAAGGAAGAAGGTAGTACGAGATGGTGTGTGGATTACCGACAGTTGAGAATGAATATCCATTTCAACGGGATTGATGATTTGATGGACCAACTGATGGGCTAGTGTGTTTTCGGTATAATGGAGTTGAAGTCAGATTACCTTCAGATTTGAGTGAAAAGTGAGGATAGTTGGAGAATCTTAGAAGTAAGAGAAAGAGGTGGAACTCATGTTCACCATTTCCAATCTTCGTTTTCGCACTTAAGGAACAACCTACACTAAACAGGTGATAACTTTTCGCTAGTAACTCCGATGGGAGCGATTATGGACTTTTTGGAAAGCTTGCGAAATTTCCTACAGTTTTCTATAAACTTTATCTTCTACATGTTTTTGAAGAGGGAGAAAAATGCGTTTGAAGATTTGGGTCTGATGCTGAATTTGGTGAGGACAGGTATACGGGATTCCTTGACCAGTCTCCATTACGCAGGTGATAACTTTTTAATCAAAACTCGGATTAAAGCGATTCTTGAATTTCTGGAATCTACAGGAAATTCCCTTCATTTTGGAATATAATTTTGTATCAAGAAATTTTGTATCGAAGGAGATAATTGTGTTTGAAGTTGAGCGAGTCTTGCTGAAATGGTTGTGATGAGTTCATGTATAAGATGTTTGGTAATTGGAAGGAGGTGAGGGTATCGGAGAAGCACATGGAGGTTCGGCGTATGCCAATATAGAATGAGTAGAGTGGAGAGATTTTTGAGGAAGGAAGGAGGTTAAATAGTAAAGTGGATTGTGTGTCATTGATGACATAGTGTCGACATGTGTCGGGAAGACTTTGGAAAGTTTATATCACCAACCAGATGATGAGATGGTACTGTTAAGATTGTGATTAGGATGAGACCAAATGTGAAACTATACGGATCATCGATATTGTGAAATTAAAGAAAGAATGAAGGATTTATTAGTATTGTTAAAGTCCTCTATTTGGATAAATGTTTCATTTAGAGCGGACCGATTTGGATTGTACTAGAAGTAGTAGCATTTCCGGTTTTGGGAGAATATTTAACAATTGTGTTGTGTTACAAGCGTGTATAGGAGAATATGTAATGGATTTTGGGCGTTTATATATCATTGACGAGGTTGAAAAGAAGGGAATTAAGAAAACGGTTGTAAGCCTTAGAGAGATAGTGAAGCATTATGCTTAGGTAACTTTGAGCATGAAGTAAAGGGCGATATTGTAGTTGGGTAATGACGATTTATGCCACCGTTATGGTTGCCGGCTGTCTATTGACAAATTGAGGAACTGATCACCCTTAATCTCTTGTTGATAGTATACGGAATAATGTTGGATGGGATAGACGTGTCTTGCCAGCTGGGATGGTATGTAGAGAGTATAATTGTATCTCCCATACTTATTTGGATAAGTTAGAACTGGTGTTCGTTGTGGATGTTCTGATCTATTATAAAATCGGAAGAAGAACGCGTAGAGTATTTGAGAATTGAATTACAAGTATTGAAAGAAGTGCAATTATATGTTAAGTTATCAAAGCGTGATTTTTGGTTAGTAGAGATGAGTTTACTTGGTTGTGTTAATTCATATGAGGGTATTGTTGTGGATCTATCCAAAGTAGATGTAGTTCTACAATGAGGAAGCTCTGAAGTGGGTTAAGGGGAGTATAATATTCTTGGACTTAGTTGGTTATTATCACGGAGTTTTGTAGCAGGAATCTTGAAGGGCGCTTAGCGCCGTTGAGCACGCCCAGCGAGGTCTGGAAGACTCTCGCCCTCTCAAGGCAGAAGCGAGCGCGCTTAGCGTGAGTCAGGTCCCACTTAGCGTGGTCTGGGAGTGGAAAAGGTGATTTTTCTTGTCGAAATTAATTGGAAATATGTATCCTTATGCGGTTATGGTATTGGGATGTTGTTATGTGTTTAAGATGAGTTTAGACAGTGTGATAATATAAGATGGTGAAGTTATAGCTTATGTTTTACGATAGTTGGAGATTGATGAAAGTATCTATCCTATTCAAGATTTGGAATTGGCTGAGGTTGTAATTGTGTTAAGTATCCAGAGGAATTATTTTTATGAATCTACGTCTGAAGTGTTTAGTAATCACAAGAGTGTAGAATACCTGTTTGGTCGGAATTCTCGATGAGTTAAGTCGAAAATCATTTCTTATGTATGCTTTAATGGTCGGAAGTTGGATGTGAACTTGGTAGATTTGATAGTTGCGAGTAATTCGAGTGCGCGGTGAAAGCGTGGTGTAGTGCAGTTTGTCCATATGTGTGTAACAACGACGTTGGTAGTTTGGTTACATTGAGGTTGTGTTATGGACTTTTGTGTTTTTATCTTTGTTGTTGCCTCGTTACCTATGGTGATGGTTCGAGTGCGAGTAGCTAATTCCTATCATAGAGAATTAGGGGAGTGTTGCCTATAGTGATGGTAACGATCATGTTGTGTTCTGGTTCATAGTGAACCTGTGAGTTCTTAACTTGGTTATTCTTTGTATCTTGAGTTGGTCGTCGAGTGCATTGCGTGAGCATTGCATCTTGTTGTTGTTGTCGTTAATAAGGTAGTTTGTTGTTTTGTGTTAACCGCGGTGTTGCCTTTCATGGCATGGGAATTGATTAGTTGGATACGAGGACGTATCTGGGGTAGTTCGCATCAGGTAAATTTTCGAGGACGAAAATATTCTAAGTTGGGGAGAGTTGTAACGCCCCATTTTTATTTAATTATTATTTGTGAATATAATAATGAGTTGTTGTAGTTGATTATATGTTTGTTGTGTACTTGTTTTGTTTCATGTACCCGTAGTAGGGGTAGTGGCCTTAAGGATAAGTCTTGGAGTTAGTAGGAGTGTGCGACTAAAAGCGTAGAGAATTGGTGGTGTAAAGTGTATGATTAATTAATCTACTTTTAATTAATTAGAATGGTCTAAAGTTGGATATTAGTGGAATTATGTGAATAATGTGAATTATTATTATTATTATTATTATTATTATTATTATTATTATTATTATTTGATAATATGAATCAAAAATATTAATAGTAATATAATGGGATAATATAATGAGATAATTAGATATGTAAAGCAGTGAAGGGCATAGGGGTAATTGTATGAAGATTAAGTGAGGGCAAATGAGGCAATTCATTATTTGGAGTATATGTGAGAATGAGAGAGTGGGAAGTCATTATTCATTCTACGTAAAAGTGAAAGAAAGTTGGAGAGCAAAAGGGAGAAGAGGCTAGGGCAAGAAGAAGGAAAGGAACCCATTGAGGAAGAGGGAAGCTCATTAATACAAGGTAAGGGTGGGATTTCTTTAATCACTCAAGGGTTAGATGATGTAGGTATGTGGGTAGGAATCATTAGGTTGATGTCATGGATTGTTGTTTGTGGATTGTTTGGGGTTTTTAGGAAGAATCTATAACTAAAAATATTTGGAATTGATGAAATTGTTGTATTCGAATTGTTGTGATTGTTGTGAATAATGTATATGTGGTATAAACGGGTTTTGATGACTTAAATTGGGGTTATTGGGGTTAAAAATGCAATTTAAGGGTGTGAAATCGCAGTGGGAGAAGTGCTGTCATCACAGGCATTTTTGGCTGAATCGCAGAGCCCGTTTAGCCCACTCTAGCCCGCTTAGTGCGGTCCCCTCGGGCAGCTCATTTTAAAAACTTCGAAAATTCATAACTTTTGACTCGTAAATCCGTTTGGGTCGTCGTTCGAATCGTTGGAAAGCTGACTTTATGTAATTTATGTTACAATTATTTTCAATGATAGATTTCCAACTATTCGACGCGCCATATGTGTTTCCGTGTAGGTTCCGATGTGTTGAAATGTGAAATGTGGGAGTTAGTCGTAGGAATGTATGTTGTGATTGTTGCTTATGATGTTGCGCGATGTTGTTGAGAAGTTGTTGTAGCATACCATGTAATTGTGATCGTTGTTGCTTATAATATTGTGTGATGGTATTGTTGACTAGTTATGGTATGATGTGTTGTGACTTAACTAATAAATGCAATAGTTGTTGTTTTATGAGGTTGCATGATGTTGTTGTTGAGTTGTTGTGACGTAACTTGTAAATGCACTAGTTGTTACTTATGTGGTAGTATGATGATGACGTTGAGTTGTTACGGCATGTTATGTGGTAGGCATGTTTTGATGAGCTATATGCATGTTTCGATAAATGTGTGTTGATTGTCGAGTGGTGTTGGCATGATGATGAATGTGTTAGGTGTATGCATGAGTCGTTGTTGCATGTTGTCATTGATGGTGCATGGCATGTGCAAAGTTGTGGGATGGCGTGCCCAGGTGGGGTGTTATCGTCTATCCGAATTCCTTGATTGAATTGTTGTTGTTGGCATGATTGTGTGCCCAGATGGGGTGTAAGCAATCACAGTTGTTGGTGCGATCATGAAATAGGGGTCGTACGTGACCATGAAATAGGGGTCGTTGGTGTGATCATGAAATAGGGGTCATACTTGACCATGAAACAGGGGTCGAGAGTTCCGACGGGAACTGCGATCATGAAACAGGGATCGATTATGGTACCACATGCATTGAGTCTAGTTGGTGTCTCTTTGTAATTCTTTTGATAGTTGTGTTGCATTGTGATTGGATTGATTATCTGTGTTATGTTGAATTGTGCGAATTGTGTTGGAAGTGGTGTTGTGGGTGATATACTTAATAATTTACGCTCTTATATTTATATCATCTTTCTCTTTTGTTTGATTTGAGAATTTCACCCCTTCTATTTGAATGTTGCCTCCACATGGGTAACGTGCAGGTAATCAGGAGTAGTGTGGAAGTCGTGGTCGGTGAAGACGAGGTGCTTCACTTTAGTTTGGAGACTGGTCTGATATGTAACATTGGGAGTCGGGAACGCTTTATGCATGATTTTACTTTGTTAAAGAATTACAGTTGCCTTTACATTTTTGAAAACTAATATTTCGATTAATTGAAACCGTTATATTTTGTTGATCACAATGAAGAATTTCCGCTGTGTAATAAAGATGATTTTTGGATTAAAGTTGCATTAATATTTATTATATGTTACATGTCTTATTTATGAGCAAGTTCTTATTGAAAGTAATACCCTTTTATTCCGAGTTGTTTCGTTTTACTCTGATTTCTCGATTAAATTATTCGGGGGTATTGGGTGTTACATGTAACATCAAAATCCCCAAATGGCCATCCAATTGCACAAAACTCATGACTTGCTGCAGAAGGAATCAGGTTGATCAATCCAGAGGTTTTCCAATCAACCTAAGCATTCAAACACAACCATTGAGGTATAAGGAAGCTATCCAAATCGTTGGAAATCATCTGTAACACCTCCAAACCATAATTCGATTCTCACTTGCAGAGGTAAAACTTGAGCTCTCAAACTCAATGAATCATGCATCATAACCATGTTTTCTTGTTATCATTGTGTTTCGGGATGTTTGTAGATCATTTACCCTCAATCAATTGTTGCTTAAAATTCGTGTATAGGATTTCATTGAGTTTATGCCAATTTTAGGGTTCTTCAGGTTTTATCATGACATGTTCTGATTCAATTAATTTCAATAAAATTGGGTATTGCCATTGTGTTCGTCATCTGAAAACGCATGATTTTCATATTTGGATCGTGTGAAATGGTTGAGAGATGAATAAGATATGGACCTTCACGTATCTGAGCTTGAGGTTGAAGATGACCATGGCGCCATGCTTCAGAAATTGAACCAAGTTCTCTATATATTTTTCATTTGCCATATGTTTAATGAATTGGAATTGCGCCCCAGTGGTTGATCAGCTGGTTTGTGTGTATTGAGCGAGTGGAAGGTCTAGGGTTTGAATCCCCCTCGCCCCAGACCTCTTTTTTATCACTTTTTCCACTTTTTATTATTTTTCATATTATTTTTTTAATGATTTGGAAAATTAATAACTCTCACAATTTTAGTTATTTTTTATTGGTTCTTTTTGCAAAAAATCACAAAAATGTTAAAGTATTTTATTCCACAAAAAAATCATATTTATATTATTTATTTAATATAGTTGGTATTTTTGTAAATAAATTCATTTTTAATTGTTTTTTTAACATTTTTAAAGTGAATTTTTATCTTGGAAATCAAAACCAAATGAGTTTTAATTTATCTTGTGATTAAAACCTCATTTTCCAAATCTTAACCAAGAATCACAAGTTGTTTATTCAAGATTATTTGGTATTTTATCCTTATTTATTGATTTTCTTTAAGAATTTACTTTTAAAAATGATGAAATTAGGGTTTCTTTGATTTTCACCCTCACAAATCTTTTTCAAACATTCATGGGCCTCTAATAGAGTGTAAGACCCAATCCCCTTTAACCAAAACCATTTTGGGCCTCAGATATTGTATAAGTCCCGACACGATAAAAACTCTCGCCGCGATCGCCAGTTTAAAATCACTTGGGCCTCTCCTTGAGTTGTAAGCCTCATCACTTGTACAAAAACACTTTTGGGCCTCTAATATAGTGTAAGACCCATTCCTTGTAAATAAGATACCTTGCTGGGCCTCAGACATTGTATAAGACCCATTGTGTTTTCAAAAACCTCTGCGCGATCGCCATTTTCAAACAAACCATTCGGACCTACCCTCGTGTTGTAAGTCCCATCTTTCTTTTTCAAAATAATCTTTGGGCCTATAATAGAGTGTAAGACCCAAACCCATTGTACAGAAAACCTTTTGGGCCTCAGACGTTGTATAAGCCCCAGTACAATCTTTTCAAAACAATTTCCCTTTTGATTTAGATTCAAGTATACAGTTGTTATCAAAACTTTCTTTAATTTCTTTGAACAACTAACAAAACAGCATCGAAGCTTGCTCACCTGTAAGTTTTTATCCGCTTTCATTTACTCGCTTTAATATATATAACTGTATTGTGGGAAGCTACGCATGGTTAGTCTTCTTTCATTCTTTTAAATACATGTCAAATATATATAACTGTATTGTGGGAAGTTACGCATGGTTAGTCTTCTTTCATACTCCTTTAAATACTTGTCATATATCAACTGTATATATACCAGTATAGTTATTTAGAGTTTTCCTCGACAACTAGGTCTAGAACTAGGTAAAGCCATGTTGGTCACTATTAAATACAAACAAAACTAGATCCCCATAGGATTTCCAGATACAGTCTTCCATTCTCTTGGGGTTAATCGATATGGAACAAAGAGAAAGGCAGTATTCTCGGTGAAACTTTTCTCAGACTGTCACCCTTAGAAATTCTCAAAGAAATTTTACTCCTCGGAGTTGATCTATTCTCCGTGAATAGCATCTCTTGAGTTTCTTCCAAATACTCGAACTTTTCGGGAATGATCTCTTCTCTGTGAATTGCATTTCTTGAACTTGTCTTTGTTTGGGGACCCACAAGCTTCCTAAAAGCATCCCCGCCTCCTCTTGGGCTTTGTACAAGGACCCGTCGGCTTCTTAATAGTTCTCATGCCTTCTCTTGGGCTTCATACAAGGACCTTCACGACCTCTTAGAGGTATAGGACAGAACTTAGTCATCCTTTGCTAGAGCTGTCTTTCTAAAAAGAGTCACCAAAAAACCCTCAGACCAATTTTAGGGTTGATACTCATCCCTTAAACGAGTCGGCCTCCTCTCAGGCATTGTACAAAGACAAACCATACTAATATACTTGGACAGTCTAAATCTCCTTGAGTCTCAAAGACATTCTCAAGTTCCCTACAAACATAGGAGAAACCCCAGATTCTGGATTAATCTCCAACAAGAGTTAAAACTTGTGGGTTCTATAACCCTGTCTCTCTCCTAAAATCCCCCAGCCAGGGTGAGTCTATCACTAGTATAACCCTATCTCAAATCAGAACCTCAAGGCATCTGATCTATCAACTCTTCTGTATTCCCCTGCAAGAGTTGATTCCCCACTTGGACCTGCCTCGGTATCTCAACAATTCCCAGTAGAAGATATCCTCCTCTTAGGCTTTGTATAATGATCATTTCCTCAAGAAAGTCAGCCTTCTCTTGGGCTTTATATAATGATTCTCCCCAACAGAGCTAACCTTTCCAGACTCTCTTGTTGACTCAACCACTTTTGAGACTCTCTCGGTGAGTCAATTACTTTTCAGACTCTCTTGTTGACTCGATCACCTTTTCAGACTCTCTTGTTGAGTCAACCACTCTTATAGACTCTCTTATTGATTCCATCACCTTTTAGCACTCTCTTGTTGAGTCAACCCTTTTTAGCATCAGTCTCGGGCTTCGTACGAGACAGATAAAAGCACTCTCTTGTTGAGTCAAACCCTTTTCGCCTCAATCTTGGGCTTTATACAAGACTGATAAATACCTCCCCAGCGGAATTAGCCTCCTCTTAGGCTTCATATAATGATATCCCCAAAGAGTCAGTCTCTTTTAGAATAGGAGGAACTACGATTGCTCTGATTTCCCTGTTTCGTTTAAACGGGAATACGTAGGCATAAGATTGCAAAATCTTAGCGAGCATACTACTCAAAAACTCTAGGTCCAGTACCTTCATACACCAATCAAAACTTAGGTTCAGCACCTTACCAAAAACATCAACAAAAACTCACTCACTCATACTTTCCAAACCCATTAACAGATAAACACCACCAAGTACAAAGCAAAACCTAAAGCTAATATCCTGTGGATAACCACATATAGTATGGGTAACTGACAACTACCCATTGTATAACCTGACCCGGACCCCCCAATCTTTTTAAGCATTTGTTTAGTTAAACAATCGCGTGAAAGGTTAGTTTTAGATACCTTCCCTTTCCCTTCCAGCTTCATGGGATAAATAATAAATCAGAAAGTAGCACCCCCTCCTACCATTGCAGTGAGGAAAACTCAGCGATAAGGTGGTCACGTCACCGACAAAAATTGCTCGCTACAGTGAGGTCAATATGGCTCACGCAAATCCAACCATTATTCAGAACCACAACATTCTGATGATGAACGTCAACTTGGTGGCAATGCACTCAAGGCAAAGCCAACATCATGATCTGCCACGGCACGATTACAATTCATGTCCGGTCTGCTCATTAAATAATCAGGAATGCTCTTTTGTACAAGAGGCCCTCCAACGTCAGATGGATCTCGGATGGATTCAGGACTACCGTGATAGAATTCATTATCAAGTTAATATGATTCAAATCTTTTATATTCGCTTGATGAATACCAGCCTGGTAAGATTACACGCTAAGCAAGCCTGGCTCGGTTTTCTGGCTTCACATGATCATCAGAACTGTAAAGTGTGTCGAGAAGACGACCAAGGATGTGCACTTGTCCAAAGAACTTCAACACTTGTTGAACCACTGGAGGCTTCTAATCTACTTAGATGAAGACACAAAAAAAGTCAGTATGACTGACGGGAATCCTACTAGGCTTCAAAGTCAGGATGTTTGCTCGATGGAAACAGATCTAGCGAAGTTACACTACATACAAAGTGGACGGGGCTGGGTGCCACCACACAGCTATGAGGGCTGTAGAGTTTGCTCGGAGAATAACCAAGGATGTTATCTTGTACGGTCACCCCATCAAAATCAGTTGGACCAAAAAGAGATTCGACCATGTTTAAGTTCTGGTTCGATCAATGTAATGCAAGACCATCTCCCTGATCAAAGCAAAGACGTTATCTTGATCTCTAAACATGAAATGGACAAAGATGTATATGCCATAATCCCTCTACTCCATGAATCAAGATCTCTTCTTGATAGTAGAAAGATTCTCAACCTCGAACCAATTGAGGCCGGCTACGATGGTCAGAAAAATCAAAAGGCTCATGTGGTTATCTATCTACCGGGACCAATATCGTACAAATCCGATAAGGTTATCCCTTATGAGTACGGTGCAACAACCATCGAGAATGGAAAGGAAGCTCCATTACCCTCCATCGTGAACATTGCAGACATCAGTCGAGTAACACGGAGCGGTCGGATCTTCAACAGAGGAGTTGGAGAACCCACCAGAGAAAAGGAACCTCAAACAAAAGTTCCAAACCAACCAGTCGGGCAATCCAGTAATCCCGACCTTTCAAAGAACAACAATGAGATGCTGAAGCTCATCCAGAAGAGCGAGTACAGCATTATAGACCAACTGTTGCAAACTCCTTCGAGAATCTCTGTGTTATCTCTCTTGCTCAGTTCCGAAGCTCACACGGAAGCTTTGCAGAAAGTCTTAGAGCAAGCTTTCATAGAACAAGATGTGACGATAAGACAATTTGACAACATCATCTCCAACATCACTTCCTGCAAAAATTTAGGATTCAGTGAT
Source organism: Lathyrus tuberosus (assembly GCA_022829125.1). Lineage (NCBI taxonomy): Eukaryota > Viridiplantae > Streptophyta > Magnoliopsida > Fabales > Fabaceae > Lathyrus > Lathyrus tuberosus. The sequence goes on along the minus strand of JALAZF010000312.1, from coordinate 5,337,565 downwards.
GAAGAACTACCAGAAGAAGGCAAAAATCACAACATGGCGCTTAACATTACAGTCAATTGCCATGACGATGCTCTAGCCAGCGTACTGGTAGATACAGGATCAGCTATGAATGTTATACTAAAATCTACTCTAATGCGACTATCATTTCAAGGATCTCCAATGAGAGGCAGTGAGGTCATCGTCAAAGCCTTTGACGGGTCCAAAAAAATAGTTATCAGCGAAGTCGACCTTCCCATAACTATCGGTCCTTACACTTTCCAAGTTACTTTCTAGGTCATGGATATCCAGGCAGCATACAGCTGTTTATTAGGAAGACCTTGGATACACGAAGCTGGGGCAGTCACTTCGACACTTCACCAGAAGCTGAAGTTCGTCAAGAATGACAAGTTAGTCACAGTCTGTGGAGAGCAGGCCTTAATCGTGAGGAACTTAACATCATCTTGTGTAGAACCAGAGGAGGTTATTGGAACCCAGTTCCAAGCACTTTCGGTGAGCAATGAGAATCAATCAGAAAAAGGAACATCGATTTCCTCGTACAAAGATGCTCTCAAAGTGATCGAGAGTAACAACGCAAAAGGATGGGGACAGCTTGTCATTCCTACGGATAACAACACGAAGAAAGGTCTTGGTTTTTCCTCAACCTATTCCCAGACTGCTACTAACGATGAAAGTTTTCATCTCATTCAGGAATTCTTCCACAGTGGAGGTTTCCTTCACCCAGTGTCTCAAGAAGTACATACCATCAATGAGGGTGACTTCTCCGATATAGATGAAGAGTGGAAGTACTATCTCAACAAGGACGGTTATATGTCTCAGGGAGAGGCGTATACACCATTTTGCTATCCCACGCAGAGTCCGAGATATATACCAAGATCAGATGTCAAGATGATGTACGAAGATTGTGATCCGGAAGGATGTCGTGCTCCACCCAACTCATTAGAGGAGGACACTCTCATGAAAGACAACTTTGACTATGACTATTATGACCCAATGGATGACTTGCCTATCTGGCAGCCGTACCCAGAAGACTTGGGGCAAAAGAGTCAGCCAAACGATACATATCAACTGAGCATCATTGAAAAGAATACCTGCATCCCCCACCAAATCATGGGATCATTACTCAGGGCATTCAGAAAATATCCAGCACAACGATGAATCTGCAAAGATTGCAGGACAAGAGTTCATCAACTATTCTTTTCCTGAGGTCAACATCATTGAGAAGGATGACTCTTCTAGTTCCACGGAAGTATGGGACACTTTAGGATAACCAAGTGGCAAATTTGATTTCTTGGTCAAGTACACCGCTCCTGAAATCTCTCGTATCAGGCTCGAAGACATCCAGCCAACTGGATGGGGAGATCTGCCTGAGAGTGAAAATATTGTACAAGATACAACAGAAGAGTTCGTCTACGACAACTCTCCCTGGGAGGAAGACTCCAACGATCCTGCTCCACTAGAAATCAGCGTCATTTCTGAAGACAAGCCAAGAAAGAAGGTACCAGACTTTGTGAATCACCGAGGAGTTCGCCGCCAATGGGTTACTGTCGATGTCCCGAAAGTCGTTTATAAGTCTAAGTAATTGCCGTATTTATTTTAACCTTTCACCCTGCCCAGGTGAAACGGATGTTTTGATAGGGCTCACTTTCTGTAAATGTCCCTCTTCGCTTCGCCCAAAGCGACAGAGATTTGTTTTATAGGGCTGTAGTTTTAGGAATCGACCAAATCATAAATAAAATAACGTCGTTTTGTAATTTCCGCATTTATTGCTGTTTTCACTTTTCACTTTTTTCAGAAAATGGTAATCCTAAAAAACAACTCAAAAACAAAATAAAAACAAGCATTTTTCAGAAAATACACTGCACTCACTCTTGCATTTCTCTTTATCTCTTCTAAAAAACAATCATCACGTCATGCAAGTTGCTTGTTTTAAACCCCATTGAAGCATATGATCCAATGCCTTCTCCCAACTTTGAATTCTTGGTATTTGAGGCTGAAGAAGAAGAAGAAGATGAAGAAATTCCAGAAGAGATCTCCCAATTACTCAGACAAGAGGAAAGGTCCATTGAACCTCACAAAGAGCCGTTGGAAACAGTAAACTTAGGTTCAGAAGAAGAGAGAAAAGAAGTCAAGATTAGGGCACTGCTCAGTCTGACTGTCAAAGAATGCTTGATAGAACTTCTCAAAGGTTTTCCTGATGTATTTGCTTGGTCCTATCAAGACATGATCCACTGGTAAAGCAAAGACTAAGACGGACTCATCCAGACATGGCCATCATAATCAAAGAGGAAGTACAGAAACAGATCGACGCGGGTTTCCTCGCCACCTCAGAATATCCTCAATGGCTAGCCAACATAGTACCAGTTCCGAAAAAGGATGGAAAAGTCAGAATGTTTGTAGACTACAGGGATTTGAACAAGGCCAGTCCAAAGGATGACTTTCCCTTACCGCACATAGACATGCTGGTTGACAGTACAGCAAAATTCAAAGTCTTATCCTTCATGGATGGATTCTCGGGCTATAATCAAATCAAAATAGCGTCGGAAGACATGGAGAAAACTTCCTTCATCACCCCATGGGGCACTTTTTGTTACAAGGTAATGTCGTTCGGTTTGAAGAACGTCGAGACAACCTATCAAAGGGCCATGACTACTCTGTTTCACGACATGATACACAAAGAAATTGAAGTGTATGTCGATGACATGATTGCCAAATCTAAAACAGAAGAGGAGCATGTGACCCACCTGTCAAAACTATTCGAGCGTCTGAGGAAGTACAAACTCCGCTTGAATCCTAATAAGTGCACATTCGGTGTCCGCTCAGGAAAACTGTTAGGGTTCATCGTCAGCCGGAAAGGAATTGAGGTTGATTCTGACAAGGTCAAGGCCATTCAAGAAATGCCTTCTCCAAAGGCTGAAAAACAAGTCAGAGGATTCCTGGGGCGTTTGAATTACATTTCCAGATTTATATTCCTCATGACCGCGACATGCACGCCAATCTTCAAATTACTCAAAAAGAATCAGGACTGCGTATGGACAGAAGACTGCCAAACCGCCTTCGACAGTATCAAGGAATACCTATTAAACCCACCTATCTTGTCACCTCCAGTAGAGGGAAGACCACTGATCATATACCTAACAGTCTTGGAGGGTTCAATGGGCTGTGTACTTGGTCAACAGGACGAAACAAAAAGAAAAGAGTCTGCTATCTACTATCTGAGCAAGAAGTTTAGCGACTGTGAAACTCGGTACACTATGTTTGAGAAAACTTGTTGTGCTTTAGCTTGGGTAGCCAAACGTATTCGCCAGTACATGATTTGTCACACTACTTGGTTAATCTCCGAAATAGATCCAATCAAGTACGTCTCTGAAAAACCTGCTCTCACGGGAAGGATCGCCCATTGGCAGATGTTGTTATCAGAATACGACATCGAGTACCATGCTCAGAAAGTCGTCAAAGGAAGTATTTTAACTGATCATTTGGCTCATCAACTGATTGACGATCAGGAATCAGTCATATTTGACTTCCCAGACGAAGATGTCATGTACTTGAAAATGAAAGAATGCGATGAACCGCTACCCAGTGAAGGGCCAGAACCAGGTTCCTAATGGGGACTAATCTTTGACGGAGCTATTAATCATAATGGAAATGGAATTGGGGCAATCATTGTAACACCTCAGGGTACCCATATTCCTTTCACCGCCCGACTGACATTCAAGTGCACAAACAACGAGGCCGAATACGAAGCTTGTATCATGGGTCTCGAAGAAGCTATTGACTTAAGGATTAAGAACTTGGATGCATATGGAGACTCAGCCCTGGTTATCAATCAGATCAAAGGAGATTAGAACACATACCAATTAGGACTGATTCCTTACAAAGACTACGCAAGAAGATTGTTACCATTCTTCAACAGAATCGAGTTTCACCATATTCCTCGTGAAGAAAATCACATGGCTGATGCACTAGCCACTCTCTCTTCCATGACTAGTGTAGGTCAATGGAACGACGTACCAAAGATTGACATAATGCGCCTTGAGAGTCCCACTTATATCTTCATGGTTGAAGCAGTCATTGATGACAAACCTTGGTGTCATGATATCAAATGCTTCCTTAAAAAACAAGAGTATCCACCTGGGGCATCCAGAAAAGACAGAAAGACCCTCAGAAGATTGGCAGGCAGCTTCTTTCTAAGAAGTGATACACTCTATAAGAGAAACTTTGACATGGTCTTGCTCCGATGTGTAGACAGACCAGAAGTAAACATGTTGATGAAAGAAATTCACGAAGGCTCCTTTGGCACTTATGCCAACGGACACACAATGGCGAGAAAAATTCTTAGAGTAGGGTACTATTGGTTGACAATGGAATCTGATTGCTACAAGTACATAAGGAGGTGTCACAAGTGTCAGATATACTCTGACAAAATCCATGTACCGCCAACACATCTCAAAGTTCTCTCTTCCCCATGGCCTTTTTCTATATGGGGAATCAACATGATTGGCATGATCGAACCCAAGGCTTCAAACGGACATCGGTTCATCCTGGTAGCCATTGACTACTTCACCAAGTGGGTCGAAGCAGCGTCATACGGCAATGTGACCCGACAAGTGGTGGTCTGCTTTATCAAAAATAATTTCATCTGTCGTTATGGTGTTCCCAGCCAGATCATTACTGATAATGAATCTAACTTGAACAACAAGATGATGAGAGAGTTGTGTGTTGAGTTCAAGATTGAACACCATAACTCATCTCTCTACCGGCCTAAGATGAACGGAGCGGTAGAAGCGGCTAACAAGAACATTAAGAAGATTGTTCAAAAGATGGTTGTAACCTATAAAGACTGGCACGAGATGCTACCCTACGCTCTTCACGGTTATCGCACGTCTGTCCGCACCTCAACAGGGGCAACCTCTTTCTCTCTAGTATATGGCATGGAAGCAGTCCTCCCTATAGAAGTAGAGATACCATCGATCAGGGTATTGATGGAAGCTAAGCTAACAGAAGCTGAATGGTGTCAAAGTCGACACGACGAACTGAACCTAATCGAAGAAAAGCGAATAATGGCTCTATGCCATGGTCAGTTATATCAGTAGAGAATGAAGAAAGCGTTTGACAAAAAGGTCCGACCCCGTGTCTTCAGGAAAGGAGACCTTTTGCTCAAAAAGATACAATCATTCCTCACTGATTCCCGGGGCAAATGGACTCCGAATTACGATGGTCCCTATGTGGTTAAGAAAGCCTTCTCAGGCGGCGCCTTGAGACTCGCCATCATGGATGGAGAGGAGTTTACCTACCCCACGAATGTTGACGTAGTCAAGAAATACTTCGCCTAAATAAATAAATAAATAAAAAATGTCTCGGTGGATTGAAAACCCGAAAGGGCGGTCCAGGTAAAAATTAGAGACATAAACAAAAATCATCTCGATGGATTGGAAATCTCAAAGTACAATCCAGGAAAAAGTTAGGGATTAATGGAAAGTAACTATGTCTGACGAGGTTAAATCCCCAGCAGTAATGCCATCCATCAGGTAAACTCTAGTCAAGGTCATCTTTGACAGAAGCTCAGGATGTCCGGAATTCAAAGTTTGGTAGAAGGGTAACGGTCGTTATGTTTCAATGTAGCCCTTTTCCCTTAAATTACCATTTTCTAACTTTGTAAATACTCTATGGAATCATGCGCTTGGTTGATTTCCATCCTATCAATAAAATTTGAGCCCTAATGCTTTTGTTTGCAATTCTTATTTGTTTTAGCTTTAGAGAATGATATTTTTAACATGATCAACGATTCTTGAAATAAAACAAAAATGAATTTACTTGTCAAGAACTTTTCTGCTTTTTTAAAATAAAGATGGTAATTATTTTGACTGTTGAACATCGAAAGAACATCGATCGCTTCTACGAAGGTGGTTGAACCTCAAAGTGCAGAATCAAAGTACTCCTTCTAAAACCAGAGCATCTGAATAGAGGATCAACTATGTCAGAAACCATGTTTCATCTGACATCCCCGGTAGAGTAAGTATCTCTTAAGACCGATTGAACAATTCTTTCTCCCTACATGGACTGTCTCTCCTAAGCAAGGCAGGATTGCTATCTTGGAACAATGATACTTTTTATTCCCCGCAGTGGCCGAGTATCCAGTCGTATTCATCTATTAGTCTGTATGTCGCGTCAGTTTTGTCGGCATAAACATACATACATCATGCATTATTGATTCACATTTATATTCATATTGCATCACTATCACTCTGGTCAGTCTTATCCCCAAGTGATAAAAGTCCTCTCAATCGAGTTATCAGTTCTTTCCGCGTCAGGAAATGCTTTGTCTGAACAATCTCTCCCCAGTTTATTTCTGGATTGGAGCCGGTCCTCGACCACTTTGATAACTTGAACCTCTAAAAGGCAAGAAGACATTCGACAAACGTCACTCTTCACCATTGAAGATGATATCTTCGTTTTCCCGAATTAAGGAAAATCCCCAGAGAAAGCTTAGCAACTAAAGATTCTCAGTAACACATTGGTTTTTCTCCCAAGAAAGTCAATGTTAATGAAGTCATCAGCACCTCAAAATTGGATTGCATCACATGGCATTTCTTCGAGAAGATCTCGAAGAAAAGTATGATGTAATATCCCCAAGCAGGAAACAGCCTCTCAAGAGACTCGTTTTCCCCAGTAGAGTCAACAAATGGCATCTCCAACAGAGAAGTTTGAACGCCTCTACAACTCAGACGAATGGGTTCCCCAGCAAGTCTGACATCAAAACTTTTTCCCATCAAATGGCATCTCCCCAGGAAAATTCGACGAGATGTTTGATGAAAACTGCTACACATAGCATCCCTTGTCAAGGAAGGAACTTAAAAAAAACAAAAAAACTGAGACCAGTTCCTTGGCTGAAACCAGGATCGAGGGGAAGTTTAATGACAAAAGAAATTGAGACCAGTTCCTTGGCTGAAGACCAGGATCGAGGAGAAGTTTATTGACAAAAGAAACTAAGACCAGTTCCTAGGCTGAAGACCAGGATCGAAGGGAAGTTTATATTAAAAACTAAGACCAGTTCCTTGGCTGAAGACTAGGATCGAGGGGAAGTTTATATCAGAAACTGAGACCAGTTCCGTGGGTAAAAACCAGGATCGAGGGGAAGTTTATTTCAGAAACTGAGACTAGTTCCTCGGCTGAAACCAGGATCGAGGGGAAGTTTCACCCTTTTCTAAGAATTATTGCTTAACAAAAGAAGATGGATAAGCAAACTTCCATTCATAACCACCATCAAAATTACGGGTATTCCGATATTTAATCCTCTTGCACCCCGAATGCCCGAATACCTTCGCCATTCACACCTTCGGGTCCAAGAAGATTAAATAGGGGCATCTGTCATACCCCAAATTTTGACCACCAAAATTTCCCATCATCGTGCAAGACATCATCACAATATGTATGTACCTCCATGCCTTATCAATCTCCTCAAAGATGGTTGAGCATTCACCACAATCAAGAATTAGGGTTTTAAGCCCTCTCAGAGCACTTAGACAAAGGATCAAACAAGAAATGACATGATCTTTAACTTTTCTAACCTCTCAAGCACCTATAAAGGATCAAAAGGACTCCCACATCAATAATCAAACACAAAGTTGCAACATTCCAAGTGGATCAAGCCTCAAGATCGCCAGTGTCACCAATTTAGGGTTTTGGTCGACTGAGGCCTCTAGATGAAAATTTTCATCTGAACATGAGACAAGGCTTCAAAGCACAACCCAAGATACTCCAAGTGACCTCATGGAACTAATCATCTAGTCAATTTAACCTCAGGGGATGCATTTACCAAAAATCAAGAATTAGGGTTTCTTGACCAAATTCACCCCTAAGTTGACTTTTGGGACAAAACCTGAGCCAAGACCTCAAGACATGATTTGAGGGTCTTAAATACACCACATTGATCCATTTACAACAATGGATTGATTCAAGAAGCTTGATTCACAAGTTTCAATTTCATCTGGACCATAACTAGGGTTTTGAGGAAAAAGTCAACTGTGCCTTTGACTTTTGGCCAGGACATGCTTCCAAACCTTGGGACATGATTTAATATACCCTATAACACCTATGGAATCCATCCATTAGGTTTGATTTAGGTCAAGGACTTGATTTCACAAAAGATCGCACAGTTTGGATTTCATCCGATAAAAAGTCAACTGTACACAAAATCAAGTTTGACTTTTTGGAATTTTTCACAAATATGGTTCCCCTAAGTCAAAAATAATGTTAATGTATGGTATTGATCATCATCCATCAAGAAAAACCAAGAAAAGTGAGGTTTCTTGCAAAAGGGGTAACCATAAGAAACCAAAAGTTTTCTAAGTTATGGAACAAAAGTGATTTTGGTACCAACTTCCAAGGATCATAACTTGAGATCCAAGCAACCATTTTGGGTGATCCAAAGCTAGATTTGTAGGTCTTGCTACACTCTACAAAAGCTTAAACTACCTCCAACTCCAATTCTTTATGGATTTTAAGTTACGGAGTGGTCAAAATGACAAAAACATGAAAATAACACTTTTTCCAACACTTAGTGAAAATCTGCCTAAGTTATCAGCCTTGAACATCAATGTTCATGATGATTTTTCAATGGGATACAAAGCACCCAAACTGATGCTTTCCTCAAAATCTCCCTTCACTCCAATTTTGCCTTCTAACTCAAATCACTATCGGGTTTAGAGTTTGAGAGCATTCCAATCAAACCAATCACACACACACCTCATAAACATCATATGTGAGTGATTTGTAACACAAAATCACATCTGGAACATCAGATTCTCAAAATCACCAGCCAATTGCTCAAGTTCTTGACAGAGTTGCAGTTGAGGTGCCACATCAAGTTCCAGCTCATTTCAATCCACTCCAAGCATTCAAATACACTCCATGGCACCTAAGGAAGTTGTCCAGATTATTGGAACCTAGTTGCAACACCTCCATCACCAAACTCGGTCACTAACTGCAAGAGGTAAGCATGCCTTCAAACTCTATATTCCATGCAACATAAATGAACTTGTGAGTTACCATCTTGTTCCTGCATGTATATAGACTGATAACCCTCAATCAATTGCCATGAATCAATCGTGTATGGAATTTCATTGTGTTCATGATGAAATTAGGGTTCTTGAGGTTATCTTATGATTTATCACTCCATACTTAATATAAATGCAATTAATCTATATGTTTGTGGTCCTTGTTCAAAAACGAACAAGATTGGTGTTTGAATCGTGTAAAACCATTGAGAAATCATGGAGAAAAGTGAGAAAACGCAAATCTGCAAAAACAGAGTGCGCGGGCAAGAACCAAGTGTTCTTGGCGCCATAATTTAAATTTTTGAATTTTAGTTATTTTTGTTCAATTGATTCAAAAATTAATTTCTCTCTGAATATTTATGTTTTTTAATTGATTCTTTTTCTCAAAATTCACAAAAATGTTTAAATATTTTATTTTATAAAAAAAACTAATTTATATTATTTATTTAATATAGTTAGAATTTTTGTAATTAATTTCATTTTTTATTGTTTTAAACATTTTTAAAATGAAATTCCCACTTTGATCGTTCAAAATCAATTGAATTTTAAGCTTTCATATGACTAAACATGATTTTTCAAAATATTTTCCAAAGTGTACAACTTGTTTTTGAATATAATTGATATTTTATCATTTATTATTTAAATTACCTTTGAAAAATGACATTTTAATTTAAAATTAGGGTTTCCTCTCAATTTTAAATTTTCAAACAACCTTTGGGCCTCTAATAGAGTGTAAGACCCAACCCCCTTTTGTAAATAAATAATTTGGGTCTCAGTCATTGTATAAGTCCTGATACGATTTTAAAATCTCGGCGCGGTCGTCGCCTTTTAAACAAAAATCACCTGGGCCTCTCCTTGAGTTGTAAGCCCCATAATTTGTATATAAAATAAAATTTAGGCCTCTAATAGAGTGTAAGACCCATTCCTTGTAAATAAAAACCTTTTTGGGCCTCAGTCATTGTATAAGACCCACTGTGTTTTCAAAATCTCGGCACGATCGTCGCTTTTTCAAAACATTTTTCATCTGGGCCTACCCTTGTGTACAGAAAACCTCTTTGGGCCTCAGTCATTGTATAAGCCCCAATACAGTTTACAAAACAACGGTACGATTACTGTTTTCCATCTGGGCCCCTCCTTTGGTATAAGCCCCAACAACGTTTTCAAAAACAACTTCCCTTTTGATTTAGGTACAAATCCATAGTTGTTGTCAAAACTTTCTTTAGTTTCTTTAGCAACTAACCATACAGCTGTTACAATGGAAGCTTGCTCGCCTGTAAGTTTTTATCAGTTTTCTTTTACATGCTTTCATATATATATAACTGTATTGTTGGAAGTTTGCTCACTTGTAAGTCCTTCTTTCATTCTTTTAAATACTTGTCATATATATATATATGGGAAATGCTAACACACACCCAAAATTAGTGGACCTCACACAAAAATACGCTACATCTATTTTTTTTTCTTCATCTTTCTAATGTGGGTCCCACCCAAAATTGGTGGACCCACACAAAAATACCCTAAGGTGTATGTTGTTATTGCACACCTACATGGGTGTGTATTAGCATGACCCTATATATATATATATATATATATATATAAAACTGTATTGCTGAATGCTTGCTCACCTGTAAGTCCTTCTTTCATTCTTTTAAATATTTGTCATATATATATAACTGTATTGCTAAAAGCTTGCTCACCTGTAAGTCCTTCTTTACTATCCTTTTAAATACTCGTCATATATATACTATATATATACTTGTATATCTGCTTAGAGTTTTCCCCGACAACTAAGTCTAGAACTAGGTAAAGCCAATTGGTCACTCTTTAAATACAGTCAAAGCTAGTTCCCCATGGGAATTCCAGATACAGTCTTGCCTTCTCTTGAGCTTAAATAATATGGAACAAAGAGAAAGGCATTATTCCCAGTGAAACTTTTCTCAGACTGTCACTATTAGAAATTGTCAAAGAAATTCAGTTCCTCGTAGAGGATTAATTCTCGGTGAAACCTCTCTTGAATTTCTTCAAACTCTAGAACTGTTCACTAAAGGATTAATTCTCGATGAAACCTTTCTTGAACTTTTCTTAAGTTTGGACCCACATGCTTCCTAAAAGCATCCCCGCCTCCTCTTGGTCTTTGTACAAGGACTCTCTGGCTTCTTAGAAGTTCTCATGCCTTCTCTTGGGCTTAATACAAGGACCCTGAAGACCTCTTAAAGGTATAGGACAGAACTTAGTCATCCTTTGCTATAGTAGTCTTTCTTGAGTCAAAACCTCAGACCAATTTAGGGTTGATTCTCATCTCTTCAAACACCAGCCTCCTTTTGGGCATTATACAAAGATAAATTCTTTCATACTAGTAGACTTGGACAATCTAATCCCCTCTCGAATCTCAAAGACATTCTCAAGTTCCTTACAAACATAGGAGAAACCCTGGTCATTTTTTATCAATCTCCAGCAGACTTAAAACCCATGGGTTCTAAAAGTCAGTCTTTGTCCTAAAAATCCCTTAGCCAGGGTCAATTTATCATCAGTATAACACTATCCCAAATCAGAACCTCAAGGCATCTGATATCTCAACCCTTCTGTAAACCCTCAGCAAGAGTTCATTCCCCATTTGGACCTGCCTCTGGATCTCAATAATCCTCAGCATAAGGCAGCATCCTCTTAGGCTTTGTATAAAGATTTCTTTCTCTGTTCTTTCTCGACAAAGTTAGCCTCCTCTTAGGCTTTGTATAATGATTCTTTCTTTCCTCAGCATAGTCAGCCTCCTCTTGGGCTTTGTACAATGATTTTCCCCAGCTGAGCTAACCTCTTCAGACTCTCTTGTTGAGTCAATCACCTTTCCACACTCTCTTGTTGAGTCAATGGTATAAAACAAAAACACTCTCTTGTTGAGTCAACCTTTTTCAGCCTCAATCTTGGGCTTTGTACAAGACACCATATAAATTTTCCTAAGCAAAGTCAATCCTCTTTTAGCCTCAATCTTTGGCTTTGTACAAGACAGATAATACTCTCTAGTAGAGTCAAACTCATTTCAGCCTCAATCTTGGGCTTTGTACAAGACACCTAAAAAATCCTCAGCTGAGTCAATCATCTTCTTTCAGCCTCAGTCTTGGGCTTCGTACAAGACACCAAATAAAACACTCTCTTGTTGAGTCAGTCTCATTTCAGCCTCAATCTTGGGCTTTGTACAAGACAGATAAAGATTTATTTCCCATAGAGTCAGTCTTCTTTTCTGCCTCAATCTTAGGCTTTGTACAAGACACATACAAACCCTCCCAAACGGAGTCAAAATCTCTTTTAGCCTCAATCTTGGGCTTTGTACAAGATAGACAAAATATTTCCCCAGAAAAGTCAAACTTTTAGCCTCCTCTTAGGCTTTGTATAAAGATATCCCCCAAAGAGTCAGTCTCCTTTTAGCCTCAATCTTGGGCTTTGTACAAGACAGATAAACACTCTCTTGTTGAGTCAGTCTTTTCTAGCCTCCTCTTAGGCTTGGTATAAGGACTTCCCTAGTGGATACAATCAATCTCTTAGCTTCAACCTTGGGCTTTGATCAAGGCACACAAAAATCAACATTCCCTCAGAGGAAATCAAAATCTCTGTAGGAAAATATTTCTCCGTGTTATCACATATCAAAACAGATAACTCAAAACAAACCTTAATCCCAGATAACCGATGTAAGTGGCACACTTGTTGATTCAAATATCCAAGCTATCGTCCATCTCTTATCCTGGTAAAACCCTTTCTTCCATCTAATTGTTGTAAGTGGCAAGCCTCTGGATTATTTACATCCACACCACTGTCCCTCTCTTAGCATGAGAAATTCCTAAGGAAAATGGCATTGCTCTACACTGAGTTAAAGTTTTTTCCTTCAGGACAAATCCCCTATAAAGGAAATTATGGCATTGCTGGATTCATATATCTTGGGCTTTGAACAAGACACCAAAACAAATTTCCTCCCATAGAATAGGAGGAACTATGATTGCTTTGATTTCCGTGTTTCTTTAAACGGGAATACGTAGGCATAAGATTGCGAAATCTTAGCGAGCATACCAATAAAAAACTTTAGGTCCAGTACCTTCACACCAATCAAAAACTTTAGGTCCAGTACCTTCACACATAGTAATCAAAACTGAGGTCCAATACCTCACCAAAATCATCAAAAACTCTCTCTCTCTTTCAAACAAGAAACTTTCCCAACCCATCAACAGATAAACACCATCAAGTACAAAGCAGAACCTAAAACTAACAACCTGTGGATAACCACATATAGGATGGGTAATTGACAACTCCCCATTGTATAACCTGATCCCAAACTCCCCGAATCTCTTAAGCGTTTGTTCAGTTAAACATTTGCGTGCAAGGTTAGTTTTAGATAGCTTCCCTTTCCGTTCCAGCTTCACGGGATAAATAAGAAATCAGAAAGTAGCACCCACTCCCCCTCACTACGGTGAGGAAAAATCAAAATTTGCGATAAGGTGGTCGCGTCACCGACAAAAATCGCACGCTACAATAACCATAAAGAGCTTTGATCTATTGGTTGTACCAACTGCTAAGTCAACTTGGACAACCCCAAGGATGTTGCTAGTCTTTCCCTCGTAATTGGATAAGACCATGTTGTGTTGTCGGAGGTGAGCCTCAGTTTTCCCAATCTTTTTTAATAAATTATGAGGCATTAAATTGATAGTTGCCCCTCCATCCACAAACACTTTATTGACCGCCACTCCATCAACCTTTGCTTTTATGAATATCGGTTTCAAATGGTACATCATCCTAGGATTGGGCCTCTCAAACATGGTTGTCTGCTCTTCTACCACACCATTGTTCATCACATAGTAACATAGCGGATTATCTTCCGTAGTTTCATCTGGCACGAAATCCTCGTCTGCTTCAGAGACCTCCAACACCATATCGTACTCAACTGGCAGTATCGACACGATGCCATAGTTTACAATGGAATTTTCGCCGTATGTGTCATCATTGGTGTCATCATACATGTCTTCGTCGAAGTCGCCATTCGGCGAAAGGGTATATTCTTCGTCTAACTAGGGAGAATGCTTTGGTTCTTCCTCATCTGACTGGGGAGTATACTCTGCTTCTCTCTTGCTTTTGACCACAGATGTGTACTTCGAGCTTTGGGTTGAGACCACCCTCTTTTCACCTGATGCTTCCATAGTCACTGCCATTGTTTGATTTATCATGACTTTGTCCTTCTTTACCCACTTTCCTTTTGCGTATTGCCTTTTCTGTCCAAAGGTATCGACAGGTTTCAACCTTGACGTCGAAGCCTCTTTCCCATCTTTCTTATTTCACGGATAACGCCTCCATTAAGTCCTTGTCATAGGACTCTTTCCATTATAATTGGGAGGTACCACATAGCCCCTAGGTTCGGCCCTTTTGTCAGAGACTTTTTCCTCCTTTTCCAGATCCAACACCTTCCATTTCGGCCTTTTGCTCCCTTTCTGACTCACGGGTTCCACCCACTTCTCCTGTTGAGTGTCTGACGGTGGCATAAAGGTCTTGGATCGTGCCTGCTAGAACAGCTTCCTGTACTCTTTGTTTCGATGAGGGGCACCATTCTGGTAGAAAACAAACCTTGGGACAGGTGGCTTACCGTCTCGCGGTGTCTCTTTCTTGCCAGCTTCGTATTTCTCATCAGCTTTTTCATCAAAGACAGCGTTGCATCTTGGGCATAACACAGCCTTCGACCCACTCACCCTGTATTTTTTATTGGAAATCCGCTAGGCTTTTGCCAACTTAAGGGTAAACTGTCTCGAGTTCTTCTTCAATCTTTTTGTCAGAACCGTCAGTAGTCTCGACCATCATGCATTCAAAGGATTCAGTTGTCAACTGTTTGTTGAGACCTTCAATAGCCTCAACCATTATGCAGTCATACAGCTCAGAGTACAAGGCTTCTTCGACCTTCAGCGGGTCCGTGTCAACTTGCATCTTTGGCCTTTCGCCAAATTGAAGTCGACCCTCCTTCAAAGCTTTCTGCACCAGATCCCTGAAAATAACACATTGAGCTGTTTTATGACCAAGGAAATTATGAAATTTACAAAATCCCCTTTTCTTCTTTTGTTCTAATGGGGGATCTTTCAAACCAGGAGGAACAATAATCTAACCATCTTTAACTAGTAGATCAAATATTTTGTCACATTTAGATACATCAAAAGTATAAGTTTTAGCCACATATTTATCTGTTTTTTTCAGTTTCGACGGGATTTTTCTCGTTTGACGGCTTTAGTAATTTACACGCGTACGGAGGCCCTAGCTTAAGTTCAGCCACGTTAACCTTGCTTTCGTCGACGAGCTCTTCATCTCCAGAAGAAAATTCGTCAGTGGCTACGTACAAATCTTTCTCTTTCTTACGGTATCTGTTAGTTTGAGCTTTATCAGCTTTCAATCGTTCGACTTGTCGGACCCTATCGGCTAGCTGCGCCATATCTATGAGATACTGCGTGCCTAGCTTTTTCCTGATGGAATAGTCTAAGACGCCAGCCTCCACCTCAACTAGTCCATGTTCATGGACTTGAGTGAAGCACCACGCTTTCAAAAGTCTAAAACTGTTAAGATATTGGTCCACCGACTCGGTGGCCTTCCGTTTGACACTAGCTAACTCTTTCAAACTAATTTTCAATTGTCCCATGTAAAACTGTTCATGAAACAACCTCTCTAATTGTGCCCAGGTATGGACAGACTGTGGGGGGTAACGTGGTAAACCACGTAAATGCATTCTTTGTAAGGGAACATGGAAAGTACTTCATCTTCAAGTCCTTATTATTTGCTATGTCACCAGCCTCAGTTTGATATCTGGCAACGTGTTCAACGGTGGACTCTTCGGTCTCTCCGGCGAACTTGGTGAACTTTGGAACCTTCCACCCCCTAGGCAATTCTGTCTCCAAGACAAAATCTGGTAGTGGGGACGTATACGTTGGCCGTCGAAGGTCTGGATTCGCCCCATTTCGAACCATGATCCGTTCAACCATAGCTTCTAAGTTTGGATCGCCAGCCATGGCATCTTTTCGAACTTGCCTGACCACATAGTCTAGATCTTGGTTCCTATGAACTAAGACAATGAGAGGCTTTTGGGCCACCCTATGGGTTTGTTCAACCTCATGGGGTTGGTCAATTGTTTTGTCGAAGACCTCATCCTGACGAACTAGTGTCTCTGATCGAGGCGGAGGAGTTTGTCGATCCGGTGTCCTATGAGCACCTAGGAAATCACCTATCCGTGTCATCTGAGTTGCCAATTGTTGGTAACTCTGGGTCAAATCTTGTATTAACAGTCTTAATATGGTGCCCATTTGCTGAGTCAACATGTGAACCATTTCGTGATTACTCTCATCCATCTGCTGCTCATGACCGCGACGGAACTTGAGGTGAATGTTGGTATTGGTTAAGGTAACAGATTGAAACTTGGGGGTCGAGTGAATTGGTTTGCCAAAGGCCCTAATCCTTGGTATGGTGAGAAAACTGGAGACGAACTTTCCCCAAACACCAGACCACTAGAATGTAGACTCCACATGAACTCTGTTGGCATCCCAAAAGCTCGAGGTATAGGCATTGTGAAACTAGGCACCTGCTGCCCTGTAGTCCCTATCATTGTCGGCCTCAGTTCAGACTGACATGGTGTCGCGGTTGGCCCGCTATGGGGGGTCAAAATCGCAGACACATTTCTAGAGCCAACATCAGTTGTTTGCGTTACAACCGTACTTTCCACCGAAGACGGTTCTTCGTTCGGACGTGGTGTCACCATCTTACCACTATGTAAATGCATACACTTAACTCAAATGGGTCCCACTGGGCGTGCCAATTTGTTCGCACGTGATATTTGCGCAAACAACCGCTGGGCGTGCCAATTTGTTCGCACGTGATATTCCCACTGGGCGTGCCAATTTGTCCCGCTCAAAGATTCCACAACTTTGTGTTGGTTTCATAGGCCACCAATCGAAACCCTTCGACAGCCTCGTCTCTAAGTCCTCTTACGACGCATTTTTACTCGTGTCGACATGTGCTTTGGCTTTCTCACCATTTCTTCTCCTAAAGTCGGACTGCCTGCTGGCTCTCTCATCATCTCCTCATTCTCCATGTTTGGTCAAAATCTCCCAACTAACACTCTCTCATAATCTCCTCATTCTCCATGTTTGGTCGAAATCTCCCAGCTAACAATGTCCTGATCAGAAATTAGTCCAGTCAGATACCTCTTCGTATTCTAGACGTTGGAAACATCAAAACGTGCTCTCTTGAAAAACAAACGGCTATGATTATTTGTGACATCTGTCCAAAATCAAATCATATCTACTGTTGAAGAGACACCTCGAGAGTTGTGATTTTGTGAGACTAGGTTTCAAGTAATTATTTCCTATTACTCCTTAATATCTCTATAATCATGTTTAACACATTGGATTTGAAAATTTACTTGATAACTGTTTAAATCTTTACGTTTTCCTCCTATATTGTGCATTCATAAAGATATGTGTAAGACAAAGATTTCTTGGAACTAATCACTTGTCTACCTTCCTTTATTCTTTGTCAGTTTATGCCCTCTCTCTTTCGAGTATACATTTATTTGTATTTATTGACTGATGTCATAATATGAATAACGTATACTGATCTGTGATCTTTTGGAGACTGATACACTCCTTTAACATTCTTTGTTCTTGTTTGTATCCCTTGTATTGGAAATTATGAATTTCTCGTCTCAATTCATCTAGCCTTTATTACTATTTATTTATATCACTCTTTGTTCTCTTTATATACCACACTTCTCCTCATAACTATTCATTCGTTTCTAAACTTGCTTTTCACTCCTATCCTTCTTGCTTTCACCATGTCTTCTAAAACTATTAAGGGAGAAATATCTGACTTAGATCTCTTGAAAGAATACTCTATTAATTTCAACTAACTTGTTGACAACGGTCATACCAATATTCTCTCATACATCATCTACCAAAACTGGGATAAATATCTTGAAATTCTCAATGGACCTATATATACATTTCTTGTAAAAGAGTTATGGGTTAATGCTCGCATCCTTGCATATGAGTCTGATACTTGTTGCATTTTGTCTATTGTGTATGGCTTTCCCATCATGATTAACTCCACAATCATCTCTCAAGCTATTAAATGTAAAGAGGATGGTGAATGTGTTGAATACTACAGAGGAAATAACTGGTTTGCTAAACACATTCACATCATCTATCTTCAAGAAGGACCTACTGACAATCCCTCTTCTCTCACCCCTGAGGCTAAAGTCCGGTACCAAATCATGGGAACTAATCTTAGACCCAGGGAAAAGGGAACAGGAAGGCTCTCTGCAATGGATAGGCTCTTCATTTTCTTCTTAATCTCCAAGATTAAGATCAATCTGCCTCAATCCATATTCAACTTCTTGAAAGGAGAAATTATTTCATCAAGAGTAGAGTAATCATTTCAAATTCCCTACAATAGAGTTATTTCTCACATTATTGATCTTCAAGGAGTTATTGCTCACTTAAAACAAATCGGAATGAATGAGAAACTTGATACTAAATGGTGTTCTCCCATGAACTATTCTGAAACCATCATCAGGGAATGAGATAGCTGGTTGGCAGGTGTTTCTCTTGGCCTCTTGGTTGCTTGTTGTTTGGTCTCTCTTTCTTTTATCATTGTTGTTTCTGTCCGTTGTCCTTGTTGTTTGTTTGTTTTCCTGTTTTGTGATTCTGTTCCTGTACTGTGCCCCTGGCATTTTGATTTTATCAATGAAGAATTTTCCTTACTTGCATTTATCTTATCTTACTGCATTTCAATATTGCTTGCCATAAAAGGAGGAAAAGTACTGAATTTAACTTATCTAAATTCTCTCAAATCAAAATGCTTAAGTTAATCAGTTTGATTACCCTTTTTTATTATGACAAAAAGGGGGAGTATTAATATGGAAAAGTAATTTTGATAAATATATTGTCTCTAATCATAGCTCTAACATTCTAACACTTTAAATGGCATATCTTTTTAGAATTTTTTTTAGGAAAAATAATTATATTGGCAAAATGACTCTGATATCAATCTAGCTCTGATTTACTTAATCAAGCTCTGTTATCAGAATGCATCACCACTATAATCAAGCTCTGATATTTTAGATATGTCTAGATCTCTGCAATCAGACCCTATATCCCAAATCTTATAAGATTTTGGTAAGTCTTAGATTCAGGGGGAGCTTGATAAAGGGAAGTTTACTTTAAACCTATCTGAGTCAATTCTTATTATCTTCGTACAAAATTGTGTTATCAAAATACATTATTTTGTCATTATCAAAAAGGGGGAGATTGTTAGAACAAGATTTGGTTCTGCAAGATATCTCTTTGTTTTGATAATAACAAAGTTGTATTTGTGTGAGAATAATTTTGGTACTCTAACGTTTGTTTTCTTAAGTATTGACAAACAGGTGCTGACGCTGATAAAGATAATTCTGACTCTGATAAAGATAGCTCTAACTCTGATAAAGATATCTCTGACTCTGATAGAGATCATGTGAAACATCACTCTAAAATTCTCAATGGTCGTTTCTGCTTCAAAGAAGGAAGATTGCTTCTGATCTACTGTGCTTCAAAAAGACTATAAGAATACACTATGTTGTTGTTGCAATGTTCTCTTGGATTCTGGCTCTGAATTTAACTCTGATACTTATTTTTTGAAGACTAAGTGCTAACGACACTGAAGACAAGGTTCTGATGAACAGCGTTCTGAAGAATATGAAGACTTAAGTTTCTAAAGACCAAGTTTTGAAGACTCTGAAGATAAGGTTCTACTGAACAAGTTCTGAAGACTCTGAAGACTTATGTTTCTGATAACCAAGGGTTCTGAAGAAGGAGTTCTGAAGACTCTGAAGACAAGGTTCTGTTGAACAAGTTCTGAAGACTCTGAAGACCTAATGACTTCTGATCATGCTTTAATCATATCAACTCAGAAGCCTCTGATGGATAGAAGAATATGAAATGTTTGCGAGGGAAAATAATACATAGTACAGATCAAACACGTTCTTTTCCACTACCATTCCACTACCCTGATTTGGTGGTACAAAGGACAATTTTAGTGTACGATTTTCATCCCAGCATAATGATATTATTTCATGTCGCCAGTATTTTACTGATATTCCTGATCTGCCCTTCAACGGATCTTTTTCTGGCTATATAAAGACTTGATCATTCAACGAACCATGTGTCACACCAAGTGTGAAAAGAGAGAAATATTAAAAACACTGATTCATACGAGAGAGAACTCGAGAAATAGAGAAATTCATGACTGAACAGTAAAGCACCACAATACAAAGAAGAAGATTGTTCTTACTGTATAGATTCGCTCTAAGTTAGATTGAGCTAGAAATTGTGTTTATATTAGCTTATGTAAGAAGCATTCATTGTAAACATTTTATTTGATCAAACAGTTGTTTGAATTCCTTAAGGGACCAGTTGGGTCAGAATCCTTAAGAAGAGACGGTTAGTCTGTGTATTGTTAGTCACCAACAGTTGCTAGTGCAATTGTAATCAGTTTGGTTATAGTGGATTAAGTCCTTGTGTATAAGGAGAAATCACCTTGGCGGGTGGAATGGATTAACTTGATAGTTTTAAAGTGAAATGGGATATATCGTCTGTCTTTCTCTATTATTAGTCTATTTGTGATCTTTGTTTGAGTTTCAGAAAAAGCTTTCATTTTGAAAACCTAATTCAAACCTCCCCATATTTCTTGTGTTTTTCTCATACCTTCAGGTCTGTCATCTTCTTTTTCATTGTGGCCTATGATTCCATCATCTGGTGGTTGGGGTTGTTTTAGTTGTTTGGTTTTCTTATTTATATACATATATGTTTCTGATAAAAACTATTTGGCTAATCTCCCTGAGATGAGTCAGGTGAGATCACAATCAATCGTTTTCTGCAAGCTTAAGCCTCAGGTATTGTTTCTCTGCCTTATTTACTTTCTTTCCCTCTTTCTTATTCTTTTATTATGGTTATAATACACGATTTTGGTGATTTAGGGGAAATGTCGATTTCTCTCACTACCCATGAGAGAAGAAAACTATGGGACGAATGCGTGAAAAAAGTTTGAGGGCCATCTGATGCAAGCGGATTTTGGTCATATTATTAAGGAAGTTTATAGTGAGATCTCTACACCTCATAGTAAAACTAAATCGAAGTTTTCATCATCAGGTTTTGTGGATATTTTGATGGAGACAGTTGGGTCTTTGATTGACAAAGAAGTTCTAAGTTATGACCACATCATCATCGATGATAGTTACATCTCCAAACTTCGCTCCAATAATTGGATTTCCTTTACCGAAAGTGAGCAAGACGTCGTGCTAGAACCTTGCGTGGTTGGTGAAAGAGTTTGCATTACTCGACCAAAGGGAATGTCAGATGAGTATTTTTACTTTTACTCAGGGGTAATTGAGGTTTTTAAGATCCGTATCCTCTTCACTGATTTTGAATCTGACCTCCTCAAAACCCTAAATATCGCCCCTTATCAATAACATTCAAATGGTTGGGGTTTTATTAAAGCTTTTGAAGTTGTTTGCGAGATGGTGAGCATAAGCCCTACTTTAGGTTTATTTTTTTTATTCTTTGAGCTGAAGGGAGTAGACAAAGGAGGCTGGGTTTCCCTTAGTGGAATCCTCGGAAAAAGTTTCCTTCAGGCTTATACTACCAATTATAAAGGTTTCAAGGATAAATTCCTTTTAGTAAAGAGTGTAGAAAGGTGTCCCCAAGTCATGTATGCGTTGGACGAGAACTATCATTTCCCAATTTACTGGATGGATAACCCACTATCGATGTTCGGTTTTGATTATGACAAGCTACATGCTTTGGAAACCCGCACTTTAGCTGTTCTGGATGCCTTTTGAGTAGTAAAATTCAAGGACTTATTACACATGGCCAATGACCCAGAACAAATTTCTAAATTTTTGGGTAATGCTTTTAACGCCTCTTATTATCCTCTAATGACATCATTATTTTATTTTTTTAACTTTATTTTGTTCATTTCCTTTCAGCTGATATGACGAGCCTTAAGCTAACAGAACAAAAGAAGTTAATGGCTAAAGCAAGGGAGAGGCGTGGAGAACAACCCACCTCTAAGAGTAACTTGTCTGGTATCCAGACCTGGGCTCTTAAAAGGAAAAAGACAAATGCCAAGAAGGCAGCCCCAAAAGTTTCGGAACCTCAGACTACCTATGTTCCTCCTTCTGGAGAATCAAAACTGAGTTCCCCAAAGAGGATGAAAACTCTGATGAATGACCATGTCAGCCCCGCCGACTTGGCAATCACTTCTTTGACGCAGGATTTCAGAGATAGCCATCAATATAACTCATCAACTGAGTTCAAGTTCCGATCCAACCGTTTTGATGATCTGAAGATTCTTACGATCATCTAAATACGACAGAGGATGTCAAGAAGGTGAAAACTATAGGCGCTCAATAGCTCACCCAAAACATTGGGGCTTACTTGATGAGGTGTGTTGTTATGACCCATGGTTTGTTTGAAGTCGGTGATGCTTATGAGCAAAATGAAATCTGTTTTACTAAGTATGTAACCCAATTGAAGGACAAGCTCAAGGTTCATACCGACAAAGTGGAAGAGCTGAACAAATAATTGTTGGAAGTGAAGAAGCAGAAATCCCAGAGTTTAAGTGTTTGGAGTTTGAAGCAACCACAACTGGCTTGGTCCGAGATGTAGAATAGGATTGGGCTCTTAATGAGACACTAAGGTAAACC
The DNA here is from genome assembly GCA_022829125.1 of Lathyrus tuberosus. Classification (NCBI taxonomy): domain Eukaryota; kingdom Viridiplantae; phylum Streptophyta; class Magnoliopsida; order Fabales; family Fabaceae; genus Lathyrus; species Lathyrus tuberosus. The sequence continues at coordinate 5,314,765 of JALAZF010000312.1, read as the reverse complement.
TGCTTTCAGCTGGAAATGAAGACTTTGAGAGGGATAAAGCTCAAGCGTTATGCCTCAAGTCGGACCTCAATGTGTCTGAGATAGACTTCTTCAAGACCGTGGTGGATGGCCGGGTTGTGGATATGGAGGAAACCTCTCTTGAAGTTGCGGTTTCTAAGGACACGACGACCAACAATCCGACCCCTGATGCTCAAGAAGATGAACAACATGATGTTAAATTTTGTTTGATTTTATTGTTAGCCATCTAATATGATGTGCTTTTTGTAATGTTTGGATAATATGTATTTTTATTTTCAGTACAATATTAAGCCCTTCTGATGCTTTTTTGGGTATATTATTATCATTTTATCATCTTGTTCTACCTTGATTTCGCAGATAGCCCCCGGGCACATTTTTAAATTTGTCCATGCTCATGTTTTAGTGGTATGCATACTCACTTTTAATTAAGTCGTAGATTCCGAACTAATTGTTTTATTGATGTTTTAGACCTTTTGGTTAGGTGATCGACGAGTTTAATCGATTTGTTAGAGGCTATTTAAACCTTTGGTTTGGTCATGGTTTGATTAACATAATCTGGCCAGAGTTTTACATGGCCAATCTAGTTAGTTCAAAGGTATAACTAACATAACCCGATCAGAGGTTCTTATTTACATGGCCAATTTAATTAGGTTAAAGGTTTTATTAACATAACCCGACCATGGGTTCTTATTTTCATGGCCGATTTAATTAGGTTAGAGGTTTTATTAACATAACCTGGTTAGAGGTTCTTATTTACATGGTCGATTTAATTATGTTAAAGGTTTTATTAATATAACCCGGCCAGAGGTTCTTATTTACATGGCCAGTTAAATTAGGTTAGAGATTTTGTTAACATAACCTGACCATAGGTTCTTATTTACATGGTCGATTTAATTAGGCTAGAGGTTTTATTAACATAACCCGACCAAAGGTTCTTATTTACCTGGCCAGTTACTTAGGTCATCAACGATCTCTATCATACTTATCGCTCTTAGGATGAGCATGACTCTACTATAAGAAGCTGAAAACATCCCATAAACATATGAATTGAGGATGCCTCATTAAAAACCCTTGCCTTTACAACGGAAAATAGTGTTACCCATAATTTTTAATTAACAATAGCATTACATAATTTTAACTGTAATAAAACCTTAAGTTGGAAACATTCCAAGTTCTTGAAATTTCTACTCCTTCTAAATTTTCAAGTGTGAGACTCTGTTAGACAACAGGCTTCGATCAAAAGGGGGGTGAATAGATCACAAATTTTACAACAAAAAACTTTGGGAAAAAATCTGTTTTCAAAATATGGTGCAGCGGAAAAGCGACCCAGATTGAATCGTCTAACCGAACCTACTATTGAAAAGCAATATACGTATCACAAACAAAACGGAGTGATAACGAACGTAAATGTTCAACAACGATCAAGCTACGAATCAATTAAATGCAATGCTAATCGTAACTCGTATATCCAATGAACCAAAACACAATCAAAATACGCACAAATAATTTATCGAACACTTGATGTGCAATCGATAATAATTGGAAATATAGTTTCTTTTGTTGATGTTAAAAACCTATCACAATCAAAGTGATTGTGATTATATCAACAACAAAACCTTCAAAAGATAGTAGAAAATAATTTCTAGTCGAATTAATCAAACAACAATGAACTCCATAAATTGTGAAATTGATAATAAAAGAGATAAATAGATAAAGAGAGAGAGACCAAGATTTGTTTAGGCAGTTCCCCAATTGGCCTCACTATGGGTACGTCTGCCTTCAATTCAAATTTGAATTGAGATAGTGCTATTAACCCTTTTTTTCAAAATCGTTTATATAAGAGATGAAGAATGCAAACCCCAAAAACCCTATTGTTTAGTGTTGATTCTTCCACCTCCAACCCTTGATAAAAGCTTGATCAAATGACCAATAATTCGGCTATAATCCTCTGATAATCTCGAGTGCGCAACTTGTTGAAACCCAAGATTCTCGAACATAATTCACTGTCTCACGCTACTCCTTTACAAGGAAATAACCTTGTCTCAAGGCCTTCACTCGGTCGAATCTGTGTTGACGTGATCTTGTCCAAAACCTTTAAATCAACCCAATTTTGAAGGAAAACCCCACTTTGGTTTTCTTATTTGAAACACACAAAGTTCCCAACCCAATATTCTCGGTTACACTAAACCTAATTTGACGTTATCAACCCTAATCTATATGGTCACCCAATCAAAAAATGATTATGTGTAGTTCAAATGTGTGTATGTATAGAAGAAGGGATGAAGATGATGGGCAACTTTATAATATGGTTTCGTTTAGGTTTTATTCACTAGGAAACATTGCCTAGAAGAAGATTCACGTAATAGTACATATAGGTATGTGAATGAATGGGCAAAAGGAATGCAAAAAGTTTGAGCAAAACTGAAATTTTTGGATGGGAAAAACATATAGGTCGGCCTATGAAAGCAATGGGTCTGCCTATGTGTGTTGTTCAGGTCGGCCTGTGAAGGTCATAGGTCGGCCTATGAAGGTCATAGGTCGGCCTATCAGGCAGCCTATGAGGTGACATGTGGATAGAACCTACAAGCTTTAATACTGCTCCATGGGAGTCGACCTGAAGGATCCATGTGTCAGCCTATACTAAAGCTGAGGCTCGTATAGGTCGGCCTGTTCTTGCATAGGTCATCCTAAAATGGCTTTGAAAGCCCAAAAATATGTTTTTCAATGCATATATGATGTTGACTCCTTTTCAAAGTGATTTAAATACTTCCTAATGTCAAGATGCATATCTAGAATGGGAGGATACTGTCCAATATACATAACTTTATACTTTCCTAGTTTTGACATCACTCAAAATATACAAGCACTTACATACTCACCTTTTTTATTATGGAAAAACATGAGATGATGTGTTTAGTGGCGTTGTTGTCTTTTTGAAGACTCTCCTTGAATATGTGGATCATCCTCCTTCATCTTGGATACTTCTCACTCTTTGACAACATCAAAAAGAGAACAAGCTAACAATTAGAAGTATCAATAATCACAAACAAACACAAAATACCACACAGAGGCAATTTCCAAAGAAAATAACATCAATATGAAAGCACTCATATAGAATGATATGCATATTGATTTAGAATGTCTAAACATAAATACAATCACACTAAAGAACAATAGAACATAATTTCCACTCATAGTGCTAAACAAGATAAAAGAACATGAACAATGAAGGATATAATGTAAAAACAAACCCTTGAGCTGCTACAAAGTGATACGATTACGTGACATATGCTTTTGATGCTCTCGAAATGCTGCATACGCATGTGCTCTAGCAAGGCGGTAAACGAAGTCATCACCATTAAAACCAAAAACAGATATGTAACCATAATGATGACACACAACAAGAATTCATTTAACATTATAACATGTTCAACCAAAGTTTATGAAAAATATATAAGCCAAATGCACTAAGGAAAATGTTTCAAGTATATAGAAGGAATAACACAACATCACTATAAGCATATAACTGATAAAGATCAATGGTAATTTTTGGATGTGAGGGTTGATAAACTACTTCATTCATCAAGGATATTAGTCATTTGGAGTACTAATAACAACAAGAAAACTCACTAGGCAAGAGAAGGAAAAGGAATAATATTACCTCTCATGTAGATTGATGAACCATGCACTCTTACGAGATGAAACTCCCAATGACGGTTAGAGTAAGACTATATAAACTGCAAGCAATAAAATGATATGCTAGGCAAGATTAGAGATACCGAGTATCCCCAATTCCATTTGGATGTTGAAAAATGGTTCGGTCGCAAGTGGTTTTGTGAAAATATCCACAAGTTGATGTTTACTATCAACACACTCGAATACGACATCACCTTTTTCAACATGATCACGTAGGAAATGATGGTGAATCTCAATATGCTTAGTGCGTGAATGTAGCAACGGATTCTTGGTTAGATTTATAGCACTAGTGTTGTCACACATAATGGGAATATGTTGCAAATTTATATCAAAATCAAGTAATTGTTGCTTGAGCCACAAGATTTTGGTACAAAAACTACTGTCCGCAACATATTCCGCCTCGGCGGTTGACAATGCAACATAAACTTACTTCTTGCTATGCCAGTTTACTAAGGCATTTGAAAACATGTGGAAAGTTCCATTAGTGCTTTTCCTTTCCGATTTGCAACTGAAAAAATCAGAGTCGGTGTATCCTACCAAGTTACAATCGCTTCATTTGGAATACCAAAGGCCATATTGAGAGGTACCGTGAATATACCTAATAATACACTTTACAACTTTTAAGTGAGATTCCTCAGGAGCCGATTGATAATTGTCATACCCGAAATTTGTCCTACTTGTATATAATCTTCAACTGTATATCCAATCCAATTACCATTATCCAATATCCATTTTTATACCCATTATCCATTCTTATCTTTTTTTTTAGATCCACATCCAAATTACCACCATATCCACATTTTTATCCAAATTTTCTCCTTATCTACATTCACAAATTAAAATCCATTTCAATATCCATATTTTTCTTCGTCATATCAGTTCGTTCACATCCATATTTTATATTCCCATTTTCAGTCTATTTTTCAATATCCACTTCTTAATTGCCTATTTTCCATCACTATCTATATCCAAATTCAATCAAACTAACATTATCTTTTTTTTTACATAACTCAGCCAAGAATGCACTTCACAAAAAAAAAACCAAAAGTCCATTATTGCAAAAATCTACAAAAACAAACCATTACAATAAAAGTCCATCATCATTAAGTCCATGCATCCATCTGAATCACAAATTTTCTACAAGCCTGTTAAATTTTTTTAATACATTTCCACACAAAAAAAAAAGATCATGAGCCATTATTCTTTGACCCCACCACACTATTTTTTCAGCCAAAAGAAAAATGTGATTCATGTAGCACCACAAGCCAAAACCAGTCTCCATACACAACCAAGCCACCAACCAACAATATTCCCAAGCTTTCCACGCCACATATGCAGACCGAGTAATACGCACCGCACCTGCAAAATTATTCCAACCTTCAGCAGCTCACCACAAACTTCCCAACCCGCAAACGACAAAATGGTAGAAAACGGTTTCCTTCGCATAAAATTCGTACGATTCCAAATCAAAATAGCACAACAATTTCTCTCAAATTCTCCATTTCACCCTTTGATTCCTCTCTATAAAAGCTCTCTCATTCTCACTCACAAGGGGACGGCCGCCACAACCAGACTCTCTTCGCCACAAAACTCACCAAAACCTCCTTCATTTTCGTAATTTTGTAATTTCGTAACAACATTGCTCACCACCAAAAACTCACAGCCGCCAAACCCTACATATCCTCCCCGAATCCCTCCTTCATCAACCTTCAATAATACCCAAACACCTTCTTCTCTTAACCGAACAAAATCCACCACCTCAAACCTTCAAACCTCTTATCACCGTCACTCACATAATCGCATCTCAGAGTAGAAGAGGATGAAATCGAAACAGAGAGTTGAATCGAAAAAGAGAGTTGAATGAAACCGAGAGTAGAAGAGGATGAAATCGAAACCGAGAGTTGAATCGAAACCAAACCTGAACGAATCACGAAACGGAGGGCTTGAGATGGAGAGATCTTCGCGAAGACGTGGAGTTGCTTCATGACTTTCGGATTTCAGTTCACTGTGTTGTGGATATTGACTTGTTTCTTTTTCTGATGTTGAGGATGCCGTTGTTCTTCACACCCATGTATTATTCCTCGTGAGCTTCAGATTTTGTTTTAAAAAAAATGATTTGACTTTCTTTGATAGAAGGGTGATGTGTGTTGTTGCTTTTGATATCCACCGTCCCCTTGTTTTTTTTTTGCCGTAATGATCTCTGTTTGAAGCATGGATGATGGGCCTTAGGCCCGGGTGATTCCATATTCCATTTTACACCTTGTTTCAAATCGTTTCCCCCTGTTTTTAATTTTGTTAAATTGTCACAAGTTTGTTTATTTAAAATGTTTTATTAATTATTGTTTAAGAATTTTCAAATAGGCCTTGAAATCACTTTGGGTATCACTTCGTTTAGATTTATTTTTCGATTTAATTTCTATCTTGATTTTCTTTTTCTTTTCATTATGGGCCAATGATATAAAAATATTCATGATTTAATCAAGCCAATTAAATTTTGACATATTTGAGGCCTAACTATTCATTTATTTTTGCATTACAATTTATTTTCAATTTATTTATATTTTTGTTTATAATGTTATTTATTTTTATTTCAATTTATTCACCATTTTTTACATTTATTTTGGGTCAATGAAAGCCAAACATCGACGATTTGTCAATTTCTCGACTTAATCTCGATAAAGGTGAGACCTTTACTATTTTTCATGTCATTTTCAATTTTATTTTATTTCTATCATTTTTTATTCATTCACATTTATTTTAGGTCGATGAAAACCAAATATCGATCGATTAATCGATTTCTCGATTAAATCTCGATAAAGGTGAGACCTTTATCCTTTATATTCTTTTTTTCAATTTCGTTTCATTTTGATTGTTGTTTACATTTATTTTGGGTCTATGAAAACCAAATATCGATTGATTTATCGATTTCTCGATTAAATCTCGATAAAGGTGAGACCTTTATACTTTGTATCCATATTTCTCGATTTAATTTCTTATTTGTCACTTCATATTTCTTTTGGTCAATGAAGGTCAAAGATCGTCGATTATCAATTTATCGATTAAATCCGATCAAGACGAGATCAATTTTATTTCATGTTAATAATATATCTTGGCCATTTTTTTATCTTGATTATTATTGTTCATATTATTATTCATATTGTCATTACTCATATTATTCATACCCATATCATATTCATATCCATGCTCACCCAATCGTTTTTATTTGTTCAAACACTTAATTCCCGATTAAAACACATATTCAAACCATTTTTCTTAATTAAATAGCGAAAGAATTGAATTCTTGAGGTCTAACACTTCTTGGGTTCTTGAGTGACCGTTATTGAGGTGCACGCCTTAGGTGGCGATCACTCGACCCTTTCGCTCCTAAAATACTCGCCTTAACTATTTGGACAAAGGAATGCCGTTGGAGTCTAGCATTCCACGTGGTACTTTCATTGTTCATCAAACAATATTTCATAAATCAATCGAATGAAAAAGGCGTCGTTAGGATCTAGCATCCTAGTAATGCCCCGATTAATTGGTTGTGAGGCCGACGTCTCGTTTATCGACTAATCGTCATTCTCCCTAAAACATTTAACAAACCGAATCATTTTCGAACCAATCCTCGACTCGTTGTCGAGCCATTCTTCAAAACATTCTCATAAGTCTAGTGCCATTTGCCTCGTCGTCAAACGGACACTCGCACACTTCATAGGTTTCGTTACTAGGAGCACCCCTAGGGACTAGTATCAATCCTCACTTCTTTTCTCAACTAATTCGACTCAATCTCTTTTAAACGCTTTTTTAATCAACCTACGAAAGGAGGAGATTCTTGGAATCTAGCATTCCTTGGGTCTTCGAATGGATGGCTCTCGAGGCACGCCCTTAGGTTGTTATTCATTCACCCTTTCATCTTAAAACACTTAATCGTTATCAAACATTTTCGTAATCAACTCACGAAAGAACTGAGTTCTTGGAGTCTAGCATTCCTTGGATTCTTGAGTGAATGCTCTCAAGGCACGCCCTTGGGTTGTATGTCATTCAATCTTTCGTCTCCTAAAATTCAAACCCTAACCCTCTTTTCGTGGGCGTACCACGAACTACGACTGCTCTGATTCTTTATTCTCGTCCGAGTAAAGATACGTAGGCACAAGATTGCGATGATCTTGGTGAGCACACTTTTTCTTTTTCCCCCGTTTGCGTCCACACTTTTTCTTTTCTCCCCGTTTCCACACTACCATCTTTTTTCGTCAAACCCCGTAGTCGAACTACGATTGCTCTGATTTCTCATTCTCGTCCGAATGAGCATACGTAGGCCCGAGGTCGCGATGATCTTGCCGAGCACCCTATCCTAAAACCACCCCATTCCCCTTAGCATCCTCCTTTTACCTTACCCTTTCCCATATATCGTTGAGAAGAAAACAAACAAGCTTAGATACCATTCCTCACAAATCGAACTAAGAGGTTCCCGTTGAGTACAACGGACGTGAGGGGTGCTACTACCTTCCCCTCACGTAACCGACTCCCGAACCCAGAATGTGGTTGCGACGACCATGTTCTTATCTCCCTTAAAGGTTTTCTCGATATTTTCCTCTCCCTCTTTTGGGATAAATAAAGTTCGGTGGCGACTCTGTCGAACCGTTTTCCGTGCCTTTCGCGCGAGGGTTGTATTCTCCGATTAATTTTCGAGGTGCTACAGCTGGCGACTCTGTTGGGGATATTTGCTCCATGCAAGAGAGAGTCAAGCCTATCTTAGAGCGATTTGTGAGGAGCGTTATCTTCGTTTGTTTTTTTCTTCTTCCCGTTTACGTATTTGTTCTCTTATGGCTTTTATATGCTCATTATTATGCTTATCTGTTGGATCTTGGGATGATATCATGAGTAAAGCTCTACACCCGAGCTTTGGTAAAAGCAGAGAGAACACATAGTTTAGAATTGGATGTCGAGTAGTGTTAGTCCCCAAGGACTCGCTCCTTGTGTGCCTAGCATGAAAGCTCCCCTAGAGTAGACCTTTTCGTAGATCCTGTTGTAACACAGCTAGCCTGTCGCACGACTTGATTCATGAAGGGTCTGTGACTCTATGAACCGCTCTTAGAACCAAGTTCTATATCAGTGGTTGTGTAGTGTTAGTCTCCAAGGACTCGCTCCTTGTGCGCCAAGCATGAAGACCCCGCTCAGGGGAGACCTTGTCGTCATTATCGTCGTAATGCAGCTAGCCTGTTGCATGACATTGATGCGATTTGTGTCCATAATCCTGGGAACCTTATCCATCAACATAGAAACCATCCCGTGAGTGGGTTTATGGGTAGAGAATCTAGAACTTTCCTCATAGAGCCTACCTATAGGGTTTCTTCAATCAGAGACTTTGGTCATTTACCCATTGTTGTGACCAGTCTCAGAAATGTTTGAACCTGTGATCTGCGATCCTGGATCTTGCATCTTGCATTGCAGACATGTCATTGCATTGCATTACATCAGTTATACGTCTTGCATTGCATTTTCGACCTCAGAATCTCACTTCAACTTCCTTCCTTCTCCACCAAATCAAGCCGATTCCTCGACACGGATGCGTTACTCGAGCCAAAAGCAGACGAATGATTAATCATATCCAACAAGACCATGCTGCCACATGTACATGCAGGACTATCAATCATTGAAGGGGTTGTCAAAGACAAGCAGAACAGTCTCCAACTCTGAACAAGCCAGTTCAAGCATCAATCAAGTCAAGACAGGAAGATCAGTTCCTCGAAGAAGGCAGTCATGTCGCCATCCCATCATTTCGCATCCTTGTACTTTGTCTTTGTTTGTTCAAGTATTGTTTGCTTCAAACATTGTCGTTTGTATTTGGTTTTCTTAATGTATTGATTATGCATGTTTTGAATCAGTTATGTCGTATTCACTCATTTTTTCCATTTACTGCAAAACACCGACACATTTATCCATTTCACTTTCTATATCAAGCTGTTGTTAGCAATGATTGGGGGGAGGATGATAAAAATGAAATACCCATAATTGCAAAAGGTATGATTTCGGATAGAATCCCGCCGAGGATGTACATGCATTATTTCAATCCCCCTAAACACTGGAGAGACAAGGAGTTAATCCCTAGTAAACCACTTCGAGCCTAGAAGTAGCAGTTTCCTTTGGATCTATAAACCCTTACACTCAACCTGGGGCAGGGTAGTGTTCAGTTAATCCCAAATAAGCACTCAAATCACAAAGCAAAATTCCACAAGACATGACGGTTGTTCATCAATAACCATGACTTGGCAGTCACAATCCTCCAACAACAAAATCAAAAACAAAAAAAATCAAAAGCCTGCTAAGTCGAGCACCTCAAAGGAGACTTAGGCAAAAATCAAGACAACCCTGATGGACTCGACAAGCAAAATCAGTCTATGCAAAGATAGGGATCAAAAAAACAAAAACAAAAGGGGCCCTCGAATCCTCAGCAAAAACAAAATAAAGTCCAGTGACCACCAAATCAAAACCAAAGGGCCACTGACATCCATCAAAAAAAAAATAAGGTGACTGCCATGTCAAGCATACCTTGAACTTATCACGCTTACACCATCAACCCTTTTGGAAGACAAAATATGCAGAATTAGCTGAATGTAGGACTGAAGATCATCACAAAGAAGGGGTGGGTACAAATCATACTTTGAGCCTAATATCCTTTGTTTCATAACCGCGAACCAGACTACGTTACAACCCTCGAAAGACCTAATTGAGGCGAAGTTTATTCTGAAAGCATACTATTGCAAGGTTGTGTAACCTGACTCCCCATATTTGCTAATCTTCAGCATTGGTGTCATTCTCCTTGCTATATCTTTCACACCATCAAAATCAGCACGACGTCTAGACTAACGGTCCACTCGTCTCACAATATCACGACACTTGAATAAATGACACTTTTTCAAAACTTGCATGAGCGTTGCATTAAGATTACCATTTGTGAATGTGCAATTTTAAACTGCAAATCAGTGCCAGACATCAAAGATATTCCAACAAGGGGTAATCAAAGAGGAATTTAAATTTTCAGTGGTGTCGATCCGAAGCAAGACTCCCTCAAAACCCTCAGGCTGGGGCAAACCCTTCAACAACTCAATCAGGGGCAAGCCATCTCAAAGCACATCAAAGTTTATCTTCCAAAGATCATACCACTTCAGAACTTGTTAATCAAGGGTAGACCATTACCATGTTCAGACTGGGGCAAGACTCATTGCAGCAAGTAATCCTGATCATCAAGCACAAAGTCGTGGCCTTCTCAGAAACGACTTATCAACAAGCAATCAAGCTTAAGGCTTCAAGAGCATCTTCGTCTGCTTCAATTATGGCGTCTTCAACGAATTGAGTGTCGAGGAAATCAAATCCCTCCCACCGCCCAAAAGTCCAATTCGCATTGGCAACTACCAAAATTCCCAACATATCCAATCTCTCGTTTGCAATCATACGCATCATAGGCATCGCATTCGTCATCATAAATATCATTTGCATCATATGCATACCAAACCAAATCATACTTCCCCAGCACTTACATCTCCGCGCGTCAGCATTTGCATTGCACATCATTACAAAATCAAGCATTCATACATGAGTGAGATCCAGGATCAATCTCGAGACTGCAAGATGATTTTCAGCCCAGGCAGGGGCATCTTCATCAAATCTGTGGACGTTCTTCACAAAGTTATTCCAAGACGATCTTCAGCCCAGGTAGGGGCATTTTCATCAAATCTGTAAGCGTTCCTCACGAAGTTGTTCAACCTTTTGTTGACCAAGCTCAAGACAATATTGCAAGCAATCTCCAGCCCAGTCAGGGGCATCCTTTCAAGTTCATGGGCGTTCCCCATGAAGTTCTCCAACCTTTTGTTGATGAAACAGTGGTCTCCAAGCGAATCAGTGGGCGTTCCTCATTGAATTATGTTCCTCAACCATTTTTGTTGATGAGGTCGTCATCCTCATCCCAACCAATAAACATTCCTCTGAGTCAGTGGGCGTTCCTCATTGAATCTTTTCTTCAATCGAACTACGACTGCCCTGATTCTTTATTCTCGTCCGAGTAAAGATACGTAGGCACAAGATTGCGTAGATCTTGGCGGGTTACCTTCTCCATTTTTCACTGTTTCCCTTGCCTTTTTGTGGGCATTCCTTATTGATTTCTTTACTTCAACCTTTTGTTGATGTCTCCAAATAAATCTCATCACATCCCCAGCAAACTTGACCTTTTGTCAATTGCCTTACTATCATCCTTTTGGTGATAACCCAACCCAATAAACTCAATTCAACCTTCATCCTTTTGGTGTTGGTCCTCACAAATAAGAAGTTCCTATCATCCTTTTGGTGGTAGTAGCTTGTTTTGATCCGTCATCCTTTTGGTGTTGCTGATCCATTAACCCTCGGTCTGTGTGTCATCCTTTTGGTGAGTGACAGCCTTTGTGTGTGTGTGTGCCCTATTATCCTCTTGGTAATAGCAGGCTGTGTGTGTGTGCCCTATTATCCTTTTGGTAATAGTAGGTTGTGTTGTGTGCCCTATTACTTCGTCGGTAATAGCAGGCTTTGACCTCATTTTCATCCTTTTGGTGGAAGGGTCTGTGTGCGTGTGTGCCCTATTATCCTTTTGGTAATAGCAGGCTGTGTGTGTGTGCCCTATTACTTCGTCGGTAATAACAGGCTTTGACCTCATTTTCATCCTTTTGGTGGAAGGGTCAGTGTGCGTGTGTACCCTATTATCCTTTTGGTAATAGCAGGTTGTGTGTGTGTGCCCTATTACTTCGTCGGTAATAGCAGGCTTTGACTTTGTTTCCATCCTTTGGTGGAAGGGTCTGTGTGCGTGTGTGCCTTATTACTTCGTCGGTAATAGCAGGCTGTGTTGTGTGCCCTATTATCCTTTTGGTAATAGCAGGCTGTGTTGTGTGCCCTATTATCCTTTTGGTAATAGCAGGCTGTGTTGCGTGCCCTATTACTTCGTCGGTAGTAGCAGGCGTTGACCTTATTTTCATCCTTTTGGTGGAAGGGTCTGTGTGTGTGTGTGCCCTATTACTTTGTCGGTAATAGCAGGCTTTGACCTCATTTTCATCCTTTTGGTGGAAGGGTCTGTGTGTGTGTGCCCTATTACTTTGTCGGTAATAGCAGGTTGTGACCTCATTTCTATTGTTTTGGTGGATGGGTCTGTTTGTGTCGGTAATAGCAGGCGTTGACCTAATTTTCATCCTTTTGGTGGAAGGGTCTTTGTGTGTGCGTGTTCAGTATCATCCTTTTGGTGATAGGTCTGTCATCCTTTTGGTGTCAGATTTCTTGTTTTTCAACTTCACACTCCCTTTTCTTTCTTTCAGACAAATTTGTGGTCTTCTTCATATCTAATTGTCTTATACCTCGAAAGACTGAACGCCGTAGCAGTTCATCTAACTCAGTTTAAGCCAATTAGATAGGGGCATCTGTCATACCCGAAATTTGTCCTACTTGTATATAATCTTCAACTGTATATCCAATCCAATTACCATTATCCAATATCCATTTTTATACCCATTATCCATTCTTATCTTTTTTTTTAGATCCACATCCAAATTACCACCATATCCACATTTTTATCCAAATTTTCTCCTTATCTACATTCCCAAATTAAAATCCATTTCAATATTTTTTTCTTCGTCATATCAGTTCGTTCACATCCATATTTTATATTCCCATTTTCAGTCTATTTTTCAATATCCACTTCTTAATTGCCCATTTTCCATCACTATCTATATCCAAATTCAATCAAACTAACATTATCTTTTTTTTTACATAACTCAGCCAAGAATGCACTTCACAAAAAAAAAACCAAAAGTCCATTATTGTAAAAATCTACAAAAACAAACCATTACAATAAAAGTCCATCATCATTAAGTCCATGCATCCATCTGAATCACAAATTTTCTACAAGCCTGTTAAATTTTTTTAATACATTTCCACACAAAAAAAAAAAGGATCATGAGCCATTATTCTTTGACCCCACCACGCTATTTTTTCAGCCAAAAGAAAAACGTGATTCATGTAGCACCACAAGCCAAAACCAGTCTCCATACACAACCAAGCCACCAACTAACAATATTCCCAAGCTTTCCACGCCACATATGCAGACCGTGTAATATGCACCGCACCTGCAAAATTATTCCAACCTTCAGCAGCTCACCACAAACTTCCCAACCCACAAACGACAAAATGGTAGAAAACGATTTCCTTCGCAAAAAATTCGTACGATTCCAATTCAAAATAGCACAACAATTTCTCTCAAATTCTCCATTTCACCCTTTGATTCCTCTCTATAAAAGCTCTCTCATTCTCACTTACAAGGGGACGACCGCCACAACCAGACTCTCTTCGCCACAAAACTCACCAAAACCTCCTTCATTTTCGTAATTTTGTAATTTCGTAACAACATTGCTCACCACCAAAAACTCACAGCCGCCAAACCCTACATATCCTCCCTGAATCCCTCCTTCATCAACCTTAAATAATACCCAAACACCTTCTTCTCTTAACCGAACAAAATCCACCACCTCAAACCTTCAAACCTCTTATCACCGTCACTCACATAATCGCATCTCAGAGTAGAAGAGGATGAAATCGAAACCGAGAGTTGAATCGAAATCGAGAGTTGAATGAAACCGAGAGTAGAAGAGGATGAAATCGAAACCGAGAGTTGAATCGAAACCAAACCTGAACGAATCACGAAACAGAGGGCTTGAGATGGAGAGATCTTCGCGAAGACGTGTAGTTGCTTCATGACTTTCGGATTTCAGTTCACTGTGTTGTGGATATTGACTTGTTTCTTTTTCTGATGTTGAGGATGCCGTTGTTCTTCACACCCATGTATTATTCCTAGTGAGCTTCAGATTTTGTTTTAAAAAAAATGATTTGACTTTCTTTGATAGAAGGGTGATGTGTGTTGTTGCTTTTGATATCCACCGTCCCCTTGTTTTTTTTGGCCGTAATGATCTCTGTTTGAAGCATGGATGATGGGCCTTAGGCCCAGGTGATTCCATATTCCATTTTACACCTTGTTTCAAATCGTTTCCCCCTGTTTTTAATTTTGTTAAATTGTCACAAGTTTGTTTATTTAAAATGTTTTATTAATTATTGTTTAAGAATTTTCAAATAGGCCTTGAATTCACTTTGGGTATCACTTCGTTTAGATTTATTTTTCGATTTAATTTCTATCTTGATTTTCTTTTTCTTTTCATTATGGGCCAATGATATAAAAATATTCATGATTTAATCAAGCCAATTAAATTTTGACATATTTGAGGCCTAACTATTCATTTATTTTTGCATTACAATTTATTTGCAATTTATTTATATTTTTGTTTATAATGTTATTTATTTTTATTTCAATTTATTCACCATTTTTTACATTTATTTTGGGTCAATGAAAGCCAAACATCAACGATTTGTCAATTTCTCGACTTAATCTCGATAAAGGTGAGACCTTTACTATTTTTCATGTCATTTTCAATTTTATTTTATTTCTATCATTTTTTATTCATTCACATTTATTTTAAGTCGATGAAAACCAAATATCGATCGATTTATCGATTTCTCGATTAAATCTCGATAAAGGTGAGACTTTTATCCTTTATATTCTTTTTTTCGATTTCGTTTCATTTTCATTGTTGTTTACATTTATTTTGGGTCTATGAAAACCAAATATCGATTGATTTATCGATTTCTCGATTAAATCTCGATAAAGGTGAGACATTTATACTTTGTATCCATATTTCTCGATTTAATTTCTTATTTGTCACTTCATATTTCTTTTGGTTAATGAAGGTCAAAGATCGTCAATTATCAATTTATCGATTAAATCCGATCAAGATGAGATCAATTTTATTTCATGTTAATAATATATCTTGGCCATTTTTTTATCTTGATTATTATTGTTCATATTATTATTCATATTGTCATTACTCATATTATTCATACCCATATCATATTCATATCCATGCTCACCTAATCGTTTTTATTTGTTCAAACACTTAATTCCCGATTAAAACACATATTCAAACCATTTTTCTTAATTAAATAGCGAAAGAATTGAATTCTTGAGGTCTAGCACTTCTTGGGTTCTTGAGTGACCGTTATTGAGGCGCACGCCTTAGGTGGCGATCACTCGACCCTTTCGCTCCTAAAATACTCGCCTTAACTATTTGGACAAAGGAATGCCATTGGAGTCTAGCATTCCACGTGGTACTTTCATTGTTCATCAAACAATATTTCATAAATCAATCGAATGAAAAAGGCGTCGTTAGGATCTAGCATCCTAGTAATGCCCCGATTAATTGGTTGTGAAGCCGACGTCTCGTTTATCGACTAATCGTCATTCTCCCTAAAACATTTAACAAACTGAATCATTTTCGAACCAATCCTCGACTCGTCGTCGAGCCATTCTTCAAAACATTCTCATAAGTCGAGTGCCGTTTGCCTCGTCGTCAAATGCACACTCGCACACTTCGTAGGTTTCGTTACTAGGAGCACCCCTAGGGACTAGTATCAATCCTCACTTCTTTTCTCAACCAATTCGACTCAATCTCTTTCAAACGCTTTTTTAATCAACCTACGAAATGAGGAGATTCTTGGAATCTAGTATTCCTTGGGTCTTCAAATGGATGGCTCTCGAGGCACGCCCTTAGGTTGTTATTCATTCACCCTTTCGTCTTAAAACACTTAATCGTTATCAAACATTTTCGTAATCAACTCACGAAAGAACTGAGTTCTTGGAGTCTAGCATTCCTTGGATTCTTGGGTGAATGCTCTTAAGGCGTGCCCTTGGGTTGTATGTCATTCAATCTTTCGTCTCCTAAAATTCAAACCCTAACCCTCTTTTCGTGGGCGTACCACGAACTACGACTGCTCTGATTCTTTATTCTCGTCCGAGTAAAGATACGTAGGCACAAGATTGCGATGATCTTGGCGAGCACACTTTTTCTTTTTCCCCCGTTTGCGTCCACACTTTTTCTTTTCTCCCAGTTTCCACACTACCATCTTTTTTCGTCAAACCCCGTAGTCGAACTACGATTGCTCTGATTTCTCATTCTCGTCCGAATGAGCATACGTAGGCCCGAGGTCGCGATGATCTTGCCGAGCACCCTATCCTAAAACCACCCCATTCCCCTTAGCATCATCCTTTTACCTTACCCTTTCCCATATATCTTTGAGAAGAAAACAAACAAGCTTAGATACCATTCCTCACAAATCGAACTAAGAGGTTCCCGTTGAGTACAACGGACGTGAGGGGTGCTAATACCTTCCCCTCACGTAACCGACTCCCGAACCCAGAATGTGGTTGCGACGACCATGTTCTTATCTCCCTTAAAGTTTTTCTCGATATTTTCCCATCCCTCTTTTGGGATAAATAAAGTTCGGTGGCGACTCTGTCGAACCGTTTTCCGCGCCTTTCGCGCGAGGGTCGTATTCTCCGATTAATTTTCGAGGTACGACAATAATGGGCACGCATGCATACGCTAAACATGATATCTGGCCTAGATGCGGTAAGATATCGAAGAGAGACGATCATACCTCTATATTTATTCACATCGACATCCTTACCATTTGAGTCCTTTTCCAAATTACCATTTGTGGCCATAGGTGTATCGATAGACTTTGCATCTTCCATTCCAAAGTGCTTTAGCAATTCTTTGCAATACTTCGTTTGACACACAATTGTACCCTCTTTCAATTGCTTGATTTGAAGCCCAAGGAAGTAATTCAACTCCCCAATGAGGTTCACCTCATACTCTCCCTGCATTAGCTTAGAGAACTCTTCTACAAGATGTATATTAGTTAATCCAAATATAATATCATCAACGTAAACTTGAACTAGAAAGGTGTGCTTCCCTTGGCGCTTAATGAATAGAGTAGTATCTACTTTTCCCCTTGAGTATCCTTGGTCAATTAAAAATTTGCTTTGTCGTTCATACCAAGCCCTCGGGGCTCGCTTGAGACCATACAAAGCTCTTTTGAGCTTGAACACGTAGTTTGGTTACTCATAACTTTCAAAACCGGGGGTTTGAGCTACATACACTTCTTCATTAATAAAGCCATTATGAAACACACTTTTCACATCCATTTGATATAACTTGATATGCTTAGCGTAAGCATAGGCTAATAGAAGACGTATAGCCTCAAGTCAAGCCACCGGAGTATAAGTTTCCTCATAATCGATGCCATCCTCTTAGTTATAGACTTGCGCCACTAGTCGGATCTTATTATAGTCTATCACCCCGTTTTCATCAAGTTTATTCTTAAAAACCCATTGGGTGCCAATTACTTGATGATCTTTAGGACGAGGGACAAGGTCCCAAACGTCGTTTCTTTTAAATTGATTTAGTTCATTTTGCATGGCCATAAGCCAATGCTCATCAAGCAATGCATCTTTAACATTTTTAGGCTCTACTTGAGACAAAAACGCAAAGTGATAACAACAATTACTTATCTTAGAGGGAGTAGTTACTCCATTTGTGATGTTTCCAAGTATGTTTTCGATAGGGTGATCCTTTGATGTCTTCCAAGTCAAAGGTAGACCTTCCGTTGTAGCTGGACTTTCTTCCTTTTCCTCTTCATCATTGTCATATTCTTTCTTCTCATCATCCACCTATTTAGGTTGATCAATTCCTTGTTCATTTCCATTGAGAGTATCTTGAGAAGACACACCTACATCATGAAAAATAGCACCTTTTCTAACATATTTTGGATGGGACTCATCAAAGGTAACATGTACGGACTCCTCAACTATAAGCAATCTCTTATTATAAACCCTATACGCCTTACTAGATTGTAAGTATCTGAGGAAGATACCATCATCGGCTTTTGCATCGAATTTTCCAAGATTATCTCTATTATTGTTCAAAATATAACATTTACATCCGAAGACATGTAAGTGAGAAACATTAGGCTTTCTACTTTAAGTAGTTCATAGGGGGTCTTATCTAGAATAGGACTTATAAGTACCCTATTCATGAGATAGCAAGCCGTGTTAATGGCGTCCGCCTAAAAATACATAGGAAAATTTCCTCCATTAAGCATAGTCCTCGCTAGCTCCTCAAGGATTCTATTTTTACATCCCACAACGCCATTTTGTTGTGGAGTTCTAAGAGCGGAAAATTTCTGCTCAATCCCATGTTTGTCACAAGACTTTTCAAAGAGGTGATTTTGAAACTCTCCTCCATGATCACTTCGAATGGAAATGATTTTCAAATTCTTTTTTTTTTTGAAATAACCTAGCAAATTGCTTAAAATCCAGATAAGTCTCATCTTTACTTGACAAGAATAAGACCCAACAAAATCTCGAGCAATCATCTACAATAACAAAGCCATAGTAATTTCCACCTATGCTTTTGGTCCTAGAAGAACCAAAAATGTCTATGTGAAGGAGCTCAAGAGGTCTCGAGGTAGAAACAAGGTTTTTAGATTTAAAAGAGATTCTCTTTTGCTTCCCCATTTGAAAAGCTTTACATAGGTGGTCTTTAGTGAACTTTATTTTAGGTAGATCAATAACCAAATCCTTTGAGGATACTTTGTTCAATAGATCTAAGTTAAGATGAGTTAGGCGTCTTTGCCATAACCAAGAGTTTTTACTCATGGTGGCAAGACACTTAGAACCTCCTATGGATACATCATATAGGCTTAGCATATAAGTATTATTTACCCTCAAGCCTTTAAACATACATTCCTTTTTTTCATCATGCACAAACAAGCAACAATATTTTATAAAGGTAACTTTGAAACCCTTGTCGCAAAGTTGGCTTATACTTAGAAGATTATGTTTAAGGCCATCAACTAACATAACATCAGAGATAGTAGTAGATGAGGGATTACCTATACTACATTTTCCAAGTAGATCGCATTTGTTGTTGTCTCCATATGTGACGAATCCCTTCCTCTTTGGCCCAAAGTCAATGAAAAGAGATATATCACCTGTCATATGCCTGGAACATCCACTATCAAGATACCACATTTTTCAGTAGATTCAAGACATTCAACCTGAAATTTTTAACAAAGGAAATAGGTACCCAATTTTCATTGGGTCCTTGAAAGAGAGTGAGATCAAAGTTGCTCTTAGGCAACCATTGTAAAGCTCCTTTAAAAACAAATAACTTCCTAAATGTGCACTTTTTGATGGTGTGTCCCTTATTGCAACAATAATGACAATATAGGTTTTTATGAGACATGTTTTTGCTATTATAATCCTTATGCATATGTCTATGTTTCTTTTTAGAATGATTCAAAGGCTTTTCAACCTTAGAAGGATCAATAGCAAACACAATGTTAGGTTGCAAGGCATCATCTACTTTGACTTTCTCTTGTCTATTATGACAATACTCACAACCAAACCTAGGAGGTATTATGTCCTCTTTCTTGTCACTTTGAATTTATATCATAGATTTCTTAATAGCCTCGAACTTCCTTTCGGATTCTAACACTTTAGCTTCTAAATTTAAAATCACTTTTTCATGTGAAGCTAACTTGTTAAAGGCTCTTAAGGCTTCTCTATATAGATTTTCAAAGGCCTCTTGTAATTGAAAATAGGATAAATCATTAGTGGATTCAAGTTTAGAGGAACTTACATTCTTCTCTTTCTTCCCTTTAGCCATGAGACAAATTCGAGTCGATTCCACACTTGAAGTTCTGCTTTCATCACTAGAAGAATCACTAGCACTTTCCTAAGTAAGCATTAGCTTTTCTAGACTTTCTAGAAGACTAATGATGGCTCCTTTCTCTATCCTTTATTTTCATGGTATATTCCGGTCTATAATGATCGATTTCACCACAATGATAGCAAGACCTTCTAAGCTTGCTCTTTCTATCTTCATCATCCTTTGGGGAACTTATCAACCGTCTAAACTTGCTATGTTCTTGTCAGAATTTTTAACACCATTCTTCCTTATGTACCGTTGGTATCTCCTTACGAACAACCCCATATCTTCCTCACAAGAGTTCTTGTCATCATCACTCTCACTAATACAATGTCATCAAGCGACTTAAGATCATTTGCTTCTTTAATAGCGATGACCTTTGGTTTTCATTCCCTATTTAAACACCTCCAAACTTTGTTAGTAGCAAGTTCGTTGGAAACGGGATTACCTAGTGCATTTAATCGATTTATAAGATGAGTGAACCATTTTCGCATATCCGCAATGGTTTCACCATGCTCAATACGGAACAATTCAAACTCTTGATTCAATGTGTTGATCCTAGCTTGTTTGACATCATTAGTACCCTTATGGGAAATCTCTAATGCATCACACATAGCTTTGGCGGTCTCACAATAAGAAACGCGATAAAAGTCATCAACTCCCAAGGCGGAAGTGAGAATGTTTTCACTTTCGAATCATGTGACCACAATTTCCTATCATTATCTTCACATCATGCTTCCAGTTTAGGTATTGTGACACCAATATCATTGGTCATAGTTATTTCATTTTGACCATTTTGGATAGCATCCCAAATATCTTTGTCAACGGAGTTGACATGAATACGCATAAGTGTTTTCCAATAGCCATAATTTTTGCCGGTGAAAAATAGTGCTCTATTGTATGCACATTTAGGTTTGGTAGCCATTCTTCTAAGAAATGTATCTCAAGCACAGATGAACCACAGCTCTTGATTCAACTTGTTAGAAGATAGTCTTTGATATCGAGGGAGTGAATAGATCACAAATTTTACAACGAAAAACTTTTAGCAAAAATATGTTTTCAAAATATGGTGCAGTGACCGAACCTACTATCGAAAAGCAATCTACGTATCACAAACCAAACGGAGTGATAACGAACATAATTGTTCAACAAAAATCAAGCTATGAATCAATTAAATGTAATGTTAATCGAAACTCGTATATCCAATAAACCAAAACAAAATCAAAATACGCACAAACAATTTATCGAACACTTGATGTGCAATCGATAACAATTAGAAATATAGTTTGTTTTTTTTTTATGTTAAAAACCTATCACAATCAAAGTGATTGTGATTATGTCAACAACAACACCTTTAAAAGATAGTAGAAAACAACTTCCAATCGAATTGATCAAACAACAATGAACTCGATAAATTGCAAAATTGATAATAAAAGAGATAAAGAGATAGATAGATAGATAGATAGATAGATAGAGAGAGAGAGAGAGAGAGAGAGAGAGAGAGAGAGAGAGAGACCAAGATTTGTTTAGGAAGTTCCCCAATAGGCCTCGCTATGGGTACGTCTTCCCTCAATTCAAATTTGAATTGAGATAGTGATATTAACCTTTTCTTTGAAAATTCATTTATACAAGAGATGAAGAATGCAAACCCCAAAAACCCTCTTGTTTTGTGTTGATTCTTCCACCTCCAACCCTTGATCAAGTGACCAACAATGCGGCTACAATCCTCCGATTATCCCGGGCACGCAACTTGTTGAACCGTCTCGCGTTAATCCCTTGCAAGGAAACAACCTTGTCCCAAGGCCTTCACTCAGTCGAATCTGTGTTGACGTGATTTTATCCAAAACCTTCAAATTAACCCGATCTTGAAGGAAAACCCCGCCTTGTTTTTCTTATTTGAAACACACAAAGTTCTCAACCCAATATCTTGGTTACCCTAAACCTAATTGGACGTTATCAACCCTAATCTATATGGTCACCCAATCAAAAAATGATTATGTTTAGTTAAATTATGTGTATGCATGGAAGAAGGGTTGAAGATGATGGTCAACTTTGTAGTCTGGTTTCGTTTAGGTTTTATTCACTAGGAAACCTTGCCTAGAAAAAGATGCATGTATGAGTATATATAGGTATATGAATGAATAGGCAAAAGGAATGTATAAAGTTTGAGCAAAAATGAAATTTTTGGATGGGAAAAATATGTAGGTCAGCCTATGAAAGCAATGGGTTGGCCTATGCGTGCTACTCAGGTCGACCTGTGAAGGTCATAGGTCGTCCTATTAGGTAGCCTGTGAGGCGACCTGTGGACAGAACCTACAGGCTTTGATACTGCTCCATGGGAGCTGACCTGAAGGATCTATGTGTCAGCCTATACTGAAGCTGAGACTCGTATAGGTCGGCCTGTTCTCGCATAGGTCAGCCTGAAATGGCTTTGAATGTCCAAAAACATGTTTTTCAATGCACATATGATGTTGACTCCTTTTCAAATGATTTAAATGCTTCCTAATGTCAAGATGCATATCTAGAATGGAAGGATACTGTTCAATATATATAACGCTATACTTTCCTAGTTTTGACATCACTCAAAATATACAAGCATTCACAGACTCCATTATTCAACTTTTGTCTGATCCGGTAAGGTTCCTCCCAATTTGGGGAGAATTTTCTCTTCTTTTGTGTGTCTGTAATCTTCTTCAGAACAAAGTCACCCTCTTGGAAACTTCTCGGCTGGACTCTAGTGTTGAATATTCTAGCCATCCTTTGTTTTGTTGCACATTCTCTCAGATGA
Source organism: Lathyrus tuberosus (assembly GCA_022829125.1). Taxonomy (NCBI): domain Eukaryota; kingdom Viridiplantae; phylum Streptophyta; class Magnoliopsida; order Fabales; family Fabaceae; genus Lathyrus; species Lathyrus tuberosus. The sequence continues at coordinate 5,291,593 of JALAZF010000312.1, read as the reverse complement.
GTCATTCTTCTGATTTCTTCTATGAGGTCAGTTGAGGTGTCTAATCCTTCCCCATTAAGATTGTCATCAAAATTTATTTGTCTCCAGGTTAGAAAGTTAACTTCTACTAGTATTATTACATCGGCCTCATACATCATTTGAAAGGGTGTCTCCTTAGTGGTTGAATGAGGAGTAATGTGATAGGACCATAAAATATCGTACAAGTACTCGGCCCAAAGTCCCTTCGCTTCACCCTACTTCTTCATTCTTGATAGGATAATCTTATTTGCTGCTTTTGCTTGGCCATTGGCCTGGGGATGCTCGGCTGAAACAAATAGGTTTTGTATGTTGAGGTGCCTGCAAAATTCTATTGCCATTATCAGATACAATGACTCCTGGTAAGCCAAAACGACATATGGTATTTCTCCAATAAAAATGCCTTACCCTTTCTGCTATGATTCGAGATACGACCTCAGCCTCCACCCACTTGGTGAAATAGTTCACGACTACTATAAGAAAGTTTAGTTGCCCAGCAGCCAAAGGAGAGGGACCGATGTAACGCCCCGGTTTTTGTTAGATTTATTTAATTGAGTCGATTTAATTATTTTTGTTTTTATATTATTTTATTCTTTGTTTTTTTTTGGTAAATATGTTATGTTTATCGTTATTATGTTTTATCGCGTTTTGGGAGCGTTTGCGAGAAAATTGAGTGTAGGGGTATTTTGGTCATTTTGCTTGGTTAGATATTATTGTTTTTCTTAAAATAGAAACATAGAGATTAGAAAGAGAGAAAAAGAAGCTTTAGACAAATAGAGAGAAAGAGAAGTGAGAAGAGAAGAAAAAAAAAGAGGAAAACTTAAAGCTTAAGAAATCGATTCAACCGACACTTCAAAGCACGATTAATCGGGTAAGGGTGCGAAACTCGGTTATTCTATCCTTGTGTATGATCATGTATGTATGTATGTGGTTGAATGTTTACTTGTTTTTCCTTAGTTTTCATTTCTAGGTTGAAAATGAGTAATATGAATAGAAATCGATGTTTTCGCGGACGAAAGTCGGAATAAGTCGCGTAGTGGAGTCGAGTGATGTTAGTCCGTGATTTAGTATGATTGTTGGATTGAAATTGGTTGTTTTAATAACTTTTGCATTTTGATATATATTGATGAATTTGGTGTGAATTGGGGTGTGATTGATTGAATGGTGTTTGGATAGGTCTAGTATAATTGTTATTGGCTGGTATTTAATTGGGTGGAATTGTTGGAATGAGTCTACGGGATTTAATCGAGTGTTTGTGGAAAGTTCTGTCATTAAAAACTGTTTTTTTTTTCACTCTGGACTGTGAGTAACCGATTAACGCAAATGTGTTAACCGATTAACACGTGAAAATTTGGGTGTTTTTACATTAGTTTCAACGGTTAACCAGTTAACCAAATGTGTTAACCGATTAACCAAAATTCCTCTAGCCCCTGTAAGTCTCCGGTTAACCAAATGTGGTAACCGATTAACCAAGGCAAAATTTTAAAAATCCAAAACTTCAAAAATTCATATCTTTCGAACCGTAAGTCCATTTTGGCCGCCGTTTGAAGCGTTGGAAAGCTAATGAGATGTTCTTTCTTATAAAAATAGTTTTGATATTAGTGGCCGATTTAATTGTGTCGGGAATTTGGAAACGTGTCATTTTGTCGACTTTTACCATCGTAATTGTGTGTGATTGATGTGTTATCATGCGATATGCTTTTGATATATAACGTATAGCTTGTGTGCTGTTATATGATGTGAATATATATGATGAGAGGTTGTGACGATGGTTTGTAGTCTTATGGAAAAATAAATGCATTGTTTCGGGTTAAACTTCAATGCATGATTATTGATGTTGAGATGGTTCACATGGTTATATATGTATATGCATTTGATTGTCATGAGTCATTAGTATGCCATGCATCATGAATATGCACCATGTGATGTCGTGTGCCCTTGTAGGGTGTGAGCGACGAAACGATTCCAGAGGGAATCTGCTGTAACGATCGTGTGCCTTATACAAAGAGGACTTAAAGCGACGTTATAGACGATCGTGTGCCTTATACAAAGAGGACCTAAAGCGATCGGATCGTGTGCCTTATACAAAGAGGACCTAAAGCGATCCATAAACGTCGTGAGCCTTATACAAAGAGGACCTAAAGCGACGGGGAACATCGTTTGCCCGACGGGGAGTTACACTAAGTAACAAGCGATGATTCCAATAATTCCTGAGTGAATTAATGATGATGAGAATGATGGATGGAATGGTACCGCATGCATAGAGTCGTTGTGTCGGTCTCTGTGCATTTGCATAAGTCATGAATGGATTGATCATGTTGATTGATGAGTGTGGGAAATTGTGAATGGGATTCATGAGTTGATATACATTGGTGATAAATGTATTGAGCATGATTGATATGCCTTTGTGATGGATGCATGAATTATGAATTGTTTTGTTTTGTATTTGAATTATGGTATACGTTGTGGTGAGAATGTTTTTGCATGCGTATTTCATGTTATTACATAATTGTATGCAATTATATTATAATTGTGTTTCTCACCCTTCTGCTATTTTGAATGCTCTATGAGGCATTGCAGATTAGATGCTGGAGGTCTTTTTGTGAAGATTATGTCTTCATTCTTTTGTCGGTCGGCTCTGATATGTAGCACCGGGTAGTCGGGGAGATCGTTATGTGATTATGTGTATATATATCTTTTTTGGATTTTACATGTATGACTCTGTATATGACAGACAAACTTCTATGTTTATATATGAGATTTCAGTTGCAGATTTTCCACTTTTATTCTGTATCTGAATTGTGGGTGTTAGGAACTGAGTTCCTCTGTTTATGTTGCTACCTGATTGTTGCATATCTATATGAGCAGGTTGTTATAATTCATTACTTTGATGTGACGCTCCCGTCTATGCCATGAATGTTTTAATTATACTCTGATTATTTGTTATCGCTTTAATTACTCGGGGTATAGATTGGGGGTGTCACAACCGAGAATATCCAATCCCCACTAGTAAAAAGGCCAAGGGGATATTACTGAATGTAATAACTTCGTAGGAGAATGTATGGAGGCAGCATAGATCTAACATTTCTCACAATGGTTCACGAACCGTGTAAAATCCTGTAGCATACTCGGCTAATAATACCCGTCCCCGAGTATTTTTCCAGACAAAGCATTCCTACCAATATGACTTCTACATACCCTTTCAAGCACATATTTCATTATAAGTCCTACTTCTTCTTCAGTAACACATCTCAACATTTGGGAAGATCTGCCCATTTTGTACAGATGATTGATTGGCTACCATGAGGTATCGGGATATCCTTTTGATACGTCGGGCTTCAGTCTCCTCATCTGGAAATTTTCCTTGAGTCAAGTATTGAATGATGGGTATGATCCAGCCCTATGCATTTTCTACTATCATAACTTCCTCCACTTTCATGCTTGGCACTTCCAAAGTTTCGTGGATTACTGTTCTATTTAATATAGGGCCTTTGGTGCTGGCTAGATGGGCTAACAGATTGGTTCTAGCATTTTCTTCCATGGGAATATCGCAAACCCCTTGGCTAATTACAGAGTTTGTTGTAGATATTTGAGTAATAATGCATCCTTTGTCTGATAATCTCCCCTTATTTGACTGAAGATTAATAGTTAGTCAGTACAAACCAGTAAATGAGAAACTCCGACTTCTCTAGCTAGCTTCAAACTAGAAATCACTGCTTCGTATTCTGCTTAATTATTGTTGGTCTAGAAATTGAAGCAAAGAGATTGCTCTAGTATCAATCCCCCTGATCCCTCTAATATTATCCCTGCTCCGCTACCTTTGAGATTGGATGAGCCGTCCATCGATAGGATTCACTACTCGGGTATTTCCTCCGGGGTGGGCGAACTCAATTCTATTAGGAAATCTGCCAATACTTGTGACTTGATGATGTTTCTAGGATTGTATGTGATGTCATATTCAAACATTTCTACCTCCCAGGAAACCATCTTGCCTTCCAGATCTGGCTTCTTCAGGATTCATTTTATGGGATAGTTCGTCTTCACTATGATAGGGTGGCCCTGAAAGTATTGTCTGAGCTTCCTGGTGGTAATTACTACCGCCAAAGCTAATTGTTCGATCTTTTGATAACGGATTTTTGCTCCTTTGAGAAATTTACTAACAAAGTAAATCAGCCTTTCATCTCCATCACTGTCCTGAACCAATACCAAGCTAATAGCTCTCTCGAATACTGCTAAATACAAAGTAAGGGGTGAATTTTCCTTCGAAAGGACTAGGATCCGTGGAGTATACAAGAATTGTTTCAGCTCCCTTAATGCCCTCTCACACTCTTCCGTCCACTAGAATTTTGTCGACTTCTTTATTGTCGCGAAGAAATGTATGGACTTGTCACCTGTGCAAGATAGAAATCAGGACAAGGTGGCTAATCTCCCGATCAACTGTTGGACTTCTTTCACTGATGTCGGGCTTCTCGTATTAATGATTGCTTGGAATTTGTCTGGATTTGCTTCTATTCCCGGGTGTGCCAGCATGAAGTCCAAAAATTTGTCGGCTTGTACCCCGAAGGTACATTTTTTGGAATTTAGCCTCATGTCGAACTTCCTTATTGATTCAAATGTTTCTTTCAAGTCTTTTACATGTTTTACTTCCTCCAGGGTCTTAACTAACATGTCGTTAACATATACTTCCAGGTTTCTTCCTATATGTGATGAGAATACCATGTCCATCAGCCTATGATATGTATCCCCAACATATTTAAGACCGAATGGAATTACTTCATAGTAATAGTTATTTCTGTCGGTCATGAATGCAGTTTTGGGAGCACCCACCATGTTCATTTGTATTTGGTTATAGCCTGAATAGGCATCCATGAAGCTAAGCAGACAGAACCCGGATCCAGCGTCGATCATTCCATCAATATGTGGCAATGGATAAGGATCCTTTGGGCAAGCTTTATTAGGATCGGTGAAATTTACGCACATGTGCCACTTTCCCAATTTCTTCTTTACCATGACAACATTGGAAAACCAGATGGGGTATTTTATTTCCTGGATGAACCCGGCCTTTAAAAGCTTATCAACTTCTTTCGTGATAGCCATTCTTTTTTCTTCTCCATTTTTACGTTTCCTCTACATTACGGCCTTCGACGACAGATCGAGTAAAAGCAGATGGCATACAAAATTTGGGTCGATCACGGGCATATCTGATGGTTTCCATGCAAAGAGATTGATGTTATCTCTAAGTGTCTTGATGATGTCTGCTTCCTCTTCCTGAGATAGCCCTGAACCTATCTGTGTGACCTCAAAGTCTTCTGCACTGATTTGAACCTTTTTTAATTCTCCAATAGGGTCAAGTTATCCTCTACTAGATCTCCCCGAGGATCAAGGTCCACGAAGTTCACCTTCAAAGTGTTATCTGTCGTAGGAAGATCTTGTTGGGTCTTCTTTTTATAACTTTAAACTATCCTTGTAGCATTTCCTTGCCAATCCCTTATCTTCTTTAATTATTCCGACCTGTCCACCTTCTAGGGGATACTTCATGGTTAGATAAACAGTGGATAGTACAGCCTCCAGAGCATTGAATGTCGACCTTCTGATGATAATGTTGTAGGGTGACGACGCGTTCACTATCAAGTATCTCACTCTGATGCCTTTGGTGTTGCTTCTACTTCCAAAGACGATCATGATAGGAAGGTGTCATAATACGTGGACTTATTCCATAGAGAAACCGACTAGGGTACCTTTGAATGGTAATAACTCTGATGTATCCATGTTCATGCCATTAAAAGCATCCTAATACAATATGTCGACCGAGCTGCCCTGATCGATTAACACCCTCTTGACACTCTAATCATGGAATTTTGCTTTTAAGACCATCGGGTCATTCTCATGCCCCAGTACACCTTCTGAATCTTGTCTTGAAAACCTGATGACAATAGGCCTTCCTTCCTTTTTTTGAAAACAGATTATATGACACATGCATTATTGATCAGATGTATCTTTCTTTTGACGAGTTTGTTTCTCCTCCACCAGCGAAACTTCCTGAGATGGTGTGGAGTGTGTGTTTAAACATCCGGGTCTCATGCACTTCCTCGGTGTTTTTTCCCTTCTTGGAAGAGAGGTTCTCTGAGTTTGGCTCTCTCATGGAAGAGCTTCTCTTTCCTACTGAACCTTCTGCCTCCTTTACATACGATAGTAATCGGCCTCTTTGGATCAAGATCTCGATTTCTCTCTTTAAATGATGACAATCTTCAGTATGGTGGCCTCTCAAACAATGATAGGCGCACCATGATTCCTTATCTTTTCCTAGTACATCATTGACCCTCCTGGGATGAATAGGTTCTGGTATTAGCTTGAGATGATACACCTCTCGCAAAATATCAACACGCTTTGCATTGAGGGGATTAAACTTCTCAGTGAAGGTATCATATGGCCTCTGGGAAGTTTCTATTGCTGACATTTCCTTCGACCCATGATTGTGGTGTTCTTTCATGGGCCAAAATCCTTCATGCCTAGATTGTTTCTTTTCTTTAGCCTCCCGGGACTAGGGATGGCAACGGGGCGGGGCGGGGGCGGGTTTAACTATACCCGCACCCGCACCCGCCTCCATATAACACACCCGCCCCCGCCCCCCGCCCCCAAACCCAATCGGGGGTAAAAATTTATCACCCAGACCCGCCCCCAGTAGTAAACGGGTGCGCCCGCACCCGCCCCGCCCCCACCCGCAAAAAAATAATTTCTTTTTAATTGCAATAAAAATTAATAATTTTAATTAAAAAATTGATTATTTTAATAAATTAATTAATTATTTAATTATAATTTTAATTAGTAAATAAATATTAACTTGATAAATTTGATTATTTTAATTGCAATAGGGGTATTAATAATTTAATTAAAAATATAATTAATAAATAAATATTAAAATAAGTAAAATAAGGGAATTAAAATAAAAGGCATTATCCGGGGGCGGGTGCGGGCGGGTCTTAGTGTCTACCCGCCCCCGCACCCGCACCCGTAGTTAAGAACCGGGTTTCACCCGCACCCGCACCCGCACCCAATTAAATCGGGTTTTCCCTGTTAATTTTGGGGCGGGCCCGGGCGGGTCCGGGTTTGTTTGCCATCCCTACCCGGGACCTTTTCTCCATATTGCTTTCCTCCTCCTTGATATAACATATTATGCTCTGTTCATGACTTCCTCCATGCTGGTGGCCAGCTTCTGTGCCAAAGATTCATTGAAATGTCCTGCTTTTAAGTCGTTTTGGAAGGCTCCTATGAACATCTCTTGATTTGGATGGGAGACTTTTTATAGTTTCTTCATTAAACCGCGCCATGTATTCTCTGAGGGACTTGGTGGGTCCCTGGAGGACGTTGAACAAGCTAGTGGTAGTCACATTTCTATGTTTTCTGGAGGAGAAATTTTACCCCATCATCCTTGTTAGATATTGGTAATCAGTAATTGATAATCTATGCAGACGCATATACTAGCGCAATGCCACATATTTGATCGTTCTCGCCATAAGCTTGCATTTAAAGGAGTCAGAAGCCCCGACTATTACCATTTGATTGTTAATTGATATTATGTACTTTTGAGGATCAGTTTTGCCATCGAAGGACGGCAAACGTGGTGGTTTGAAGTTTTTTCGGACGTGATTGCCCCAAATTATCTCTGAAAGAGGTTGAGGATCAAGAAGCTCCTCTTCCTCTTCATCTTCCTTAGTGTTTTGTGATAGATGCAATGTGTGGACACTTTCCTTCAGAGATTTGTTCTACTAGCGCAGATTCTTCACAATTGTAAGGAGTTGTGCCATGTCTGGTGGGGTGCGAGGCTCACTTATGTTAGGAGATGATTTAGACATCCAATTGCTATAGTGAAATGTATTATTTTGTGAGGCCTGAGAAAGTTTTACAGAGGCCCCACGGTGGGCGCCAAATGTTCTTGATAAACACTATTTGGTTAATCTCCCTAAGGTGAGTTAGGTGATATCACAATCGTCCTATCTATAGGGGGTATTGGTTGTCTGTTTTTCTTCCTTGTTGGGAAGCCTCTTTTATACTTGGTATGCCATCAAGTGATCTTTGATAACCTCTGTCGCCCCCTCTAATTCTCATGTAACGTCTCATCCATCATTTTCTGTAACTCAAATGCAATCATGTAGTTATCATGTAACTGTCGTAGGTGACTGTTCATGTCGTTTTCTAACACCTTTAAGAGACCGGGTTCGGCTTGCTCAACCAGCATTCTTATAAGACCGGGACCGACTTTTTTGTGTCATATAACAATACTCCCCTTGATCTGGATCTGACCTGCTCATGTTTATGCAGCTAGACATGTTTGTTCCTTCCTACTCGACCTCAACAACTCGGTCTTGGAAATTCCGATATATATATATATATATATATATATATATATATATATATATATATATATATATATATATATAGTTGCGATGCGAATTCAGCTTCTGTCGTCTTTATGTGATATCAGGAAGTTTTAGTTCATTCGATCGTCGACCATTAGAGAGACCGAGAATGAAGTTACAACTTGATCATAGTGCTTCAACAAGTGGTATATGTATGAATCAAATCTGCATGCAACTTCCCGTTTCGGAAGGAGTAGGAAGAGTCATGATGGTGATCTTATGGGAGGGTCAAGTGGTACAAATTGGAATGATGTAGCAAATAATGGGATTGATGAATGTTAACCTCTTTGGGAATGGGAACGACTAAATTGGATGTAACCTTATAAGTCAAACCATGCATGCACAGACCTATTCTTTGTGTTTGGAAAACAAAACCTACAGAGTCATCAAAAGTTTAGGCATAGTTGCTTCCTTCAACAGTGACATGTAACATACTATATAACACATGTTTACGATAGTGAAAGGTAATACTTTGTCAATTTTAGGAATAATATCTAGTCCATATTGTTAAATATGTATTGAAATAAAAGTATTGGTAACAAATACATTGTTTAAAGATTTCTAATAAAGATTTAATTCTTAAAGTGAACATTTCAGTTTACAATACAATCTTTTAATTATTTGAGGAGTTTCTTTAAGGCTATCAAAGGAATTTTTTTTATAATATAAAAGGGAAATATGCCCGATTTATGACAATTTCTATGTTATTCTACCTATCTTTTATGATAATTACATGCGGTATTTTGAATATTTAACCTCTTGAATTATTTGTTTATGAAAATTTTGTCTTTCACCTAAAACAGGTGGATCAGGTTCTAATCCAGAATTGATAGAACATGTTCCAATTTTCAATCTGCCCACAAGGACTGGACCAAGATAAGGCAATAAACGAGTCAAATCGATCAAGTCGTTTGAGAACCAACGCGAGGGAAATATTCAAATTAGGAAGCATTAGTCGATGCATTCAAACACTACTAAAAAATCCGCGTTTAGTAACCGAAAAAGCTACAATTCGATCATTATAACATTTATCGACCAATAACGCAACTACTACCAAACTTCTGTTGCAAAAGTGTTAGTCGCTCATTTTCAGTTGTTTAAAAAACTTAAAATAAAATAATAATTTTGTCTTTAGCAGGAATCAAACCAATGCACTTTAATTTGTGAGGCTTTTGGGTGTCCACTGAGCCATTTAGTTTTTGTTGTATAATTTACATTTGAAATGTATATATTATTAATGAATTAGAACTTTCAAATATTGTTTAAAAAGATTCTTGCACTAATTGTCATTAAAATTATATTTTATCTAAATTAATAAATTTGTATGAGTTAATTATTTATATAAATATATGTTTTATTTGTTAAAACAATAAAAATGTAAAATTCTGACTAAAATATTTTTAAAATAAATAAATAAAAGGAGAAAATTGGGAGGGAAGCAACTTAATAATTAAAAAAACAAAAAAAAACAATTAGTGACCGAAATTTCGGTCACTGAATTTTTTTATGAATTAATTTATATAAAAACAATTAATTGAGACTAAAAATTATGGTCACAAAATAGCAGTCGTTAATTCAGTGGATAATTTTATTTAGTGACTTTTAAAATTTTACTAACATGGTGTCTAATTTTGGTGGTTAATTCGGTTACTAGAGTTATCGAAATTTTTCAGTCACTAAAAGCGAATATTCTAGTAGTGAAAGTGGATTAATAATTATAATGAGTCGAAATCAAACACGGGAGCAGTGACTTTGATGGCTATTAAGTTGTCTTTAAAGACCTCAAATATGGAGCAGGTCAGAGATCAGAACTGTTATATAACGGATACTCTCTCAGAAAAATGGAAAGATATTTTTCCATACGACTTATACTTACATTTGCAACTCCGATTGGCCTCGCACTTGTAGAATTATCAATTAGTGTACCTTATATGTACATCTTACATACATCATGAGACCCTATAAATCTAGTCCAAGTCACGTAACTATATCTTAACATCATCCCCTTATCGTCCCAAAGTGGTAAGGGTGGCCGAGAGCAACAACAACATCGATGATTAAGCCGTCATAGCAGAGATGCTTGCCACTATGGAGAAATTGTGTTGTCGGAATGATACCTTATAAGATAATGTATGTGATCTGCAACAATGATAACCATAATTAGTAGGTGACAAACAGGAAGACCCTGTGGATCCTGAACCTTTAGTGGCAAAGATTTGGGATGCCGTTGTCCCTAACAATTTTAAGCCATCATCCCCCTCTTCGAACATTTGATGACAACGGTAATCTTTAGGAGCATATCATCGCTATCAACACTTAAATGGTTATCATAGGGATAACTAATTCCTTTAAGTTTAAGTTAATGATGGGGACGTTGAAGGAAACAACCTTTAGATGATATATAATCATTTCAAGATTTTCAATAACAATTTACCAGGACCTAAGAAGATGATTCAATTATTTTCATCCAGTAAATATAGGAAGGTCTCCACCACAAGCCTTTTTAATGCTCGCCAAAGTTATATCTATTCATTGCGAGAGTATCTGGTCCTGTTAAATGAAAAAATTGTCAAGGCCGCTCATCTAAACCAAAAAATGTTTGTAAGAGTCGTCCATAATGACCTCTATGTTGGGCACTTTAATAATTCCCTAGCGCAAAATCCAACATCCTCAAAGGAAGAGATCATCGCCAGAACAGAGTTATATATTAGTGGAGATGAAGGTAATGTTGGGAAAAAACAAATAAAACTTAGAGAGAAAAGAGGAACACAATCCCAACACAAGAACATAACGTGAAAACTCCAAAACTGAAGGAAAAAACCTTGGTCATTGTCAATAGACAACCAAAGAATAACAATATATGAAAATTGTTACAACACATAATATACCCTCAACTAGCCCAGGTCCCCAGAGTATCAACAAGTATATTTTCAACCAATCTCAACAATCTCCACCTTGACTGAAAATAATACATAAACTTTCATTGTCTTCACCGACAATCATACTCCATCATAAACAATATAGTCACTTGAAGCTACATCGCTCCAAGAATTTTCACATTGTCTTTATTGACAATCATAGTTTTAAAAACTATCATACTCTCTCATGAAGAATATATTTCACTTGAAGATAAACCACTTTAAGAATTTCACATTATCATCACCGACAATCATATACTTTATATCATGAAGAATAAATTTCACTTGAAAGTAAACAACTCCAAGAATTTCACATTGTCTTCACTGACAATTATAATTTAGAAAAAATATCATACTCCACCTAAAGAAGAGTATACTTCACTTGATACTAAACTATTTCAAGATTTTTTACATGTCAAAAACCAGGTTGAAACATTATGGTACAACGTCCTTGTTGGCAGGAAGCTCTTCAACCACCGGCATAATCTTGCACTTTGTGTAATCTTGATTGTATCAACATATTTTTTATTTGAACTTTCCACAAGTCGAAAAAAATGTTCCATCAATTATCTCTAGTCCAAATTGCATAGCAGAATTTTTTACTACAACTCAACAACTCTTTCACGACACTACCCTTCGTTTCTGATATGGAAGATCAGACAAAACTGCAACCATGGAGCATACTAAGAACATTTATCCCTGGATTGAACCAAAAGCTCTGATACCAGTTGTTAGGAAAAAAATAAAGCATCGAGAAAAAGAAGAACACAATCACAACACAAGAACATAACGTGGAAACTCCAAAACTGGAGAAAAAATCGCGGTCATTGTCAATAGACAACCAGAGAATAACACAATGTAAAAATTATTACAACACATAATATACACTCAACTAACCCAAGCCCCCAAATACACATACACTCTCCAAAACAAATATTTAACTACATTTTACAATATTATAATACAAGAGTATAAGAGAATAAAGAAAGTCAAATACAAGCTTAAAGTGTTCTTGACTAGTGCATCTTGCAATGAAGAATTTGAATCATATATATATATATAGCTTTGGATTCTCTCTTCATTCACAAAACTAAACGATGTGGGACTTCAAAGAACTTGTATCCTATATATAGCCTTGGACTATCTCTTCATTCATAAAACTAAGCGATGTAGGACTTTTTCAACATGTATATTTTCAACCAACCCCAATTATCTTCACCTTGATTGAAAATAATACATACGTTTTCATTGTCTTCACCGACAATCATACTCCACCATAAAGAGTATCAACATGTATATTTTCAGCCAATCTCAACAATCTCCACCTTGATTTAAAATATTACATAAACTTTCATTGTATTTACCGATAATCATACTCCACCATAAAGAGTATAGTCACTTGAAGCTACACCGCTCCAAGAATTTTCACATTGTCTTCATCAACAATCATAGTTTTAAAAACTAGCATACTCTTTCATGAAGAATATATTTCACTTGAAGATAAATCACTTTAAAAATTTCACATTGTCATCACCAACAATCATATAATTTATCATGAAGAATAAATTTCACTTGAAGCCAAAGCACTCCAAGAATTTCACATTGTCTTCACCGACAATCATAGTTTTAAAAAAATATCATACTCCACCTAAAGAAGAATATAATTCACTTGAAGTATACCACTTCATGAATTTTCATAGGTTGAACATTATGGTGCAACGTCCTTGTTGGCAGAAAGCTCTTCAACCACCGACGTAATATTGCATCTTGTGTAATCATGATTGTATCAACACATCTTTGACTTGAACTTTCCACAAGTCAAAAAAAAAAATCTTCCATCAATTTTCTCTAGAACAAACTGCATAGCGGAATTGTTTACTGCAACTCAACAACTCTTTCACAACACTACCCTTCTTTTTTGATGTGGAAGATCAGACAAAACTACAACCACAGAGCATACTAAGAACATTTATTCCCGAATCGAACCAAAAGCTCAGATACCAGTTGTTGGGAAAAAAACAAATAAAGCATAGAGAAAAAAAAAGGAACACAATCACAACACAAGAACATAACGTGAAAACTCCAAAACCAAAGAAAAAATAGGGTTGTTGTCAATAGACAACCAGAGAATAATACTATGTAAAAATTGTTACAACACATAATATACCCTCAATTAACCTAGGCCCCCCAGTACACTCACACCCTCCAAAACAAATATTTAACTACATCTCACAACATTCTAATACAAGAGTATAAGAGAACAAAGAAAGTCAAATACAAGATTAAAGTGCTTTTGACTGATGTATCTTGAAATGAAGAACTTGAATCCTATATATAGTCTTGGACTCTCTCTTCATTCACAAAACTAAGCGATATAGAACTTCAAAGAACTTGTATCATATATATAGCCTTAAACTCTCTTTTCATTCATAAAACTAAAGGATGATGGATTTCTTAAATATATATTTCCAACCAATCTTATAATAACTAAAAAAAAGTTCATAGACACAAAAGAGCAATGTAACGAAAAAATTCTTTATGGAAGAAAAACTAAATTGAAAAAGCATGAATATAAAGTGATTAACCACTTTGCCTCATCTAACATAAACCCTCCTAAGGTATGTTAATCATTAACATGATTACAATATTATAAAAAAAATTGGTTATAAAATCATATACTATTACTATCATATTATATATTTTGAATTCATCATTACTTAATTTTAGTATGTTTATGTTAGATGATTAATTTAGATGGTTAAACATAACTGATTATTAGTATGCTTATCTTAAGTCATCAATTTTAGAGGTTAAAATATTAGGGAGCATTTATATTCAATGAGGCATGGTTTATAAAGTATTTAATTTTACTTTTATAGTTAATGTGAAATTTTTTCACATTTTGTTTTTCAAACGTTATATATATATATATATATATATATATATATGACAAGTGTCCAGCTTGTGTCGTATTTATGTGATATCCGGAAGCTTTAGTTTTTTTTGAAAAAGGCCAAATGCATTAAAATAAAAACTGGCACAAGAAGTGCTCAAGTACACCAAATACACCAGATGTTACAAGACCAAAACGATACACCTAAAACTAAAAACTAGCACAAAAACTATTACATCACGCCAGTCAAAAAAACTCTACCAAGAGTAAAGACAACTCCCAAACAAAACACCTGCTGCTACCATAACAGAAGCAAAATCGCGATGGCGGAAACCAATTCACGCGACATGATGACATTGATCGAAACCGACGGGACTGTATAAACTTGACGCCGACTCCAGGAAGTCAGCACCACCAATAGCTAAGCCATTCCAACTCAACCTTACTGAAAACCAAGACAGGTATTGCACCAGATGATCAGACCTGTAGATATAAAAGGATCACCACAAGCCTCCAACCAACTCTTAACCGATCCACCTGCAACTAACTAACAGCAAATGCAGTTTCACAGCCGGAGTATGAATTGCCCCACAAATAGGTTGCTGCAGTGCTGAGCTGATATTGTTCTGAGCAAAAACCAGCCAAAATGCAAACCGAGGAACACGATAACCCGATCTAAAAAACCATCCCCTGAAAAAACCTGAAGCCGCTAACATCATAAACAAAAGTAATCACACCCCAGTCCAGTTGCGACAGCATGATCCCAATGAAACTATCGAACTTGTCACTTGATCAAGCAGCGCCCAAGCAGGCCTTGGGATTTAACCACCACGCCGCAAAATCATCCGGCAAGACACGCAATAGGAACTAAATCACTCCCAGCAGAGACCATCCACCAACTTAGCATCAAGCAAAAACACCCAATGCCAGACGACTAATTCGTTCGAAATAGTGCTAGCAGAAGATCCAAAGGAAGCACCAGCCACAACATTGCTCTCGTGGCAAAAACATATTCAAAATATGGAGCATCACTATATCAGTTCTGCAGCAGACACCATTACTCCCGAGGCAAAGACAAATTCAAGCAAAGAAACCTGAATGCGATATTGAAAAAAAGAAGACCGCCTGCCACGCACACTTAGAGGACCGATACTATCAAGAGGGAAACTTCCAAGCAATCTCCCAACACTCCTAAATTATACTCCCAGACCACCATCGAGCAAACTATACGCCAAAACTAGGAGCATAAGACACTACAACCAAAACACCCATAGCAGTGAAATCAACCTACACCAGAGCAAAACAGTTCTGCTGGTGTGGTCTGACTGACGGCTAAGGTACCAGGTAGTCTCCCTACAGACGTTGACGAAGCTGCGGATTGCTCTCTGAGGAATGCTACCAACTTGAAAATTAACTTCCATACGATAGCCCAACAACCCTGAACCAAAAAGTAGACTACCGACGGCAGAATATCAATTGATTCCCAAGCAAGCTGCTGGGTTGATTAACCACTGGTTGAGGGAATAATTGAATCCTTTGAGTTTGATTTTCAGCCACTAACACGATGTGGTCATAATTTCAAAGCTCAACTCCTCCGCCGATCGATGCATTTCTTTAAATACCCTCTCGTTACGCCCCTTCCAGATTACCCAGATACATGCGAACCAGATTACAGTGAATTTCTCTGCTCGACCTCTGCCTGATCCACAAAGGCCTTCAAACTGATGGAAGTTGTCCATGGCATTGTTGTGCAGAGCTGAGTAGATGTTCAGCCAGCTTAAAACCAAGGACCACACCTGCATAGAGAGAAATCTGCATTCAAAGAAAATATGAGAAGCGTTTTCACAAACCGCACATCCAAATGGACAATCCGCTTGTGCTTGATTGAGCACTCTTCTTTTCACCAAATTGTCTTTCGAGGGAATCTTATTTTGAAATA
Organism: Lathyrus tuberosus; assembly: GCA_022829125.1. NCBI lineage: Eukaryota > Viridiplantae > Streptophyta > Magnoliopsida > Fabales > Fabaceae > Lathyrus > Lathyrus tuberosus. The sequence continues at coordinate 5,275,411 of JALAZF010000312.1, read as the reverse complement.
AACGCCAGACTAAGACAGCCACCTTTAGCGGAACGAATTTGTTCCAAATCTCATTGAAGTTTATTGCCCCCTCATTAGAACTTGATTTCGCCATGATTATTCTGTAGGCTTCGTTGATTGTGTATTGCCCCACTCCCCATTTCCAACTATCCCTATTCTCCGAATTTACATTTAAATTCTGAATGTTGTCACCAATTTCCGATTCTAAAGCTAATTCTTCATGAGTTAGAGTTCTACTCCAACTAAACCTACGATGCATTTCCTCCCGATCTATAAATAGACAATCGCTAATCTCGATGTTCTTTCTCCCGCATATATTGAAAAGGCTTGGGTATTTATCCTTTAACAATTCACCATCACACTATGGGTCCAGCCAAAGAAAGGACTCTATGGCATTACCTACAATTCTTTTAAGGTTCATCCTCATCCAATTTGGTTCAAAACCCCAAATTCCATTTTCAATACTATGTAAATCCTTCCACCAAGTTGAGCCGCTACTCCTATCCCCCACTATTCTACCATTCCTTTCTTTGTATTTACTTACTAATACTTTATACCATGTGCTGTCTTTTTCCGAGAGTAGTCGCCATTTCCATTTACCAAGTAACGCTAAATTAAATGCTTTTAGGTTCTTAATGCCCAGACCTCCATCACTCTTGTCCCGACACACCCTATCCCATTGCACCCAATTAATCTTCCTTATGTCCTCTCGCCCACCCCACAAGAATCTTTTAAAAAGAGATTCTAGTTCGAGAATTATACCTGACGGAGCCTTGAAAAAGGAAAGAAAGTAGACCGATAGAGCATACAGGACTGATTTCAAGAGAACTATTCTCCCACCAATGGAAAGGTGTTTGTTATTCCACTTGAACAATCTTTCCTTACTGTTTCCACAATTGGTTTCACATTTCGAGTCTCCGGGGATTACTCCCGATCGGTAACCCCAGATAAGAAAATGGAAGACATCCGACTCTACAATTAAGAACCGACGCCGCTTCCTCTAACCAGACCTGCTGCACGTTAATTCCAATAAGTTGACTTTTATGGAAATTTATCTTCAAGCCCGATGCCAATTCAAATAATTGCAGTGTTGCCTTGATTGACCAAACATTTGTCCACTTCTTTTTCCCTATTATTAGGGTATCGTCCGTGTATTGCAGATGGGACACCGACACACCATCGCTACCCATTTGGTATCCTTCAAAAAAGTGGAGCTGGACAGATTTATTCATCATCTGGTTCAGCCCCTCCGCTGCAATTAAAAAGAGGAGTGGCGATAGAGGGTCACCTTGCCTCAAGCCTCTTCCGACCCCGAATTCCTTGGTAGGACTTCCGTTTACAAGTACTGAAATCCTAGTTGACTGCAGGCATTCAGAGATCCATTTGTGCCATTTATTATGAAAAACTCATCTTTGCCATCACGAAGTCTAGATACATCCAATCTACCGAGTCGAACGCCTTTTTGAAGTCTACTTTAAACATCAACGCTTCTCTTTTCTTCCTTATTGCCGCATCAACTATCTCGTTTGCGATAAGGATGTCGTCTGAAATCTGTCTACCTTCAAGGAAAGCAAATTGAGATGTCGAGACCACCTTTTGCACTATTAGTCTTAATCAGTTGGCAAGATTTTTGGATAGCACCTTCTGCATACAACCGATTAATGAAATTGGTCGGAATTCCGACAATCTCCTCGGGTTTTCTATTTTCGAGATAAGAGTTAAGAACACGCTATTAGCACCTCGGACCAGTTTTCCATTACTATGGAATTCGGTTAAAAATATGTGAAAGTCCCCCTTTATAACTTCCCAAAAATCCTTGATGAATTCGAAACTGACTCCGTCGGGGCCCGGGCTCTTGGAGCTCTCACAATCCCACAATTCTCTTTTAATTTGATCTTCGGTGAACTCTGCGATTAGCCTCGAGTTTTCATCATCTTCTAAGCGGTTAAAGTTGAAATCTTGCAGATTTAACCTTTGTACATTGCCTTCTTCGAATAGCCTTTTGAAATGGTTAAAGACCTTCTCTTTTATCTCTGCTACGCCTTCCAGATTTGAGACATTTGCCTCAATGCTTAGGAATTCATTGTTTCTTCTTCTACTATTAATGCAACTGTGGAAGAACTTTGAGTTTGTGTCTCCTTCTTTCAACCACCACATTCTCGACTTTTGCCACAGAATGTTGCAGCTTAACTTGGACAACTTCAGAATTTCTGCTGTTGAATCCCTTTTGATGGCAACTTCCTCTGATGTAAGTGTCGAGCCTTGCCCTTTTAGGTCCAGTCTGTTGACTTCTTCTTTCAACATCTCGATTTTGACCGGTAAATTTGCACAATGAACCTTATGCCAATCTTTTAGGTGATACTTGATTGATTTCAGTTTCTCTTTTAGTACATAAGCCCCCCAACCTTGAATATCCAGACTATTCCATTTTTCTTCGACAAATTCTCGATAACCTTCAAATTCTTTCCAGCACGAAAGCATTCTAAACGGTATCGGTCCCCAGTTCAATATTTTCTCTCCGAGAACTATCAGGCAATGGTCTGACAGCCCCTTTTCTAGACACCGAAGGATACTACCTGGCCATTGCCGCAACCAATTTTCAGACACAATACAACGATCGATACGACTCATCGAGGTTCTGTCCAGATTTGACCAAGTAAATCTCCTCCCATTCAAGGGTAAATCCAACAGTTCGTTTTCTACAATGAATGAATTAAATGCCACCATCTCTTCCCATCTACTAAATTCAGGCGTGCCTTTTCTTTCTTCTACTGATCTTATTGCGTTGAAATCATCTGATATGCACCAGATTGCTTCTGGCTTTGATTCTATTAGCTCTGAAAAGCAAGCCCATAACCTTCATTTTCCTCTACCGTCACATGGGGCGTAAACAATCACTATGTTAATTGGAATGTCATCCGCCCCCCATCTTCTTTCTACCCAAATATAGTGATCACCTATGTTCTGGAATTGTTTTCTAAATTTTGTCGAATCCCAACACATCAATATACCTCCTGATCGACCCTCGGATACTTTGTAGGCAAAGTCGAAGTCACATGATCCACACAACTGTTCGCAGAAAAATCGATCCACCTTAGCAAGTTTTGTTTCTTAGAGACATACTATAGAAGGATTATGACTTCTTATTAAGTAAGAAATCTATTTCTTTGTCTCCAGACCCCCCAAACGTCTAATATTGTAACACATAATCTTCATAAAAATAGAAATACTCCTGGTTAACCCCCTGAGAAACCGCTTATCCTTACCGCCCACTTCTTTCCTTCCCCTTGGATGCTGCTATCCTATCTTTTTCTTCATTTATAACCAACTGCTGAACTACCTCACCTTCCTCCCCAGTGTTTACCACCCCAATGTCTTTCCCGAAATCCCACACCCCTTGAGCCAACTCTCTTGCTTCACCATGTAAAATCTTCCAGCATTTCCATTCTAAACTATCGATAATTGAGCCATGGTTGGGATTAGGAGGTACCTATAGATCATGCTTTTTCAAACTCGTTTTTCGATCTCTCCGTAGTTTCCTTCTTTCGTTAAGGATGGATTTTCTTCTTTGCCTTCTTTCCTTATGGTTGGGAGGTGTAGCTCCTGCTTCTTTTTTAACTCCTGATACTCTTGCCACTTGCATATTTTCTTCTGGTACTTCCGCTGTTGACCCCGATACGTCGTTGATAATAACATCTTCATTTGATAGTGTCAAATTCATGTCGAGCATCCTTTGTTGTCCGACCACTCCTTCGATGTTCACTATATCAGGAATTATTTCTTCTACCATCGGGTCATAAGGATTTTCAGCTTCTACTTCGCAATGTTGATCTGAATTGGGGATCTTCTCTGGTGAAGCTAAGATTGGTGGTGATCTGGTTGTGTAATTAAATTGGGGATCAGGGACATAATCAGCATTTCTCAATTGTGTTGTGTTTTCGTTTTTATTTCCTTCCTTGCCTTGCTGTTCCAATAAGTCCTTATTTACTGAAACGTGCAAGCTTGGTGAGGGACCCGCTGTTTTGTTCGGCCCAGTTTCTCCACTTCCGTTCAAAAGCTGCTTATATTTCATATTTTCTATTTGGGCCAGCAATTGCAAAATTTGGCCCAATAATACCTCTGACTTCTGAGGTTTGTTTAATATTTTGTTCATACAGTTCAGCTGCCAGCGCTTTGTCTTTGTCTGCACAATTGGACTTGTCTGGTGAGTTCCCCGATGCTGCAATGCACGTGCTACACTTTCCTGCCTCGAGCGTGCAACTGTGATGATTGCATGTCGATCTCCTCCTCCCAGTCCACTAAAGACGGCGTCGCGAATCTTTCCGAATCGATGAAATCTTCGTCTACATCGTCCCCAGCTTCCTCGACCACTTCCGGAGCCTCAATTGGGCAAGGGAATGGTTCTTCTATTACTTTAATGGCGAAAATTTTATTGTTGATTTTCACCTTAACTCCAAAGAGGTTGTTCTGAGCAAACATCTTGCAACATCCAATCTCTCCTTTGTCTCTGTAACTTTGTCCATCAATACTAAATTCCCCATGGCTATGCATAAGTTTGAGAAGAAATGTTTATTCCAAGCATGTATAGGAACACCGGTAAAACGAATCCATACTAGCCGTTCTGTCGTAGAACTTTCTGGGCTCCACCTTCTCACGTCCTTGAAGTATTGTTGGAAAAATTTCTCCTCATCTTTAAGTAATGAATGAAAATCTTCTGCATCCTTGACAGTGATGAAAAGTTTATCGCCCCCCATCAGAAATGTTTGAATCGTTAAGATTCCTGCCTCATTAAATTTCTGTTGTATTGACGACAGTTCTTCGATTTTTCGAACTCTTCCCACAAAACCTTTCATAGTCCAAGCTAGATCTTCTTCTTTAGGTGTGTACTGCATACCTTTCCATTCCTTAAGTTCTTGGACCCTCATTCTGTTGTCACTAGATTTTCCTCTCACGCTACTATCTCCTTGATTTAGACTGCTTTGGAGGACTTGCGCGTAACTTTCTATTCGTCAATATCCTTGTAGCCTGCTCCTACCTTTGCTTCTTATGTCATTGTCTTGACTTTGTCTCTTCTCCACTCTTTTGAATCGATTGTTTTCGGTTGTCCTCTGATCCTTCAAATTTCTTTCGTCTGTGTTCTCTCTGCTGAATCTTGAGATGTTGGCCCACATTTTATATGTTCCGAACCATGTAATTTTAAGCCTATCTTCAAGCCTTCGAGCGTCGGTAACTCCTGCGAATCTCACAAAACCAAACAGTTTACCTTCTTTGTTATATTTATTTGGAATGAAAATATCTACTAAACTTCCATATCTTGAGAATGCGTCTTTAAGTTCATGTGTTTTGATGTCCTTAGGGATATTGGTGAAGTAACAGGTGATTATATCCTCTTTTCTTGCAGTCCTGAAACCAGTTATTCTACTCTCTTTCTTTTTTCTGTAACTCACGTAAGTCCACTCTCTGTCTTCATCTCTCTCATTTCTTCTCCCTCTAATGTTGAAACTCTCCCTCACTTTCTCGCTTGTTCTGTTTCTTTCCTGTTCTCTCTCTATAAGCCATTTGATTTTGCTTTAGTTGATTCCATCATCGACCATTGGAGAGACCCAAAGTGGAGTTACAATTGATCATAGTGCTTCAACAAGTGCTATCAGTGATTAATGAATTAAATCTGCATTTCCTTTCGGAAGGAGTAGGAAGAGTTTATTATGATGGTGTTTTTATGGGAGGGTCAACTGACACAAATTGGAATGATCTAGAAAATAATGGGGTTGATGAATCTGAACCTCTTTGAGAATGGAACAACTAAATTGGATCTATCATTATAAGTCCAAGCATGCATGTACAGGCCTATTCGTTGTTGTTGGAAAACAAGGCCAACAGAGTCATAAAAACTTTTGGTATAGTGCTTCCTTCAACGGGACATGTATAAAAATGTCAAAAAGATAGGGATTTGAAATTTTTAAAATAAATAAATCCTAAAATAAGTAGGCCTTTAAAATTAAAGGCCCTAAAACTAAAGAAATGTCTTAAGATCTATCTAAACATTTTCAAATAGTTGACTTTTTTGAAAAAAAAATCAATTCTTTTTATTTTTGAAAAAAAAAAACTTTTTTAAGGAATGAAATTTTTACTTTTGAAAAAAATCGGATTATTTTTCAAAAAAAATTAATTTTTTTTTCGTTTTAAAAAAAAATTGATTATTTTAAACTTTTCAAAAAAAATAAACTTTTTTATTTTCAGAAAAAATCGATTTTTTTATATGTCGAAAAATCGAATTTTTTTCGGAAAAAATCAATTTTATTTTCAGAAAAAAATTGACTTTTTTTTTTGAAAAAACCGACCTTTTATTTTAAAAAAATTGAATTTTGTTGTCTTTTGAAAAAAATCGACTCTTTTTAACTTTCGGAAAAAATCAACTTTTCTATTTTCTATAAAAATCGATATTTTTTTATTTTCGGAAAAAATCAACTTTTCTATTTTCTATAAAAATCAATTTTATTTTCAGAAAAAAATTGTCTTTTTTTTTTTGAAAAAACCGACCTTTTATTTTTAAAAAATCGAATTTTGTTGTCTTTTGAAAAAAATCGACTCTTTTCAACTTTCGGAAAAAATCAACTTTTCTATTTTCTATAAAAATTGATTTTTTTTTATTTTCGAAAAAACCTACTTTCTATTTTGAAAAAAAACCGACATTTTTTATTTTGAAAAAAATTGACTTTTTTTTTTATAAAATCATTTTTTTCAAAAAAATCGGCTTTTTTTATTTTCGAAAAAAATCTATTTTTTTTGTTATTTTTTAGAAAAAAAATCCACTAAGTTTTTTATATTTTCGACCAACATATTTTTTTATTTTAGAAAAAAATCAATTTATTTAATTTGAAAAAATCAATTTTTTAAATTTAAAAAATATCGAATTTTTTATTTTCAAAAAAACACTCGATTTTTTTTTTATTTTTGAAAAATAATTGAATTTTTTATTTTTAGTTTAAAATAAACTTTATATTTAGTAAATTTTGATTTTAAATATTTTTTATTTATTTTTTAGAAAAAATTAACTTTAATTTTTTTTTAAATAAAATAATTAAAAAATGAAAAATATTTTATTTCAAACTAATTAGATTTTGAACTTCTTACTTAAATCTCACAAAAAGCAAAAATATGAAAGGAAAGTGCCAAAAAAATATTTATGTAATAGAGAATCTTAAAAAAAGGCATGTAAGGGACTTAAATAGTAGAGTTTTATTATATAAGGCTCTTTTGACCCCCTTTACTACAACACAATCATTATATTTGTTATTTATGATAGTGAAATGTAATACTTTGTGAATTTTAGGAATAACATTTAGTCTATATAATTAGAGATGCGTTGAAATAAGAATATTGTTAACAAATAGTACATTCTTTAAAGATTTCAAATAAAGATTTTATTCTAAAAGTTAACATTTCAGTTTCCAATACAATTTTTTTAAAGTATTTAAAGAGTTTGTTTAAGACTCATAATAACAATTTTGTTCATAGTCTATTTTGTTTTACCTATCTTATTGATAATTTCGTGTAGTGTTTTGGATATTTATCCTCTCAAATTATTTATTTATGGAAATTGTACATTTCGATCACCCACCTAAAGCAGTTGGATAGGGTTCTAAGCCTGACTCAATAGAACTCGTCTTAATTCTCAATCTATCTATAAGGAGAATATCGAACAAAGGCAATAAACATGCCAAATCAATCAGACTGGCCCATAACCAATGTGTAGGGAAAATTAAAATTAGAAAGCATTAGACACTGCATCAATGTTTTAAAAATCAGACCGGTTATTAAATCGGTGAGGATATTGAGTCACTGGTTCATTGGTCTAACCACTGGGTCATTGGTCGAACCGCATGACTAAATCGGATAAAATTGGATAACTCGATTGAATAAATCGATCACTATAACAAAATTATATAGATATTAAACCGGTCGAACCAGATGACTCAGCGTCGAAAAAAATCACTAACACTTAAAAAATTTAAAAATATCATAATTTTACAAGTTTATAATTTAAATTCAAATTTGAATCAATTATAAATTTAAGTCAAGTAATTGATTTAAAAATTTAAAAAAAGTATCAATCTCAAATACAAACTTATATTTGTTATCTATATAACATGCATTACCATTTACTTTACACAACACCTCAGCCCAATTAATAAAAACCAATTATATCAATCATATATGAGAGAAAATAATTATGTTTAAATTCCACTAACTGTCATTGTTATATTACTGCAGTAGCCTCTATTTATTATATTTAAATGTTGTTACCAATATTTAAAGAAAATAATATTAACTTTCTCTTATTTTTTTTTTTCTTTTTTTAAATAATGAAAAATGACGTCGTTTTAATTTTTTAAAAAAAATACGCATTTGAACCGTCGGTTTTTGAAAACCGCCGGTTTACCGATTTTTATCGGTTTACACCGGTTTTGACCGATTTTCACCAATTCAACTGCATATCCGATCTAACAATTGAACCAGACCGGTTACCACTTCGGTTCCCGGTTCAACCGGTCCACCGGCCGGTCCGGTCCGGTTTTTAAAAGTATGCAATGCATTCAAAACGGATTCATAATTATAAAAGGTTAGAACTATACAAGGGAAGAGTGTCTCTTGACATCCTTCTTGGCTCTCACAACATCATCATCATGTCTGAATCAAACCCAACCACTCCTAAATCAAAAACACCAACCAAACCACTATCAAATTCACCATTCTCTCCATTCATTTTGCCCTTGTTGTCACCAATATCACAAACTTCATTAAAATTACTCTAGATATTGAAAAGATTCAATGCAATACCTGGTCAGAGTTGTTCAAAATTCATGCTCAAGCATATGAGATTCTTGACCACATTATTCCTCTATCCAAAAACTATGCTACCTCTTCCTCCCCATCTCTCAAAGAAACTGGCTCGGCCCTATGGAAATGGCTTGATGTCATTATTTTGCAATGGATTTATGGCACCATATCCACTGACCTTCTCCATCCATAATTGAACGCGACTCTATCGTATAACTAGTCTGGAAACGCCTCTTTAACATTTTCTTTGATAGCAAGAACTCTCGTGCTCTATATTTAGAGCAAGAATTCTCTCGGATCACCATGGAACAATTCCCATATGCCTCCTCATACTACTAACACATTAAGTCCATTTCTGATCAATTATCCAATGTTGGTGCACTAGTATCAAACAAACGCATGGTGCTTCAACTTGTTTCTGATATCTCCGATGCATATACTACTGTTGGATCTCAAACCTGTCATTATGAAACTCTGTCTCCTTTTTACAAGGCTCGGTCTATGGTTATCTTGGAAGAAATGGAAATGGAGAAGCGCACACAACACAACACTAATACCTCTGCGTTTATTTCTTCTCGGGAGAACACCTTTCCTGCTTCACCGCATACTCGCTTTCAGCTGTAACAACAATAGTAACACTGGTAGTTGAGGTAGACGCAGTGGCTCAGACAACAATTGTGATGGACGGAACCGCGATCGCGGTGGTGATCTAGGAGGACAATCACACTATTATCAACAAGGTGCGTGGAATCAACCCTCTCCACAACATATAAGGGCATATCCTCTTTTTGCTACAGTGTGACAGCCATGGGCCATTCCTCATTGTCCATATCCTACAACTAAAAATTGGCAGCAATCAATCTCTCCAAAACTTCAACCTGCAATTCTTAGGTAGAAACCATAGATGGTACATATCACTTCAGCACAACCGTCATACACACCAACAAATATTCAGCCAACAAAGCACACTCTATCTATGGCTCCTCCTGATGAGCAATGGTACATAGACAATGGAGTCACATCTCACATGACGAAAAAAGAGGTAATCTTACGTCTTATTCTAATATAGGTAATCATATTAATGTCGCTAGTGTTCATAATATTTTAGTTATTAGTTGTGGCAATGCATTATTAACCAATTCACATACTTCTTTAACCTTGAATAGTGCCATGCATGCACCCAAATTAATTAAAAACCTTGTCTTTGTACAAAACATTTCCATTGATAATAAATTTTCTGTTAAATTTGATCTATTTAGTTTCTCTATGAAGGATCTTCATAACGGGATGTCGTAAATGAGATGTGATAGCTCAAGTGAACTTTTTCCTCTTACTCCAAGACCATCCACTCAAAACACATCATCATCTACTTTCGCTACTTCATCCAATAATTTATGGCATAATCACTTAGGATATCCGGGAGCATCTATTTTGAATTCTCTTCATCGAAGTAATTTTATTTTCTGTAATTCAGAATAATTTTGTTTGTCAGTCTTGTCAATTTGGAAAACAAATAAAACTACAATTTTATGACTCTTTGTCTTACACTTCATCTTCGTTTGATATTGTGTGTAGTGATCTTTGGACATCACTAAATCTTAGTTCCTGTGGTCATCGTTATTATATATTATTTTTTGATAATTTTATGAATTTTTCATGGACTTTTCCTATTGTAAATAAGTCTCAAGCTTACTCCATTTTTCTCCAATTTTGTAATCACATTAAAACACAATTTGAAAGAGATATAAAATATTTTCAATGTGATAACGGTATAGAATATGACAACACTTATTTTCATAAATTTTGTGAACTAAATGGAATGAGTTTCAGGTTTTCATGTCCTCACACCTCACCTCAAAATGGAAAAGCCGAAACAAAAATTTGTATTATAAACAATATCATCTGTAAACTTCTTGCACATGCCTTCCTACCACCTTTATTTTTGGCATCATGCTCTTCAAATGGATAGTTATATGTTAAATATTCTTCCAAACAAAAAAATTTCTCTTCAAACACCAACTACAATTCTTTATCAAAATTTTATGTCATATTCTCATCTTAAGTTTTTGGGTGTCGCTATTTTCCATAAATCCCTTCCACTGCTAGAAATAAACTTCAGCCAAGGTTACACCATGTGTCTTATTAGGATATCCCTCCAATCATAGAGAATATAAGTGTCTTGAATTGTCTAGTCTTAAAATAATCATTTCTTGAAATGTTATTTTTTATGAAAATGTTTTTCCCTTGTCTACTTCATATGTTCCCTAGTCCCATGCTATGAATTTTGTAATACAAGCGATGAACCTTTTCCATATCACACATTGCCTAGATTGACCATAAATCAATCAACACATCTTATTCCTACACCTAACACGCCACAAACCATGACCACCCCTCAAACCAACCCCCCGTCCTCATCCCTACACACCTCACCCACATTATGTCAAACGCCAATTCATACCATCAGTAACATAAATTTTCCACCGACCACTGACTCTAACACGCCTTCTCCTACTACCATACCCACACCTACTCATTCTTTGGCCAATCCTCCATTATCTCCTCGAATGAACCCCCCCCCCCCCCCCCCCCCCCCCCCCCCCGCCCGAGCTCAACATTGCATTTTCAAACCACGCCAACTTTTTAACCTACCAACATTTCTCTTTTTCCCATTATTACTATTAATGAATTACAATAACATAATTGGAAAATAGCTATGAAAGACAAATATAATGCTCTTATTGAAAATAAGGCGTGGGATTTAGTACCATGTCCTACCAATGCTAATTTCATTCAAAGTTTGTGTATTTTAAGGCATAAAAAGAAATCAGATGGTTTCTTGAAAGATATAAAGCTCGCTTAGTAGAAAATGGATCTAATCAACAAACTAATATAGGTTGCAGTGAAACTTTTAGTTCAGTGGTAAAACCCGCAACTATAATGAGAGTTCTAATTTGTTCTATATCTAAATCATGGTGTCTACATCAATTGGATGTTAAAAATGATTTCTTAAATGACAACAATAATGAAACGGTCTACATGCATAAACTTCCCAGTTTTTGAGATCCTCAACATCCTGATTACGTACGCTTACTAAAGAAGTCTTTGTATGGCCTTAAAGAAGCACCTCGTGCCTCGTATCAACATTTTACCAAATTTGTTGCTACATTAGGCTTCTCACACTATGCATGTGATCGTTCCTTATTCATCTATCATAGTGGCAACAACATAGCATACATTCTCCTCTATGTAGATGACATTATTCTTATTGCCTCATCTGAGCCTCTTCGTCAATCCATCATGTCTAAACTCAGTTGTAAATTTGCTATGAAAGATTTGGATCCTTCAGTTAATTTCTTGGTATCTCAGTTACTAGACATTCAAGTGGCATATTTCTCTCTCAACATAAATATGCCGAAGAAATAACTAAACGAGCTACCGTGTTATCTTGCAAACCAGTTTTTAGCCCAGTGGATGTAACACCCTTAACCCTGAAACTTATTTAAAAAGATTTAAACACAACAATTTAAGGTGTCACCAACGACAACCTTTGAAACACATCAAATCATTTGATACTACGCAGCGCAAAAACATTTCATGGAAACTTCATAATTAAAGTAATAAACTTCAAAACAACAAAATTGACATCAACATAGGGCCTGACAAACTCTCGTCCTCGATGTTACATGATCAGAGCACAAAAACCACTAAAGTGCGATAAAGCGATAAAAAAGAAAAAGGAAGAGTAACTCCACCAACCCACCTTCCTCACTTAGCAACAATGCTCACTCCTGGTTATCTACAAGATGTCTATGGTGTACAACATGAAGCAAAGGGGTTAACATCCAATATGAACAGAGTAAAGAATGCGAAGGTAGAGAAACATACAACATGACACACATTCAATACACAAATCTACATCTCCAATATCTCACACCGAATCACAAACAACATGCATGTATATGTAATGTGACTCGCGACACAATGTGACACATATGCATGTGGTACCATTATGGACATCACATGTTCATCTCGCTCTTGAATCCCCACCATAGGACCAGAGCACACCAATTCACTACTAACACCTTTAGTAATGCTTCAGCGATTAACACCTTTAGTAATGCTTCACCGATTTCCATCTAGAACCAGCTACTCACTACTAAATCCACACCATCAGACCAGAGAACACCAAAATTGTATCGAAGCCCGTACACCATATTGCATGACTTTCAACAACATGCAACATCACCAAAATGATCACCATACAATTGCCACGTTTATGCATACTATTAGCCTCAATACACAACAATTGATTAACATTACAATAAATAATAAACAACACCATAAATTTCAATCATGTTAAATAATTTTAACATCAATTCATCATTAAGTAAACAAACGATTCACGAAATTATCCATAAATTTCATAACATACATTTCTACAGTGAACATGCGTCTACACATCAATTATCTCACCAAGTACTTCCATGAGGTAGCTCTACATGTTAGCTCTCCAACGCTTCAAATGGAACCTCTTTTGGACCTACGAAACTAAAGTTATTGCCAAAATTGTCAAGTAACGCAGCGTAGTTCAAAACAAAACAAAAATTCAAAATTTGGCCTAAGTAAATCGATTGACATGGGATATCAATCGAATGACATCAAATACGTTTGCATTTTATTTCCCCCAAAAATCAAATTTAGAAGCAGTGCAATCGATTAATTCCAAATGACAAACGATTATCATTTTGTGTTCCAAAATTTATATGCATGTAATCAATTGACATATAATGTCAATCGATTGACATGGCCTTTTTTCTAGAAATTCCTAGTTTTTCCCATGATCTCCATCCCTCTCATTCTTAAACCACCATACATCATTCTAATTATTATTTTCACATTCAAAATACTCCATAATCCAAATTGAACATCACACAACAGTATTACCACACTTAAACATATTATAATGCATGTATCAATCAAGGATCATGGCAAATTAACATACAGTTATATCATCATTCTCACCCACATTCATACTCATGATCAATGCTTCAATATTCATCAATGGAAAAAAATTACATATGCATAACATGATAATTCAAACATGGATTCAGTCGCAATAATCATAAAATCAACATAATCAACCATCAAATATCATATTTTAACACAACAAAAACACATCCAAATTGAAATTGTACAACCCTAATGAGAGTAAGGAATTTTCTTCTTTACCCTATCATGCACTACACACATAGAGAAAGCCTTTTCTCCTCCCATACCTTAGGTTCCTTGCAAAAACTCAGATTTGAATCATGTTTCTCCTTCCTTCTTCAAGCCCTAGCCTTGTCTAGCATCTTTCTTCCAAACTCTATTTTTACGTATTGATCCCAAAACTCTCTACAATCTCCTTTTTAGGAGAAACCTAATTCTCCTTATCTAATGATTCCCACAAAGCCCTCATTTATCCATTTATTCCCCAAAATACCCTTTATACCTTTATTTTAATTTTAATTGTAATAATAATAATAACCTTCATTATCTCTCATTTTAAATTGATCAATTAAATTAAAATAACTATAATTCTAATTATTTTAATTCCTAATTCTTCTATTCCTTCCTCCACCCTACCAAGACTCTCACCACACCCCATCTACGGCCCACATACACACATCATTCTATATATATATAAACACACCATATACTACATAATTAAATAAAATCTAAATAATTTGATTAAATAAATTAATCAAATTTTGGGGTGTTACAACTCTCCCCCGCTTAGAAAATTTTTGCCTTCAAAATTTACCTGAAGGAAACAAAGTCATTTACAACTCTCTCATCTAACTTTCCAACTTCCAAGTCATGCTTACATCTGTTGGTCCTCCCCATACAACTTTCACCAGCACAATATCCTTGCCTTTCAATTACTTCACTTCACGGTCTTCAATCCTCAATGGCAAAATCTCAATTGTCAAGTTCTCTCTAACTTGTACATTATCCAACTGGATTACATGAGACAGATCAGAAACGTACTTCCTCAACTGAGACACATGAAACACATGATGAAGATTTGAAAGATACGGCAGTAACGCAACTCAGTAGGTCACCTTTCCTGCCCTCTGAAGAATCTGAAACAGACCAATGAAACGCGGGTAAGTTTCTTAGATTTCAACGCACGACCAACGTTAGTTACCGGTGTAACTCTAGTGAACACGTGATTGCCCTCTTAGAGCTCAAGTGTTTTCCTCCTCTTGTCATGATAGCTCTTTTGACAACTTTGCGAAGATTTCATCTTCTCTTGGATCATCTTGATCTTCTCAGTAGTTTGCTGAACTATCTCAGGTCTAAGCACGACACTCTAACTAGAATCATACCAACATAAACGTGTCTTACACCTCCTACCATACAACACCTCGAACAATGCCATTCTAATGCTTGAATGGAAACTATTGTTATAGATGAACTCAATCAACAGTAAGTAACTGTCCCAATTACCTCTTTGCTCTAAAACACATGCTCTCAGCAAATCCTCCAAAGACTAAATACTCCTCTCTGTCTAACCATGTGTCTGCGGATGATAAGCAGAACTCAACTTTAGCTTAGTACCCATCTCTTCTTGCAAAGTATGCCAAAACCTTGATGTAAACCTCAGATCTCTATCTGACACAATACTCAACGAAATACCATTCAGGCTAACAACCTTCTCAATATACAACTCATCCAACTTCTGCAAAGGATAACTGATCTTAATTGGTATGAAATGATCTAATTTAGTCAATCTATCAACAATAACCCAAATGGAATCACATCCTTTCGTCGTCTTCAGCAAACTTGCTACAAAATCCATGGAAATAATATCTCATTTCCACTCAGGAATACTCAACGGTTGCATCAGACCCGACGACTTCTGATGTTCAATCTTCAACTTCTGGAAATGTAAAAATGCACAAACAAATTCAGCTAATTCCTTCTTTATTCATTGCGACCAAAACCGTCTCTTCAATTGTTTATACAATTTAGTAGCATCGGGATGAATACTCATACCACTTCTGTGAACTTCCTCAAGAATACTCTTCTTAATTTCTGGCACATCAGGTACACAAACTTTGTCTCTAAATATCATTACGCTATTCTCATTGATCCTGAAATCACCTCCTACACCTTGATTGATTAACACTAGCCGGTTAACTGATAGCCAATCGACTTTCTGAACTTCTCGAATTTCTTCAAGAATGCCACTAGTTAACTTCAACATACCTAACTTCACACTGTTAGGACTCTCTACACACACTAAACTTATGTCTCTAAATTGCTCAATCAAATCTAATTCTTGAACCATCAACATCGACATATGCAACGACTTTGTGCGTAAAGCATCAACTACAACATTGGCTTTACAGGATGGTAACTCAAACCAAAATTATAATCTTTCAAAAATTTAATCCACCTCCTCTGTCTCATATTCAACTCTTTCTGATCGAAGAGGTACTTCAAACTCTTGTGGTTACTGAACGCCTCAAATCTGGAACCAAACAAATAATGCCTCTAAATTTTCAACAAGAACACTACAACTACCAACTCTAGATCATGCATAGGATAATTCCTCTCATGAACTTTTAACTGCCTAGAAGCATAAGACATGACCTGGCCATTCT
The DNA here is from genome assembly GCA_022829125.1 of Lathyrus tuberosus. Lineage (NCBI taxonomy): Eukaryota > Viridiplantae > Streptophyta > Magnoliopsida > Fabales > Fabaceae > Lathyrus > Lathyrus tuberosus. Next base: position 5,258,915 of record JALAZF010000312.1, on the reverse strand, counting down.
CCATAAACACACCACCTAGTCCCATCTATAAAGCATCGCAATACACAACAAAGGATTCACTTGGACTTTGAAAAATCAACACTGGAGCAGACATAAACTTCTTCTGGAGTTCTTGAAAACTCTCTTCACACTAAAAACTTCACACATAATCTTTACCCTTTCGAGTAAACTGAGCCAAAGACAATGCCAGCTTCAAAAAAGCCTTAATAAACCTCATGTAGTAACCAAGTAAACCAAGAAAACTTCTGATCTCGGTAACAGACTTTGGAGTCTCCCATTGTAATACAACATCAATCTGGGATGGATCAACAACAATACCACCACTAGAAATCATGTTACCGAGGAAACTCACTTCCTTCAACCAGAACTCACACTTAGGACACTTCGCATACAACTTCTTCTCTTTCAAGGTCTGCAATATAACTCTCTGATGCTCCACATGCTACTCATCAGACTTGGAATATATCAAAATATCGTCGATGAACACAACCACAAGCTGATTTAAGTACAGATGCAATATCCTATTCACGTATTCCATGAACACTCTAGGTATATTAGACACCCCCAAACGACATCATTGAATATTCATAGTCTATACCTCATTCTAAATGTAGTATTCAGAATATCTTATGGTTTCACACGAATCTGGTGATAACCCGAACGCATATCGATCTTAATGGACACGCACGCACCAACCAACTAATCCATTAGACCATCTATCCTCGGGAATGGATACTTGTTCTTGATCATAACTTTATTCAATTATTGATAGCCAACACACAACCTAATGCTACCATCTTTCTTCTTGACTAACAGTACTAACGCTCCCCATGGCGAAACACTCAATCGAACAAACTTCTTCTGAATCAACTCTTCTAATTTGTCATACCCCCAAATTTTCCCTACCCCTTTTCACTTTTCATCTGACTTTTGGTCTATGGTTCATCTGCATACTCATTGGCATTTAAGTCATTCAATTACAATTACATTTTTTCAAATAAGCATCATTGATTCAAGGGTTTTGTTATTTATAATACAAAGATATGGATCAAACTAGTGGATTTTATTATGTTATATCTTGACTGTTTTGGCACAACAATGGTGGTTGGTTCATTCTTTATGGATCAAGTGAGACCCTAATTATTGGACTATGGTCTTTGGCTACTATGGATTGCATCATGGCATTAAGATTTGGAAGTCATTCTCAGATTTGATCTTGGTCAACAAAAGTCAACTTTAAGGTTGACTTTCTGTTGACCATTCTTTATGAAAGACCTAAATGGCTAGTTTGTTTGGTTGTTCATTTGATTCAAGGCTTTGCAATTTGGATTCAAGTCAAAGAAATCAAGATTGATTCATTCAAGTTCATATTCAAGTGCAAGATTCAATATTTCAAAATTGGAAATTGAAGGGAAGCCATACTTTCTTGAAACACACGTTACACAATTCATTTCAAACGTCATTTTTCATTAAAAAAACATTCAAATCACATTACAAATCCAAGATTACAAAATCCTACACAAAATTACATTTTTGACCTATAGTTGACTTTTAGTCAACTGTTGACTTTTTTGTCATATAGTTGACCAAAGTCAATCGATCCTCCTAAACCCTATTCTACTTGTTCTTCATCCACAAAACTATGTTGTTAATCTCGGAAAGCGGCGTGGCGCGGTCACTCTGAAAATGGGAGCAGCGCGGGCGCGAAAATATACTAAAAATATACTAATAAATATATAAAAAAAAACTCAAACTTCATAATAGCATATATTACTTCAAATTCATAATAGCATTCATTACTTCCAATTTCAAATACCATTAAAAGGCATAAGTCTTAAGCAAAAAAGCATTGCAACATACTTCCAAAATTCAAGAAAATAAACACTTAACATCTTAATCTTAAAATAACTTAAACAATCAAACTCTAATAAAACTTCAACAATCACATGTAACCCTCCTCTTATTATTCAAGTCTTTCAAATGGTTATATTTCCATTCTATATCACGGTTAGTTTGTGTTGCTTAGCCGAAGAAGCAACCGATTGATCATTGGATGATGGAACAGAACCAGCAGTAGGAGGAGTTGGAGTAGTCATGGCTTTTATTGATAGAAAACATAACAAAACAGAACATAACATATGATAACATAGGAGGACGAAAATAAAACAGAGGAAGAAGAAATAACACAGTAACACAGAGGAAGAAGAAAATAAAACAAAAGATGAAGTTGGCTATTCTTTTTCTTACACAGAGGAAGAAGAAATAACATACAGAGGAAGAAGGAAAAAAATAGAGAAAAGCGGCCGCTGCCGCACCGATCCGCACCTAGAAAAACGGCCTCGCAACCTGTAACACCCCTTCTATACCCCGCACAAAAACGGAATAATAACAAAACATAATCTTATAATAAAACATCAGAGCAAAGATTAAGTCATTTAGATATAAACAGAGATGTCACATCAATGTGAACTAAAAACAACCTGCTCATAAAGATATATAACACCTGGATAGTTTTTATAAACAAAGGAACTCCGTTCCAAAATATCAGCATTCAGTTACAGAATTAGAGCGGAACATCCATAACTGATGTCATCACAAAATATAAGTATGTCATATACATATTCATACAAGGCCACTATATACAAGCTAAAAGAAACATCTACACTCGAACCCCGACTACCCGTGTTACATATCAGAGCCGACGGAACGCCAAAAAGACGAAGACACTAATCTTCGCAAAAGACCTCCAGCGTCTAATCTGCAATGCCATTACGGCATTAAACCACAGCAGAAGGGTGAGAAACAGGATTATAATATAATTGCATATCATTATATAACACTTAGCAAAATATGCACAATTATTCTCACCACACAAATACGATACTTGTAAACAACACAAGACATATTAAACCCATTTCACACCTCAATCACATAAGCATATACATTAACACAATGCATAACAAATCCTTCTCAAAATTCAACACATAAACATTCATGTAATGAATTATGCAAATGCACAGAGACCGACACAACGACTCTACGCATGCGGTACCAATCCAACCTTGTAATTCATTAGTCCCCCAGGAACTCTTGGAATCATCGCTCGTTACATAGAGTAACTCCCCGTCGGGCCTACGATGTTCCCCGTCGCTATAAACCATTATTTCAGGGCATACGACATTTATGGATTGCTTTAGTCCACTATTTCAGGGCGCACAATCCGATTGCCATAGTCCACTATTTCAGGGCGCACAATCCGATTGCCATAGTCCACTATTTCAAGGCGCACAATCATTTGTGATTAATCGCTTCTACCATTATTTCAGGGCGTAAGACGATAAAACTGATTCATCTATGAATCTCCCAATGCCAGAATGCACATCATGATACTTGACACATAATGACTCATGCCAACATCAAATGCTCATGCATTAACAATAATCATGTATTTCAAGTACATATAACGTAATGCACACAATTGCCCAAAATGGCCACAAACACCAACATACCATACCACAACATCAAATTCCCATCAAAGAATCATCACACAAGCCACCTCATAACATATCATAATATGTCTTACAATATTGAAAAATAACTCAAAATTCCATTATTCGGTTTTCCGAAAAAGTCGGCCAAAAGTCGGTCAAAAATAATATTTTCTATCATCATCAAAAAGTACTCATCGACAGCTTCGATTCGGTATAAAGAACTCTTAAATACGATAAACGGTTAACAAGATATGAATATTTCAAAATAACGTAAAAACATAAACCGGACGCCTGACACTACGAAACAGTTCGTGAAAACTGTACCGATTGGACCAAGTTCAGACCCCAAAACTATTTTTCCTAGGAAGAACATCTCGTTAGCTTTCCAATGCATCAAACCACGCCACAAACCGAATCACAGATCAAAAGTTATGCAGAAAACAAAATTACACGAACAACACTGTTCGCTGGGCGAGTCACCCTCGCGAGCATTCGCTAGCCTCTTCTCTAGGCGAACATCCCTCGCGAGCATTCGCTAGCTCCTTCGCTAGGCGAATGTTCCAGCGAACCAAGTCAGAACCAAACAGAGCCAAAAACCCCCAAAGTTCGCTAGGCGAACACTCTAGCGAACCTTCGCTCACGCCTTCGCTAGGCGAATACCCGTAGCGAACACTCGCTACCATTCGCTGAATGGTTCGCTAGGCGAACCTGCGAAAACTCAGAATCCTTCAGCGCTGTTGAAAACCCAAAAATGATATTTTCCAACCCAAACCATTTCCAAATCAACATATTTCAATCAGAACCTATTCTAATCATGCCAACAAGCAAACTACCACCTTTACATCGATTTCCAACCGTTAAACCATCGATTCTACTCATTTTATCGTTTTCGACCTAAAAGTGAAAAAACATAGAAAGCAAGAGAATCATCCAAACACATACATACATAATCATATACAAGCATAGCATAATCGAGTTTCGCACCCTTACCCGATTTAATTCGATTCTAGGAATTGATCTTGATGATTTTCACACTTTTTCTCCAATTTTCTCTCTTCTCCTATTTTCTTCTCTTTTCCCTTCTTTCTTCTTTCTTTCTCTCTATTTTCTTTCCCTTTTCTTTTCTATTTTCTTTCTTACTAACTTAATGAAAAACATTATAAAATGACCAAAATACCCCCACACTCAAATTTCTCGCAAACGATCCCAAAACGCGATAAAATATATTCACGACTAAAAATAACATATTTTCACACAAAAGTTGAAATTACCATAAAATAACAATAAAATAATAAAAAACGACTCAATAAAATAAAACTGGCAAAAATTGGGGCGTTACAACTCTCCCCCACTTAGAAATTTTCGTCCTCGAAAATCTTACCTGATACAAACAACTCCGGATACGACTCCTGCATCCGACTTTCCAATTCCCACGTCAAATTACCCTCAGCAGCGCCTCCCCACGCCACTTTCACAAGTGCAATCTCTTTGCCCCTCAACCGCTTCACCTCGCGATCCAAAATACCAACCGATAATGCCTCGACCGTAAGGTTATCCCTTACCTCAACCTCGTCCATCGGAATCACATGTGAAGGGTCCGGAACATACTTCCGAAGCTGTGAAACATGAAAAACATCATGCAAATTTGACAGATTCGGCGGTAACGCCACACGATACGCTACAGCACCAACTCTCGCAGATATCTGGTAAGGACCAATAAATCGAGAAGTAAGCTTCTTAGATTTCAAAGCACAGCCAACACCCGTTACCGGCGTAACTCTCAGAAATACGTGATCACCCTCTTGAAACTCAAGATTCTTACGTCTCCGATCATGATAACTCTTTTGTCTACTCTGAGAAGCCTTCATTTTCTCACGAATAAACTTTACCTTTTCCGTCGTCTGTTGCACCAATTCCGGTCCAACCACAGAACTCTCACCAGTTTCGTGCCAACACAACGGCGTTCGACATCTTCGCCCATATAAAGCCTCAAAAGGTGCCATTCCGATACTAGAATAGAAACTGTTATTATACGTGAACTCAATCAAAGCAAGATAACTGTCCCACGCACCACCTTGTTCCAAAACACACGACCTCAACAAATCCTCCAACGACTGAATAGTTCTTTCGGTCTGACCATCTGTCTGCGGATGATAAGCCGAACTCAACCTCAATTTAGAACCCAAAGCCTTCTGTAAACTTTCCCAAAATCTCGATGTAAACCTAGGATCTCGATCAGAAACAATACTCAACAGGACGCCATGCAACTTCACAATCCCACAGATATAAATCTCAGCCAAACGCTCCATAGAATAACTGATATCAATCGGAATGAAATGCGCCGATTTAGTCAGTCTATCCACGATCACCCAAATAGCATTATGCCCACTCGGAGAATTAGGCAAACCCGTCACAAAATCCATCGATATACTATCCCATTTCCACTCCGGAATATCCAACGGTTGCATTAATCCTGCAGGCCTCTGATGTTCCACTTTCGACTTCTGACAAGTCAAACACGCATAAACAAACTGAGCCACATATCGTTTCAAACCAGACCACCAAAACATTTTCTTCAAATCTTGGTACATCTTATTAGCACCAGGATGTATACTCATACTACTCCGGTGTCCTTCCTCAAGAATCATCTTTTTCAACTCTGCATCATCCGGTATACAAATTCTACCACGGAATCTCAAAATACCCTGATCATCCACGTTAAAGTCACCGTTCACTTCTTGATTTCCAACTAGCAACAAATCAACAAGTTTCAAGTCCAACTTCTGTGTCTCTATAACAGACAACAGAAAATCATTAGTGATCTTTAACATACCAAGCTTCACACTCTCATGTGAAAGCTCACATACCAAACTCAAGTCTCGAAATTGCTCCAATAGTTCCCACTCTTTCACCATCAAAGCAGATATACTCAAAGATTTCCGACTCAAAGCATCAGCTACCACATTAGCCTTACCAGGATGGTAATTCAAGCTAAAGTCATAGTCCTTCAGAAGTTCCAACCATCTCCGTTGCCTCATATTTAACTCTTTCTGATCAAACAAGTATTTTAAACTTTTATGATCACTAAAGACTTCGAATCTAGCACCGTAGAGATAATGCCTCCAAATCTTTAATACAAAAACCATCGCAGCTAATTCCAAATCGTGAGTAGGGTAATTCTTCTCATGAACTCGTAACTGCCTCGAAGCATAAGCAACCACCTTACCATCTTTCATCAAAACACCACCTAAACCAATTAGAGATGCATCACAATACACAACGAACGATTCATTAGGATTCGGTAAGATCAAAATCGGAGCTGTAGTCAATCTCTTCTTCAGCTCGTTGAAACTTTCTTCATATTGAATATCCCAAATAAATGCCTTACCCTTACAAGTCAGTTGGGTCAACGGAAGTGCCAACTTGGAAAAACCTTCGATAAACCTCCGGTAATATCCAGCTAAACCCAGAAAACTTCGAATTTCAGTAACAGATCTAGGAGCCTCCCATTGTAGAACTGCCTCTACCTTGGATGGATCCACAACAATACCATTACCTGAAATCACATGCCCCAGAAAACTCACTTCTGACAACCAGAACTCACACTTGGAAAGTTTGGCATAAAGTTTCTTCTCCTTTAGAATCTGCAACACAATACGCAAATGCTCCGCATGTTCCTCCTGTGACTTAGAATAAACCAAAATGTCATCAATAAAAACAACAATAAAGTGATCTAAATGCTCATGGAATATACGATTCATGTACTCCATAAACACACCCGGCGCATTAGAAACCCCGAACGGCATCACAGAAAACTCGTAATGCCCGTATCGTGTCCTAAAGGCCGTCTTCTGAATATCCTCCTCTTTAACCCGAATTTGATGGTATCCTGACCTCAAATCAATCTTACTAAACACACTTGCACCCACTAGTTGATCCATCAAGTCATCGATCCTTGGAAGTGGATACTTGTTCTTAATCGTCACTTTATTCAACTGCCGATAATCGATACACAAACGCATACTTCCATCTTTCTTTTTGACCAACAAAACAGGAGCACCCCAAGGTGATACACTAGGCCTTACAAACCTCTTTTCCAACAACTCATTCAATTGTCTTTTCAACTCCACCAACTCAGATGCTGACATCCGATATGGTGCCATAGATATAGGTCTAGTACCAGGAACTAGGTCTATAGAAAACTCCACCTCTCTTTCTGGCGGCACATCTGAAAAATCATCCGGAAACACCTCCTGAAAATCACACACAACAGGAAAACTTCCAATTGCAACTTGACTCTCCACAGACAACGATGCAAACAATCCGAACAACTGAGCTTCCTCCGCCAAAATTTTCTTCAACTCTTTGGTAGATAAGAAACCAGATTCCCTTTCTTCTTCAAGAGAAGGAAATCTCACCCGCTTAAGATAACAATCAAGATTAACACGATTGAACTCTAACCAGTTCATTCCCAGAATCACATCCAAACCCTTCAATGGCAAACATACCAAGTCCATCACAAAATCTCTACCAAAAATTGTCAAAGGACAACTTAAACAAACGAAAGAAGTAGTTACCGACCCCGAAGCTGGAGTATCGATAACCATCTCTCCACCCATCTTAGACAACACCAAATTCAAACGTTTCGCACAGTCAATCGAAACAAACGAATGAGTCGCTCCAGTATCAATAATAGCAATTAAAAGATTACTATTAATAAAACAAGTACCTCGGATCAAACGATCTGCATTAGTAGGCTGAGCTCCCGCCAATGCAAATACTTTCCCTCTAGGTTGAGCTTGCTTCGGTTTCGTGCACCTCGTACTAACATGACCAACTTCCCCACAATTATAACATGTAACCCCATTCTTCCTCCTACAATCAGCAGCCACATGACCCTTCAAACCATAATTAGCACACTTATCCACATTATTCATATTCCTCTTACATTCCGATATACGATGACCTAAACCACCACAATTGTAACATTTCACAGCAGAATTCATTCCTCCACCACTAGGCTTCCTATCAAAAGTAAACTTCTGTTTCCCTTTATCAACAGGGGTAGCATAAGGCCTACCTCTGAACTGCCCCTTTCCTTTTTTATCATTCAGATTCTTGTAATGAGTAGTACGCGCTTTGCTATCCTTATCAAAAATCCGACTCTTGTTCACCAACACTGAAAACTGTCTTATTTCCTGATAACCGATACCTTGCTTGATTTCTGGCCTCAAGCCATTCACAAATTTCAGACACTTAGACCTCTCCGAACCAGCCGTATTATAATTGGGACAAAACTTCACCAGTTCTTCAAACTTAGCAGCATAATCCGCAACAGAGGAATTATCCTGCTTCAGTTCAAGAAATTCAATTTCCTTTTTACCTCTCTCATCTTCCGGAAAATACTTCTCCAGAAAAGCATCTTTGAACACAGCCCAAGTAACCACAATTTCATCCTCCTCAAACCTCTGAGAAGCATTTATCCACCAGTCCTCAGCCTCCTTTTCCAGCACATGAGTACCATACTGCACTTTCTGTTCCTCGGAACACCTAATGAAACGGAAGATCTTCTCAATCTTCTTCAGCCAAAGTTGTGCTCCCTCAGGATCATGAGTACCCTTGAAGCTCGGTGGATTATTCTTCTGAAACTTATCCATACTACGCGATTCCTCGTCCGCCGCAGCATTGGGTAAATTCTGCATTGCTTGCGCCATAGCTTGCATGGCCGCAGTCATAGCAGCATCACGTCTTCCCGCCATAATCTGAACATTCCCAATGATAGCAAATTATGGTTAAACAACCACTCAACAGAGTGCAACAGTCCAACAACGACACAAAGACACGGTCGGACAAACCAAACAGACACTGGCTCTGATACCACTTAATGTAACACCCCTTCTATACCCCGCACAAAAACGAAATAATAACAAAACATAATCTTATAATAAAACATCAGAGCAAAGATTAAGTCATTTAGATATAAACAGAGATGTCACATCAATGTGAACTAAAAACAACCTGCTCATAAAGATATATAACACCTGGATAGTTTTTATAAACAAAGGAACTCCGTTCCAAAATATCAGCATTCAGTTACAGAATTAGAGCGGAACATCCATAACTGATGTCATCACAAAATATAAGTATGTCATATACATATTCATACAAGGCCACTATATACAAGCTAAAAGAAACATCTACACTCGAACCCCGACTACCCGTGTTACATATCAGAGCCGACGGAACGCCAAAAAGACGAAGACACTAATCTTCGCAAAAGACCTCCAGCGTCTAATCTGCAATGCCATTACGGCATTAAACCACAGCAGAAGGGTGAGAAACAGGATTATAATATAATTGCATATCATTATATAACACTTAGCAAAATATGCACAATTATTCTCACCACACAAATACGATACTTGTAAACAACACAAGACATATTAAACCCATTTCACACCTCAATCACATAAGCATATACATTAACACAATGCATAACAAATCCTTCTCAAAATTCAACACATAAACATTCATGTAATGAATTATGCAAATGCACAGAGACCGACACAACGACTCTACGCATGCGGTACCAATCCAACCTTGTAATTCATTAGTCCCCCAGGAACTCTTGGAATCATCGCTCGTTACATAGAGTAACTCCGCGTCAGGCCTACGATGTTCCACGTCGCTATAAACCATTATTTCAGGGCGTACGACGTTTATGGATTGCTTTAGTCCACTATTTCAGGGCGCACAATCCGATTGCCATAGTCCACTATTTCAGGGCGCACAATCCGATTGCCATAGTCCACTATTTCAGGGCGCACAATCATTTGTGATTAATCGCTTCTACCATTATTTCAGGGCGTAAGACGATAAAACTGATTCATATATGAATCTCCCAATGCCAGAATGCACATCATGATACTTGACACATAATGACTCATGCCAACATCAAATGCTCATGCATTAACAATAATCATGTATTTCAAGTACATATAAAGTAATGCACACAATTGCCCAAAATGGCCACAAACACCAACATACCATACCACAACATCAAATTTCCATCAAAGAATCATCACACAAGCCACCTCATAACATATCATAATATGTCTTACAATATTGAAAAATAACTCAAAATTCCATTATTCGGTTTTCCGAAAAAGTCGGCCAAAAGTCGGCCAAAAATAATATTTTCTATCATCATCAAAAAGTACTCATCGACAGCTTCGATTCGGTATAAAGAACTCTTAAATACGATAAACGGTTAACAAGATATGAATATTTCAAAATAACGTAAAAACATAAACCGGACGCCTGACACTACGAAACGGTTCGTAAAAACTGTACCGATTGGACCAAGTTCAGACCCCAAAACTATTTTTCCTAGGAAGAACATCTCGTTAGCTTTCCAACGCATCAAACCACGCCACAAACCGAATCACAGATCAAAAGTTATGCAGAAAACAAAATTACACAGCACTGTTCGCTGGGCGAGTCACCCTCGCGGGCATTCGCTAGCCTCTTCGCTAGGCGAACATCCCTCGCGAGCATTCGCTAGCTCCTTCGCTAGGCGAATGTTCCAGCGAACCAAGTCAGAACCAAACAGAGCCAAAAACCCCCAAAGTTCGCTAGGCGAACACTCTAGCAAACCTTCGCTCACGCCTTCGCTAGGCGAATACCCGTAGCGAACACTCGCTACCATTCGCTGAATGGTTCGCTAGGCGAACCTGCGAAAACTCAGAATCCTTCAGCGCTGTTGAAAACCCAAAAATGATATTTTCCAACCCAAACCATTTCCAAATCAACATATTTCAATCAGAACCTATTCTAATCATGCCAACAAGCAAACTACCACCTTTACATCGATTTCCAACCGTTAAACCATCGATTCTACTCATTTTATCGTTTTCGACCTAAAAGTAAAAAAACATAGAAAGCAAGAGAATCATCCAAACACATACATACATAATCATATACAAGCATAGCATAATCGAGTTTCGCACCCTTACCCGATTTAATTCGATTCTAGGAATTGATCTTGATGATTTTCACACTTTTTCTCCAATTTTCTCTCTTCTCCTCTTTTCTTCTCTTTTCCCTTCTTTCTTCTTTCTTTCTCTCTATTTTCTTTCCCTTTTCTTTTCTATTTTCTTTCTTACTAACTTAATGAAAAACATTATAAAATGACCAAAATACCCCCACACTCAAATTTCTCGCAAACGATCCCAAAACGCGATAAAATATATTCACGACTAAAAATAACACATTTTCACACAAAAGTTGAAATTACCATAAAATAATAATAAAATAATAAAAAACGACTCAATAAAATAAAACTGGCAAAAATTGGGGCGTTACACAACCCGCGATATCGCCGCAATGCCCTAATGCGTCGGACCGGCTTTGCTTGACGCGGCGAGGCCGTTTTTGTCGCGGAGCGCCGCGATCGCGGCCGCATCAACCGCTATTGACAACATAGCCACAAAACATCTCTCAAAAGCCTCCAAAACCTTCAAATCTGGATGTTGTCCAAAATTCCCATTTTGATGGGCCATGATGTGCTAAACTCCTCCATGACTAAAATACCATGTCAAGCCATCCTATGTGCATAATAGCTACCGGCAGCAAACAAGGCCAAATTTTAATCCAACAAGTCATCATAATTCCATGCAAACATTCTCATCTAATAGTCCATTAACACAATCATTAGTCCAAACCATACACAATCCAATTCAAGCATTCATGCATAGCCATACAAAAGGAACCAAGACAATGCATCCAAACACAGAAAATCAAGTGTCAATCCATTAACAAGTTAACACATTCTATTTCAATGCACTAACTGTCATGAAAATTCAAAACCACATCAAGCATACCATAACAATGTCAAGCTCAGCCAAACATTCTTTAACTAACTCATTACACCAGTTCAAGCAGCCATAGCAATTCAATAGTAAACAATTCATTCACAAGAAGTTCACTAAACTAACCTATTAACTTCAATCTAAAACTGATGTCATAGCAGTTCATTAACATTCTACTTCACTAACATTTTCCAAACAGTTCACAAGATAATCATAATTAACATTTCTAACATGCTAACTACCTTTAAACTCGACTCATCCACCAACCAAATTGTCAAACCAACTTAACTAATTCATTCTAACAACTACTAATTCTAACTATCAATTCCATTAACTATCCAAATTAACTAACTGTCAAAGTGTGAATTAAACTAACCTATCACTAACCAACTTCAATTAACCAACAAGCTAATTCAACCTAACTGTCAACAATCAATTTCACTAAATTCAAATTTCAAATTCATTTCTAACATCAACTTAAGTCTTAATCTAAATAGAAGTCCCAAATTCTAACATAACTCACTAACTTTTTCTTAACTTCCAAGTAATTCTAACTGTCAACATAACTCTATACTAGCTTCACATTCAAACGAATAACTAACTTTAAAAATTCTTATTTTTTACATTGCAACAGCTCACTTCAACCAATTCATCAACATCATTTTTTTTTAAACTGCCAAAATCTCCAAATAACTAATTGAACAACAAACTGCTACTAATAGAAATACTAACAGAATTAACTTTTAAACTAACTCCTTCATTGAATTAACTAACAGTAACGCCGCCCTAACACTTCTAACAACTACACTCCCTTGTGAACAGCAACGCTACGCCTTGGGCATTCCGATAAGAGATTTAATTTTGTCGTCTTTTTGAGCCATTCCGATAAGCTCTTTCGCCTTTGGCGCGGCGAAGCGATTTCTGGTGTCAAGGGATATTTGAGAGGGAGAGAGACATAATACGAGATGAAATGTAAGAATGGCTGATTGCTGAGAGTTCCCCTCTTTATACAGCCTTGCCTTGTTTCTTTTTGGGCTTCAGCACCTCTGTGACCAAGGGTTTCCATTTACCCCTGCCTTACTACTACACTCCCTTGTGAACAGCAACGCTACGCCTTGGGCATCCCACAAGGCCCAGCACCATTTCTGCTTGACCACACGTCCCTCTGGCCATACACACCCCTGCAGAATTAGTGTATTTTCATTTCCTTTTAATTATTTTTCTTACCTTTTTTACACATTAAATAAATACTAAAAACATTTTGTACACATTAAAATGCATAGAAAAATACATGCTTATTTTAGTCATTTAAAAAAATACATGTTAGATTAAATTAATTAGGTTTTAATTAAATTTAGTTTTAGAATTTCTCTTTAATTTCTCAATTAAAATTCATTTAGAAATTAGTGTTGACACAATTTTTGAGGCCATATTTCTTTTCCATGATCCACATGCTTATTAGATGATTTTTAATTTTTATCATATCCCTAATTAATTAGTTGATCAAACTTATTCTTGATCAATTGATTACACTAGTGTTAAACTTGTCCTGAATAACTTGCTTGTTTCCCCTATCCAGTCAAGTGATCATAAGTCTCTTGATCACTTGATTGGGTTAGACCTTGGTAATTGCACTACACTAGATCTTTCAAATCAGTTCAAGACTCTCTATTCAAATTATAAAGACTCTGGACATCAAGGTCTTGATCACTATTGAACTTCATCCTTCAAGCACGATAGAAACACTCTTCTGCAGACACTTGTCAGTGATGATGCAAATTGTGCGCCATCAGCCTTATACAACGGAGAAGAATGATAGGGATTATTCCTATCCTTGTTCTGAGTATCTTTGGATACGGGAAGTAGTCCCTAGTTATTCAAAGTATTCACCTCTGTTAATAGACTTTAGTGAAATTCAAGTCAAATAACTGTGAAGTTCTCCCCCGCGGACAACACTGTAACAATCTTCATTTCACAATATTGTTCTCTTTAGACCAAACATTATACCCTTTGGACATTCATACACTCCTGAGGTTAATCACCTTCTCTTGGTTAATCACCTTCTATATGGGTTAATCACCTTCTTATGGTTAAAACACCCATTTCTGAACCAAACACCTCTCTTTGGGTTAATCACCACTCATGGTTATAATACCCTTTCATGCATTGCCATATGAGCTCCATGCTCAGGCAACTTTCATGCATTTTCTTGTGAGCTTCATGCTCAGGCAACCTTCATTTATTGCCCTGTAAGCCCCGTGCTTAGGCAAACATCTCTTTCTTGTAGGTCTTGATCCCCGGATCTAGGTAAAACCCTAATACTCTTGCATGGTTAATCACCGTTTTTCGGTTAAAATACCACACTCTCGTTTATGGGTTAATCATCATTTATAGGTTAACATGCCCCTCATGCATGGTTAATCACCATTTATCGGTTAAAATGCCACACTCTCATTCATGGGTTAATCACCATTTATTGGTTAACATTAGCGGTGTTCACGGTGCGGTTTGGGCGCTTTTGACGATAAAAATCATCTGAACCGCAAGAGAAAAAAACATGTGGTTCGGTTTCGTTCAGTTGGCTTTTAGAAATAAAATTGAACCAAACCAATGCGGTTTGGTTTGGTTCAGTTGGTTCGGTTTTTTACAAGATTTTTATTGAGCCATACATACACCTATAGAGAAACAACATAACTTTTTGTTTAGTAATTCATAACTTACCAAATAACATCAAAACTCATCATATTTAGACAAAATCTTCTCATTCAATATACAAAAATCAAAATAGACAAAAGTGGAATAAAAAACATAAAACAGTAGCATAAAATAATACCAAAGACATTATAATAAAACATAAAAAACATATATAACAGAGATTATAGAAGAAGCAAAAGAAAGAACAGAAGATATGCGAGATTAGAGAAGAAAAATGTGATAAAAAGTTAATTGGAAGAGAAAATAGTAACATAAAAATGAGAAGATGAAAAATAAAGAACATAAGAAAAGAGATATTATAGTAGAAGATGCGAGACGTACATGACAAAGAAGATGAGAAGAGTGCACGATACTACTAGGAGAGATTTGAGAAGGTTAAAATTGAAACCCTAAGTGTGAGTAAGAGAAAATAGTTCGCAATTGAAAGGTTAAGGCATAATAGGTTTTGGTTTTGGGTTGGATGTGGGATAAGTGAAGTTTGAGTTGTAACATAATGTGGTTTGGTTTGGTTTAGTTCGGTTTGCAAAATACAAACCGTAAACCAAACCAAACTGCACAGTTTAGTTAATAAATGGCCCAAACAAGCCCGAACCAAATGCAGTTTTTTGCAGTTTCAGTTTGGTTTGGTTTGGTTTGCGGTTTTCTATTGGGTTGGTTCGGTTTTGAACACCCCTAATTAACATACCCCTCATGCATGGTTAATCACAGTTTCTCGGTTAAAATACCCCATTCTTATTTTAGATACTCTTTGGTTCAGATACACCTATCTATGGGTTTCAAGCAACACAACATTGGTCCAAAAAATACTTTCACAACACAAACAACAATCTCCCCATTCAATCTTTTCACATCAATTCAAGCAACTATTTCCTTTTAGTTCAATTCAAGCAAATTTTTATTTTCTTTTTATCACACAACCTTTTTTCAAACAATTTTCTTTTCTTTTCATAAAAGAACTGTTATAATTTGTTCCTTAGCAGACAGACAAAAAACTTAGAGCATCCAAACAGGGATTAGATCAGCTAACGTCTACACACTTCTAGGATACGATTATAATTGTTCCCTAAAATCAACCAACACACACTTATTTTCTACAACGAACTACGAAGCTCTGATTTTCTCATTGCACTATGAGAATACGTATGAACGAGGGTCTGAATCCTTGGAGAGCACATTAATTTAAAACATTTTTCTTTCCATTTCGCAAGTAACCTTTAGATAATAAAACTCATCCACGCAAAGAACAATCAAAGTGGTTCCCATTGAGTACAATGAATGTCAAGGATTCTAATACTTTCCCCTCGCATAACCGACTCCTTTACCAGTTTCTCTTTCCCTTGGGTTTTATCGATATTTTCCCTTTTCCTTCGTGAATAAATAAAGTTATGTGGTGACTCTGTTGTATCATCGAGCTTGCGATGCACTCGGGTATTCTTCGCACCGCGACATAATTGCTTCTTCAGCTCACTCAAGTCTAAAGAAGACATTCTATAAGAAGCCATTGACACATGAATATTAATAGGTACTAAGTCTATAGTGAACTTAACCTCGCGCTCTGATGGCAAATCATTGATATCATCTAGAAACACTTTGCAAAAATCACACACCACAGGTAACTCACCAATTTATAGCTTTGTTGTCAGGCTTCATAGAAGCTGGTATCATAAACACTTCAGCCTCATCCTTTATGAACTCATTCACTTGCTTAGCAGACATAAACAAGTCATCACCTGTATCAAACTCTAGAAATGATATCGTCTTATCGTAATAGTTGATATGAACACGGTTGAATTCCAACCAATTCATTACAAGGATAACATAGAGTTTATTCAATGGTAGACAGACTAAGTCCATCGCAAAGCTCTTACCCTAAATAGTCAATGGACAATTCAAATAAACCCACAAAGTAGATACCGGACCAGAGCTGGGTTATCAACAATCATACTCCTAAACATAAAAGACAATTTCAAACCAAACCTCTCAGTACACTCAAGCGAAACAATACGTTTCACTCGTGTCAATAATAGAAATCAGAGGAATGCCATTAATAAAACATGTACCTTGAATCAATGTGTCTAGGCTAGTAGTCTCTGACCCAGCCAAAGAAAAAACTTTCCCTCTAGACTGAACCTTCTTTGGTTTCTGACAATTGGTACTAATGTGACCCTGTTCGTCGCAGTTATAGTATGTTGGCCTAACACTCTTACAATATGCAATACGATGACCTATCTTTCCACATTTTAAGCACCTCAGAACATTATTCTAGCATTCATTAGCACGGTGGCCCAACTCACCACACTTGAAACACTTGATGGAAGCGAGAGTCTCTCCCCACCTGGATTTCTCTCATCTGAAACCCTTTACTTCCTCTTGTCGGCTAGAGTACTATACGGTTTCTCACAATACTAATTATTCCATTTCTTATCACTGAGACTCTTATAGTGAGCAGAATGAATCATGTTATCCTCATCATATATCCTACACTTATTCACCAGCATAGGAAATTGGAGAATCTCCTAATAACCAATGCCTTGCTTGATCTCAGGACGCATTTCACTTTGAAACTTGATACACTTCGATCCCTTAGCAGTCACACCATTGTAGTGTGGACAAATCTTCATCGGCTCTTCGAACTTGGCAGCATACTCAGCATCAATCATATTTCTCTATTTTAGCTCGAGGAACTCAATCTCTTTATTACTGCGCACATCCTTAGGAAAGTACTTCTCTAGGAAATGAACCCTAAACACAGCCCCAAGTAATCTTAGAACCAACAGCCTCTAGTCTATGGCGTTCATTATCCCACTAGTCTTCGGCCTCTTCTGACAACATGTGAGTACCGAACTACACCTTCTGAACTTTATTGTAAGCCATTACTCGAAAAATCTTCTCAATCTCTCTGAGTCATGCCCTTGCACCCTTCAGATCATATTTTCCCTTGAAATTTAGCGGCTTGTTCCTCTGAAATTTATCCAAACCACATAATTCATCATTAACACATTGATGATTATGCTAACCCTGCAGCGCATGAGCCACTAACTCAAAAGCATCGGCTATAGCAGAACTGTTTCTCTCATCCATTACTATGCACACCAACAAACAGACATTAGAAGAAATAACGTATCGATAGTGCACACACACACACACACACATGTCGCACACTATGGAAAAATTATCATGTCAAAAACCTGGCCGAATGGACCGACCTGCTCTGATACCACTAATGTAACACCATAAACCCCGAAACTTATTTAAAAAGATATGCGGGACAGTTTAAGGTGTCACCAACAAAAACCTTTAGAAACACATCAAATCAATTGAAACTACGCAGCGGAAAAACATTTCATTGCAACTTCATAATTAGAGTAATAATCTTCAAAAAAAAAAAATCGACATCAACATAAGGTATAACAAACTCCTGTCCCTGATGTTACACGATCAGAGCATTAAAACCACTAGAATGTGATAATGCAATAAATAAAGAAAAATGAAGAGTAGCTCTAACAAGCCACCTTCCACACACATCAACAATGCTCACTCCTGGTTATCTGCAAGATGTCTATGGTGGACAACATGAAGTAAAAAGGTGAGAAACAACATTCAATATGAACAGTGTAAAGAATGTGAAGGTAGAGAAACATACAACCTGACACACATTCAATACACAAATCAACGTCGTCAATATCTCACACCCATCACAAACAACATGCACACACACACACACACACACACACACACACACACACACACACTTATGACACAAAGTAACACTTATGCATGTGGTACCATTATGGACAACACAGGCAATTCTCGCTCATGAATCCTCACCATAGGACTAGAGCACGCCAATTCGATACTAACACCTTTAGTAACGCTTCACTAATTCTCATCTAAAACCAGCTACTCACTCCTAAATCTACACCATCAAACCAGAGCACACTAAAATTGGAACAAAGCCCATATACCATGATGCATGACTTTCAACAACATGCAACATTACCAAAATAATCACCATACAATCACCACAACTATGCATAACATTATCCTCAATACACAAAAATTTATTAACGCCATGATAAACAATAAACAACACCAAACAGAAGCACCACATTAATTGCGTATTCATGCAGCCTTCAATTATGTTAAATCATTTTAACATCAATTAATCATTAATTAAACACAACGATTCACGAAATTATCCATACATTTCATAAAATACATTCCTACAGTGACCATACATCTACACATTAACTATCTCGCCAAGAACTACCATGAGGTAGCTCTGCATGTTAGCTATTTAATTCTTCAAACGGAACCTCATTTGGATTTACGGAACTAAAGTTATGGCCAAAATCGTCGGGTAACGCAACATAGTCCAAAATAGAAAACTTTTCAAAATTTGGCCTAAGTCTATCGATTGACATAAAAAACATTTGCATTCCCCCCCCCCCCCCCCCCCCCCAAAATTAAATTTAGAAGCAGTGCGATTAATTAATTACAAATGACAATCGATTGTCATGTTATTTTTTTTGCAAAATTTGAACGCATTCAATCGATTGACATATAGTGTCAATCGATTGACATGGCCTTTTTTCTTCATAATTTTCCAGTTTTTCCCATGATCTTCATCCCTCTCATTCTCAAACCACCATACATCATTCCAATTATTATTTTCACATTCAAAATACTCCATCATCCAAACTGAACATCAAATAAGAGTATTATCATACTTAAACATATTATAATGCACAAATTAATCAAGGATCATGGCAAATTAATGTACAATTAAATCATCATTCTCACCCACATTCATACTCATGATCAAAGCTTCAATTTTCATAAATGGCATGAAATTACATATGCATAACATGATGATTCAGACATGGATTCAGTCCCAATAATCATAAAATTAACATAATCAACCATCAAATTTCAGATTTTAACACAACAACAACATATCCAAACTGAAATTGTACAACCCTAATCAGAATAAAGACATCTCTTCTCTACCCCATCATGCACTAGACGCATAGAGAAAGTCTTATCTCCATCATTACCTTAGGTTCCTTGCAAAACTCAGATTTGAATCAATTTCTCCTTTCTTCTTTATGTCATAGTCTTATCTTGCCTCTTTCTCCCAAATTCTATTT
Organism: Lathyrus tuberosus; assembly: GCA_022829125.1. NCBI lineage: Eukaryota > Viridiplantae > Streptophyta > Magnoliopsida > Fabales > Fabaceae > Lathyrus > Lathyrus tuberosus. The sequence goes on along the minus strand of JALAZF010000312.1, from coordinate 5,238,689 downwards.
TTACGTATTGATCCCAAAAGTCTCTACAATCTCCTCAACTAATGATTCCCACAAAACCCTCACTTATCCCTTTATTCTCCAAAATACTCTTTACGCCTTTACTTTTATTTTAATAGTAATAATAATATTCCCCATTATTTCTCATTTTAAATTGATAAATTAAATTAAAATAACTATAATTCTAATTATTTTAATTCTTAATTCTTCTATTCATTCCTCCACTCTACCAAGACTCTAACTACACCCCATATATATATATAATCACAACATATACTACTTAATTAAAAAAATCTAAATAATTTGATTAAATTAATTAATCAAATGTCGAGGTGTTATAGTGGACACAAAAGTAAAGCTTAGTGGATTCTCGGGTAATCCATACCATGATCCCCCCGAATATCAAAACAACGTAGATAATAAGTGTGTTTCTTTATGCATGATCCACGAACACAACACATGATTGCCTTGAAACGAATCATTAGGTACATTAAGGGTACAATTACCCACAATCTACATATCTCCCCTTCCCTAATTGATACAAATACCCCATACTGATGTTGATTTGGGAGGTTGTCTAGATACTAGAAGATCCACGTCCGGATATTGTGTCTATCTCGGGGATATTTTGGTCTTTTGATCTGCAAAATGACAACCAACCTTATCTCGCTCTAGTTCTGAAGCATAGTATCGTGGTTTTGTTAATGTTGTACTTTGAAACTTACACCAGTGTGCGGTCACGAAAGCCACTTTAGTCTATTGTGACAACGTCACTGCTGTCTAAATGTCAGGTAATCCTATCCAACACTAGCACACAAAACATATTGAAATGGATATCCACTTTGTGCGTGAAAAAAGTTGCTAAAAGTCATATACGTGTATACATGTTACGTCTCGTTACCAAATAATTGACATTCTCACAAAGGGTCTTCTGCTGCAATTATTTGATGATTTCAGAGATAGTCTCAACATTCGTTAACCTCCAATTTCGACTACGGGTAGGGGTGTTCATGCGTGTGGGTTGACCCACGAATCTGCTGACCCAAACTGAACCAACCCATAAATTATCCAAACTCGTTTATTTATGGGTATACCTAACTCAACCCGCAATAATCCATATAGTTTTGATTCAGGTATCGGGTTTGAGTTTCTTAACTCGGGAACCCGTTGACCCAGCTCATTGATGTGACATTAAGGATTTTTTATTTATTATCATTATCTTAAATGAAAATATAAAATTAATATCTAACTACTAATTACAATTTTGTCAAAAAAAAAAAAAACAAATTGTTCAACACCAATAGTATTACTAGACTAATTATGTTACGTCATTCTAAGAATAAGTATTGTTTCTTATTTTATTTTGTATCACTTCCAACTTATGTATTTTATGGAAATAATGTGTCTTGTAGAATTTTCTACTATTATTAAGTGTTATATCATGTGGATGAATTTTATTAGATATTATATGATGTGTTTCATCCAATTTGAGTGTTAGAAATAAATGTAATTGTATTGAATTGTGTTACAATTTTCATTCTAACTCAAACAAAATTATCAAAATATACTTTTTATTTGAAACATAACTTGCAATCCAATCCAACCCAACCCACAAATGAACGGGTCGGTTTGGGTCGACTTTAACTGTACAATTGCTGTGAAATTGTGAGTTAGACGATGAACCAAACCTATTGAAGTTTGAACGGATCAGTAACGGATTAGGCCAAAATTGGTCCAACCCAACCCTTATATACCACTAACTACGGGGGTGTATTAGAATATAAAATATGTGTTGTATCAATTATTAGCATCTTTTATATTTAATTATGCATTAATGCATATTGATTAGAATTAGTTATTCATTAACGCAACATTTATGTATATTGATTAGTATTAGTTATGTATTGATTCAACATCATTGTATATATTCATTACCGAAACATCAAAGAGACAAAATTCTATTAATTGTTAAGGCGTTAGAACCAATCAAATTTTAATTTAATATTTTATTTATTTATTTGATAATGGGGAGGGCCAAAGGCCCAGAAGAAGAAAAAACTACAAAGGAATCTCCTTTCCGGAATATCCCCTAAACATGTCTTCAACTAAAAATTGCTTAATATAACTAGGAGCAACTGTATAACTATGTAAATTATTACTTAGTTTACATCTGATTTTTCCAAGAGCATCCGCATATTAGTTGGATTCTCTAAATTTATGTTCTTCATTTGTGGGGTTTAAATCTCGACAAACATTTTTTGTAATTGACAAATATTTTTTTTTTTCAAATTGTAAAAAGTGATAGTTTAGACCTTGATAAGTCATTTATCACAAATTAAAAAAATGTCAATTATTCTGCGGCTTAAACCACCAAATATCGCCATATTTTGAAAAAAAACATAAAATAGTTTTTAAATAAAAAATAAAAAATAAATTTAAAAAAAATGATAATTTAATAAAATATAAATGCCAGAAAGGTAAGGAAAAAGTTTAGAGGGAAAAAGAATTAATAAATGATAAAAAAAAATAAAAAACTAAATTTTTTGAAAGAAAGTAGAAAGAATGTTTAGAGAGAAAATAGAGGTGAAAAATAAATAAAAATTAAAGATTGAGTTTTTTTCAATTAATTTTATAATAAAAAACTTGATCAGAAATTACTCTAAAAAAAATTAGATCAGAAACTAATATATACTTTTTTTTTTTGCTAAATTTTTAATAGTTATGAATTTATGTTGAGTACATGTACCTTCAATACAAATTGAAAATAACAATTAATTTATTTTAAATTCAAATACCGGTGCCCAACTCATTTCAAGGGAGTGTTGTTCACCTTTAGTTTTTAGTGTTAAACTCCGATCTACAGAAATTTATTGCTACTCTTAAACAAATGTATTGTGAGCTGTACATAAATAAAAAGAAATCAATAAAATAAAAACAAATACACACACAAAAATAACAGTTTAAAATTTTAAAATTAAGTTAAATGATATAGAAGGTATTTTTTTTACTATTAATATTTCTTTCATGAAGAAATATTAATTATAGACGTTATAGTGAAAGAATGTATAATCAGATGATATAAATAAATGAAACCAGTGTACTAAGAGTCTAAGAGTAAGGGAAGAATTAATCTTAAAGGAAAAAACTGAAAATAAATTTGATTATTTTTCCATTGAATGATTTTTATTTTGACATGTATACATCTTTAATTTGGTCTTTTAGCTCTCATATAATCTACTAGTATGAGTGATAGATAAAATTAAATTAAACCATAGGAAATTTAAACTATAAATAAGTCCCCACAATTTTAAAAATTATTTTTATTTTTAGTTTGACAAAAGAAATATTATATTGATATTAAAAACTAAATTGAAAAATAAAAGTACATTTTGCAGGCTTGAAATCATTCATTGGATTAATTAAAAAACTTAATTTTAAATATATTTAAAATAAGTTAATTCATTAATTAAATAAAATATCAATTAAAAGTATTAAAGACTAATAAAACACATTCTACAGTTTTTCTTTCTTTACTATTCTTGTAACTGAGATTTTAAATTATAAAGGTGGCTAAGAATTAAATTAATATTAAGAGTGTTTATGCTTAGCATTATAACTTAAGATATATAGTTAAGAATTGGTCAAAAACAGTTATAAAATATTAATTATAAGTTCCTGAATATTAAAACGAGAAAATATGTGGAAATAGATTTAGTATCTATAAGTGTGTGGTTGATACTGTATTATTGCAAGAAAATCAGAAAGTAAAAATAGAATGAAGAACTTAATGTGGGTGAGGTTAGTGACAATTTTTCTTGTTTTATTTGGCAGTGTATCCAATATTGCAATAGTAGCCAATGCCAGTGCAGTATATCCTGCAGTGTTTGCATTTGGTGACTCAATCTTTGATACCGGAAATAATAACAATCTTGCAACTCCTTCTAAGTGTAATTTTCCTCCCTATGGAAGGGATTTCTATGGAGGAGCTGCCACCGGAAGATTCGGTAACGGCAAAGTTCTATCAGATGTGTATAATTAATCTCGCACGCACGCAGCAGTATTAAATATTTTGACAAATAGTTTTGTCGTCTAATGTGATAAATTTGTGTATAGCGGCGGCTCTAGGAGTGAAAGACACATTACCAGCATACCTAAACCCACAATTAGCGGCAGTAGACCTTCCTACTGGAGTATACTTTGCATCAGGCGGTTCAGGGCTAGACGATTTGACAGCAAACGCGCAGGTACTAATAGCGTAATACTTAGTTTGATGAAATTTCATGCATGCAAACGATTTCATACACATGTTATTAATCTCCAGATAATGTTCCATTTGTGAAGGCTTGAAATCCGAAAGTGTCCTCCTCTCAATATCACATGTTCGAATCCTACTAGGTGCAAATGATTTTTGTGTTGGTCTGTTGAATTAGATCAGTCCATTTTTAATGAATATTTTGTGTTGTAGGGAGGAGTTTTAACAATGGAAGCAACATCGTTGTTTCTTGATGATATTATAAACAACGAGTTCGATATGATCTCTGACGCTTTTTGTGTTCCAACCGAAGCTCTTAGTTTGATCGATATGTGATTTTTTTGGGAAACAGAATGCAAACGTATTTGATATCAATTTATTAATTTTAAATAACAATTGATTGTAAATTTTTTTTTCAAAATTTTCACACATGCAATTGATTGACATATAATGTCAATTGATTGACATCGCCATTTTTTTCTTCAGAAATTCTCAATTTGTCCCATGATCTTCATCCCTCTCATTCTCAAACCACCATACATCATTCCAATTATTATTTTAACATTCAAAATACTCCATAATCCAAACTGAACATCACGCAAACAATATTACCACACTTAGACATATTATAGTGCACAAATCAATCAAGGATCATGGAAAAATTAACATACGATTAAATCATTATTCTCAACCACATTCATACTCATGGTCAAAACTTCAATATTCATCAATGGCAGAAAATTACATAGGCATAACATGATGATTCAAACATAAATTCAGTCCCAATAATCATAAAATCAACATAATCATCTATCAAATTTTAGATTTTAACACAACAACAACACATCAAAACAGAAATTGTACAACCCTAATGAGAATAAGGACATCTCTTCTCTACCCTATCACGCAATACACCCAGAGAGAAAGTTTTTTCTCCCCCTTACCTTAGATTCCTTGCAAAAACTCAAATTTAGATCAAGTTTCTCATTCCTTCTTCAAGCCCTACCATTGTCTTGCCTCCTTCTCCCAAACTCTGTTTTTATGTACTGATCCCAAAACTCTCTACAATCTCCTTTTTAGTAGAAACCTAATTAAAGGATTTCTTTATGCATACCCTAGTTGAAACACCGTTGTGTTAAGCTAGCAATTAGTCTAAGTTTTCCGGTGGGTTAGGATTCCATCTGGGGTGGTTTAAAGTCCTAATATTAGGATTAGGGACCACCGTGGCTGGGATTCCGGTTTCGGTACTTGCCTGAACAAATATGAAGGACAGTAACTGGGTGGAAGTTAGGAAGAGGAGAAACTACACTTTAGCAATAGAGCTTCTGTGTGGTTACCAAGTTGGGGTAAAGGCATCCAGCATGGTGAGCATGTGCCTTCGTTCTTCTTCACAGAATTCTCAAAATCATTCGCAGCAACAGATATGGCGGAAGTATTTAAGGAATTCGGTCTTATGTCTGAGGTATTTATACCTGTTAAGAGAGATAAAATAGGTAGAAGATATGGTTTCGTGAGGTTCAGAAAGGTGGTGGAGGATAGATTGTTGGCGGAAAAGTTAGATAGTATTCAAATCCAAGAAAAAAAGATTTACACCAATATTCCTAGGTTCCAATGTGGGAAAGAGAATGCCAATGATTTGAAGGCAATGAATAAGACAGTGGAGAACGTTCAGGGTAATCGTGGAACTCATTCTAAAAACTATGGGATTACCATGAACTCGGATAGATCGTATGCGCAGGTTTTAGGCAAGCACAAGGATGGAACTGGGAAGCAAAACCAAGGTGCAGAGTGGAAGCGTAAGTTAGAAGAAAAACAATGTTTCGCTCACCTCCAATTCAATGTTCCTGCATCTAAGTTGGAAAGATTTGACGAAGATTTTGTGGGTGTGGTCAAGAAATCAGGTTCTACTTATGCAATTCAGGAGGCTTTAAACAGCGAAGGCTACTTCAGTATCAAAACATCTCCAACGGGGGAAAACTTATGCCTGTTGGAAGAGAAGGAAATGGGGGATCTCGAAGGAACGATTGAGGAAAATGAAGGATGGTTGCGGAAGTGGTTTGAAGATATTCATGCATAGACTGCTGGAGATATTGATGGAGAAAGGTTAACATGGATTAAATGTTTCTGGCTCCCTTGCCATGCATGGAGTCATCAGTTCTTTAAGTTTGTTTCAAGTCGTGTGGGGGAATTCATCTATTGTGATGATGAGACAGAAAGGCAAACAAATTTCGATGTAGCGCTATTTCTGATCAAGGCCAAATTCTCAATCAATATTAAGGAAGTATTTAACAGCGGAGATATATGAAAGTATTTATCGCTTACAATTTGTTGAAGATTTTCATGGGCCAAAAAGAATTGTCGTTAGAAAGAAGGTTGGGGAGACGAAGTTGTCTGATTCCAACGAAGAAAACGGAGGGTGGGAATGCTCAGAGAAGGAGGATTCTGAGGGGCGTAGTTCTGTAGCGTGCGATTTTTGTCGGTGACGCGACCACCTTACCGCAATTGGTTGGAATTGGGTGCTACTTTCTGATTTCTTATTTATCCTATGAAGCTGAAAAGGAAAGGGAAGCTATCTAAAAATAACCTTGCACGCAAATGTTTTCTTTAACAAATGCTAAGAGATTGGGGGGTCCGGGGTCAGGTTATACAAAGGGGATTTGTTATTACCCAGCGTATATATGGTTATCCATAGATCGCTTGGCATGTTCTTCTATTATTTACTTACTGGTGTTTATCTGTTATAAATTGGGAAAGTTTCTCCTTTAGGAAAGTTGAGAGAGTATTTTTGCTATTTTTCGGGTTTTTCGACGTTTTTGATAAGGTGCTGGACCTAAAGTTTTTGATTGGTGTGCTCGCTAAGATTTCCCAATCTTATGCCTACATATTCCCGTAATGATAACAGGGAAATCAGAGCAATCGTAGTTCCTCCTATTCTATGGGAGGAAAAAGATGATGTTTGGTGTCTTGTTCAAAGCCCAAGATTGAAGCTAAATGAGTATTTAGGTCTTGTTCAAAGCCCAAGATTGAAGCTAAAGGGTTTGACTGAGAGAGAATTTGTCATCTATAAAGGGAGATATCTCACTTGTTCATCACAGTTCGTGGAAGGATTGGTTATAAAGGGGAATTACTTTAACTGGGATATGAGAATCCAGCAATGCCATAATTTCCTTTATAAGGGGTCCTGAAGGAGGAAACTTTAACTCAATATTAAGCAATACAATTTTTCCTTAGGAATCTTTCATGCTAAGAGAGGGACATGGGCTTGGATGTAAATAATCCAGAGGCTTGCCAGTTACAGCTATTAGATGAAAGAGGAAGTTTACCAGGATAAAAGAGGAATCATAGCTTGGATTTTTGAATCAACAAGGGTGTCACTTACAACAGTTATCTGGGGTTAGGTTTTATTATTTGTCTGTTTTGACGTGTGATGTACAGAGAAATGTCTTCCTACAGAGAGAAAATTTTGATTTCCTCTGAGGGGATGTTGGTTTTATGTGCCTTGATCAAAGCCCAAGGTTGAAGCTAAAAGGTTGACTCTACTAGGGAGTTCTATATCTGTCTTGTACAAAGCCCAAGATTGAGGCTGAAAAAGAATTAACTTTTTCGGGGAATAATTTTGTCTGTCTTGTAGAAAGCCCAAGATTGAGGCTAAAAAAGAATTGACTCCACTGGGGAGAGGTTTTATCTGTCTTGTACAAAGCCCAAGATTGAGGCTAAAAGGTTGATTGACTCAGCTGGAGAATATAATCTGTAAAACCCAAGATCGAGGCTAACTCAGCTGAGGAAAGATCATTATACAAAGCCTAAGAGGAGGCTGGTTTGGGGAAATTCTTATATGAAGCCTAAGAGGAGACTGCTTCTGCTGAGGATTATTGAGATCTAGAGACAGGTCCAAATTGGGGAGTCAACTCTTGCTGAGGATTACAAAAGAGTTGAAATATCAGAGACCATGAGGTTCTGATTTTGTTAGTATTGTATTGACCCTAGCTGGGGGGGTTTAGAACTAAAGTTTAAAGATTGAGTTTTAAAACCTATGAAGGTTCTAACTCTGCTGGAGATTGATGATATGGTCAGGGTTTTTCCTGTGCTTAGGAAACTTGAGGGTTTCTTTGAGATCCAAGAAGAGATGAGACTTTCCAAGTCTACTGGTATGAAGAGATTGACTCTTAGTTGGAGGATGATCTTTGTATGATACCCAAGAGGAGACTGATGTTTTTAGGGATGCGAATCAACCCTAAACTAGTCTGATGTTCAGACTCTCTTGAGGATTGAACTAGAAAAAAATGACTAGGTTCTGTCCTATACCTGTAGGAGGTCTTTAGATCCTTGTACTAAGCCCAAGAGGAGGCTGAGAACTTTTAAGAAGCCCGAGGGTCCTTGTACAAAGCCCAAGAGGAGGCTGGGGATGCTTTTAGGAAGCCCGTGGGTCCAAGCCTGAGAAAAGTCCAAGAAAGGTTTCACCGGGAATAATCCTTTCTTTAGTGAATAGTTCTAAGGTTTGAAGAAATTCAAGAGAGGTTTCACCAGGAATAATCCTCTTTGGGGAAGTGAATTTCTTGTACAAATATTTCTAAGTTGTGACAGTCTTGAGAAAAGTTTCACCGGGAATAATGCCTTTCTCTGTTCCATATTGTATAAGCCCAAGAGGAGGCAAGACTGTATCTGGAATTTCGTATGGGGGAACTAGTTTTGACTGTGTTAAAAGAGTAACCACTGGTTTGATCTATACCTAGACCTAATTGCTGGGGAAAACTCTAACCAAGTATATACAGGCATATATATACAGATAAAATATATAAACAAGTATATTGAAAACAGAAGAACTTACAGGTGTGCAAGCTCCAGCATTGTAACTACAGCTGTATGGTTAGTTATTCAAGAAATTGAAGAAAGTTTTGATAACACTTTGAATTTGAATTTGAATAAAAAAAGAAATTTGTTTTAAAAGGAAGTTTGGGGCTTATACTTAAGGAGAGGCCCAGGTGATTTCTTTTGGAAAGGCGGCGATCACGTCGTAGTTTTGAAAATCACAGAGGGACTTATACAATGACTGAGGCCAAAATTGTTGCATTTTTACAAAGAGGTGGGTCTTACACTCTATTGGAGGCCCAAAAGTTTATTTTTATTCAAGAGTTGGGGCTTACAGCTCAACGAGAGGCCCAGATAAAAAACAGTGATCGCACCATTATTTTGAAAATTGTATCGGGACTCATACAATGACTGAGGCCCAAAAATGTTTATTTACAAAAGGGATGGGTCTTACACTCTAATAGAGGCCCAAAATTTTTTATTTTATACAAGATATGGGGCTTACAACTCAAGGAGAGGCCCAGATAAAAATTATTTTGAAAACGGCAATTGTGCCGGGATTTTTAAAACGTACCGGGACTTATACAAATGACTGAGGCCCAAACTATTTTTGTACAAAGGGGGTTGGGTTTTACACTCTATTAGAGGCCCAAAAGTGTTTGAAAAAGAAGAAAAATGAGACTTACAACCAAAGGGAGGCCCAAATGATTTTTGTTTAAAAGGCGACGATCGCGCCGCGGTTTCAGAAAACACGGCGGGACTTATACAATGACTGAGGCCCAAATTTTATTTATGTGACAAGGGATGGGTCTTACACTCTATTAGAGGCCCAAAAGTGTTTTGAAACATCAATTGAATTTGAAAGATCAAGAGAAAGAATTTAAAATGTTTAAAAAAACAATTAAAAAGAATTCTTTAAAAAAAACAAGCTATATTAAATAAATAATATTTTTTTGAGTTTTTTATAGAATAAAACACTTTAACATATTTGTGAATTTTGAAAAAAAGAATCATTAAAAAATGGTTGAAATTGAAAGAGAAATTAATTTTTGAAGTTATTAAGAATTTGTGAAAAAATGTGAAAAGAAATAAGTGGTAAAAAAATAGGATGGCGCTCCCAAGGTTTGAACCCACGCCCTTGGGGTGGAGGGTTTAAAACTTTACCAACTGAGCCAGGTGCGTTGGCTGATAGAGAATGGAAAGAGTGAATAATATTTGAAAGGAACCTTTGAAAATGTTTTTAAAAAATAAAACCAAAAGGTCTGGGGCGAGGGGGATTCGAACCCCAGACCTCTCGCTCACTACACACACATAAATACTAGTGTTTCCACTAGGGTGCAATGCCAATTCAAACATATATTGGCAAGGGAAAAATATATAGTAAAACTAAGTTTGATTTTGAAGAATGGCGCCATGGCCACCACCTTCATCTTCATCATCTTCCTCAAATTTTTGAAATAGTATCTCCATCATTCCGCAACCATTTTGGATGATTCAAGAGCGAAACTTGTCCATTTTTTAACGAGGAATTGAATGGCGTTACTCAATTTTATTTAAATTCAAATAATTGAAAGAAAATGGTTTGAAATCTTATGAACCCTAAAAATAGAATTTAAAATGAAATTTCAAATGTACAAGATATGAAGCAATCGATTGAGGGAAAATGATCTATAAACTATCAGAAATGCAGTGGTAACTTGAAAGGATGTTTATGATGCTTGAATTAATGAGTTCAGTTTTGAGGAAACTAACCATGCAAGTGAGAATCGAATTCTCTTGTAGAGGTGTTACAGATATGTTCTGATGATCTGGATAGCTTCCTTGACCCTCAAGGATGGTGTTCCAATGTTGAGACTGAATTGAAACCTTCTGAATCACTTGACACGACTCAATCTGCAGCTTTGAGGCAAAGTTGAGCAAAAGGATGGTGACTTGAAGATTTTGATGTTACAGATTGAATGTAAGTGTTAAGATCACTCCTATATGTAGTATATGAGGTGTGTGAACCATTGGTTTAAGTTGCATTGGTCTCCAACTCAAAACCCGATAGTGCTTTCTCAAGAAAATGGAGTTTTGTGTTTAAGAAGGAAATGAGAGAAAGCTATGTTGTAAGTTGCTTTGGTGTGTTTTGAACAAAGCAATGTGACCTCTATTTATAGTGGATAAGGTTTGTCTTGGATGAACAACTTCAGATTGGAAGATAAGGCCTTGGTTCAATGGTTTTGGAATGGTATCATTACCCCTAATGCAAGGTACACCAAGGTGTCCAAATAGATCAGCTACCAATTAACCAATTCCACATTCCTCAGTCATTTTAATTGTTGTCTATGTGAGCATCTTGACTGAGGGATGTCCTTTTGTTGAATGTGCACTATTGCACATAAATACCTTTCAATTCAAGGCATAATGTGACAAAAACCATTACTTCAAGTGGAAAGCTTTCGTGAATCCTTGACTCAAATTTGCAGGGTTTGTCTTGATTCCTTCTGATATACAATGAATGTGAGAGGCATTGATCATTTCTCTTGACAAAAAAAACCGTGTGTGGCAAGTAATCACCAAAAATGTCTTGCAACAGTTTGCAACAAGGCATGTTGGACACTCTATAATTCCTTGCTCAAGTGGAGTTTTTTCATGCTGGTGAGCTCCTAGGAATGTTGATACATTGTGCTTCAACTTTGGTGTTTACATTTGGACTTGGATTAATATGGATCATGGAGAAAAATGCCATCAAAGTTTGAAAAAAGTGAAACAGATTCTGACTTTTGAAAATTTCACTAAGTGTTGGAAAAAGTTGTCATTTTCACTTTTTGTGATTTTGATCAATCCAGAACTCAAAATACATGGGGATTTGGACTTTGATGTATTTGATACTTTTGAAGTATGTAATGAGATCTTTCATTTGAGATTTGGATGGAAGCAAATTGCTTTGTGGTTTAGGAGTTATGACCTTGCAAAGTTGGTACCAAATCACTTTTGTTCCATAACTTAGAAAAATTTAAGTTTCTTATGGTTGCCCCTTTTGCAAGAAACCTTACCTTTCTTGATTTTTCTTAATAAATGATGATCAAAACCATACATTAATATTGTTTTTGACTTAGGGGAACCATATTTGTGAAAATTTCCAAAAAGTCAAACTTGATTTTGGGCACAGTTGACTTTTTGTCAGATGAAATCCAAACTGTGTGATCCCCTATGCAATCAAGTGCTTGACCTAATTCAAACCTAATGGATGTATTCCATAGGTGTTTTAGGGTGTCTTGAATCATGTCCCAAGATTTGGGAGCATGTCCTGGTCAAAAGTCAAAGATACAGTTGACTTTTTCTTCAAAACACTAATTGTGGTCCAGATGAATTTGAAACTTGTGAATCAAGCTTCTTGGATAAATCCATTATTGTAAATTGATCAATGTCGTGTATTTAAGGTCCTCAAATCATGTCTTGAGGTTTTGGCTTATGCCTTGCCTCAAAAGTCAACTTTAGGGGTGAATTAGGTCAAGAAACCCTAATTCCTGATTTTTTATGAATGCATCACCTGAGACTATTTTGACTCTATAATTGGGTCCATGAGGTCCCTTTGAGCTTCTTGGGTCATGTTTTGAAGTATTGGCTCATGCCTAGATGAAAATTTCCATCTGGAGGCCTTGGTCGACCAAAACCCTAATTTGGTGACACTGGCGATCTTGAGGCTTGATCCACTTGGAATGTTGCAACCTTGTGCTTGATTCTTGATGTGGAAGACCTATTGATCCTTTATGGGTGTTTTAGAGGATAGACAAGTTGAAGATCATGTCATTTCTTGATTGATCCTTTGTCTAAGTGCTCTGAGAGGGCTCAAAACCCTAATTCTTGGTTGTAGTGAATGCTCAACAATCCTTGAGAAGATTGATGAGGTATGAAGGTACATCCATATTGTGGTAATGATCCTCACAATGACGGGAAATCTTGGTGGTCAAAATTTGGGGTATGGCAACTTCGAAGGAAATAGTAATGATAAAGACGTAAACTCAGAATCTCAGGACAAGACATGTTCGGAGTACCAAAAGGTCTTGTCTGGAAATGAGGGTGTAGTAGGTAAGGAACAGGTTGGGAGTCGTGTTGGAGGGGACATTGTTGTTGAAGAAGGATAGACTGGTGGTAACAAAAAGGATGAAGTGGCCATTAGCGTGGTTGGAGTAACAAGATCCTTAGAGAAAATGGAAAAATTGTGCTTTTAAAGAGGAATATGGAGATAGTGGGGGATGCTGAATGTGCAAACTTATCGCTTGGGCCTCCCAATAGTTTCCCTACTTTATTGGGCCCTAATCAGGATATATATGACCCAATCTCTCTTTCTGGGCCTAGACTTATCTGCCCACCTATTAGGCCTTTCCCAAAGAAATCTAAATTGGTTAGCAAGATCTATGAGAGCATCAACATCCCATTCTCTCCTTCGTACTTCTATTCGTTAACATCAACCTCTTTCCATCAAGCATAAGGAGGTTGTTAATGGTCAAGTTCCTGGGAGCAGCGCTTATGCATCGCCGGTGGCAGACTCATCCTCGTACTATTCTGGAGGTTCAATTCTATGCTGCAATTTGCTCAGTGATAAAGACTTTAACCAAGGCAACTCGAGAATTAAGAAATCTATTGAAAATGTTATTGGTAAGGTATGGCAATCTATCAAGGTGTTGGGAGTTGAGGGAGATGAAGGTGATGAAGCTTTTGAAACCATCATTAGGAATTTAGAAGATAGGGACAGAACAATGTTTGAGGACAAGATGGGGATTAAAATCCGAGTGCCATAAATTTTGTCTCATATAATGTGCATGGGTGTGGATCTTCGATCAAAAGAAGAAGATTGCGTCAAATCCTTTCTCAAGGGAACATGGATCTATGCTTTCTTCAGGAAACTAAGTTCAAATCTATGACAACTGAGGATGTACAGAGCTTATGGGGGTCTGGGGAAATTGAATGGTCAGTGTCGGGTGCCATAGGTCAATCTGGAGGAGTACTTTCAGTGTGGAGAAAAGATTCTATCAAATATTATTTTAGTTTCAAAGTAACTGGTTATATAGGGGTTTTTGGCAATTGGAAGGGGTTAAACTGTTATTTCATTAATGTGTATTCACCTTGTGTATTAGCTGAAAAGAGGAAGCTTTGGATGGAGTTGATTGAGTTTAAACTAAATTCCCACAGGGTGAGTGGCTGGTTGCTGGAGATATTAATACCATCAAAATTAAAGAAGAAAGGAAGGGTACGGGAAGATATAATCTCACTAAAATGGAGGATTTCCTTAGTTTTATTGAAGCTATGAAGCTTATTGATGTACCAGTGGTTAGGAATAAATTTACGTAGTTTAAGGCAAATGGAAGCTGTAAGAGTAGGTTAGATAGAATTCTATTATCTGATAAACTAATCTCCAAGTGGGGTGTCGTGGCACAACAAATGGGTGATAGAGATATCTCGGACCATAGGCCAATTTGGTTGAAACTAAATGTGGCAAATTGGGGTCCCAAACCCTTTAAGGTGTTCAATAGCTGGTATGAACATCCCAACTTCATGGTCTTTGTTAGAGAGTCTTGGAATCTTGTTCAAGTCAAAGGTACTCCATCTCACATATTGGTGGCTAAGTTCAAAACATTAAGAGAAAAGCTCAGGTGGTAGAATAAGAATGTATATGGCTGGGTGGATTTGAGTATTAAGAAAAGGGTTAATATTCTTAATCAAATTAAGGGTGGTATGGATATGGGGGTTGAGGGTGTATCAGATGAGGTCCTCAGGGAAAGAGACAGTATGCAAAAGGAAATATAGAATAGGTTGATACTCAAAGAGAGCATAATAAATCAAAAGGCTCAGGTGAAATGGGTCAAATAGGGAGATTTAAATACCAGGTACTTTCATTCCATTCTTAAATCTAGATTGAGAAGAAATAACATATCCTGCATCAGATCTGTTAACGACTTGGTAGAGGATGTGGGGATGATCAAGGACACGATTAAGGAGTTTGTTTTAGGAAAAGTTAAAGAAGGTTGAAGGCATTGGAGTTCACTTGAATATGTCTAGTCTCCCAAAATTGACCCAGGCTGATAATGATATGTTAACTGAACCTTTCTCAGATGCTGAAACTTGGGATTCTCTCTCTCTCTCTCTCTCTCTCTCTCTCTCGAGTTCTTCTGGTAATAAGAGTCTGGGTCTGGACAATTTTAATTTGGAATTTCTAAAATGATGTTGGGATATTGTTGGGGTGGATGTGAAAAATGTGATAAGCCGTTTTCGTCAGTTTGTGTCTCTTCCTAAGGCGTTGCTTTCGTCATAGCCATGATTCCAAAAGTAGATAACCCTCAGATTTTAACTGAATTTAAACCTATTAGATTGGTGGGGAGTATATATAAATTGATCTCCAAGATGTTGGCCTCTAGATTGAGTAAGGTCATTGGGAAATTGGTTTCTTGTGTTCAAACTGCATTCATTCTAGGTAGGAAATTACTGGATAGGTTGTTACTCATTAATGAGATTCTTGACTTGGCTAAGAGGAAAAGGAATGCTTGTATAGCCTTCAAAGTCAGCTTCACGCAAGCCTATGATAGTGTTGATTGGGCATTCTTACAAGAGTTCTTGGTTGGTATGAACTTTTGTCACAAATGGATTAAATGGACCAGGGGTGTTGTCATGAAATGCTTTCTGTCAACATTGGTGAATGGTGGCACGACTAGAAACTTTCAGGCATCAAGGGGATTGAGGCAAGGTGACACCTTGTCACCTTTATTGTTTGCATTGGTGGCTGAAGTCTGGCTCTGTTGGTGAGGAAAGTAAATCAAGTGGGAGTTTTTAAAGGATTTTCAATAAACGATGGTGAAACTGCGTCTATAGTGCAATATGCTGATGATACTTTACTTATTAGTGAAGGAGAGTGGTCTGATCTTTGGGGAATCAATGCTATTTTGAGAGGTTTGAACTGATATCGGGGTTGAAAATATTTTTGGAAAAGTTGCGTGTATGGTGTAAGCTTAGACACCTCGTTCATGTATGTTACGACTCATTTTCTTTCCTGCAATTATGGAGTGTTGCCTTTCAAATTCTTAGGTATTCAGGTGGGTGGTAATCATAGGAGATTAGACTTTTGGAATTCGGTTTTGGATTGTGTTAAATCTAAGCTATCAAGGTGGCGAGGTAGGCTATTGTCTTTTGGGGGAAGACTTACTCTCATTAAGTCCGTCCTTTCCAATCTGCCTATTCATTATTTATCGTTCTTCAAATTGCTCTCAAAAGTTGCTAAGTTGTTGATTGTGCTACAACGTGATTTTCTTTGGGGTGCTTCATCTGAAAAGAAAAACATAGCTTGGGTGGGTTGGAAGGAGGGTTGTAAGACAAAGAGTCATAGAGGCTTGGGAATTTTGGATTTAGTCGCTTTTAATAAGGCTCTTTTATTGAAGTGGCCTTGGAGATTTCTGAATGTGAATTCAACAATTTGGCGTGGGGTTCTTGAGTCTAAGTATGGTGGTCTGGCTGAGGCGATTATGGTTAGGAGGGATTCTAGGGGTGGCAAGTGTGCTCGCTATGATGGAGAGATATTATGAAGGTTTGTGTTTTATCAGATGTGGGTTGTTTCAAGTGGCTGATTTCCTGCAAACTTGGAGCTGGCAACAACATCTCGTTTTGGAACTCGTGTTGGATTGGGTAGGAGCCTTTGAAATGTCTCTTCCCGAACCTTTTTGGTGTCTCAATTTTGAAAGGTTCTACTGTCAAGGATATGGGTGCTTGGTTAAGGGGGTCTAGTTTTGGGACCTTCAGGTTTTAGTGCAGGGTCTGCCTGCTGTTGTGTTGGAGGAATTTAGGGAGATTGTGGTTTTTCTTCAGGAAGTTATACCATTGCTGGGGGTGGAGGACAAATTTTCTTGGACACCTTACCACTTATTTTCCTTCTCAGTCAAATTGTGTTATGCTTCTTTGATTGGTGCGGAAGACAATTCTGAGCTAGAGATTTCCCTCAAGACTGTGTTAGATTTGGTGGCAGTCTAGGCTGCCGTTGAAAGCTAAATGTTTCGCTTGGAGGCTTGCATTAAATAGGCTTCCTACAAGAGCAAATCTTCTTGCCAGTGTTGGTATAAGCCCTAGAGGCCAGTACTTTTGGTACTTGTATCAAATTATTTATTAATAATAAAAGGCATTTCTTTATTATGTTTGTTTTTCCAAAGTGATAAAGTCCCTAGAATAGCTAGTTCGTTTAATGAAATATTAAATGTGACTTAATCATGAGATTCCATTAAACATAAGGACATTATTCTTAAAGTATCCATAGTCGAGCTTTAATGTGAAATGAGATAACCTTAAAGCATTAAGACTATTATGTAGATAGACTGATGATCACATCTCATGGATCATGGATAAGAAGTTATCAAGTCTTAACATAAGTATGAATATTATGAGTAATATTTATACTAGATTGACCCACTATGAGAGTACTACATAGAATGTTATGCAAAGTGTCATAAGTTACTCTCATGGTGATAGTGGTGTATACCACCCTTCGACCTGAAACCACTATGGACCCTAGATGTAGAGTCAAGTACTTTATTGCTGATCAAACATTGTCCGTAATTGGATGACTATAAAGACAATTGATGGGTACTTCATAAATCATGTTGAGGGACATGAGTGACCTAGATGGAATTTGCCCATCCTGCATAACAGGATAAATGTCTAAGGGTCCAATATTGAACTGAACAAGGATGACACGGTATATGCTTTGTGTTCAATATAGACATAAGGGAAAAAGGGTAATTGTACACATAAGCACTATCACAAAAGGTTTTGTCAGATCACGTGACAATTTTGTGACTTGGGTAGCAGGGATGTGTTGCTAGATACCGCTCACTGTTTATTATGTTAAGTGCATGATTTAATATAATTATCAACGTCGCGAAATCCTACAGGGTCACACACATATGGACAGTTTGATAAGAGGTAGAGTAAATAAGGAACACTGTAAGGTACAGTGTGCTTAAGTAAATATGTAACACCGTAAGGTACGGTGCACTTATATGGTGTGCATGCACTTAAGTGGGCTTTTTAGCTTGCAGCCCACACAAGTGGTTCTATAAATATAACCCTTGTGTAGAAGCATAAACACTTGATGAAAATTCAGCTGTGAAACCCTAGCCGTATTTTCCTTCTCTCTATCTCTCACTCAAAGCCTTCAATCGCAGCAGCTAGCACTGAGACTGAAGAAAGCTGTTCATGTGGACTGAGTAGTGGCGTTGTTCATCGTACATCGCTTGTGATCATTCCTTCGATTCAGAATCAAAGGTTTCATCGCCACAAGGGTAACCATTTTATCACTGATCATGATCTTTCGTAAGGATCACTAAAGGGATTTTTTTATTTCCGCTGCGTTTTGAATCGCGATTTCCCTTCAGCCAGTAGGGTAATCTTTAACCCTCATGATATTGTATGTGTATTTTGTTTTAGTGCAGTGGAGGATAATGACCACATCTTCTGTTCTTGCCCACGTATCCGTATTGTTTGGAAAGAGATTACGAATTGGATGGGAAATCAAGATGTTTTTGAAAATTCTGTTGGTTTCCATTTGTTGAACTAGTTCTTACAAGTTGCACATAGTTGTTCCAAGGAGTTTGCGTGTGTTACTTGGATAACCACCTGCTGGGCTATCTGGTCGGCTTGCAATCAGATTATATTCAACGATGGTATTGGAGATCCTTGTGACATTGCTATGAGGGCTATCCAAATTTCTTGGTGGTGGTTGGAGTTTTAGTCGACTAACTCGTGTAGGTGTAGCTTTTATGAATGGTTCAAAGAAGAGTTTTTGAAATAGGTCTGCTATAGTTGGGATCTGTTGTACCCCAAATTTTACCCTTAGATTTTTCTGATCATTTCATATCATTTTAAATCGTTTTTTATTTGCATTTTTAGTTAAACATCTCATTAATTATTAATCATGTTTTATTTCATGTCGTTTTTATTTTAATTATTTTATTTTTATATTTAGTTAAATAATTATCTTAGATTTATTTAGAATTGATTTAGTATTAATTTCAATTTCGCTTTTTTCTTTTTTTATATTTAATTTAGTTTATTTTCAATATAGTTTTATTTTATTTATTTATTTTTAACTTAGTTTAATTATTCTTTTTATTTACTCAGATTTTTATATTTTTAGAATTAGTAAAATAGTTTAATTATTTCATTTTAAAACTTTCCCTCCTTTTTATATATTTTGAATTTTGAATTCTTTAACTAATTTAAGTAAAACTTATTAATTAAGTTTAGGAAAAGTACTTTTGTTTTTTATCCATTTTGGTATAACACAGCTAGCATGCTCGGACCACTTTATACAATCCCTCTCTGCTACTGTTTTTCAGAATCTGATTATAAAAAAAACAAAAAAACAATAACAACCATATACTTCTTTCTCTCCCATTCTTACCCCACACACCCGCCTCTCTCAAACACAACTCGTGAACTCCTTCACCTTCTGGCATAACCTTCCATCACCATCTACCGTTTTTCCGTCGACGAAGCCATATCATCTCCCCTCAAACACCACCTTCTCTGTTCATAAAAAAACCATAAAATTCACACCTTACACCATTTTTTTCAGTAACATATAACCTTGAACTTACTCCACAACACTCACGGCCAAGTTTCTTTCCTTTTCGTCGTCGTCGGCGACGAAAACTCTCAGCCACCATCCACTTTCTTACAACAACAACTCCACAAACTTTCAACATATTCACCTTCTCTAACAATTGCAACAACCTTGTCTCTCGATCATCTCGCCGACTCGCGAACAGCAGCGTCCCGCCAACAACAATCACGACATCGCAAGACCAAAACGAATTTGAACCGCCATAGCTTCAACGACGGCAATAATCTTCGGTTCCGTCTTCGCATTTCGGTAATGGCATCTTATTTTTTTCATAATGTTATAGTACTTTCAATGATATTGTTGTCTCGTGTTTTTGGATCTTACCTGTTAAACTTTTCGTGTTGCTTTTGAAATGTGAACAATCGATGTTTTTTTGTTGTGTGTTCAGGTCGACTACAGTTTGGTTGGTTTAGTTTTATAAATGGCATTGTTGCTTTCTTAAAGATGATGAATAGTTTTTTTAGTACTGGTGTTGTTTTTCTTTGTGTGAATAGTTTTATATATATAGTTTATGTTTTTGGTTTTGGGTGATATATATTATAGTTCTTATATTATAGTTTTTATAGTATAGTTTTATAGTATAGATTTATAGTATAGGTTTATATTATAGTTTTTTTTTCTTTCATATTATAGTTTTATAGTATAGTTTTATTTCACTGTCATGTGTGTGTATGTAGAGAGTGTAGTTCTTTTAGTCATTTTTCTCTTTTAATTTGAAACTACAGTAAATGTAGGAGATTGTATTAGTAAGTGGGTTATGAAATAAAAAGTGAGTATGTCATACACGCAGTAAATTATTATTGTTAATATTATGTGGGATAAAGCAAGTGTACTGTTAGTGCATGTTGTGTATGTGTGAAATGTATTAATAACAATTGTGTTAAATTTATGTGTTGTGTGTATCAGTGCGTCTTGTATATAAATACATTTTTCTAATTACATAAAACTAAATTTTTAATTTTATTTTTTAATTTTCTATTTTCTTGTTTTAAATTGTTTAAGTTTTATTGTTATTTTTGCATAGTCTAAAAATACTAAGAAGAAAAAACAACAAAAGGATTTTAGCGGTTCACTTTTATTTTTTTTAATTAATAAATGTAAACATAAAAAATTTGTTTTAATATTGAAAAAGGACCAAAAATATTCTAATTACTCATTTTAGCATTTTATTTTTAGTTAATT
This sequence comes from Lathyrus tuberosus, assembly GCA_022829125.1. Classification (NCBI taxonomy): domain Eukaryota; kingdom Viridiplantae; phylum Streptophyta; class Magnoliopsida; order Fabales; family Fabaceae; genus Lathyrus; species Lathyrus tuberosus. Next base: position 5,217,801 of record JALAZF010000312.1, on the reverse strand, counting down.
ATTTGTATATAAAAATGAAAAAATATGTTATTATTTATTAACTGATTTAAATATTTTTATTTAATTTGATTAATTAAATTATTAATTAATTTTATTAAATATTTATATTTAAATTAATTAATAATTCTCTTGTTGCCCGATTTTATTTTGCGGCTTGCTTGCTTCCATGTTTTGAACCATCGTTTGCATTTGCTGTATATATATCGCTGTATACTTTACTTTTAATGTTCGAGGTTTCCTACTTGTTCCTCTTTTGCCTATACCTCATTCCAAAGGAAAAGTCTCTCTATTGACTTCATGTCATAGGTAGCTCAAATACCCTGTTAACCTCAAACCATTTCACAAGAGATAGACATTAATCTCTTCTCCCTTCTGACCTGGCCTTCCCAAAGAGATAGCTATTAATCTCTCCTCCTTTAAGACGGTCTAACCCTTCATAATCCTTTCATAAGAGATAGCCATTAATCTCTTTCTCCTAAACAATCAATCCTTACAAGCTTTGCTTTCAGGCTTTTCACCCTACTTTCTCTTGGAACCTTGACCACAGTCAAGAGTTCCTCACCCCTTTGAGGGGAACTACGGACGCTCTGATTTCTCAAAGTACCATTTAAGAATACGTAGGCATAGGATTGCGACGATCCTAGCGAGCCACCTTTTCTTTTTTTCCTACCTTTTTTCTTTTTCCATCTTTTCCTTTACATCTGATGCCTTCTCGGATTCCACATTTTCTTTTTTACACCCTTAGACCATGCTTAGTGTATATACCTAGGTCTTTATCTTTACCTTTAGCATTTCCCTTAGCAAGCAACATTAACATAACACAAATACCAACAAGAGGTTCCCGTAGAGTACTACGGACGTTTAGGGTGCTAATACCTTCCCTAGGCGTAACCAACCCCCGAACCTTAGATCTCCCCCTTTAGGTTTTTAAACGATCTTGAACCTTTCCTTTGGATAAATCAAAGTCTGTTGTAAAATAAAAATGATGCAAATTAATTAATAATTTGTTATCCAATTTTCACCGCAACATGATCCTTTATGTGGTGGGAAGTACTTTGTAGTTTTCTCCTGATCTCCTTGTAAAATAGGCAGGTGTACCCTTAGAACACCTTTTGAATACATTTTATTACTTATAAAAGAAACTAATGATTCCCACAAAGTCCTCACTTATCCCTCTATTTCCCAAAATACCCTTTATGTCTCTATTTTTATTTTAGGGTTAAATATACAAAACCCCCCTGCAATGTTAGCGAATTTTGTTTTACCCCCTCCCTGCCTTTAGGCAACGGTTTTTTCAAAAAAACCGTTTCCAAAACCTACCTTTGGCAACAGTGCGGGGGTAAAGCAAAATTCGCTAACATTGCAGGGGGGTTTTGTATACTTTACCCTTTATTTTAATAGTAATAATAATAATAATAATAATAATAATAATAATAATAATAATAATAATCCTCATTATTTTTCATTTTAAATTGATCAATTAAGTTAAAATAACTATAATTTTTATTATTTTAATTTCTAATTCTTCTATTCCTTCCTCTACCCTACCAAGGCTCTCACTACACCACATATATGCCACCACATATCCCCGTAATTCAATGTATATATATATATACTACTTAATTAAATAAAATCTAAATAATTTTATTAAATAAATTAATCAAATTCTGGGATGTTACAGTGGACACTAAAGCAAAGCTTAGTGGACTCTCAAGTAATCCATACCATGATCCTTCTGAATATCAAAACCTCGCAGAGGCATTACAATATTTAACCTTCACATGGTCGGATATTAGCTTATGTCATCTAATAAGTGTGTTTCTTTTTGCATGATCCACGAACACAACATATGACATGATTGCCTTGAAGCAAATCATTAGGTACATTAAGGGTACAATTACTCACGATCTGCATATATCTCTTTCCCTAATTGATACACACTCCTCATATATTGATGCTGACTGGGGAGGTTCTCTAGATACTAGAAAATTCATGTTCGAATATTATGTCTATCTTGGTGATAATTTGGTTTCTTGGTCTGCAAAATTACAAGCATCCTTATCTCGCTCTAGTTCTGAAGCATAAGTGTTGTTTAAATTTTATTGGTGAATCATGTTGGCTTCGAAACTTAATATTAAAACTCCAGTGTTCGATCATGAAAGTCAGGAAAGTCTATTGTGACAACATCACTGCTATATACATGTCAGGTAATCATATCTAACATCGACACACAAAATATATTGAAACGAATCTCGGCTTTGTGCGTGAAAAGATTGCTAAAGGTTAAGTATGTGTATACATGTTCCGTCTCGTTACCAAATAGCTGACATTCTCACAAAGGGTCTTCTGGTGCAGTTAAAATATAAAATATAAAATATTGATTACTGAGGCGTATTAAAATAGTTCAACTACAAAGGGTCTTCTGGTGCAGTTACCAAATAGTTCGACTACGGAAGCGTATTAAAATATAAAATATTTGGTATATCAATTATTGGCATCTTTTATATTTAGTTATGCAATAATGTATGTTGATTAGAATTAGTTATTCATTGACTCAGCATTTATGTATATTTATTAGAATTAGTTATGTATTGACTAAACATCATTGTATATATTGATTACTGTATAATGAAACCAAGAGAGAGAGAGAGACAGAGAGAGAGAGATAGAGAGATATAGAGAGAGAATTCTATTAGTTGTCAAGGCAACAAATTCTATCAAAATTTTATTTAATAGTTTATTTATGTTCCTTATTTGTGGGGTTTTAAATCTTGACAAATATTTTTTTAATTTGTAAAAAGTGATGGTCTATACATTGATAAGTCCTTTTTCACAAATAAATAAAAAATATCCCAATTATTCCGCAACTTAAACAACTAAATATCGCCATATTTTGAAAAAATTTAAAATAGTTTTTAAATAACAAAATTTAAAATAAATTTTAAAAAGTTATCATTTAATAAAAAATAATAATAGCCAGAAGGTAGGGAAAAAGTTTAGAGGAAAAAAGTAAAAAATGGAAGAAAATAAAAAATTAAAATTTTGATGAGAAAGTAGAAAGAATTTTTAGAGGGAATATAGTGAAAAGTAAATAAAAATTAAAGATTGAGTATTTTTCAACTAATTTTTATGTTAAACAACTTGATCAGAAATCATTATTTAGTTTTTAGTGTTTTTTTATAGGCAAATGTATATTTAAATGGGGTACTAGGGGTACCTCTACACAACAAACAACTTCAAACAAAATCAAATCTTACCATAATAGCAAGCCTCCTACACAAATGACAAAACACCTATAAAAAATCAGTTGGGCATTTGAGCCATTCATAATAATTACACCTAACTCTATGATTAGAGCTTAATGCCAACCACCATCAAGAGAAATTAGTTATTCTTTGAATAATATAGGATTACCAACAATATAATTAAAAAAATTTGGTTTCTTGTCCACCAAATACTCCAACAAATGGCAAACCAGATCATACACGCAGACGAGTTAGAAGCATTCCATATAAGTTTTACAAACCAAGCCAGCAGATGATCACAACAGTTAACTTCTGTACCTGGCTCTATCGCACCCCACTCCTCAACCGCCTTCGATACCAAACGGATTCACGGGAAAAAGATGAATATATGCTCATTATCTTCCTCGACATTAAAGTAAAATACACATACCTTGTCATGGGTATTATAGATAATTCCTTTCGCAGTGAAATTTGCCCGAGTTGGCAATCTATCCAATAATAATCTCCACCCAAAAATGTTGGCTTTCAGGGGGATTTTAGATTTCCACAAGAGGTACAACGTTGTCGTGATGTTACTTCCCAACACCTCTTGTTCACCTGCTTGCAATAGTGATGTATAGCAAGATTTAACAAACAAACAGTTGAATTTACCACTGGGCCACACAAATGAATCTGAAAATCCAACACGAGGCTTAACCTCAGACAACAACAACATTAAATCACATAATTATGCCTGCAAGCTTCCTAAAATATCCAAATTGCTAATACCTAAATCCTACTGCCAAACTTCCCCCAACCACCCTCACATGTCTTTGTCTGTCCCATTTTCCATTACTGAAGCTTCAAACAGACCAGGAAAAAGATTATGCAGCGTGAACTGACCTAACCAAGAAAAATTCCAAAAATGTACAACAACTTCATCTCCCAATTTACAGGATATATGTCTAATAAATCCATTTACCACCAAAGAGTCACTTATCCCCATCACATCCCTCCACCAAAGTGATTCAAAGCCAGCCACTCTTTGCAAATCCTTGGAAATAATTCTTCGTAGGATACTCCCATATTTGAACTCAAGGATGCCTATCCATATCGTATTTGGTTCCTACAAAAACCCTATAGCCATTTTGTTATCAATGCTCTATTCAATTTATCCACATCCTTAATCCCTATGCCATCATCTTCCTTAGGCTTACACACATTACTCCAGCTAACCCACGACATGCTTCGTGTATCAGACAAGCCAGACCAAAGAAACTTCCCCTGTATTGACACTAGTTCCCCAATAACTTTGGCTGGTGCTTTGAAAAAAGACAGATGATGGATTAGCAAGTTTGTAAGTACATAATTGATGAGAGTGACCCTGTCCCCAATTGATAACATTATCCCATTCCAAGTAGATACTCTAGACCAAAAGCAATCAATCACCGCTTTCCAGAAAGAAATCATCCTATGATTGCCACTTATTGTTACGCCAAGGAATTTAAGAGGTGGTAGGCCAGTTTTACAGACCAAGAATTGTGCAGCAACCTTCAAAAATTTGTCGTCAACCCCCAACCTAAACAAACAGCCTTTTCAAAATTTAATTTCAATCCTGAAATCAAATCAAATCCTCTTAAAACAGATTTTAGACCCCACAGATTTGACCAGGAATAGTCATAGAATATAATCGTGTCATCAACAAATTGTAATAAGCTGATAGATTCTAATTTATTTAGCTTAAAGCCACTCAGGATGTTCCTATTGATTGAAGGTGAGAAAAGTACACAAGAAGGGGGGTGTTGAATTGTATTTTTCGTTTTCTTACTTTGCATCTGATTAGATATTAGAATTGAAATTCTGGCATAGCAGACAACAGATGTCCTAACACATGTCAAGACATTGTTCTGCATAAACATTTAAACAAAGGACAGAACAACAGACTGATACCTTAAATATCAGAACTGCAACAACACAGATGTTACGACATCTGATCCATCATGTTTATCAATACCAATAACAGAATATGTAAATCTACAAAATGATAAAAGACACAGCAATTGTTAATCCATTTCAGTGCAAATCACCTACGTTTGAAGGCTACCAAGCTAAGAATGAATTCACTATTAGTAGTATTAATTTAGAGCTAAACTCCTCTGTTTACAACTCTTCACTTAATCCCTACCGAGTACAATTCTATCTAGAAATCACCATCTAGATAAGAGAAACCCATTTCAATTCCTAAGTCACCTTAGTGATATCTAACAGTTACAATCTCCAGCAACTGCATCAATCTGTTCAATTGAAAGACATTCCTTCCAATAACAATATTCAGCCAAGACTCTTGACTAACAACAATACTTGGTTTTGCTTAAAAGCTTCAACCAAGAACAATACTCAACTCTTGCTTCAAAGCTTTAAGTGAGAACAATTTACAACAACCTATGTCGACCACATAGTATCAAAAGATACATGGGTGACTTACAAACTACACAAGAGACTCTCAAAACCCTAAAGTCTTATGTTGCACCAATGGCTTGTTGTTCTGTGTGCTTGCTATTTTAGGTCTAGCAAGTTCTTATTTATAGACTCTTCCAGAATGGGTTTGGACTCTTCAATTAGGTCCAATCTTCACGTTCTAAATCTTCTGCAGAATCTTCTCCACAAAATTAGGAACAAATCTCCAAATATTTTCCTAAAAAGTCTCCAAGATCCTTTTTATGAAATCCAATTAAATTTGCACTTTGTTCCTAATAAATCTCCTTGAACTACGTATAATGATGAGACATATCCAAAATATTCTCATCAAAACAAAACAAATCTGTCAAGAGATATACAACAACAACACCTGCTGTACCAGACAAAGATGTCGTGACACCTCCTTCGACATCTTGATTAAATATCACATGACAGCAAAACAACAACACCTGCTGTACCATACTAAGATGTCATGACATTTGTCTTCGAAATCTGTCTAAAACACATAACAGCAACACCTGTCATGACAGTTGATGAAGATGCTTCAACATCTTACTCAACATCTTGCTTTAAACTTGTTTTAGCCAAAATGTAGTCAATCAAAGACCTAACAATCTCCCCATTTGGCAAATTTTGGCTAAAACAACCTTTGGATAACACACCCAGCTCCCCCTTTTGGAAACAACCAAAGAACACTACTACTACTTACTTCTCCCCCTTTTTTGCCATAATATGCCAAACCAAGCAACTATGCATTTAAGGGCAATCAACAAAAAGCAAGCAAGTTAGTAGCAGTACTCCCCTTGTCATACACAATTAGTCCTCTCCCTCAAGGGAAAACCCCCATACATCAAAATACATGTAGTGCAGCAACAAAAGCAGCAGCAACAAAAGCAGCACAAGCATGCAAACTATCATGCTCCCCCTAAGTAGTTGCATACAGCAAGCAACCAAAAATACTATTTAGAACCAGTGCTCCTTTGTAAGTAGAGCACCTAAAATGAATGGAAAACATAAGACACATCTTCATGTCTTCTAGAGCGCACCCTCTGTTCAACATACCTGCTGAACGCATTCACCTAATGCTTGACCCTCAAGCAATACATGTACCACACCAGTACACTTATCAGACAGAAGTTCTCCCCCTATCTTTCTCAACTGATGCTTCTTCAGTAAGAAACACCTCAAAATCACCATATGATATCCCATGACCACTTCATGATCATACAGTGAGAGTACCAGGAACGCATCCTTGTACCATAACTAACAAACTCTTGGATTGAGACCAAAGCTCCATTGATCCCTCTCGTCCAGAAACTATCCATACACCACATGAATTCCTTCTGAATTCTCATGTATAGATTTCCTTGTTCCCTGAGATACAACCCAATTGAATCTGGAATACTTCACATTCCTCAAAGAGACACACAGGGCCCCTTAGTTTGCTAGCTTGCTCATATATTCTTCACACTTAACGAACATTAAACACATGCTCCAGAAATCTTTATCCCATTTGCTCCACAAGCACCAAACTGATCTACTTCTAGCATGTCCCATTCATATATGACTTCCAAGACAATCCTTTACCCATCATTCTCCCGTATGATAAGATAAATACTTCTTAGACAAGATGTGAGTGTCAAGTTCTACACTCAGAACTTAGTATCCTACTCCAAGCATAACTAACCCAGAAAATGTTCTAACATCTGTTAGAACATTCTTCACACATCACAGACACCACACACCATGGTTCTTTATATGCTCCACCACTAGTCTTACGATCTGCATAGTAATCCAACTGAAGATCTTCAAACAACACTGTGCCACCAGCTTGATCAATAAGAACTCCAGATAACTAAAGAGAGAAATAAACTCTCATCCACCAAAAGAAGGTATTCTTTCATCCTCAACCTAGAACTTCTACCACAAGCTCCAAGATGAACCAGATCCTCCTTACATTTTCAACCAACTACCCTTCTGCCTAAGATTAATTAGTTCCAAGCACCTTGCTTGAATGCACACTATGAAACCAACCAAATGCCACCTTTTGATTGATCTCACTCTTCTTCAGAACTCCCACAAGATACAGTGATCCACCAATGAAATCTGATCTTCAAGTTACATGAACTACTTGCTCCATAGCAAGACATCTTGGATCCACCAAGCCTCTAGACATGTAACATCTTCTCAAACCACAGCTCCCGCAAACTGCATGAGATAGACCTTTTTGAAGCATCCATAACTTCCATTCTCCTATAGATCACCTTATCTTAAGTTGATGTGCCACATCACCAGCTGAGATCCCGATGTTAAGCTAGATGTCAGAACATTATGATATGACATCCAGCTGTTGAATTCAGCTCCTCCTTCTGCCACTTAGAAGAACCTCCTCCCTTTAACAGAACAAGAGTTCCATGCTCTCATAGACTTGATTCAACAACCAAGTTTAAGTAGACAACCTCCATCCTGCTTATCACAGATATTTTCTTCAAGCTCACACATTGATGGATAACTTCTTTGAAACTCCAAAGACTTCACACCTGCCACGTCCGAATCTTCAGAAGATAAAGTAGTCCTAGACTACACCATAGCCATACCAAAGAATGCCACTTTCCTTAGTAGAGTAGTCTGTAGAAAGTCAGAGATAACTGCCACTTAACCTTGACCTTCAAACTGAGCAAGATCATATGCTCCTAAGTACCTAGATCAGAACTAAACTGATCCAAGCTGTGCCATCACCAGCACTTCATTCTGGACAAGTCTCTTGCCAGGATACTTTCCAGATAAACACCAGATGCTTCTAGTAATAACTTTAACACACCGGTTGCACTCCAAAACTCTTAGATCATAAATAAACTGATCCAAGAACAATCCATCAAGATTATGATGTCTTCATCTTCATCTTCAACAGCACCATTGTCTAGACCAGTTTCTTTCCAGGAAACTCTCTAGAGATCACATGCTTCTGTCACACCAGACTGAAGCAGATTCTTAGGTCAACACCTAAGACCAAAACAGATGCTAAAGTGTATGCAGTACCCCTCCCATGATTCTGCACAAACTTTGATGATGAGATGTTCCAACATCTTGTTGAACATCAGCAATCTTGACTTTCAAGAATAATCAATTAAATACTTGTGAATTACAGAAATAACAATTGATCTTAAATCCTTGTCCAATAACCCTTATTCATTGTTGTAGCTAAGCTCCAGTAGATCACATAATGAACACTTATCAAGTATTCAATCCTTTGCAAGTATCTTCTTTGACAACAAAATGTTAAAATACCAAGGCTGCCACCCTTGACTCAAGTAACTAAGATTCTCTTTGAACGAACCCTATTTACCTCAACAATTCTGAAAACTCCAATCAGATTGGATCCACCCTTAGGATTAAGAGAGATGAATCCTTCCTTGCTGTTTTGGATAGTGAAAATAAACTACCTCCACTTTCATCAGGATGTGTGTCATAGAAACACCTTTTAGTCAGAAGAATAACTAGAAGACTCCAGATGCATGACTGAGACGCCTTGACGAGTGGACTAGAGAGAATTCTCAAGTATCTTTGACAACCTAGCCGATCAACAATTTATCAAACTCCCAGAGCAAGAACTTGATAAACCTATACTTAACTCCTCTCCTCTTCAACTGACTTCAAACTGCACCATGGAACCATGCATCCAAGTACCAAGTCACCATAACAAACATCTTCCAACAACTCTTTCCATTCCATCGCTCCCGACTTTGGAATAAAAAGTAGCAGATATCTTCACATATAGAGGTCGACGATTGAGATCTTCCACCACCTGTCTTCAGTAACAACTCCAGAATCCCATAATTCTAGAGCTCTTCCATCAAAAACATATGCAGCGGAACCACCAAGGAACAAATTCTGCTTGCCCTAATAAGATGTCAGAACATCTTATAAGATACCCCAACAAGAGAACTAGCCAATTCTCCTGTAGTTGTTGTAGAACCTCCTCAGCAACATGAACAACCACCGAGTTGTTACCTTCTGAAACTCTGGTACAGATGTGTGATGTCTTTGTGCAATGTCACAACATCGCAATCTGCTGAACAAGGCAATAATAAAAATAGTAAATAACACACTGAATTGTTCACCCAGTTCGGTTCAACAACCTACATCTGGGGGCATACCAAGCCAGGAAGGAAGTCCACTATTAGTAGTATCAAATTACAGACTCAACAGACCAGTTGACAATCTACCTAATTTAATCACTACCCAATGACCCTTCTACCTAAGTCCTCCCTAGGTAAGAGACTCAATCTCACTTCCTATCATCACAATGATGTCTAGCAGTCAACTACACCGTCACTGCATCAACAGCTTGATTACCAACAACTGTACAACCATAGAAGACACCCTTCCATGACACCCTTTCATGACACCCTTTGGAGTTGCTTCAAAGCTTCCTCCAAGAACAATACCAAACTCATTACCTATAGGTTTCTGAGTTAAACACAGTGACCATCTCACAACCCGAGTGGTTCACTTAGACAAAGCCCTAATGATCTACATCTTGGACCCGTACCTATTCTAGGTTACAAGCATTCTATTTATAATATAATCCCAACTGGATTTGGGCCTTCAAATCATATCAAATCTTTTGTACCAAATCTGCAAAAGATTCTGCTACTAAATAGATCTTCAATTAAATCTTCAATCAAATCTTCAATTAAATCTTCAATCAAATCTTCATATTTTAAATACTCAATCTTCAGCTCCACATAATATTTCCAGGATATTATGTATCTTTTAAATCTTCACTTTTTAATTCAGCTGCAAGATCTTCTCCACACAAATAGGAACAATTCTCCATGTTTATTTGCACAAAAATAGTAACAAACTATTCTCCACAAGATATGCAGAATTAATTGTATCAGAATAAATCTTCTCCAATAAATTCGCCTGCAATCTCTCTATCTATCAGCAGAAAATCTCACTAACAACAAAACATCCTAACACGCGCAGCCCTAAAACATCACAAACTGATGTTCTGATGTTCTGGTATAGTGATGTCAAGACATCAATTATAACATCAGCATACAAAACTTCCAACCCTGCAACAGCTAATGATAAGAACCAATGTTATGACATCAGACATATGACATCAACATTGTTCAACTTTGTTTTACCAAAATTCCAGCCAACACAAGAACTAACACCTTCGATCCAGAACATCCATCCCATCCATTAATACCTTTGAGTATGTCTGAATTGATTGATCTGATCTTCAAAACTCATCCTTGTATAAACTCCAGAAAGTATCTCCCTAAGATCTCATCCAAAAACAAATAGGATGTTTGCTCTGATACCAATTGAAATTCTGGCATAGCAGACAACAGATGTCCTAACATATGTCAAGACATTGTTCTGCATAAACATTTAAACAAAGGACATAACAGTAGACTGATACCTTGAATATCAGAACTGCAGCAACACAGATGTTATGACATCTGATCCAACATGTTTATCAATACCACTAACAGAATATGTAAATCAGCAGAATGATAAAAGACACAAAAATTGTTAACCCAGTTCAGTGCAAATCATACCAAGCCAAGAATGAATTCACTATTAGTAGTATTAATTTAGAGCTAAACTCCCCCGTTTACAACTCCTCACTTAATCCCTACCCAGTACAATTCTATCTAGAAATCACCATCTAGATGAGAGAAACCCATCTCAATTCCTAAATCACCTTAGTGATATCTAACAGTTACAATCTCCAGCAACTGCATCAATCTGTTCAATTGAAATACATTCCTTCCAATAACAATATTCAGCCAAGACTCTTGACTAACAACAATACTTGGTTTTGCTTAAAAGCATTAACCAAGATTAATACTCAACTCTTGCTTCAAAGCTTCGAGTGAGAACAATTTACAACAACCTATGTCGACCACATAGTATCAAAAGATACATGGATGACTTACAAACTCTTATGTTGCACCGACAACTTGTTGTTGTGTGTGCTTACTATTTTAGGTCAAGCAAGTCCTTATTTATAGACTCTTCCAGAATGGGCTTGGACTCTTCAATTAGGTCCAATCTTCACGTTGTAAATCTTCTGCAGAATCTTCTCCACAAAAATAGGAACAAATCTCCAAATAGTTTCCTAAAAAGTCTCCAAGATCCTTTTTATGAAATCTAATTAAATCTGCACTTTGTTCCTAATAAATCTCCTTGAACTACGTATAATGATGAGACATGTCCAAAATATTCTCATCAAAACAAAACAAATTTGTCAAGAGGTATACAACAGCAGCACCTACTGTACCAAACAAAGATGTCGTGACATCTCCTTCGACATCTTGATTAAAAATCACATGACAATAAAACAACAACACCTGATGTACCAGACTAAGATGTCATGACATCTGTCTTCGACATCTGTCTGAAACACATAACAACAACACATGTCATGACAGTTGATGAAGATGCTTCAACATCTTACTCAACATCTTGTTGTAAACTTGTTTTAGCTAAAATATAGCCAATCAAAGACCTAACAAGAATCTAAACTGGTGTCCAGATTCTAGTTAATTCTTTGTAGCAGAATGTTAATAAAAGCAAATAAATAATAGCAGAAGACACAAAGATTTATATTGGTTCCTTCCCTAACTGAGAGTAGTCTAGTCGCCTTGCTTCACAAGAGATATTCACTATACTCAAATCATGATTACAATCGCTTATGCATTCTGCATAAGACTTTTATAATTGCTTAGACCTAAAGTCTTATGCATTCTGCATAAGACTTTTACAATTGCTTAGACCCAAGGTCCAAGACTTCTGCTCAAGCTCCTCACTCGAGAATTCCTGCTTGGGTTCTACGAACCCAAAACTTCCTTGCTCAGGCTCCCAGCCCAAGACTTATGCTCCAAGTCCCATGAAATAAGCCTCTGTTTGCACCTCACAGGTCAAGACTTACTGCACCAATTCCATGTACTGAGCATTCCTTCTCAAGCCACTCAGGCTCAAGACTTCTGCTCCAAGTTCCATAAAACGAGCCTTTCTGCTTGCACCTCCCAGGTCAAGACTTACTACTCCAATTCCATGAACCAAGCTAACCTGCTTAAGCCATACTGGCTAAAGACTTTCCTTCTCAATCAATCTACTTGATTAAGACTTTCACCGCTCAAGCACATAGAATGAGAATTACGTGGCTCAAGCATTTTGGCTCGAGACTTCCTTGCTTGTATCCCAATGATACAAGACTTTTGCTCAATCAATCCACTTGATTATGACTTTCACAGATCAATCACATAGAAAGACACTTACGTGGCTCAAGCATCTTGGCTCGAGACTTCATTGATTGTATCCCAATGACACAAGACTTTTATCTAATCTGTTGAACAAGCTTAGCAGAATAGAGAACAAGGTGTACATGATACAAGTATCGGAGGTACGGGAAATCACCATAACAAAGGCCTAAAGCACTTAAGATTTCCAAGATATTCAATGTGTAAGAAATCTTAAGCCTTTTACAATTACAACCTACATCAAAAAATCTGCATATACAATGAGTTGATAATTATTGATCTTGTTACTCCTTCTTCTGGTTGATCCTTATTAAGAATTGAGTTTGAACCTTCAACCATATTTATAGCCTTTTCAGAAACTAGCCGTTGAAGAGGTAACTTGATCAAGAGTCTTTGTTGTTACTCCATAGTACAAGACCCGTTGAAGATAGATACACCAAAAGATCACAATTCAATGTGTAAAATGCTTAACATTTGAGTCTTCAAGAGTTTTTGTACTATTAGAGCCCTTGAGAGTAGATATCCATAAATCATCTCATCCTTTATTAAGCCTTGCAATCTGTAGACTCTAGCTGACAAACTGATTTGACAATACAACTTGCTTTCTGCAGTATAGACAACTTCAACTTTATCACCAACTCTGAATGGTACCAAAAGCTAGTTTGCATTCACCAGGTGTAGAGACAATTATGTTGTTTCTTCTGATTCTAAGACCTTCAGCTTCAAAGTCTTCGCTAGACATCACTTAGCAAGTGTTCTTCAGATTCTGCCATGAGAATCTAGCAATTCAGCAACACTCAAAGTGTGCTTAATGTAAAACAGATTTTGACAATAATATTTACAAGTATTAGAACCTGCACACATGTAACCCACATCAAATAAACCATTGTTCTTTCAATACTTTGTTATCATCAAAACCCAAGGAAAATATGTCATGAACAAACCTTGTTCTAACAATCTCCCCTTTTTTTATGATGACAAACACAAGTATTTAAAGAATAATGTTAGGCAGTTATAATTTTCTTTGCAACATTAGGGTATGAAGTTTGTAAGCTCCCCCTAAGTCTAATAGTCCAAAGCAGAGTTCTGTAGACATCATACTAGGTATTACTCTCAAGAAAAAGTAATTCAGTTTTCTTAGTAACATCAGAGTCTGAGGTTTGTAAGCTCCCCCTGAGTCAAACAGTTCCAAGGTTGAGGTTTGTAAGCTCCCCCTTAGTTCTATATTTAAGAACACCAAAAAATAATATTTTAACTTCCTTTGGCAACATTAGAATACAAGGTTTGTAAGCTTATTCTGAGTCTGATAAGCTAAGGCTGAGGTTTGTAAGCTCCTCCTTAGTTCTATGTATAAGAAAGTTAAAATGTGTCACCCGAGCAAGATAACCATAAAAACAGAAATATAAATAAAAAAATTATAAATGACCAATATGTACAACTGAATAGGTACTCAATGGGTTCAGTTTCTAATTAAATACTTTCCATTATTTCTCCCCCTTTTGTCATATTTAAAAGATAATAAAAAGAGAAAAAGAAAATAATTACAGTCATAAATGCATCACATATCATCATTACAGGACCAGTTTCCAAGGAATTGAAAAATGATCAAGTAACATGGGGTTATTAAGAATTGTATAGTGCATGCTGAATAATTATTGGTTATAACAATTTCAAGAATCAAGCAAAGGATTTTATTTAAATGTTTAGATTACCCAGAATCTATTATAAAAGCAACCAAAATCTAGTTCATTTTCATCAACATTCACCATTATTATGGAGTCCTCAGCTGAGAGTCATAAGGCTTATGTCGTGACAGAAATATCTGAGAGATCTACAAGACAGAGTACCCAAAACCCTAAGAAGCCAACAGCTTCAGAAGCTTCTGCAACTAGTCCAATGCCTTCTTCACTGAATACATCAGATGAATCCTTGTCAGTAGTACCTCAGTGACCTACACAAGCAGGTCCTTCAATGGCTGTTTTGAAGACACGGAAGATACCCATGAAAAAGACAAAGAAGAAGAGGCTCAATAAGATGTTTCACCAGTTTGTCCCAGAAGTAGAGGAGGGGAACATTAGTGCAGATGAGCCAGATTATGATTATGGAAATAACTTCTATTATAATGTGCTGGATGACATAGATAGAGCTTAGTCTAAGATCAAACAAACTTCTTATATTTTTCATGTAATCCTTTTAAGCTTGATTAATGAAAAGAAGTTATTTTAACCAGTAAATATTATGCAATCATACAAACACTCAATTTATCCACTAGATAATTTGATAAACATTAATGAAGTAAAACTAACCCAGAAACAACATTTAAACGAATTAAGTATAATATTCATAGTTGTTAAAGAATCTTTAATAGGTTAGATTGTTAGATAATATTTCCAAGATATATTATTTAACATATTGATAATACGTAATCAATATTAAAACAACAGATACTTGGAACAATGTATGTAACACGTCTATATAAGAACTCATAGCAGGCTTACTTCCATAATCACTTAATCCTTAAAACACCAAGATGTACAAACATAAGCAAATCTGGGTTCCAAAGAGAGATTTCAGAAAGACAACCATACTGAATGCAACAACTCAGGCAAGTGAAAGCAAAGCAACAATTGAAGGATCTACTAGCAAGTAGATGACTTCAGAAGCTCTCACCTCTTCAGCATCCTTTGTGAAGACACACAGAAGAAGAAGATCTTCTGGGTCCAGATGCAGAAATCAACTGAGAAAGGAGGTTTTGGAATTTGCCAAGGAAGGATGGGAAGATTACTTAGATAATTTGGACATGTCAGATGATCCTAGGGAATACCTTAGGGTCAATCCAACAGACTAGAATGTCTAAATAATTTGTAATACCTCTCATTTTATTAATGATAAAAGTTGCAATTATTAAGTTCTTACTCCCATTACTTTTAATTCTTTTGAACAACCATAAAAAAATATAATCAATAGTTAACTGATCAACAACATGAACAAACATTGAATTAATAATAACATAACTTAATACAAAGTTTCTAACAATTACAAGGCATAACTATGCATAAATCTAACATCATAATCTTTCATAGATAGCTTCAAACTTGTCTCTCCAGATTTTAGACAAATCAACCTCTAAACTTATGATAACTCTTTGGTGAACAAGTAATTCTGAAAGAATTCATCCAAAAGAAGTGAAGAAAATATTTCTCTTGTGAAAGGAAGAAAGAGTCTTCTTTAAATAGTCAAACATAACTTTAGGAAGATCAATCTGCAAGTCTGAATTGAGAAGTAGAAATAGATCTTTTTCAATAGGGTCCACAAGGTCTAAATCCCTATCCTTAGGAAGTAAGTTTGAATTCATAATCTTATTCCAAACATCAACATCAAGATGAATATTTGACACCACTGATGTATTAAATAGATCTACAAAGATACGCCAAGTAGGAAGATAGTGTTCCCAAACAAGAGTTCTTGGGATTTCTCTAATTTCCTCACAATTGATCACATTAGCAATTGCTTTAGAGGTTACTGTTATAGAAACACCAGTTACTTTAGAGAGAATAGCATACTCAGAATTCGGCTCAACAATGGAAGCATTAATCCAAAACTCTTTGACAAGATCAGGATAAGTGAAACCACAGAGCATCTCAAAGTATCCATTACATCCTTGTTCACACACAGTCTTCCAGAAGTTAAAGCCTAACTTAAGCAACTCATCAAAATCCACAAACTTTTCATTGATAACTACCAGTTAATTCAAAGAAGAATTGAGTAGGAAACTCATCTCAAGTTTGGCTTGATCAGCACACAACCACAGAGAAAATAAAAAGAAAACACCAGCACACAACCACAGAGAACAATAAGTATCCAAAAGAAAACATCATAACCCAATGGTTCTTATCTAGCAGATTTCTTGAATCCACTAGCTAAATTTCACATTTATGAAAATTTAAGTATTATAAAAGTCTTTGAAAAACCTTTTACTTAAACATCTTTATCAGAAGTAAAGAATTCTCTTCTGAACCTTAGAATTTTAAAACTTTCAGAAGCGATCATCCATCAGATTCTAGTGGAACTAGACTGAGAAAGAGAGTTATCTTCTGTCAGTAATAAGTTTCCATGATTCTATTCAGAACCAACACTTCCTCTTGAAACAAGATTCATGAGTGAAAGATGAATATTGAATTATTTCCTTTGACAGTTAACAAACAACAGTAACTTCACAAAAAGTGAGGAAATTGTTTCCATAAATATGATCATCATCTAGCTTAATGAAATATTCAGTATAGATAAACACAACAAAGTTTCTTCTTAAAGATTTCTGAAGATCCTTTTTCAAAAGAGCTTCTCTAGAAATCTAACAGAAACATTGTATTTACACCAATACAAATATCTCATTGAATCAAAAGATAATCCAGAACAGAACAAGCATACCCTTTTTTCTTGTTATTTTCTCGGTCATAAATGTATCAGTATTCAGACTTTACCATGGAGTCTGAACACCACTTTGAGTAGACACTGATTCAATGGTTGTTAAACCAATGACTCCACTACTCTCACCAAAATCAGTACCTCTAGCACTTGATTCTGGGGGTTGGACTCTTCTTCCATGAAATGTTGTAAATAACCTTTGATAAATGCCATGAAATATGCCTCTATTCCATTCTTTGATATCTACAGCAAATACATTTAAATCATGACACTCATATTTCTATGAGACCATTTATAAATGTTCAGACATGCTTTCCTTCGCCTTATGCCACATTCTGATAGCAGTACCATAATTTATTCTAGAGTATCGATCTAGAATAAGCCATAATATGAACAAGATCTTGTATTCAGTAGAATCATTAATTTCATTGTCTTGACTCAAGACTTTGAGATCTTTGATAAGCAAAGAACTAGATGATGTTAGCTATCATAGAATGGCATAAAACAAATTAAAGCACCACCATCTAATTGCCTCTAGAACACAAATAAAAATTGAAGGTTTCTCATAGACTTTTCCTTTAATACAAATTCCATGATGACCCTCAATCAAGGAGCAATGGAGTCCCTTAAGATATCACATTATAGAGCAGACTCATTATTATCAAACATTGAAGCAAGATAGATTTGGCATAATCTATTTCTCTTCAATACTTGATTTTTATTTCAGGACTCAGATGCTTCTTCAGAAACAATAATGGCTGGCAGAGCCATATTACTCTTTTATTTGAATCCTGCACTGATGTCATTTTCAAAAGAATATGCAGTGGAGATTAACTGACATTAGGTTCTGATAGTGTTTCTCCTTGCTTTCAAATTTGCGAAATTAATTGAAATACAAGTATTTTTGAAGCTTCTGAAATTACTCTTCTATCAACAGATATTACAACCCATCCAGCTAGTTAAGAAGTACTTCTGACAAGAAATATAAGTTCCTTATCATCACACACTCTAAAGAACTAAGCTTTAGGAAAGGTGGTCCGTTAGAGAGCTTTTCATCATCAAATTTCATTTATTTTCTTCGAATATTTGCAAGACGAACCAACAGACTAATATAAATTCAATTAGTATAACTTCTAAAATAACTGTGACCTAAGGTTTGAATCTAAACCAATCTTCTCAGAATTTTATTGAAAGATCAGGTGATATTCAATAAGCTTCTTCTGAGCTGGTGATAGAGACTTTCAAATAGATTATCTCTACACCATCAACTTCTATAGCATAACCTTTTTCAAGGAAATTCTATTGATCTTCAGAAACCCCTTTTATCAAGACCAATGAGTTAAAAATATGTTTTTCTTTTCCATCATTTAATTTCAAAGGAATCAACCTTTGAATATGGTAGGAAAATGAGTATAATATTTTTCATGTGGCACTTGATTCCTTCTTGAAGGAAATTCTTTGACAAACATACTTTTCTTATTGGATCATTATTTGCGCCACTGTTAAGTGTTAAGCACAAACCATGCACTCATAGCAATTGAAGGTGAAAAAAGTAAACAAGAAAGGGGGGTTGAATTGTGTTTTCCATTTTTTTAGTTTGTATCTGATCAGAGTTCAGAATCTAAACTGGTGTTCAGATTCTAGTTAATTCTTACCAGCAGAATATTAATAGAAGCAAATGAATAATAGAAGAACACACAAAGATTTATACTGGTTCCTCCCCTAACTAAGAGTAGTCCAGTCCCCTAGCTTTACTAGAGATTTTCACTATAATCCAATCATGAGTACAATCGCTTATGCATTCTACATAAGAATTTTACAATTGGTCAGACCCAAGGCTTAAGACTTCTGCTCAAGCTCCTCACTCGATACTTCCTGCCCAGGTTCTACGAACCCAAGACTTCCTTGCTCAGGCTCCTAGCCCAAGACTTCTGCTCTAAGTCATATGAAACGAGCCTCTTTTGCACCTCCTAAGTCAAGACTTACTGCTCCAGTTCCATGTACTGGGATTTCCTGCTCAGGTGTCTCAGGCTCAAGACTTCTACTCCAGATTCCATGAAACGAGCCTTTCTGCTTGTAAATCCCAGGTCAAGACTTATTGCTCCAATTCCATGAACCGAGCTAAGCTTCTCAAGCCACACTGGCTCAAGACTTTCCTGCTCAATCAATCTACTTGATTAAGACATTTCCAATGATAAGGTGTTTCAGAAACTCTTTGATGAGAATGACATTTCCCATGATTTCTATTGCCCGAGAATTCCACAACATAATGGAGTTGTAGACAGGAATAATAGGACTTTGCAAGAAATGGAAAGAACCATGATTAATGAGACTAATGTGGCTAAACACTTCTGGGCAGAGGCAGTCAACACAATGCGTTCATTCAGAAAAAGATCTATATCAGACCTATTCTAGGTAAGACTCCTTATGAATTGTGGAAGAACAGAAAACCCAACATTTCATATTTTCATCCTTTTGGTTGTGATTGTTTGATTTTGAACACTAAAGACCATCTGAACAAGTTTGATTCTAAGTCACAAAAGTGTATTGTGTTAGGATACTCTAGACGCTCTAAGGGATATAAAGTATATAACACTAAAACACGAATTGGTGATGAATCAATTCATGTTAGATTTGATTATAAGCTTGATCCTGAAAAGTCAAAGCTATTTGAAAAGTTTTCAGAACTGAAGATCACTTATTCAGGCTCTGAAGGTAAAGAATTAGAAGCCAAGAAATCTGAGACTAAAGACTATGAAATTGTTTAACCAGAAGCTATTGAAGTTCAGACTCCTCCGAGGAAGCGCAAACAAAGATCCTCACATCCTGAAGAATTGAATATGTGAGATAAGAATTTTATAATTGCTTAGACCTAAGGTCCAAGAATTCTGCTCAAGCTCCTCACTCGAGACATCCTGCTCAGGTTCTACGAACCCAAGACTTACTTACTCAGGCTCCTAGCCCAAGACTTCAGCTCCAAGTCCCATGAAACAAGCCTCAACTTGCACCTCACAGAGCAAGACTTACTGCACTAATTCCATGTACTGAGCATTCCTTCTCAAGCCTCTCAGGCTCAAGACTTCTACTCCAGGTTCCTTAAAACGAGCCTCTCTGCTTGCACCTCCCAGGTTAATACTTACTGCTCCAATTTCATGAACCGAGCTAACCTTCTTAAGCCACACTGGCTCAATACTTTCCTGCTTAATCAATCTACTTGATTAAGACTTTCACCGCTCAAGCACATAGAAAGAGACTTTTGTGGCTCAAGCATTTTGGCTCGAGACTTCCTTGCTTGTATCCCAATGATACAAGACTTCTGCTTAATTAATCCACTTGATTAAGACTTTCACAGGTCAATCACATAGAAAGAGACTTACGTGGCTCAAGCATCTTGGCTTTAGACTTCCTTGCTTGTATCCCAATGACACAAGACTTTTATCTAAACTGCTGAACAAGCTTAGCAGAATAGAGAACAAGGTGTGCATGATACAAGTATCAGAGGTACGTGAAATCACCATAACAATGGCCTAAAGCACTTAAGATTTCCAAGATATTCAATGTGTAAGAAATCTTAAGCCTTTTACAATTACAACCTACATCAAAAAATCTGAATATACAATGAGTTGATAATTATTGATCTTGTTACTCCTTCTTCTGGTTGATCCTTATTAAGAATTGAGTTTGAACCTTCAACCATATTTATAGCCTTTTCAGAAACTAGCCGTTGAAGAGGTAACTTGATCAAGAGTCTTTGTTGTTACTCCATAGTACAAGACCCGTTGGAGATAGATACACCGAAAGATCTTAATTCAATGTGTAAAATGCTTAACCTTTGAGTCTTCAAGAGTTTTTGTACTATTAGAACCCTTGAGAGTAGATATCCATAAATCATCTCATCCTTTATTGAGCCTTGCAATCTGTAGACTCTAGCTGACAAACTGATTTGACAATACAACTTGCTTTCTGCAGTATAGACAACTTCAACTTTATCACCAACTCTGAATGGTACCAAAAGCTAGTTTGCATTCACTAGATGTAGAGACAATTATGTTGTTTCTTCTGATTCTAAGACCTTCAGCTTCAAAGTCTTCGCTAGACATCACTTAGCAAGTGTTCTTCAGATTCTGCCATGAGAATCTAGCAATTCAGCAACACTCAAAGTGTGCTTAATGTAAAACAGATTTTGACAATAATATTTACAAGTATTAGAACCTGCACACATGTAACCCACATCAAATAAACCATTGTTCTTTCAATACTTTGTTATCATCAAAACCCAAGGAAAATATGTCATGAACAAGCCTTGTTCTAACAATCTCCCCTTTTTTTATGATGACAAACACAAGTATTTAAAGAATAATGTTAGGCAGTTATAATTTTCTTTGCAACATTAGGGTATGAAGTTTGTAAGCTCCCCCTAAGTCTAATAGTCCAAAGCAGAGTTCTGTAGACATCATACTAGGTACTACTCTCAAGAAAAAGTAATTCAGTTTTCTTAGTAACATCAGAGTCTGAGGTTTGTAAGCTCCCCCTGAGTCAAACAGTTCCAAGGTTGAGGTTTGTAAGCTCCCCCTTAGTTCTATATTTAAGAACACCAAAAAATAATATTTTAACTTCCTTTGGCAACATCAAAATACAAGGTTTGTAAGCTCATTCTGAGTCTAATAGGCTAAGGCTGAGGTTTGTAAGCTCCTACTTAGTTCTATGTACAAGAAAGTCAAAATGTGTCACCCAGGCAAGATAACCATAAAAACAGAAATATAAATGTTGTCGTGAGAATCGGATAACAAGCTATTAATTAACTTGCATCGCATTTCTTTGAATTCACCACCGACTTTGATTTATCCAAAGGAAAGGTTCAAGATCGAGAAAAACCTAAAGGGGGGATATCTAAGGTTCAGGGTTGGTTATAATAAGGGAAGGTATTAGCACCCTTAATATCTGTAGTACTCTACAGGAACCTCTTGTTTAGTTTGTGCTATGTTATGTTTGCTTGCTAAGATATCTATGCTAAGGTAAAGACCTAAAAGTATGTACACTAAGTTTGCTCGCCAAGACGTTGCATCTTGTGCCTACGTATCTGACTAAAGAATCAGAGCAACCGTAGTTCACCTAACTAAGGGTGAAAGAGGAACCATTGACTATGGCCAAAGTTCCAAGGGGAAATGGGTGTGGGCTCATTTTAGAGTTCACGATAACTCTCTAAATCTAAGTTATGATGGGGAAAAGTGAGTTCTCATGATGGTGAGAATCACATAGAGTTCAAAACTCTAACCTATTGCTAAGTTATGATTTCATGGCTCTCATGAGGCCAAGTAAAGGGATAGGCTCTATAACTATGAGGTCAAGAGTGGATCCTATGACTATGAGGTCAAGGGAGGGATGATGAGCTATCTATGACTTTGAGGTCAATAGAGAGACTTTTCCTTTGGAAGGAGGGGAAGGCAACTTCTTGTAAACAAGAATGTTACAAGGGAGGATTAAAATTGCATGAATAAAAATGAGTGTAAGAACTCAAAGGGGTGCACAACAACTGAGCATGATCAGACATCCATGTATGGCAATAGATAGTGAAATAATTCACAACAATTAAGCACATGAGAACACATACATATCATTTTCAAGCTTGAAATCAAAGGCAAAGCATTCAAGGCAAGAGACTTAGTAACAAAGCCAAACAAAACCCTAATAGGGTGAACTTATCCAAGGCTAGTGAACTCTCTCAAAAACTCTTCAAGGATCAAGTGACTTTTAAATGGAGTGCAAAATTAAATGAAAAGTTTTATACATGTTTTTTTGTGAATTTTTCAATTTAATGTAAAAATAAAATAAAAATGAAAGTTAAATTACGGAAAATTAAATTAACCATAAAAAAAAACATTTATGAATTTTTTGGGTTTTTTATGCAAAAGAAACTATGTTAAATTAATTTACGAAAGTTAAATAAAATAAATCAAAGTAGAATGATAAAATAAAGAGGAGGTGTAATAGGAATTCTAAATGAAAACAAACTTAAGGTTATGCGCATGGGCCTGCTGTCTGGGAGGTGTTATTAGCGAATGATAAGCCCAAGGTCCAAATATGACATGAAAAAAAAAACAAAATTCAGGCAAGGGAAATAGATATGTGACCGTGTACAACATATTATGTAACTTATTCATCAATCGGTTCACTTAAAATTAAATGACTAAAAGACAAAAATTGCCTCAACCAATGCCCAACCACCACACACCCTTCTTCCCCATGCAACGTGAAGGAAAACTTAGACAACCATCGTGAAAAACAGATAAGGCTGTGACGAACTTCTCACCTTGTTCAATCCTTTCCACCATCAATTCTTAACCGATTGTCACAAAATAAAATCTCAACATGCAGTACTCATATAGTAGAACAAACATGGACCCTTACCAACTCAAAATAATCATTAAAATGGGAGTAAAATGGACACAAACGTCACGTTACGAAACTGAACATGGATAAAACTTATCATGGTGTACAAACTGAAACCAGCACCCTCCAAACTCGACCACAAGTCATGCATTAAAACAAAACATTGTGCTATTCAGGATAAGAATCAACAATGACCCTTGTACAATTTAAAACTAAAGTGCGAGCAAAGTGAAAAAAAAATGTTCAGTAGTGAGGCCAACAACTTGTTATGCCACGGTGTTTCCTACAGACATTGCTTTAATCTAAACTAATATAGGCCGCCTGAGGCATATTCAAACTTTATCATAATGACATGAACATTGTGCATTCTTACTTACAGTGCTTTAATCATACAGGCTCACACCACTCAGAACTCTAAACATGGGAGCTATAGAATGAAAGCAAAACTTTACACCATGCAAACATAGTAATACCAACAGCAAAAAAATACAGCCTTTATCACAGCAGATTTATGAGTCTCAAGGCTTTTGGGACTTACCTCTTGGAGCTTTAGAAATCTCCCCTTCTTTGACTGATGATGCGCGCCTCTTCTTTTGGTTGATGAATGTTCAAGATCTTTGAACCGAAAAAACACCACTCACATTTCCTCATGTAACATCGATGATTATTGTGTGTTTTATTGTTAGTATACTGATGATGATGTTCTGATGCTGGTGGCTGTTATTGCTTTGATGGTCATCGTGGCATCCTTACGAGTTTTTTCTTCAGGGCAGTGGTGACAGCTTGTGTTGATGGTTCGAAGGGATGGAGCTTGGCAAGTTGCTTGAAAATTTTTGAGAGTTTCTTGCAAGAGAGGTAGAGAGGTATTTTTATGATCGAAGGTTGTTGTGTTGTTGTTGGTGTGTTACAAAGGAGCGAGGTTCTCCATTTATAGCCAAAGGGACTTGTCCGAATCTTGGAAAAAAACGTGCCCAAATGCTTTGTCCAGAGGATAACACATTAGGGTTTGTATGGACCTTTTTTGTTCTTCACACTTGGTCAATTCCTTGGAGAAAAACATGCTACACGGCTGAGCAAGGGCAGTGGAAAAGAGTGGAGATCTGTCATGTTTCACCATGTAATACATGCATCAAAACCTCTTTTGTTATGTCATAAAAAGTGAAAGCTCAAAAAGGAAATGTTTGTGGTCCCCATGGAGAGACAACATGCCAAGGGTTGTGAAAAGAAACCAATATGATGGTACTTGGATGATTTGGTTCAATTTGTAGTTCAAAATGAAAGAAGGTTGTATCCTAAAACTGAACCGTGCTCCTCTCTTTGGCACAAGATAATCTTTCAACCAATGGGCCAAATGACATGCTTTTTGATTCCTTGGAAAGATATCATATAATAAAGCAAATTCCATGTTAGAGACAAATTGAGATTGAGCCCAAAAACATGTGAAAAATCGTGACCAAGATTAATGTAGCAAAGTGCTAGTGAATCTGAATTTTCTAAGTGTCTACAACATTTCAACATGTCCACTTTGGTGCACCATATCTTGATGAAGACTTCACCAACTCTTGAGATTTTTGATCCTATGTTAAGTAGACCTTTGATAGAGCAACTTTCATTTGGAATGTAACTTGAGATGGAGTTTGGAATTATGAGAAAAAATGTCATAAATTCGTGTACACCATGCTGTCCAAAAGAAACTTAGAAAAATTCTAAGTCATGAAACTTTTCCATTTGAAACACCAAATGAAACTTTTCCATTTGAAACACCAAACTTTAGAACATCATAACTTGAGATTGGTTTATCCAAATGAGGAGTTCTACACATGCTTGGAAAGCTTGAAGAAAAAGGAACAACTTTCATGTCCAAAGATTTTTTATTTGAAGCTTGGAACTTGGTGAAAAATTTAGTCAAAGTTGGATGAAAATTAAGGTGAAAATGACTAAAATTTCACTAAGTCCCAAAGGCAACTTCTCTTCCAAGTCTCATAACTTAAAAACCATGCATTTTTTGAAGAGAGGTCCTCTAACACCCTTTGAAGTTCATGGAAATAGCTTCCATTTGAGCTTTGAGTCACTCAAATTGGATGTGTGGTTTGAAAGTTATGAATGTTTCAATTTTAGCACAAGTAGTGAAACTTCCACATTTGAAATGTTTCATGAACCAAACTTTGCTTACTTTGCAAGAAACTTCTTAAAACTTGATTTCTCATGCCCTAACTCAACAATTAGACATGTCATGATGGATTAAGGACTTGAATGCTTCGTCTTGGATCAAAATCTCAAAAGTCAATGTCTCAATCAAACCCTAATCTTCCTCAGAATATAACTGGGTGAATCCTGATGGTCTTGCCTCTCCAATCTCTTTCAATGTTCCTGGATGTAGGTGAACATTTGGTGCCTCAGTTGTCTTTCTTTCCTTGAATCATATGAGAGCTTGGATTAGGAGACTTTGCCCTCCTCTTTGTGCAAGTATTGGCTTTCACAAGAGAAACAAACTTGCAAGATGAAGTGGTTAGTTGATAATGCATAGATGATTGAATCTAAGTGCAAGTGCGAAATGATATGACATCTAAGGGGTAAAATTTGGGGTATAACAGTTGCCCCTATTTAAATAGATTCACTGGATGGCACGAGGAATGGAAATCCTCGGGGCATCGAGTTGAAAAGGTATTTAAATATAGCAAACCGAAAATTTTGTCCTTAGATGGAATGCAGATGCTAAGGACGAGCAACGGACATACAAATGCTGACATGCCATGAACTTCTAGTATGGTGATATGATGCCACGATGGTACAAAGATGCAGGCAAACAAGACACTAAAGGTAAAGAGCCAACAACCACGGATGAGCATCACAGGGGAAGGATGAAGGTTAGTATCCATGAGGCAAACTCACCGGGGATACATGCTAACCAACAAAAGAGACTCAACGGGGAGACTCTGAGGAAACACTGGGGATAGAAAATGAAACTGAGGGAAACCCTACAGGTCCTTACTGGAGATAAGAGCTAGAAAGGTATTCTCTACTGGGGAAAGATCCAGGGAGATAGACGATAGGTTCATATGTGACCGAACGACACTGGGGAAATGAAACACATTCTTACTGGGCATGAAACCAGAAAGAAGACATGATCCCCACTAGGGATCAGTTTGAAATAAAAGGATAGACATCCTACCAAGATTTTTTGGAAATTTCTTATACTGAAGAGTTCAAACGGGATCTTCAAGAAAAGCCAGAAAAGACAGAGACAAACTCTGTGTGCGCCAAATGATGATCAATCACAAGGACTTTCAAAGAGATAATGATAATGACTGAACTTCTGCTGGGAACCAGATTAAAGTACCCACAAGGATTGGACTTAGAAGTTATATGTCAAGAGATACTGATAACGACTGAACTTCTGTTGGGAACCAGATTAAAGTTCCAACAAGGATTGGACTCAGAAGTGATATATCAGTATATACCAATATGAGTTGGATAAGATACCAATTTGAGTTGGTTGAGATATCAATATGATTTGTTTTTATGAAGAAAACTAGTATGATGCTGGATTTGTAATTTTGGTTTAGTTCACATCTGACCTGGGTTTAAACAATTAGTTCACAATAAACTGAAGTTTCGGTTCATGATAACCTGATTTCAAACAACAGGTTCACGATAACCTGAAGTTTAGGTTCACAATAACCTGATTTCAAACAACGGGTTCACGATAACCTGATTTCAAACAACGGGTTCACGATAACCTGAAGTTTAGGTTCACGATAACCTGATTTCAAACAATAGGTTCACGATAACCTGAAGTTTAGGTTCACAATAACCTGATTTCAAACAACAGGTTCACGATAACCTGAAGTTTAGGTTCACGATAACCTGATTTCAAACAACGGGTTCACGATAACCTGAAGTTTAGGCTCACGATAACCTGATTTCAAACAACAGGTTCACGATAACTTGAAGTTTAGGTTCACGATAACCTGATTTCAAACAACAGGTTCACGATAACCTGAAGTTTAGGTTCACGATAACCTGATTTCAAACAACAGGTTCACGATAACCTGAAGTTTAGGTTCACGATAACCTGATTTCAAACAACAGGTTCACGATAACCAGAATTTTAGGTTCACGATAACCTGAATTTTAGGTTCACGATAACCTGATTTCAAACAACAGGTTCACGATAACCTGAAGTTTAGGTTCACGATAACCTGAAATAAACAACGCTAGCAGTTACTGGACTTTAGGTATTCATATGAGGAGATTAAGTATCATAGAGGTCAGTACCGGGGTTGCAGGTTAGACTTCCTGGGGAATACCCATTATGGTTGCAAAGAGGTTGAATAAAACCAGAGATAGATAAGTTTATCATAAGAGACTGCCACTTATCGCCATGAAAGAACAAGCTTCTCCAAGAGAATGCCACTTGTTGTTGGTTATAAATTTCACAGAGCTGCTGATATCACAACACTGCTGGGGAATGAATTTTGTCTTCAACGAGAATCTATAAAAGATACTTCTTGCGAGACACAGTGCAAAATAAATGCACGTTCAAACTAGGTTCAACAACCTAACCTTCCAGGGACCAAAGTTCAATCTAGGAACAAGCTAGAAAGAAACGGTCAAACAAGACTCCGACCATTGAGGAATGAACTCAAATGGGGATTTACCTTATCCAAATGTGGAAAAGACAACTGAACCAACCATCATCCACGAGGATAAAACTCTGTGGGGAATTTAGAAAGGATGGGCACTTTATGCCTAGGGCTGATAAATATATTGGAGAGAACAGACAAACCCAGTTACTTGGGGAGATAAACGCCAAAGTGACCCAAGACAGGTAAACACTAGGAAGATAGGGTAGCAGAGATGCTAAGATGCTATGCATATGAATGCTTATGTCATGCTTATGCTTATGCTGACAAAACAGACAAAAGGGAAGCGAGACTGGAGATGAAATAAACATCTCGACAAAGGATACCCAGCCAAACTCGTCAGATTGGGCCATTACTGGAGATGAACTTGCAGAATCAGTGGTTCTACTTCAAGATTACAAACTTCTCAGGGGAAAAAGTGATCCACTTGGGGTATAGCGTCATGACTTCACTAGGATTGCCATCATGAGCTTGATTTCTTCATTGGAGGGAAACCCGTGGAGAATTGCCAAGATTTAGCTGGAGAGACAGCTTACTGGGGAGCTAGTAACAGACGTCATCTGCCCCAGAGTACATGGTATATCAAGAGGATTTTATAGAAGAATTGGCATACAAGGTGTTTCCATATCTTCCAACTCTTGGTGAGGTTCATGAATTTTTGGCATAACTGCCCCAGATTAACTGTATTTACACAACAAGGTCCTTGAACTTGTGCTTCAGACTGGTTGTCGAAAACTGGGGAACAAACTTGCCCTTGTCAGCTCGGTTGATCTGTGAAGGAGATGTCCCTGACTAACTATTTTGCCGAATCTCGACCTGACTGCCCCTGATTAACTGATAGGTAATCAAAAGGATTTTACAGAAGAATTGGCATACCAGATGCTTCAATGCCTTCAAACATTTGAAGGGGAAATGACATAACTGCCCCTGTTCAATTGTATTTGCAAAACAAAGTACTCGGACTGTGGTAGTGACGACTGGGGAACCAACTTGCCCCTGTTGGTGGGTCACTGGAGTCCACACTTGTCATAAGATGACCTCAAGAAGACTTGCCCCAAAATTCTGAATTTTGAAGAGTTCCTGCCCCTAATTTAGTAGCTCTTGGTATGCTTGATCTATGGAGGAAATGCCCCAGACTGAGCCCTTTATCAAGTCAAATTCCCTAGCTGGTTGTATTTGTTGGAATTTCTTTAATATTGAATTATTTTGCAAACAAGTATTGTTCATTAAAAAATTGGCAATTTCAATGCAAAATTCATGCAAGCTTTTTTGAAAACAAAGTTTATTGATGAAACACACACAGTGAATGATTAAATAATTGAGAGCAAAGTGGATCTAGTCATTTATGGAATGACAGATGAAGTGATCAACACACGCAAATAGCAAAGATCATTAGGAGTCAGGTTAATCAACCTTGCTGCAGTATGCTTTCAAAATAACCTTACCTCAATTAGGTCTTTTAAGGGTTTTAACGTGGCCTGGTTCATGGTTTATGGAACAAAGGATAAAGGCTCAAAGTTTATTTGTCCCCACCCAAACTTCGTGATGAACTCCAATCCTACACTCAGTTAACTTAGGCTACACATTTACGTTCCTATAGACTAGGAATGAATTGATGATAGTTGATGATGATTAAGACACCTAGGGTAGTCATTACTCTCTTACAACATTTGGATATCCTTTATTGCTGATGTTTTTGAGACCTCTTCTTGTCCTTATTGAGGTTTTGAGACCTCTTCTTGTCTTTATTGAGGTTTTGAGACCTCTTCTTATCTTTGTTGAGGTTTTGAGACCTCTTCTTTGCTTGATTGAGATTATGAGATTCTGCTTTGTCTTGATTGTTGTACGAACCTTCTTGTATAAGGCGAAGTTTTGGGCTTCCCATCTTTCTTGGCTTTTGCCTTGAAAGGGACTCGGCTCACCCTTCGATTAAGGATTTCTCAACGATCCTTCCTTATTTATCGCTTCGGGAACAACTTGTACAACATTTATTCACTTAATTGGAGAGAGCTGACTGATGTCTTGCATGAAGCGTTTGCACTTGATTGCATAACGAAGTTAAACTGAGAATTACCCACCCCAAGGATGAGATTAAGGGTTTTTTGTGTAAGGAAAGAAAAAATCCTACTTCTAGGCTCGAAGGGTTAACGAGGGATTATCTTCCTTATTTCTCCAGTGTTTGGGAATTGAAACAATGCCTTACATCATCGACAAGGTTTAATCGAAAGCATACCACAACAATTATGGATGTAATGTTTTCGCCATCCTCCCCAATCTTTGCTTAAACAAACAGTTTGATAAAGGGAAAGAAACAAGACAAAGATGTATACTTTGCTTTTATGAATATAACAGTAAATGAGTGAAACGAATGGATTTAATCAAAAGATGCATACATTTCATTAATGTTGGCAATTTAAAAGTACAACAATGCTTATAAGAAAATATAAATTCAAAGTGAAGGAAATACAATTGATAATACTGAAATGAACAAAATACAGCCAGCTTTGGCGAATTGTTTTCAAAAGATTTCAGTTTCCGGGCCCAAGCGGGGGAACACCTTTGCCACCAATCACCTGTTCCTTGTGGTACTATAATTTGAGAGGTTTTGCAAGTCTTTTGCCTTTTGCTTCCAGAGAGGAGACGTTGACATCCGATGTACCTTCCTGAGGTTGCAGTGTTTTTAGCAGGCTTAGCAGTCTCGTTTCGAACTCTTTGCATTCTTCAATGGGATGCCCCCTTGTTCCAGTGCGGAATTTGCATTCAATCTCTGGGCGATCTTCTTCGAAGATTAAATCTTTGTCGTGGATCAGATTTTGCACAGTAGATTCTAAGGCTCGGCAATCATCCAAGTCATGCCCTTCGGCTCCCTTGTGGAATTCACAAGCCAGGTTTGGATTGTGCCACGGTCCGAGCACAGGGTTGTGAAGTTGAGGAGTTACCAACTTGTTCTGCATCAACAGCGCGAAGAGTTTGCTCAGCGGAACTGGGATAGGTGTGTAGTGAACCTTACCTCTTTTGACAACACACTTCTTCTTATCTTGGCTTCGAGAACTTTGAGGAGAAACAAACGTTGGAGGATGAAACACCCTTTCGGTAGACACCTGATGACGATTACATTCGGGTGCAGGAACAAGACCAACGGTTGGCTGGCATGAGGTTTCCTTAAAAACAAATCCTGGGCACGGGAGATCCTCAGGAGATGGCAAAGGATTGTTCTTAATATTAGAACGAGAGTCATCGAAAGATAAAATATTTCTCTCCACTAAATCCTTCACAATATGCTTCAAAGCAAAAGAACCTTCTAAATCATGGCCTGGTGCACCTTCATGGAATGCACAATGAGCATTGGGGTTGTAAGAAGGTGGAAGCAGATCAGAAGGTGGGCCTGATGACCTTTTAGTTATTAATCCTTGTTGCACCAAAGAAGGATACAACTCTGTATACGTCATAGGAATGGGAGGAATCGGAGACCTACCACCTTGTATTTTACTTGGAACATTCTGACGAGAAGCTTGAGTCCGTTGTGGATAAGCAGGAACGTCCGGAGCTCGTTGATAGATTGGTGGTTGAGAAACTGGCTGATAAACAGAAGCTTGATCGTTGAATGTTGGCGTGATAGAGTGAAGGTGATCCTCTTTTTTCATTAGAGCTTGCAAAGTTTCTAGAACCCAATTCATCTGGCCTTTGAGGATTCTGACCTCCTCTTTCAACTTTTCCTGGTTCTTCAGAATTTCATTCATTGTTGCCATTGTCTTGAATAGGTGCTAGGCATCCTTCAGACATAGAAGAAGAAGAGACTCAAGACCGAGAAATGCAAATGAGATGCGAATGTGCATGAAATGCAAATGCAAGCCAAATGGTTTCAAGGAACTCGAAGGCAAGTTGCGAAATTTTTTTTGAAAAACTGAGGAGTTTTATTTTTAAAATCATAATCTCTATTGATCTTTACAAAGGAAACAAACTTCTGAGTCCCTTGAAACCAAAGGGCTAGGAATGCGTGAATGTATAAATGTATGCATAAACACACACATATACAACTATTCACAAATATGCGCAAGCACACAAGAGAGGGTTTAGGCTTGAAGATCACGAGCATGGAGCCATGGTCTACCCATCCCAAAAGGGTGTGTACTATGGGTTTTCATATGCAGAACATGGTTCTAAAAAGTTCCCAGAGTCGACAACCCATCTTTCAGATTTTATCGACTTCCCAAATGACTCGGTAATCAATAAAATTTTCAAGAGAATCTCGTCTGTGTGTAGTATCGCGTGACAACCATTTCAGAAATAGACTCCCTCATGGTCACCGCACTACATCCTAAAAAGGCTTAAGTGGGGTTTGGAAATAACTACGGTTCTCAGTTTTGATAGCACCTATGTCGAGAGTAGCACGTTTTCACGAATAGACTCGTTCAACATGACTAAACTCCCAAGAGGGCCTAAACTGAGTGATGGTGTCTCAAGTCAACTTTTTCAGGAATCGACTCCCTCAAAGCCTCCTTGAATATACCATCGTCCTATCATAAGTACTCTCAAGTCTGGGTTATGACTTATCTCACCACTCAATAGTAGCACCCTGCACATAGAAGATCCCAAGCAAAACAGGTATACAGATATATACAGATATGTACAAGTATAGCAATCAAACATAAATAACATAAGCAAAACAAGGTGGGCTTAACCCTCAAAAGTCTTCCCCAGTGAAGTCACCATTTCTGTTGCGGTGAGAATCGGATAACAAGCTATTAATTAACTTGCATCGCATTTCTTTGAATTCAGCACCGACTTTGATTTATCCAAAGGAAAGGTTCAAGATCGAGAAAAACCTAAAGGGGGGATATCTAAGGTTCGGGGTTGGTTATACTAAGGGAAGGTATTAGCACCCTTAATATCTATAGTACTCTACAGGAACCTCTTGTTTAGCTTTTGCTATGTTATGTTTGCTTGCTAAGATATATATGCTAAGGTAAAGACCTAAAAGTATGTACACTAAGTTTTCTCGCCAAGACGTCGCATCTTGTGCCTACGTATCTGACTAAAGAATCAGAGCAACCGTAGTTCACCTAACTAAGGGTGAAAGAGGAACCATTGACTATGGCCAAAGTTCCAAGGGGAAATGGGTGTGGGCTCATTTTAGAGTTCACGATAACTCTCTAAATCTAAGTTATGATGGGGAAAAGTGAGTTCTCATGATGGTGAGAATCACATGGAGTTCAAAACTCTAACCTATTGCTCAGTTATGATTTCATGGCTCTCATAAGGCCAAGAAAAGGGATAGGCTCTATGACTATGAGGTCAAGAGTGGATCCTATGACTATGAGGTCAAGGGAGGGTTGATGAGCTATCTATGACTTTGAGGTCAATAGAGAGACTTTTCCTTTGGAAGGAGGGGAAGGCAACTTCTTGTAAACAAGAATGTTACAAGGGAGGATTAAAATTGCATGAATAAAAATGAGTGTAAGAACTCAAAGGGGTGCACAACAACTGAGCATGATCAAACATCCATGTATGGCAATAGATAGTGAAATAATTCACAACAATTAAGCACATGAGAACACATACATATCATTTTCAAGCTTGAAATCAAAGGCAAGGCATTCAAGGCAAGAGACTTAGTAACAAAGCCAAACAAAACCCTAATAGGGTGAACTTATCCAAGGCTAGTGAACTCTCTAAAAAACTCTTCAAGGATCAAGTGACTTTTAAATGGAGTGCAAAATTAAATGAAAAGTTTTATACATGTTTTTTTGTGATTTTTTCAATTTAATGTAAAAATAAAATAAAAATGAAAATTAAATTACGGAAAATTAAATTAAACATTAAAAAAAACATTTATGAATTTTTTGGGTTTTTTATGCAAAAGAAACTATGTTAAATTAATTTACGAAAGTTAAATAAAATAAATCAAAGTAGAATGATAAAATAAAGAGGAGGTGTAATAGGAATTATGAATGAAAAGAAACTCAAGGCTATGCGCATGGGCCTGCTGTCTGGGAGGTGTTATTAGCGAATAATAAGCCCAAGGTCCAAATATGACATGAAAAAAAAAACAAAATTCAGGCAAGTGAAATAGATATGTGACCGTGTACAACATATTATGTAACTTAATCATTAATCGGTTCACTTAAAATTAAATGACTAAAAGACAAAAACTGCCTCAACCAATGCCCAACCGCCACACACCCTTCTTCCCCATGCAACGTGAAGGAAAACTTGGACAACCATCTTGAAAAACAGATAAGGCCGAGACAAACTCCTCACCTTGTTCAATCCTTTCCACCATCAATTCTTAACCGATTGTCACGAAATAAAATCTCATCATGCAGTACTCATATAGTAGAACAAACATGGACCCTTACCAACTCAAAATAGTCATTAAAATGGGAGCAAAATGGACACAAACATCACGTTACGAAACTGAACATGGATAAAACTTATCATGGCGTACGAACTGAAACCAGCACCCTCCAAACTCGACCACAAGTCATGCATTAAAACAAAACATTGTGCTATTTAGGATGAGAAGCAACAATGACCCTTGTATAATTTAAAACTAAAGTGCGAGCAAAGTGAAAAAAAATGTTCAGTAGTGAGGCCAACAACTTGTTATGCCACAGTGTTTCCTACAGACATTGCTTTAATCTAAACTAATATAGGCAGCCTGAGGCATATTCAAACTTTATGATAATGACATGAACATTGTGCATTCTTATTTACAGTGCTTTAATCATATAGGCTCACACCATTTTTCCACCAACTCCACATCACACAAACTTTGAGACTCAGAACTCTAAACATGGGAGCTATAAAATGAAAGCAAAACTTTACACCATGCAAACATAGTAATACCAAAAGCAAAAAAATACAGTCTTTATCACAACAGATTTATGAGTCTCAAGGGTTTAGGGACTTACCTCTTGGAGCTTTAGAAATCTCCCCTTCTTTGATTGATGATGCGCACCTCTTCTTTTGGTTGATGAATGTTTAAGATCTTTGAACAGAAAAAACACCACTCACATTTCCTCGTGTAACATGGATGATTGTTGTGTGTTTTATTGTTGGTATACTGATGATGATGTTCTAATGCTGGTGGCTGTTATTGCTTTGATGGTCATCGTGGCATCCTTACGAGTTTTTTCTTCAGGGCAGTGGTGACAGCTTGTGTTGATGGTTCGAAGGGATGGAGCTAGGCAAGTTGCTTGCAAATTTTTGAGAGTTTCTTGCAAGAGAGGTAGAGAGGTATTTTTATGATCGAAGGTTGTTGTGTTGTTGTTGGTGTGTTACAAAGGAGCGAGGTTCTCCTTTTATAGCCAAATGGACTTGTCTGAATCTTGGAAAAAAACGCGCCCAAATGCTTTGTCCAGAGGATAACACATTAGGGTTTGCATGGACCTTTTTCATTCTTCAAACTTGGTCAATTCCTTGGAGAAAAACATGCTACACGGCTGAGCAAGGGTAGTGGAAAAGAGTGCAGATTTGTCGTGTTTCACCACGTAATACATGCATCAAAACCTCTTTTGTTATGTCATAAAAAGTGAAAGCTCAAAAAGGAAATGTTTGTGGTCCCCATGGAGAGACAACACGCCAAGGGTTGTGAAAAGAAACCAATATGATGGTACTTGGATGATTTGGTTCAATTTGTAGTTCAAAATGAAACAAGGTTGTATCCTAAAATTGAAACGTGCTACTCTCTTTGGCACAAGATAATCTTTCAACCAATGGGCCAAATGACATGCTTTTTAATTCCTTGGAAAGAGATCTTATAATAGAGCATATTCCATGTTAGAGACAAATTGAGATTGAGCCCAAAAACATGTGAAAAATCGTGACCAAGATTAATGTAGCAAAGTGTTAGTGAATCTGAATTTTCTAAGTGTGTACAACATTTCAACATGTCCACTTTGGTGCACCATATCTTGATAAAGACTTCACCAACTCTTGAGATTTTTGATCCTATGTTAAGTAGACCTTTGATAGAGCAACTTTCATTTGGAATGTAACTTGAGATGGAGTTTGGAATTGTGAGAAAAAATGTCATGAATTCGTGTACACCATGCTGTCCAAAAGAAACTTAGAAAAATTCTAAGTCATGAAACTTTTCCATTTGAAACACCAAACTTTAGAACATCATAACTCGAGATTGGTTTATCCAAATGAGGAGTTCTATACATGCTTGGAAAGCTTGAAGAAAAAGGGACAAATTTCATGTCCAAAGATTTTTTATTTGAAGCTTGGAACTAGGTGAAAAATTTAGTCAAAGTTGGATGAAAATTAAGGTGAAAATGACATAAATTTCACTAAGTCCCAAAGGCAACTTCTCTTCCAAGTCGCATAACTTAAAAACCATGCATTTTTTGAAGAGAGGTCCTCTAACACCCTTTGAAGTTCATGGAAAGAGCTTCCATTTGAGCTTTGAGTCACTTAAATTGGATGTGTGGTTTGAAAGTTATGACTGTTTCAATTTTGGCACAAGTAGTGAAACTTCCACATTTGAAATGTTTCATGAACCAAACTTTGCTTACTTTGCAAGAAACTTCTTAAAACTTGATTTCTCATGCCCTAACTCAACAATTAGACATGTCATGATGGATTTAGGACTTGAATGCTTCATCTTGGATCAAAACCTCAAAAGTCAAAGTCTCAGTCAAACCCTAATCTTCCTCAGAATACAACTGGGTGAATCCTGATGGTCTTGCCTCTCCAATCTCTTTCAATGCTCCTGGATGTATGTGAACATTTGATGCCTCAGTTGTTTTTCTTTCCTTGAATCATATGAGAGCTTGGATTAGGAGACTTTGCTCTTCTCTTTGTGCAAGTCCTGGCTTTCGCAAGAGAAACAAACTTGCAAGATGAAGTGGTTAGTTGATAATGCATAGATGATTGAATCTAAGTGCAAGTGCGAAATGATATGACATCTAAGGGGTAAAATTTGGGGTACAACAATAAATAATAAAATTATAAATGACCAATATGTACAACTGAATAGGTACTGAATAGGTTCAATTTCTAATTAAATACTTTCCATTATTTCTCCCCCTTTTGTCATATTAAAAAGATAATAAAAAGAGAAAAAGAAAAGAATTACAGTCATAAATGCATCACAGATCATCATTACAGGATCAGTTTCCAAGGAATTAAAAAATGATCAAGTAACATTGGGTTATTAAGGATTATACAGTGCATGTTGAATACTTATTGGTTATAACAATTTCAAGAATCAAGCAAAGGATTTTATTTAAATGTTTAGATTGCCCAAAACCTACTATAAAAGCAAACAAAATCTAGTTCATTTTCATCAACATTCACCACAATTATGGAGTCCTCAGCTGAGAGTCATAAGGTTTCTGTCGTGACAGAAATCTCTGAGAGCTCTACAAGACAGAGTATCCAAAACCCTCAGAAGCCACCAGCTACAGAAGCTTCTGCAACTGGTCCTATGCCTTCTTCACTGAATACTTAAGATGAAACCTCGTCAGTAGTACCTTAGAGACCTACAGAAGCAGGTTCTTCAATGGCTGTTTTGAAGACACGGAAGTTACCCATGAATAAGATAAAGAAGAAGAGGCTCAACGAGATGTTTCACTACTTTGTCCCAGAAGTAGAGGAGGAGAACATTGGTGCAGATGAGCCAGAGTATGATTATGGCAATAGCTTCCGTTATAAGGCGTTGGATGACATAGATAAAGCTTAGTCTAAGATCAAACAAGTTTTTTATATCTTTTATGTAATCCTATTAAGCTTTATTAATGAAAAGAAGCTATTTTCACCAGTAAATATTATGCAATCATACAAACACTCAATTTATCCACTAGATAATTTGATAAACATTAATGAAGTAAAACTAACACCAGAAATAATAGTTGAACGAGTCAAGTATAATATTCATAGTTGTTAAAGAATCTTTAATTGGTTAGATTGTTAGATAACATTTCCAAGATATATTATTTAAGATATTGATAATACGTAATCAATATTAAAACAACAGTTACTTGGAACAATGTAAGTAACACGTCTATATAAGAACTCATAGCAGGCTTACTTCCATAATCACTTAATCCTTAAAACACCAAGATGTACAAACAGAAGCAAATCTAGGTTCCAAAGAGAAATTTCAGAAAGACAACCATACTGAATGCAGCAACTCAGGAAAGTGAAAGCAAAGCAGTAGCTGAAGGATATACTAGCAAGTAGATGACTTCAGAAGCTCTCACCTCTTTGGCATCCTTTGTGAAGACACACAGAAGAAGAAGATCTTCTGGGTCCGAACGCAGAAATCAACTGAGAAAGGAGACTTTGGAATTTGCCATGGAAGAATGGGAAGATTACTTAAATAATTTGGACATGTTAGATGATCCTAGGGAATACCTTGGGGCTAATCCAACAGACTAGAATGTCTAAATAATTTGTAATACCTCCCATCTTATTAATGATAAAAGTTGCAATCATTAAGTTCTTACTCCTATTACTTTAAATTCTTTTGAACAAACATAAAAAAATATAATCAACAGTTAACTGATCAACAACATGAACCAACTTTGAATTAATAATAAGATAACTTAATACAAAGTTTCTAACAATTATAAGGCATAACTATGTAGAAATCTAAGATCATAATCTTTCATAGATAGCTTCAAACTTGTCTCTCCAGATTTTAGAAAAATCAACCTCTGAACTTATGGTAACTCCCTGGTGAACAAGCAATTCTGAAAGAACTCATCCAAAAGAAGTGAATAAAATCTCTCCCTTGTCAAAGGAAGAAAAAATCTTCTTCAAATAGTCAAACATAACTTGAGGAAGATCAATCTGCAAGTCTTGAATTAAGAAGTAGAAGCAGATCTTTTTAAATAGGTTCCACAAGGTCTAAATCCTTATCCTTAGGAAGTATGTTTGAATTCAGAATATGATTCCAAACATCAGCATCAAGATGAAGATTTGAGACCACTGATGTATTAGATGGATCTACAAAGATACACCAAGTAGGAAGATAGTGTTCCCAAACAAGAGTTATTTGGATTTATCCAATTTCCTCACAATTGATCACATTAGCAATTGCTTTAGAGGTTACTGTTATAAAAACATCGGTAAGATTAGAGAGAATAGCATACTCAGAATTCAGCTCAACAATGGAAACATTAATCCTTAACTCTTTGACAAGATCTGGATAAGTGAAACCACAGAGCATCTCAAAGTATCCATTCCATCCTTATTCACACACAGTCTTCCAAAAGTTAAAGGCTAACTTAAGGAACTCATCAAAATCCACAAACTTTTCATTGATGACTACCAGTTGATTCAAAGAAGAATTGACTAGGAAACTCATCACAAGTCTGGCTTGATCAACACACAACCACAGAGAAAATAAAAAGAAAAAGAACTGAACAAGATTCCTAAAAGAATAAGAATCTTGTCATAAGAAGGAAAAAATGATGTTTCACAAGACAAGGGATAGTAACAATAAGTATCCAAAAGAAAACATCATTACCCAAAGGTTCTTATCCAACAAATTTCTTAAATCCACCAGATGAATTTCACCTTTATAAAAATTTAAGTATTATAATATCTTTGAAAACCTTTTACTTAAACTGCTTTATCAGAAGTAAAGAATCATCTTCTGAATCTCAGAATATAAAAACTTTCAAAAACGATCATCCATCAGAGTATCGTGGAACTAGACTGAGAAAGAGAGATATCTTCTGTCAG
This sequence comes from Lathyrus tuberosus, assembly GCA_022829125.1. Taxonomy (NCBI): domain Eukaryota; kingdom Viridiplantae; phylum Streptophyta; class Magnoliopsida; order Fabales; family Fabaceae; genus Lathyrus; species Lathyrus tuberosus. The sequence continues at coordinate 5,177,655 of JALAZF010000312.1, read as the reverse complement.
TCATAAGTTTTCAAGATTCTATTCAGAACCAACACTTCCTCTTGAAACAAGAGTCATGAGTGAAAGATGAATATTGAATTGTTTCCTTTGACGGCTAACAAACAGCAGTAACATCACAAAAAGTGAGGAAACTGTTTCCATAAATATGATCATCATCTAGCTTAATGAAATATTCAGTATATATAAATACAACAAAGTTTCTTCTTAAAGATTTCTGAAGATCCTTTTTCAAAAGAGATTCTCTAAAAATCTAACAGACACTTTGTATTTACACCTACACAAATATCTGATTGAATCAAAAGATAAGCCAGAAAAGAACATGCATACCCTTTTTTGTTATTTTCTCGGTCAGACACGTATCAGTATTCAGACTTGACCATAGAGTCTGAACACTGCTTTGAGTGGATTCTGATTCAATGGCGGTTAAACCAATGACTCCACTACTCTTACCAAACTCAGTACCTCCAGAACTTCAGTCTGGGTTGTGGGCTCTTCTTCCATCAAATGTTGTAAACAACCTTTGATAAATGCCATGAAAGATGCCACTGCTCCATTCTTTGATATCTTCAGCAAATACATTTACATCATGAAACTCATATTTCTATGAGACCATTCATAAATGTTCAGACAAGCTTTCCTTCGCCTTATGCCACATTCTGATAGCAGTACCACGATTCATTCTAGAGTATTAGTCTAGAATAAGCCATAATATGAACAAGATCTTGTTCTCAGTAGAATCATTAATTTAATTGTCTTGACTCAAGACTTTTAGATCTTTGATAAGCAAAGAACTAGATGATGTTAGCTATCAGAGAATGGCATAAAACAAATTAACGCACCACCATCTAATTGCCTGTAGAACATAAAGAAAAATTGAAGGTTTCTCATAAACTTGTCCTTTAATATAAATTCCATGATGACCCTTAATCAAGGAGCAACGGAGTCTCTTAAGATATCACCTTAAAGAGCAGACTCCTTATTATCAAACATTGAAGCAAGATAGATTTGGCATAATCTCTTTGTCTTTAATACTTGATTTTTATTTTAGGACTCAGATGCTTCTTCAGAAACAATAATGACTGGAAGAGCCAGATTACTCATTTATTTGAATCCTGCAATAATGTCATCTTCAAAAGAATATGCAGTGGAGATTAACTGACATTAGGTTCTGATAGTGTTTCTCCTTGCTATCAGATCTGCGAAATCAGTTGAAATACAAGTATTTTAGAAGCTTCTGAAGTTACTCTTCTTTCAACAGATATTACAACCCATCCAGCTAGTTAAGAAGTACTTCTGACAAGAAATATAAGTTCCTTATCATCACACACTCCAAAGAAACAAGCTTTAGGAAAGGTGATCTGTTAGATAGCTTTTCATTATCAAATTTCATTTCTTTTCTTTGAAGATTTGCAAGACAAACCAACAGACCATAATAAATTCAATTTATATAACTTCTTGAATAATTGTGACCTCAGGTTTGAATCTAAACCAGTCTTCTCATGATTTTATTGAAAGATCAGATGAATTTGTAACTAGATAAGCTTCAAGATTGACTCCCACAAATATGAGCACAAGGATTCAAAGATAGCCCGAGCATCAAATATATCAATGATGTTGACATACTCAGAAGTGAGATAGAGCATCTAATAGAACGCAACTACCTCTAAAGATATTCAATAAGCTTCTTCTGAGCTGGTGATAGAGACTTTCAAATAGATTATCCCTACACCATCAACTTCTATAGCAATACCTTTTTCAAGGATACTCTATAGATCTTCAGAAACCCCTTTTATCAAGACCAATGAGTTAAAAATATGTTTTGGTTTTCCATCATTTAAATTCAGTGGAATCACCCTTGGAATATGGTAGGAAAAAGAGTATAATATTTTTCATGCGGCACTTGATTCCTTCTTGAAGGAAAGTCTTTGACAAACATACTTTTCTTATTGGATCATTATCTACGCCACTGTTAAGTGTTAGGCACAGACCATGCTCTTATACCAATTGAAGGTGAGAAAAGTAAATAAGAAAGGGGTTTGAATTGTGTTTTCCGTTTTCTTAGTTTGCATCTGATCAGAGTTCAGAATCTAAACTGGTGTTCAGATTCTAGTTAATTCTTACTAGCAGAATGTTAACATAAGCAAATAAATAATAGCAGAAGACACAAAGATTTATACTGGTTCCTCCCCTAACTGAGAGTAGTCCAGTCCCCTTGCTTCACTAGAGATTTTCACTATAATCAAATCATGATTACAATCGCTTATGAATTCTGCATAAGACTTTTACAATTTCTCAGACCCAAGGTCTAAGACTTCTGCTCAAGCTCCTCACTCGAGACTTCCTGCCCAAGTTCTACGAACCCAAGACTTCCTTGCTCAGGCTCCCAGCCCAAGACTTCTGCTCCAAGTCCATGAAACGAGCCTCTGCTTGCACCTCCCGGGTCAAGACTTACTGATCCAAATCCATGTACTGGGCATTCCTGCTCAAGCGTCTCAGGATCAAGACTTCTACTCTAGGTTCCATGAAACGAACCTTTTTGTTTGCACCTCCCAGGTCAAGACTTAATGCTCCAATTCCATGAACCGAGCTAACCTGCCCAAGCCACACTGGCTAAAGACTTTCTTGCTCAATCAATCTACTTGATTAAGACATTTCCCATGATAAGGTGTTTGAGAAAATAAGGTGTTTGAGAAACTCTTTAATGAGAATGAAATCTCCCATGATTTCTATTGCCCGAGAATTCCACAACATAATGGAGTTGTAGAGACGAATAATAGGACTTTGTAAGAAATGGTAAGAACCAAGATTAATGAGACTAATGTGGCTAAACTTTTATGGGCAGAGGCATTCGACACAATGTGTTCATTCAGAAAAAGATCTCTATAAGACCTATTCTAGTTAAGACTCCTTATGAATTGTGGAAGAACAGAAAATCCAACATTTCATATTTTCATCCTTTTGGTTGTGATTGTTTTATTTTGAACACTAAAGACCATCTGAACAAGTTTGATTCTAAGGCACAAAAGTGTATTGTGTTAGGATACTCTAGACGCTCCAAGGGTTATAGAGTATATAACATTGAAACACGAATTGTTGAAGAATCAATTTATGTTAGATTTGATGATAAGCTTGATCCTGAAAAGTCAAAGCTATTTGAAAAGTTTGCAGATCTGAAGATCACTTATTCAGGCTATGAAGGTAAAGAATCAGAAGCCAAGGACTCTGAGACTAAAGACTTTGAAATTGTTTAACCAGGAGCTGCTGAAGTTCAAACTCCTTTGAGGAAGCACAAACAAAGATCCTCACATCCTGAAGAATTGATTCTGGGAGATAAGACTTTTACAATTGCTTAGACCCAAAGTCTTATGTATTCTGCATAAGATTTTTACAATTGCTTAGACCAAAGGTCCAAGACTTATTCTCAAACTCCTCACTCGAGACTTCCTACTCAGGTTCTACGAACTTAAGACTTCCTTACTCAGGCTCCCAGCCCAAGACTTCTGCTCCAAGTCCCAGGAAACAAGCCTTTGCTTGCACCTCACAGGTCAAGACTTACTGCACCAATTCCATGTACTGAGCATTCCTTCTCAAGCCTCTCAGGCTCAAGACTTCTACTCCAGGTTCCATAAAACGAGCCTTTCTGCTTGCACCTCCCAGGTCAAGACTTACTGCTCCAATTCCATGAACCGAGCTAACCTTCTCAAGCCACACTGGCTCAAGACTTTCCCGCTCAATCAATCTACTTAATTAAGATTTCCACTGCTCAAGCACATAGAAAGAGACTTACTTGGTTCAAGCATCTTGGCTCGAGACTTCCTTGCTTGTATCCCAATGATACAAGACTTCTGCTCAATCAATCTATTTGATTAAGACTTTCACATGTCAAACAGATAGCAAGAGACTTACGTGGCTCAAGCATCTTGACTCGAGACTTCCTTGCTTGTATCCCAATGACACAAGACTTTTATCTAAACTGCTGAACTAGCTCAGCAGAATAGAGAACAATGTCACTACTACAAAACGCCCAAACAACAACGCGAGGTTTACAACGACATCCTATACACCGTTCTTATAGTGCGTACTGGATGCGCGCGCATTATTTTAATTAGAAATCTCAAGGGTATAATAACGGTTGTTATGGAAACCGTGGTGATACAATCTAGCTATCATGGGTTCGAACCTCATCGCCCTCAAATAGTTTATCCCTTTGACGTAAATGCTCCCTTTTTAAGTTTTATTAATATTTAACTAAAAAATAATAATGATATCACGACGGCTTTTTCTTTAAACCGTTGTTACAAACTGTTATGTATTTTAAACACCAAGTATATATCAATTTATCCATTGAAAAAAGAAACAAGACGAAACAACCCTAACACCAACGCCGTCACCATTGTCGGGAAGAAGACAACAATAACAAGAAAGTGTTCTACTTTAAGGTGTTGCAATGTCACATTTGAAGACAAAATCATCCAAAGGTGTTTCTACGTCTTCTTCCAGTGTAAAATATCGATCTGGAAATTTTTGTGGTTGTGATGGTCGTATGGTTTCGTATCAATGCAAGAAGGGACAAAATAAAGGAAGACTTTTTTGGAGATGTCCATTTTGGAGGAGCGATGAAACATGTAATTTGTTCATATGGGATGTAGACGTGGGAGAAAGAGATGGAAATGATGATGAGAGCATTATGAAGTCAGAGTTGAAAGCTGTGGGCTATCTGAAGGTTATGTATGAGGATTTAAAGAAAAAGAACAAGAATTTGAAGAACAAACTGAAATTAGAGATATTTTCTGGAAATATCAAGATGTTATGTTTTCTTGTCTCCTTTATGTTTAATGTTTACTTTGTTATGAAATGTAATAGTTGAATTAGGGTTTGAATTACATTGTTGATGTTTAAACTGCAGATCCATTGTGAATTACATTGTTGATGTTTAAACTGCAGATGCATTAAGTGAGAAGTTAAGGCGTACCTTTTCTTTTTTATTTATTTTAAAATTCACAAATAAAAGGGTTATCACTACGATTCTCCTGGTCAACCGTAGTGATATATTTATAATAAATAAATACCTATCTATAGGGTTTTTATTTATTCTAAAATTCACAGATAAAAGGGTTATCAATACGGTTATTCTAGTTAACCGTAGTGATATATTTATAATAAATAAATACCTATCTATACGGTTGTTATTGCTAACGGTTGTGAAATAGTTTACCCATATATAAGCAAAATAACTTTCACTTAATTAACAGTAACGTCGTTTCCTTCAAAGTGAAACCCTAACACCCATTTTTTCTCTTCGTTTTCACCATTAGCTGTGAATCATACATTAAGATATTCTTCTTCTTCCATCTATTGTTAGATATTTCCCATTATCTCGTTTGTTGCATGTTGTTTTTGTTGGTTGTTCTCATTTTTTCAGATTCGTTTTCATTACCTTAACAAAGACCATACTTTGGAAACTTCATAGCATCACGAACAAGATGTTAGTAAATAAAGAAACAACAGTGTAAGCAAATTTTATCTTGTTTTAGAAGCAATGAAAAGAAGTATAAGAAGTATGAAGCTTTTGTGTAAGCTTCTTCCTCCTTATATTTCTTTTTCATTGCTTCCCAAACTAGTTCAACATCATAATTGATTCCTGTTTCGCGATTAGTTTCATTAAAAGGTGCTTTATTCTTGTTCCTCTCTTTACTCTTCACTGGATTATGGTTTTAGGGTTTGTTTTCAACTGAGGATGCTTATTTTTGAAGTTTGCTTTGTTTTCTTTTAGGTTAAGGGGATGATACAGGGTGATGATGCTGGTGGAAGCAAGCGTATTATATCAGTTTATAATTTCTGGATCTGGTATAGAATGTTGTTTGAGTTTATTATATTCTATTTACATTGTTTGTTTAACTAACCCTCACTTAAAGTTTGCTGGTGGTAGCAAGCGTATTATATGAGTTTATAATATTTGGATTTGGTATAGAATGTTGTTTGAGTTTATTATATTCTATGTAGATTGTTTGTTTCACTAACCCTCATTTAAAATACATTTAGTTAATTTGACATAGATACTTATAATCTGCAAATTAAGTTGTATTTGAAAACCAACTTAAACAAACCATTGTTGTTTTCTGATTGCATGCCTCTCATCATTTATCTCACGTTCTTTTATATATAGATTATGGTATAATGATCTGGCTCCTTAGATGCATCGCCATCTTCCATTATAGTTAAATCAAAGATGAGGCGGATTATCCAATGTCTTATTGATCTTATGGAAATTTAACTATAATCGAATATAGCGATATATCGAAGAAGTCTGATCAATAAACCACAATATATGTAAAAGAGCGTGAAATGAACGATGAGACGAATGCAATCAGAAAACAACATTGGTTTATTTAAGTTAGTTTTCAAGAATAGTTTAATTTGCAGATTATAGACATCTTCATCAAATTGAATCCATGTATATTTATTTAGTGAGGTGTTTGGAAAACAAGCAATCTACATTTAATATAATAAACTTAGGGTACTTACAACAACGGTTATCTATTGTAACCGATATCATAAGTAATTTATGTTTTATATAATTTCGCTGCTGATGGGTTTCGAACCCAGAACCTAAGTGTATGTATCACAACGGTTTATTATCATAACCGTTGTGATATATGGCTCGCCCCCTACCTTTCAATAACGGTTTCCAGCCCGTTGTAGAAACAGCTAACTTACAACGACAATCTACATAACAACGCCTTCGCCCGCGTCATTATATGTCTTTTCCAACCGTTGTTAAATGGGTTTTTCGTAGTAGTGTGTGTACGTGATACAAGTATCAGAGGTACGGGAAATCACTATAACAAATACCTAAAGCACTTAAGATTTCTAAGATATTCAATGTGTAAGAAATCTTAAGCCTTTTACAATTACAACCTACATCAGAAAAATCTACATATACAATGAGTTGATAATTGTTGATCTTGATACTCCTTCTTCTGGTTGATCCTTGTCAAAATTTGAGTTTGAACCTTCAACCATATTTATAGCCTTTTCAGAAACTAGTCATTGAAGAGGTAACTTGATCAAGAGTCTTTGATGTTACTCCACAATACAAGAGCCGTTGAAGATAAATACACCAAAAGATCTTAATCCAATGTGTAACATGCTTAACCTTTGAGTCTTCAAGAGTTTCTGTACTATTAGAGCCGCTGAGAGTAGATATCCATAAAGCATCTCGGCCTTTCTTGAGTCTTGCAATCTGTAGACTCTAGCTGACAAACTGATTTAATAATACAGTTTGCTTTCTGCAGTACAAACAACTTCAACTTTATCAGCAACTCTGAATGGTACCAGAAGCCAATTTGCATTCACTAAGTGTAGAGACAATTATGTTGTTTCTTTTGATGTTGAGACCTTCGGCTTCAAAGTCTTCGCCAGACATCACTTAGTAAGTGTTCTTCAGATTCTGCCACCAGAATCTAGCAATTCAGTAACTCTTAAAGTATTCTTAAGACTAATAGGTCTATATTCATCTAAACTTTGGACCTTGCCATATTTAGTTTTTAGTCTTAATCTCCAATCTACAGAAATTTCATTGCTACTCTTAAACATATGTATTGTGAGCTGTACATAAATAAAAAAGAAACCAATAAGATAAAAACAAATATACACACACAAAAAATAACAGTTTAAAATTTTAAAATTAATTTAAATAATATAGAAGGTTTTTTTTACTAGAAAGCTATAAGTAATATTTTTTCATGAAGAAATATTAATTATAGACGTTATAGTGTTTAATCAGATGGTATAAATAAATGAAACCAGTGCACTAAGAGTCTAAGAGTGAGGGAAGAATTAATCTTAAAGGAAAAAACTGAAAATGAATTTGATTATTTTTTATAATCCATTGAATGATTTTTATTTTGACATGTATACATCTTTAATTTGGTCTTTTAGCTCTCTTATAATCTACTAGTATGAGTGATAGATAAAATTAAGTGAATTTTTTTTTTAAATAACACATTTTTTCAAAAAAAAATTCAAAAAAACTGAATTTTCAAACTATTTACGAAAATGGCAGGGTTTGGAAAAGGGTTCCAAGGGTGGCGCCATATGGAATGGCGCCTCAGTTAGAGGCCACAAGCCATTTCATATGGCGCCTTAGGCCATATGTTTTTCCTTAAAAAATTCCCTGAGGAGAAGCCATATGAAATGGCGCCTCAGGTCATTTCTTTTTTTTTTTAAATGTTTGTTTTTAAATTTGTGCAGAGGCATGGTTAGGAACAGTAGAAAAAGAGTGTAGGCATGCATTGTTGAGTGATGCAGAGTGTGATCTTGTCAATAGTGTAGCCATGCAGAGTTGTGTGGTCTTGTCAAGTTTAGTGTAGGCATGCAGTCTTGTGTGGTCATGTCAAGGATAGTGTGTAGGCATGCAGAGCAGCACATGGCTCTTTGGCAATGCTTTTCTGAAGCAATTAGACTAAAGAGACACGTTTCTTGTAATATTTTTCTGCCTATTAATACACATGAAATATACAAGCTATCATCCTAACACAAATTGAGATATGGCTCAAAGACCACAATACTTGATAACTGCACATATCCTTGGCGAGATATTTGATTGTCCAATGAGTGGTTTCAATTTTAGGAATACAGAAGTGACTAGGTTTTTAATTGATAGAAGAACAAATTTCTATCATTTGAAAGCCCGGTTAGAGAAGAAATTACAGTGCGGTCCAGTTGGGCAAATTATATACAAAAACCCTATCTTTTTTTAGGGGCATGATGTGTGCAAAATTTTTCAGATGAAAATACGGGATGATGAAGATGTGCGTAATATGTTTCTTAGCCATGAGCATTCCGGTTTCAATGAGGTTGAGTTATATGTTACGTTACAAAATCAACCATTGTCTCAACAACTTGAGGTATCACAGGTTTTCAACGATTCTGACAACGAACAAGCTGAGGTGGATGCAGTTGATGAGGAGGAAGAAGAAGCGGAGGACGTTGTTGACGAAATGATAAACGGCGACGAGGCAGACCAATTTCCAGACAGTCATGTTTATCGCCCACCCCAACACATGACAACACTAAGCCTAGGCGACGATCAACCATCAACAGATATTTTTTACGACCCATACAAACAGACGGAGGGAGTACTAAAAGTTGGAGACAATTTTTGTACAAAAGAAGATTGTGTTCGAGCAATTAAACAATACCATATGACCTTGGCTGCAGATTATAGAGTCGATCGAACAAATCCGACTCTATACAAGATCTACTGCCGCAACGAGGCCTGCCCCTTTAGACTAACGACATCTTTTCGGAAGCAAAACGATTCCTGGAAGATAGGGTCAATGGGTCCGGAGCACACTTGCATACTAACCAATCCAAGTCAGGATCATCGCAAGCTCGACTCTCAGATGATCTGCAACGAAATTCTCTCAATCGTGAGCGACAACCCTTCTGTGAAAGTCAGTACCATCGTAACTCATATGGTGCAAAGATACAACTATACTCCCTCGTACAGGAAGGCGTGGATTGCTAAGACGAAGGCGGTTGAAAGGATTTTTGGAAATTGGGAGGACTCTTACAAAGAACTCCCAAGATACCTCGTCGCCCTAAAACAATATGCTCAAGGTACTGTTGTCTTGTTAGAGACGTTGCCGGCATATACGCCTGACGGGAATTGTGTAAGTGGAAATGGCATTTTCCACAGACTCTTCTGGGCGTTTGAACCATGCATCAAAGGATTTACGTTTTGTAAACCTATAATTCAAATTGATGGAACATGGTTGTACGGAAAATATAAGGGCACGCAACTAATGGTCGTGGCACAGGAAGGCAACAACAACATTTTCCCTATCGCATTCGCTCTAGTTGAAGGGGAGACGGCTGGAGGTTGGAGTTTTTTCTTAAAAAATCTCCGACAATATGTTGCTCCCCAACCTGACGTATGTCTGATCTCCGATAGGCATCCCTCAATCGATAGTGCTTACAACAATCTTGATAACGGCTGACAGGATCCTCCATCGAGCCACGTGTATTGCATTAGGCACATTGGGCAAAATGTCCTGCGGGCGTTCAAAGACAAGGGCCTAAAGCAGCTGGTTACTAACGCGGGATATGCATTAACAGAGCCTACGTTCAGATACTACCGGGACGAGATCAGACAAACAAACCCAGAAGCATTGAGTTGGATTGATAACATACCACGAGACCCAACCAACTAGACCCAACCAACTATCTCCATGTTCTTCACCAAGTCAGTACTCTATGTAATGTGTACCGTAAAAGCTTTCAAGTAGTCGCAAAGGAGGACTACTGGCCTACATACGAAGGCGAAATTGTGTGGCATAACAACTTGATGCGAAGAAATAAAAAGGGTCACCCTTTCAGCAGCCGGATTCAAACGGAGATGGATACAGGTGAAAAAATGGTGAGGTTGTGTAAGTGAGTTTTTTCTCTCTTTACAGGTGAAAAAATGGATACAGCCACATTCTACAGTTTTTTCTCTCTTTACTATTCTTGTAACTGAGTTTTTAAATTATAAAGGTGGCTAAGAATTAAATTAATATTACGAGTATTGATGCTTAGCGTTATAACTTAAGTTATATAGTTAAGAATTCGTCAATAACAGTTACAAAATATTAATTATAAGTTCCTGAATATTAAAACGAGAAAAATATGTGGAAATAGATTTAGTATCTATAAGTGTGTGGTTGATACTATATTGTAAGAAAATCAGAAAGTAAAAATAGAATGAAGAACTTAATGTTCGTTAGGTTAATGACAATTTTTCTTGTTTTATTTGGCAGTGTATCCAATATTGCAATTGTAGCAAATGCCAATGCAGTATATCCTGCAGTGTTTGCATTTGGTGACTCAATCTTTGATACCGGAAATAATAACAATCTTGCAACTGCTTCTAAGTGTAATTTTCCTCCTTATGGAAGGGATTTCTATGGAGGAGCAGCCACCGGAAGATTCGGTAACGGCAGAGTTCTGTCAGATGTGATAAGTAAGTCTTCACATGCACAAGCACTAATAATCCATTCTCATTTCATGTTATTATATAACTATCATACTATCTCCCTCATTTTTTTTTTTTAATAAGCACTATCTCCCTCATGTAGAGGGATTAGTTGTCTGCATTTGTGCGCAGAGGTTATCCAATTTATAACAAAAATATACATAGCTAAATACTTGTAGGTTTAATGTCTAAATTTGTGTATAGCGGCGTCTATGGGAGTGAAAGACACGTTACCAGCATACCTAAACCCACAATTAACGGCTCAAGACCTTCCTACCGGAGTATGCTTTGCATCGAGCGGTTCGGGGTTAGACGATTTGACAGCAAACACGCAGGTATTAATAGAGTAATACTTAGTTTTTTGAAATTTCATGCATGCATACACATGCACATGTTATTAATCTCCAGATATTGGTCCGTTGGTGAAGGCTTGAGATCTGAGAATGTCCTCCTCTCAATATCACATGTTCTAATCCTGCCACGTACAAACAATTTCTGTGTTGGATTGGACCCATCCATTTATAATGAATATTTTGTGTTGTAGGGAGGAGTTTTAACAATGGGAGCTCAACTGAATCTGTTCAAACAATACATAGGAAAACTGAAAGCATCCATTGGAACACAAAAAGCATCAGAGATCATATCGAACGCGTTGTTTATAATATCAGCCGGAAACAACGATGTTGCATTCGCTTATTCTTATACTATTAGAAGAACTTTGCTTTTCAATGTATATGCCGGTATGTTAGTTGAATCAAGTCAAAATTTCCTAAAGGTTAGTATGAATGCATTTCTCCTTCAAAATCTCATCAACTTTTTCTCTCGAGATTATAATATCAAACCCTAACTACTAATTTCACAGAGTCTATATCAACTGGGAGCACGACATGTGTGGGTTCTAAGTACAATACCATTGGGGTGTTTACCTGCTGCTAGGTCTACATTTGGAGGACCAATAAGGGCATGTGTAGATTTTGAGAATGTATTGGCACAAACATTCAATGGCATGTTATCGACTTCGATTTCAAATCTCAAAGACTCTCTTCAAGATTACGATGTTAAGTTTGTTGATGTTTATACTCCAATGCTTAATATCATAACGAATCCTTCGGCATCAGGGTTCCAAAATGTGGTGAATGGGTGTTGTGGAAGAGGAACATTTGAAATGGGAGCATCATGCAACATGTTCACTTTCCAATGTCCAAGTACTGCAGCCTACTTTTTCTGGGATGTTGCTCATCCTTCCGAGAGAGCTTATCAACTCACTGTTGCTCATCTATTACATGCTCAAAACTATGATCTCACTAGTGACCATGTTGTCAAAGCTCTTCATCCTTTGAATGTGTCAAATCTTAATTTTAAGAACTAAATTATTTTCTGTCAATAATTGTAGGATTAGCTTATCAGGGAGAGCTTTGTTTTTACTTCATTTTTAGATGTTGTCTAGTGGATTATTATTGTTATCAGGGAGACCTATTTTCTGTTAATAATTTTTTGGAAAAAGTATTAGATACTCCCTCCGGTCACTATTATAAACAAAAAAAACACTTTAAATCTTGGTCACTATTATAAGCAAAAATCATTAAATTTTAGACTAATTAATACTTATACTACTATTATATCCTTAATTTAATTCAAAAACATTTAATGTTGAAAGTTGATTCATCAAATAAACTAAGGATATTATCGTAAATTTTACTTTGATTGTACATGAAATCAAGAAAATTAATTACACTTAACTAACTTTCTTAATACGTGTGAAAGTAGTTATTTTGGCTTATAATTGTGACCGGAGGAAGTAATGTCTAGTGGATTATTATTGTTATCCAAACAAATGTAATGAAATGCACGATTGATTTATAATTGTTACAAGATATGTTTCCTTTTTCTATTTTTTTTCTTCCATGTTCTATACCTGCCATTAATTCTTTGTCCATAAAATAATTTGCTATTAGCATTAAATCCATTTTTTTATTAGGATTTGACTTATATAATAATTGTGAATTTGTTAATAAGCAACAGGGTCTATTTTTTTACTATAAAAGAATTTTGGTTGTTGACACACTAGTAAAAGTGTTATCTTTCCGTATCATCCAAATAGACTAGATAACAATATGTCAAATCATAGCAAGATCACCTATAGACTTATCTCTACCACCTAAAAAGAAGAAAAACTGAAAAAAAAAAAAATCTAAGAGAATACTGAAGTCAGTCGCGAAAAGTGCATGAGTTCGCTACTAATCTACCCAGAAATAATTTCCAAACCAAAATGTAAGTACAAGATTTGGTTATGCATCTAGCCTTATATTTTGATGATAACATTATATATATTATTAAAGAACAATTTTGTACCATAATACTTTTGTTCAATGTGCAGATACTAGATACAAGTTCTAACTCTGGTTAAATGATGTGTGACATCATCAGATTCTAATACTAGTGCACTCTGACTCTGAGATATGGGTTTACAAGTTGAACAAGTTCTGGATTGTGTACTCAACGCTTCTGATATCTACTTATCTAAGGCTTTACTAATTTAAAGCTTCTGAAGTTGTTATGCTCTGAAGCCCTGCGCTCAAATAACTCTGAACTATGTCCCCAGACTCTGAAGATCAGGTTCTTATAAATTAGATCAAGACTCTAAAGGCCAAGTTGCTGAAGATTCTCTCTTAGAAGCATTTTGTAAACACACTTTGAATCTCAATCATTGTGATTGTATTTCGTTGAGTGACTAGGGTTTAGTCAGTATTACTCAAGAAGACATTCATAATTGGTCTTTGTGTTGTATTCAAGTTTGATTATTGTGGATTAAGTGATAAGGTGAAATCTCCTTTGTGGGTGGACTGGATATAGCCTAGTTAACAATAAACCAGGATAAAAATAATTATTTCATTATTTTTGTTCTTAATTTTCTGATTATTGTGTTGGGTAGAAAAAGATTTTATTTCTCCTCGCCTTCAATTGGCATAAGTGTAACACCCCGATTTAATTTAATTATTTTTCGTGAATAAATTGAATAATGTTGTGTATTATTGTGTTTTGGTTGAGGTTGGGGTACCCTTAGCATGGGGTAGTGCCCTTAGGATTATAAAAGAGTAAGGTGACGGAAGAGAGGGTTAGTTGGCCAATATTATTATTTTAAATTATTGAGGAATATTGTTATTATTATTTAATTTGGTGAAATAATAATAATAATAATAATATTTAAATAATAATATCAATAATAATATTTGGACAATAATAAAAAAAATAAAAATAGGAAAGGGATGAGAAGATAAAGAGTTTTTTTTTTCTCAGTACGTGTTTTGGAAAAGAAAGAGGAAGAGCAGAGCTAGGGTCATAGAAAGGAGGCTCCATTGTTGAAGGAAGAATTCACGGATTCCAAGGTAAGGTGGGGCTCTCTGATCTTTTAAGGGTGCATATTATTTGTATGAGGGTAGAAAATCATTAGGATCTCTCTCCTGTGTTGTTTGTATAAATTGGGGATTGGGTTCTTGTATGATAGAGGATTTGATAAGAAGAGAAGTGTATAATTGATCGATTTAAGTAAGGAATAGGTGGTTATGAATGGTTATATGAACTGTTGTGATTGTATATGTGTTTTCTGGACTGTTTGTAGGCAAAATTGGAGAAGATTTAGGTCAGACGGGTGTTGTGATTGCTACTGCAGAATTGCAGATTCGCGATTGTTCGCTAAGCGAACAAAACATTCGCTGGGCGAAGGTTCACCCTAGGTTCGTACGGCGAACAGGGCAGCGAACGAGGAGAGAAAAGAGTGGGATTCTGGTATGTTGGAGGGACGGATTCACTGGAAGGTTCGCAAAGCAAACTTCCTAGCAAACTGGTTCACTGGGCGAGGTGGCTAGCGAAGGAGAGTGGAAAATGTGGACTTTCTGGATTTTGTATGGGAAGGGAACTTCGCTGGCGAGTTCGCAAAGCGAACTCCTAGCGAAGGTGTTCGCTAAGAAGTTCGCAAGGCGAACAAGCTGCGAACGTAGCAGTAACAGTTTCTGCTGCTATGTGATGAAATTCCCCAAACTTCAGAAATTCATAACTTTTGACTCGGGTGTCCGTTTCAGTCACCGTTCGGACCGTTGGAAAGATTGAATCGTATACTTTCTGTTAAAATTATTTTAAAAATCAGAGTTCCAACGATTCGACGCGTAATTCGGTTTAGGTTAAGTTATGATGTGTTGAACGCCGGAATGTTGTATTTGGTCGAGTATTTTCATGTTGTAGTTGTGCATTGTATTGCTGCAGGTTTTTGGCAGGTAAATACTATGTGTTGGATAGTGGTGGTAAGTTGTATCAGTGATGTGTTGTTGTTGGTTGCGTGTTGATCATGTTGTTATATGTGATAACGTGAAATGTTCGTTGATGTCACCATTATGCATATTGTTGTTTTTGCTGGCCTATAGTGGCATGTTGTTGTATATGTGATATTTATTATCGTTGTTGTTGATGCATGTAATGTTGCATGAGTTGTAGGATAAGCTGTGTGCCCATGTGGGGTGTGAGCGACTTATCTAGATTCTTAGAAATAGAGTCATGTTGTTGTTGTTGATGGTAATCGTGTGCCCATATGGGGTGTGAACGATTACGGGTGATCGTGTATGTTGTACCCCAAATTTTACCCCTTAGATGTCATAACATCTTTCATAGACATTTAGGATCAATCATATGGGAACTATTTTAACTAACCCATATCTTGCAGCTTTTTTCTCTTATGTTTGAAATTAGGGTTTGCACAGAGAGATTCAAGGCCTCCTAAGGTATTCTCTGGCTCCAGACAATCCTCGCAAAGGTTCACCAGTTGTTTAAAAACCAAGATCCCAAGGCTTTGGATCAATTCAAGTCAACAAAAGGATCACCAGACCAATGTGTGGAATTAGGGTTTTAACCTGAGGAATCACTGAAGAATTTTGCCCTATCAAGTCAAGCTTTGCTTGGGTCATCAACCATTTGAGTTTACCTATATCCAAGAGGTCCCACTAAATAAGAATTCAAGGTCATCTGGCTCTCATCCTGAGTAGTTTGAGCCCTAGTCTCACCCTGCCTCCAAATTAGGGTTTCTGTAAGACATATGGATCATTGGCCTTGATTTTCATCAGGAGGTGTCCTCAAACCCTAAACCATGAATCCATGAGTTACTAAACATCCCTAAAGGTCTTTTATGAGCTTTAGATGTGAAGTAAGAAGCAAGATCATAAAGGTTTATCACTGGGAATTCACAGTCAAAATTAGGGTTTTTACTAAAACCCTAATCTTTGGGATTTTGATCCAAATAGAATCTCCTTTGCCTCAAATCACTATAACATGTCTTATTGATGATTTAAAATGTCAAGATCAAGTTTCAAGAAGTTTATTTCAAAGGAAGTAAGTTTATGATCATGAAACTCTTCATATGTGAAAATTACCTCTCTTGTGATAACTTGAAATGGTCATAACTTCCAAACCATACATCTAAATTGAGTGACTCAAAGACCAAAGGAAAACTCTTTCCAAGATCTTTAAAGTGTTAAATATGACTTTTCTCCAAAAAATGCATGGTTTTTGAGTTATGATGCTTGGAAGCCAAACTGCCCAAGGACTTGGTGAAATTTTCAGCATTTTCACCTTATTTTTTCTTCCAACTTCAACCCAGTTTTTCATAAACTTCCAGGCCTCAACTCAAAAACTTTTTGATATGAAAGTTGTAGAGGGCAACGAGAGCTTTCCAAAGAGTACTATAAATCCTCCATCCATCAAGGGAGTTGGGAGATTCGAAGAGTCAAAGATGAGGGTCTCATTCCTTAACATTCAAGAAATTAACTTTTGAGTTTAGTTCAAACACTTCCCTAACCATCATTTTTTGTTATTTCTGAGTTCTAATGACTTATTTAACATCTAAACAAACCTCTCCACGAAATTCAAACTGAATTGTCATTAAAATAATGATATATGTCTTGTTGGTGCAAGTGGGAGGGAGAGAGAAACTTTCCAAAAGTGGAAATAACATAGTTTATTCATGGAGCAATGCACCTATCAGCTCACAACAGTTCTGCTCAGAAGACTCAGAGATCTTTGGAATATTTCACTCTGCAAGTTTGAAAAATCCTCACGAAAAAGGAAGGGCATATTTGTCATTTTAGCAAGTTGGCCATACCTTGAACTCACCCTCTTTTCCTATAAATAACAGCTCATGTTCATTGCATTTTACACCAACAATCTTTCACAAAACACTCTAAATACAATCTGAGTTTGTGTCTGGCAAAGAAAGGAAGACGAGTAAGCTTGGATTTGGGAGTTGGTGTTTGTTTCAGCAAGAAAGGAACTCGTGTATATTGGAACTTGCAGTGGACATATTCCACTTGGTAAGTGCTCTTCCTTTACTCATTGTTCATACTCATAATGTTTATTATCTTATCTATGTCATATAAGTTCATATAGCATGTGTCTTGCATGATTTCCTCCATTTATCTACAAAGTATAAACCATGTGTATTGGAGCTTTACTTAGCTTCTGTCCCTGAACTGCAATCTTGAGATGAGATAGGTTGGTTATGGCTGGCTGAGGTAAGGTAGATATTGGCATTACTCTCTGGTCTTGTTATCATAACGTAATGTACTTACAATAATCATTCATTACTTTTTTGAATATGTGTAACCTTGTTGTTATGTGCATCTGTCAAATATATGTGGTAAGTGCTAACAAGTTTTGGGTTGTTCCAAGGCTGGGAAGTTGTTATAATAAGAAACAAAATCTTTAAAATATAACTCACTCCTTGCTGATTTGAGACTTGCATGACTTATGAGTTTTATGAGTAAGCTATTTATGTTGGCATGGTTTCAAGTGCACAAAAGACTTTGTTAGCAATGAAACTTGTTTTGTTCCTCACTAAAATGACTGATATCATTTGTTGTCTTCACTATCCCTTAAAGTAAGGCTTCATACAAGAACTCATGTTATAGGTTGTAAGCAAAAGGTTTTGTTTAAAGTTTTGCTTTTAAGCAGGGAACATGGTCTTTACTCAGTCTGCTACAAGCTTGTTCTTTTGTATTTGTTCATATGATTATCCATATCTTAATGTGTATACAACTTTGATATGTCATTGATTTGGTATTTTGAACTAAATTCGTTTTTGTTGTGCTGTTAATTTATTGAAGTTATGAAACTGGCTTTGATTTGTGGTTTTTTTACAACTTGCTGATATGGTTAGTTTCTCCTTGTGTGCTAAAACTTGTGCCATGTGTTCAATCTTGTTTCAATATGCCATGTGTGTAAGCTTCTGTGAAACAAATCATTTGACTTAAGTACTAGAGCCCATCTTCCATATTTGTACAGGTGAGAAGTAACATGATGCTACTTTGTGATAACTGACTGATTGTGTATATGTATTTGCTGATGTTTGTCTCTAAACTAAAAGGCTGGTTGTGAACTCATTTTGACATAGTTCCACACCTTTCACATCTGATAGTGCACATAAGATTGCCATGTCATACTATTATCCATAGTTGATTGATAGTCAGTAAATGTAGATAAATCCATGGTATGAATGCTTTTCCTTGTTTAGAACTTGTTTGCCCATGTGCTTATCTCTGTATGTGCCACTACTATGAACATGTTATATTTGGGCAAGGTGTTCATTTTTTGATATAGGTGGGTTGTTGATCTGATTGCATGCCATATATCTCCATTTATGCAAACTATTCTTGTCTCACTTGCTTAGTCCAAATTTGAACTGCTCCTTTACTTTGGTTTGTCACCTGTTAATCTGATGCCTGCTGTCTCTATGACATTAGTTTCATGCCATGCTAACCATTTTGAGGCAAGTTGACCTATACACTTGAAGATTTATAAGCTAAATGTTAATCTTTTGAAACTTGTGTCTGATGCCATGGCCTATGTTCTTAGCGTGATAATTTGGGAGTAACTACATGATTGAGGTTGGTCAATATTGATTAGTGTCTTGTTGCCATCTTTTCATTTATTATGAATTCATATTTAATATGTCCCTATGCCACTAATTCTTGATCTGCACTCTAATTATGTACATAAACTGCTGAGTTACCAATGGTTGTGTATCCAAATTGTGTATGTTCATTACTTGCTCTTGCCTTTGCCTTGTT
Organism: Lathyrus tuberosus; assembly: GCA_022829125.1. Lineage (NCBI taxonomy): Eukaryota > Viridiplantae > Streptophyta > Magnoliopsida > Fabales > Fabaceae > Lathyrus > Lathyrus tuberosus. Next base: position 5,158,530 of record JALAZF010000312.1, on the reverse strand, counting down.
TACTTGCTGCCATATGTATGAGCTAGATGCCTAGTCTATTTAAGCTTGTTATTGCCATCCTGCACTGATTTGCCACCAACCCTCTCATATTTGTGAAACTGATCTTGAAATACCTCTAACTCACACTATTGTCATCACTCACGTTGTTGGATGTGCTCTCATTGGTAAAAGTTTTTATGAATATGCTTGTTTCCATGCTAACAATTATTGATGAAACTATCCATGTTTGGCTTTCATGCCATGATTCCTTGAACCCTTTTTTAGCTACCTGCTCCTTGATGACTTATCTTAAATTGTTAGGTGGCATATTTTCATTTGACACCATCCATAAGATGTCTTAACTTTGCATTCTCAAAATATAATGTTGTTAAATCCACAGGTCTCTTAGAATACCAAACCCTTGACACTACTAGTGTTGTAGATACTAGGAATAATGCATAAGATTATTCAGAGCTGAGTTAACATGTTGAGTGTGCTGCCTTGCTGAATATATGCTTACATGCGATCTTTATGCCTAATTGTCATTTTGAGTTTGCTTACCATGCCATAGTCATAAATATTGCCATGTTTCTGTCTGCTATGGATGATATGAGTTAACTCTGGCTATATGTAGTTTTGAACATGTTGATGAATCACCTTTCCCTATCATATGAGGACTATGTGGAATCTTTGATATTGACAAGTTTCAGTTGTTTTCACTAAAGGTGTGATTGTATTTTATCAGGCTGCTATCATACTAATTGCCTTGTGCCCAAATGAATGACATTGTGTATCCTGTTATGCTAGCCCTAGTTCAAATAGCATGAAAGATTTGGTTTATATAGTATTTTTATTTTAAAACACCACCTGTTCATCACCATGCCTAGTCTCATGTTAAAATGTTTTGATTTAATGTCTGAGAATACACTTTCATAGTCTGCAAGTTCAATTTTGTTTTGAGTTAAGGTCTTTGTTTTGATTTAAGGTGTGGATTTTGCTTTCTGTTTCTTTAATTGTCAGGATAAAAGTTTGGAAGTTATTACTATCATGTGTAGGCTTTAAAACTGAGGGAGATATGCATGATACTCATTGTATATAATTCAGGTTCACTAATAGGAGTGTTGGTGTCATCTCTAAACATGTTTTATTGTATGAATGTTTCATATCCTTAGTTGCTAGCATATTACTTTTTAAAGTGATCTAGGCATTTGAGACTGATTCAATGAAGTTAAGAATCCCTTGGAGATTTTTGTTTCTGATGGCATTTGCATCTGCAAGTATTGCCATATTAATTACTTGTTGATACTATGTTTTCTCATACTATGCCATAACAATGTCCTTCATTTTTGTCTCATTTTGTTGCTGGCTAATAACATGTTATCTTTGCACTTTTGAACTGCCACTTGACAAACACCCCTTTTTATGATGATGCATTCTTGATATATCTCTGCTCACCACCACTTGATATGGAATTTTCTTGAATTATTATTTGTGTTGTGCTCACCCTATACTATGTTATGTACTTACCATGCCATGCCTACTGATGCCATGATCAATTCCATTGCTCTATGAACTTGAACATCAACCTGTCTTTTAAGATTCCATGCCACAAATAAGGTGCTTTGGGTTTGACATCATACATGATCATGAGTTATCCTTGACATCCTATTTTGAAATACCATTGTAAGCATCCACTCAAAATCTGTTAAATCATTCAAAACAATATTCATGTCCTTGTTCTGATTTCTATGTGAGGACCTGTTTTTTTATCTTTCTATTTTATAGATTGTTAGATTTGTCTATGAGTTGCATGCTTGAAGACTGACCTGTTCCCTACACTATCAGTGCCTTTGCCTTGCTATGTATATGTTAGTTGAGCATTCACTTCATGTCATCCCTAATCTACTGATAATCTTGCAAATATGTTGCCCTCCATTATGATTAATCTGTCAATATCCTGTTTTACGTTTCTTAATGATCACATCTTATTGTTTTTTTAATATCTTCATGATGATAATTCCCAGTTAGGCATACCATGCTCTGATCAAACAAACTTGTCCTAATATTCTAAGTGATTTATCCACTTGCTCTGCATTTTGCTCACAGTTGGATTTTCTTGATTGTGTGGTGATGTTTCGAATTGATAAGCATGTGGCATTGACTTTTGAATAATCAGTACGCACTTAATCTTTAAAGCTCAGGATTGTTAGTTTGGATTTTGAATGTTTGCAGCTCTAATCTTCCTAGCCTCTTGGTTTTACATTTCACGTTTTCATAAGGATAATGAAGTTTTTGTTGTGAAAACCATGTAATAGTGTTTGTTTACCATCATGTAGTTTGAAATTATGTCAGATAGTTGATTTAATCCTTGGATAAGAGTTGTAGTTGGTGAAAGTTGGATGCATATTTAGCACTAGGATTTTTCACAATGCCAAGTTTGCTAACTTTGCTCGCGCATGAAATACTCAAATATTTATTGAATGAGGTTTATAACTGGATGTACCAGCCACCCCAGTGGCAAGCACACACTTCACACGCCATATGACCTATAGGACTGGGGTTCGAATCCCCCTCGCCCCAGTCCTTTTGTTTTTATTTTCTGAAAATGCGTTGCTTTCATATATATTATGCCTTGGTCATATTTTGTTAACACGTACACATTGGGCGCGATGGCAAGCATTTTGGAGCTGTACACGTGAGGTCCTGGGTTCAACACCCATGGGAACCACTCTCTTCTTTTTTATCACTTGTTTTCTTATTTTTCTATGGTTTATATGTAAATTTCAAATGTTCATAATTTAATCATTTTTAACCCTTTTTCACTCATTCTTTTTGCTAAATGTTCATAAAAGAATTTATTTTTTAACTATCAAAAGATATTTTAAAAAAATGTTTAATATTGAGACATTTATTCAAAATGAAAGTGGAAAGATCTTTTTAGGGTTTTTGTTACTTTTCTTGATTGTGTTTGATTCTTAATTATGATATCTTGCTTGTATAATATCTATATGTTTGATTTTGATCTTGCATGATTGTTATAAGCCTTGTTCAAATTGAATGCTTTGTTGTTATACCACCTTTTTTATGTGCATATCTTTTGTAATCTTACCATCTCGTAAAAATTGCTACCCCCTATTCCAAAGGAAATTCCCTTTCAATTGACTCATAAGTCAATAAAAAAGTCAACCCTTGACCTCATAGTCATAGGTGTTCACATCCTCATTGACCTCATAGTCATAGGATCCCCTCTTGACCTCATAGTCATAGAGCCATCTCTCAAACCTTTGACCTCATAGTCATAGGTAGGCTTTGACCTCATAGTCATAGCCATTCTCCCTTGGCCTCATAGCCAATCATCTTACAACTTACCACAAGGAAAGTTCTTGAACTCTATGTGAAACTCATCACTATGAATATTCACTTCCCCCATTATAATTTAGACTTAGAGAGTTTCTTAAACTCTAAATGAGCTCATACTTATTTCCCCTTGGAACTTTGGCCACAGTCAATGGTTCCTCTAATTCACCCTTAGTTAGGTGAACTACGGTTGCTCTGATTCTTTAGTCAGATACGTAGGCACAAGATGCGACGTCTTGGCGAGAAAACTTAATGTACATACCCTTAGGTCCTTACCTTTAGCATTAACAGATATCTTTTGGCAAGCAAACATAACATAACACAAACTAAACAAGAGGTTCATGTAGAGTACTACAGATATTAAGGGTGCTAATACCTTCCCTTAGTATAACCAACCCCCGAACCTTAGATCTCCCCCCTTTAGGTTTTCTCAATCTTGAACCTTTCCTTTGGATAAATCAAAGTCAGTGGCGAATTTCAAAGTTTTGTGATGTAAGTTAATTAATAGCTTGTTATCCAATTCTCACCGCAACAGTGTGCCCATGTGGGGTGTGAGCGACTATTATGAAGTCCCGACGGGGATTATGACCATGAAACAGGGGTCGAATTGGTACCACATACATTGAGTCGAGTTGTGGGTCTCAATTTCATTGCATTATGTGTGTTGATTATATGTTATGATGAAAATGATAGTTGTGTTGATGTTGTGACGATAGGGTAGATTCTGATATGTTTTATGCTTTCATACTTATACTATGCTTTTCTTATATTGATTTGAGAATCTCACCCCTTCTGTTTGAATGTTACCTCTACGTGGGTAACGTGCAGATAAGCAGGAGTAGTTCGAAGTTGGAGGTAGTGAAGACGAGGTCTTCTCTTTTACGTTATCGAGTCGCGTCTGCTCTGATTGTAACACCGGGATGTCAGAACGCTTATAGTCTTTTACTTTGTTATGTGTTATTCTTGTTTTATTTGAAAATGATTATGTGTGATCAACAATGTTTCAAATTTCGTTGGATTTCTGTTGCAGTATGAATGTTGAAATACTATGTTTTAATTACGATATTGATGTGTTGCTTATCGTATGCATGAAAAGTTGGGTAGTGAAAGTAGCAACCTAAATCCATGTATGTTATTCTACTATGATATTTTATTATTATATATCGCTGGGGTTTAGGGTGTTACATAGTGGTATCAGAGCAGGTCGGTCCGTCCGATCAAGTTGTCGAGTCGTTGTCGTGTGATAGTTATTTAGTGTCGAGGTCGGTTCCTTAACCATTATGTTTTGTCGTTGGTGTGTAACGGATTTAGAATGGCTGGAAGGAACGATGTTGCTATGGCTGCTGCTTTGCAGGCTGTTGCTCAGGCGGTGCAGAACCCGCCTCGTGCTAGTGAGAATGATGAGTTTCAGAAGAACAGACCGCCTACCTTCAAGGTAAGCTATGATCCGGATGGAGCACAGACTTGGCTCAAGGATATTGAGAGAATATTTTGGGTTATGGAATGTCCTGAAGCACAGAAGGTGCGGTTAGGTACTCATATGCTAGATGAGGAGGCTGATGATTAGTGGGTAAGTACTCATTAAGTGTTGGGAGCAGCAGGAGATGAAATCACTCGGACTGTGTTCAGTAGGGAGTTCTTAAGAAAGTATTTTCCTGAAGATGTCTGAGGGAAGAAAGAGATTGAGTTCTTAGAACTGAAGCAGGGTAACATGACATTTACACAGTATGTTGCTAAATTCTCAAATTTGGCTAAGTTTTATCCTCACTACAGTGCGGCAGCTGCTGAGTTCTCAAAGTGTGTCAAGTTTGAGAACGGTTTGAGGCCTGAGATCAAACAGGCGATTGGTTATCAGAAGATCAGAAGGTTTTCAGATTTGGTGAATTGTTGCAGGATATTTGAGGAAGATAGTAAGGCTCGATCGGCTCATTATAAGGGGTTGGCTAAGAGAATAGGAAAACAACCGATGAATCGTGGAAAGCCTTACGCAGCTCCAGCTGAGAAAGGTAAACAGAAACATGCTGATGGCAAGAAGCCAAGTGGGGGAGGTGCCTATGCTCCTCTTAAGTGTTACAGGTGTGGTGAGTTGGGTCATCGTGTCAGTGAGTGCACGAGTGATGTGAAGAAATGCTTCAGGTGTGGATAGGCAGGACATCTGATTGCTGATTGCAAAGTTAACGTGATTACTTGTTACAACTGTGGAGAACAAGGCCATATTAGTACTCGTTGTCAGAAACCTAAGCAAGTTCAACTGGAGGAAAGGTGTTCCCTTTGACAGGGACTCAGACTTCCAGTGATGACAGATTGATCAAAGGTACATGTTATATTAATAATACGCCTTTGATTTCTATTATTGATACTGGTGCTACTCACTCTTTTATTGCTGCTGATTGTGTGAGAAGGCTAGGCCTTGGTGTTTCTCTTATGAAGGGAGAGATGGTTGCTGAAACTCCTGCAAAGGGATCGGTGACCACTTCTTTAGTCTGTTTGAATTTTCCGTTATCAATCTTTGATAAGGACTTTGGTGTGGATCTGATTTGTTTGCCGTTGGGAGGTCTCGATGTGATTTTGGGTATGAACTGGTTGGAGTTCAATCATGTTCATATTAACTATTTTAATAAGTCAGTTCAATTTCTTACTCCTGAGGAAGAGGGAGAAGATGGTTTTCTATCTGCTAAAGAGATGAAAGAGCTTTTGGAAAAAGAAGCTCAGGTGCTTGCATTGTTTGCATCCTTATTAGTGGAGAATAAGTCAGTGATTAATGAGTTGCAAGTGGTGCGTGAATTTCCTAAAGTGTTTCCAGATGATATTGTTGGTGTACCACCAGAGAGAGAAGTAGAATTTGCTATTGATCTTGTCCCTGGTACCAGACCTATTTCTATGGCACCATACAGGATACCGACATCAGAATTGTCAGAGCTGAAGAAGCAACTGGAAGACTTGTTAGAGAAGAAATTTGTGAGACCAAGCGTATCACCTTGGGGAGCTCCAGTGTTGTTGGTAAAGAAAAAGGATGGTAGTATGAGGCTGTGCATCGATTACAGACAGTTGAATAAAGTAAAGATTAAGAATAAGTATCCGCTTCCAAGAATAGATGACTTGATGGATCAATTAGTGGGTGCCCGTGTGTTTTGTAAGATTGACTTGAGGTCGGGCTATCATCAGATACGGGTAAGAGACGAAGATATTCAGAAGATGGCTTTCAGGACTCGATATGGACATTATGAGTATGTGGTGATGCCGTTCAGAGTTACTAATGCACCTGGGGTATTCATGGAATAAATGAATCGTATCTTTTATGAGTATTTGGATCAGTTCGTAGTTATCTTTATTGACGACATTCTAATCTATTCTAAATCAGAAGAGGAACATGCTGAGCATTTATGGATTGTGCACCGAGTGTTGAAGGAGAAGAAGCTCTATGATAAGTTATCTAAGTGTGAATTTTGGTTGAAAGAGGTAAGTTTTATTGGTCATGTTATTTTCGGTGATGGTGTTGCTGTAGATCCGTCTAAGGTAGACGCGGTTCTACAATGGGAGACTCCGAAGTCGGTGACTGAGATTAGAAGTTTCTTGGGCTTGGTTGGTTATTACCGAAGATTTATTGAAGGATTTTCGAAGTTGGCACTTCCGTTGACTCAGTTGACGTGCAAGGGTAAAGCATTTGCGTGAGATGTTCTTTGTGAGAAGAGTTTCATTGAGCTGAAGAAGAGATTAACTACAGCTCCAGTTTTGATTCTACCCGAACTGAATGAACCGTTTGTGGTGTATTGCGATGCTTCTTTGATGGGTTTGGGAGGTGTGCCGATGCAGGATGGTAAGGTTGTGGCTTATGCTTCACGACAGTTAAGGGTGCATGAGAGGAATTATCCGACTCATGATTTAGAGCTAGCTGCAGTGGTATTCGTATTGAAGATTTGGAGGCACTATCTCTATGGTTCCAGATTTGAAGTGTATAGTGATCATAAGAGATTGTGGTATCTGTTTGACCAGAAGGAATTGAATATAAGGCAGAGGAGATGGCTAGAATTCTTAAAAGGATTATGATTTTGGCTTGAACTATCACCCTGGTAAAGCTAATGTCGTGGCTGATGCTTTGAGCCGAAAATCTTTGCATATGTCTGCTATGATGGTTAAAGAGTTAGAATTGATTAAACAGTTCAGAGATATGAGTTTGGCTTGTGAACAGACACCGCAGAGTGTGATGTTGGGTATGCTGACGATCAACAATAAATTTCTTAATAATATTAGAGAAAGTCAGAAGTTGGACGTGAAACTAGTGGATTTGATGATTGGAATTAATCAAGCAGAAGGTAATGAGTTTAGAGTAGACGAACAAGGTGTGTTGAGATTCCGTGATAGGATCTGTATTCCTGATGATCCTGAGTTAAAAAGAATGATTTTAGAAGAGGGTTACAAGAGTAGTTTAAGTATCCATCCAGGAGCTACGAAGATGTATCAAGACTTGAAAAAGATATTTTGGCGGTCTGGATTGAAACGTGATGTAGCCCAGTTTGTGTATGCTTGTTTGACTTGTTAGAATTTGAAAGTGGAACATCAGAAACCTGTTGGTATGATGCAACCGTTAGATATTCCAGAGTGGAAGTGGGATAGTATTTCCATGGATTTTGTGACAGGGTTGCCTAATATGCCGAGAGGACATGACTCCATTTGGGTAGTAGTGGATAGACTGACGAAGTCGGCACATTTCATTCCGATTAATATCAGTTTTCCTTTGCAGAAGTTGGCCGAGATTTATATCCAGGTGATTGTGAAGTTGCATGGAATTCCATTGAGAATTGTGTCGGATCGAGATCCAAGGTTCACTTCCAGATTTTGGGAGAGTTTCCAAGAGGCTTTGGGATCGAAGCTGAGATTGAGTTCGACCTATCATCCACAGATGTATGGTCAGGCGGAGAGAACTATACAATCCTTAGAAGATCTGTTGAGGGCTTGTGTGCTTGAACAAGGAGGTGCTTGGGATAGTCATTTGTCGTTGATCGAGTTCACTTATAATAACAATTATCATTCTAGTATTGGGATGGCGCCTTTTGAAGCATTGTTTGGTCGGAGGTGTCGGACGCCTTTTTGTTGGCACGAATCTAGTGAGAGTGTAGTGCTTGGACTGGAGATTGTTCAGCAAACTACCGAAACGGCGAAGCTGATTCGGGAAAAGATGAAAGCTTCGTAGAGTAGGCATAAGAGTTACCACGATAAGAGAAGGAAAGATCTCGAGTTTCAAGAAGGAGACCATGTATTCTTGAGAGTCACTCCAGTGACCGGTGTTGGTCGTGCGTTAAAGTCGAGGAAGCTCACTCCTCGGTTTATTGGTCCGTATCAGATATCTATAAGAGTTGGACCTGTTGCCTATAGAGTGCCGTTTCCACCCAAATTTTTGAATTTGCATGATGTATTCCATGTGTCACAGCTTCGGAAGTATGTTTCGGATCCGTCGCATGTGATTTCGATGGATAATGTGGAAGTAAGAGACAACCTTACGGTTGAAGCCTTACCAATACGAATTGAAGACCGCGAGGTAAAATAGTTGAGAGGAAAAGAGATTTCTCTTGTGAAGGTAGTGTAGGGGAGGCGCTGCTAGTGGAAATATGACGTGGGAGTTGGAGAGCAGGATGCGAGAGTCGTATTCGGAGTTGTTCGCATGAGGTAAATTTTCGAGGACGAAAATATTCTAAGTGAGGGAGAGTTGTAACACCCCGATTTAATTTAATTATTTTTCGTGAATAAATTGAATAATGTTGTGTATTGTTGTGTTTTGGTTGAGGTTGGGGTACCCTTAGGATGGGGTAGTGCCCTTAGGATTATAAAAGAGTAAGGTGACGGAAGGGAGGGTTAGTTGGCCAATATTATTATTTTAAATTATTGAGGAATATTGTTATTATTATTTAATTTGGTGAAATAATAATAATAATAATATTTAAATAATAATATCAACAATAATATTTGGATAATAATAATAAAAATAAAATAAACAGGAAAGGGATGAGAAGAGAAAGAGTTTTTTTTTCTCAGTACATGTTTTGGAAAAGAAAGAGGAAGAGCAGAGCTAGGGTCAGAGAAAGGAGGCTCCATTGTTGAAGGAAGAATTCACGGATTCCAAGGTAAGGGTGGGGATCTCTGATCTTTTAAGGATGCATATTATTTGTATGAGGGTAAAAAATCATTAGGATCTCTCTGCTGTGTTGTTTGTGTAAATTGGGGATTGGGTTCTTGTATGACAGAGGATTTGATAAGAAGAGAAGTGTATAATTGATCGATTTAAGTAAGGAATAGGTGGTTATGCATGGTTATATGAACTGTTGTGGTTGTATATGTGTTTTCTGGACTGTTTATAGGCAAAATCAGAGAAGATTTAAGAAAGATGGGTGTTGTGATCGCTACTGCAGAATTGCAGATTCGCGATTGTTCGCTAAGCGAACAAAACATTCGATGGGCAAAGGTTCACCCCAGGTTCGCACGGTGAACAGGGCAGCGAACGAGGAGAGAAAAGAGTGGGATTCTGGTATGTTGGAGGGAGGGATTCGCTGGAAGGTTCATAAAGCGAACTTCCTAGCGAACTGGTTCACTGGGCGAGGTGGCTAGCGTAGGAGAGTGGAAAATGTGGACTCTCTGGATTTTGTATGGGAAGGGAACTTCGCTGGCAAGTTCGCAAAGAGAACTCCTAGCGAAGGTGTTCGCTGAGAAGTTCGCAAGGCGAACAAGCTGCGAACGTAGCAGTAGCAGTTTCTGCTGCCATGTGATGAAATTCCCCAAACTTCTGAAATTCATAACTTTTGACTCGGGTGTCTGTTTCAGTCACCGTTCGGACCGTTGGAAATCTGGAATCGTATACTTTTTGTTAAAATTATTTTAAAAATTAGAATTCCAACGATTCGATGCGTAATTCTATTTAAGTTAAGTTACGATGTGTTGAACGCCGAAATGTTGTATTTGGTCGAGTATTTTCATGTTGTAGTTGTGTATTGTATTGCTGCAGGTTTTGGGCAGGTAAATATTATATGTTGGATAGTGGTGGTAAGTTGTATCACCAATGTGTTATTGTTGTTGGTTGCGTGTTGATCATGTTGTTATATGTGATAACGTGAAATGTTCGTTGATGTCGCCATTATGCATATTGTTGTTGTTGCTGGCCTATAGTGGCATGTTGTTGTATATGTGATATTTATTATTGTTGTTGTTGATGCATGTAATGTTGCATGAGTTGTAGGATAAGCCGTGTGCCCGTGTGGGGTGTGAGCGACTTATCTGGATTCTTAGGAATAGAGTCATGTTGTTGTTGTTGTTGATGGTAATCGTGTGCCCATGTGGGGTGTGAGCGATTATGTGTGCCCAAGTAGGGTGTGAGCGATCACGAACGTCGTATGCCCATGTGGGGTGTGAGCGACTATTATGAAGTCCCGACGGGGATTATGACCATGAAACAGGGGTCGAATTGGTACCATATCTGTTGAGTCGAGTTGTGAGTCTCAATTGCATTGCATTATGTGTGTTGATTAAATGTTGTGATGAAAATAATAGTTGTGTTGATGTTGTGACGATAGGGTAGATTCTGATATGTTTTATGCTTTCATACTTATACTATGCTTTTCTTATATTGATTTGAGAATCTCACCCCTTCTGTTTGAATGTTACCTCAACGTGGGTAACGTGCAGATAAGCAGGAGTAGTTCGGAGTTGGAGGTAGCGAAGTCGAGGTCTTCTCTTTTACGTTATCGAGTCGCGTCTGCTCTGATTGTAACACCGGGATGTCGGAACACTTAGAGTCTTTTACTTTGTTATGTGTTATTACTATTTTTTTTTGAAAATAATTATGTGTGATCAACAATGTTTCAAATTTCGTTGGATTTCCGCTGCAGTATGAATGTTGAAATACTATGTTTTAATTACAATATTGATGTGTTGCTTATCGTATGCATGAAAAGTTGAGTAATGAAAGTAGCATCCTAAATCCATGTATGTTATTTTACTCTTATATTTTATTATTATATTTTATTACTCTGAAAGAAGTAACATGATTAAAAATAATTCAGAAAAATCAAAAAACACGAAAATTAATATAATTAGGTAAAATAATTTTTTTTTTTGGAATTTTTTGAGACTATGAAAACAGTAAAAAATTCATTAAAAATAAAAAAAAAGATGAATTTGGGGTGAGGGTGAAGTCCTGTAACTCTTCCAGAGTACGAGTGTAATGACCGCACGATTTTTCTACATCAGATGCACGAAACAAATCTAAAATGGAGACGATTTTCCCTAAAATCGATTTTTTGAAGAGCAAGACCTAAAACTAAACTATAAGCTATAATGACAGTTGAAAAAATACTCGTGGTGAAAGGTTGTGGGCATTTTGATAAAATATGTAAAAAAAAGCTATAAATGTTGGTGCTAGGAATTGAACCCATGACCAGACGCTACCTATAATGACGGTTTTTTAAATACCCGTGGTGAAAGGCCTCACATTTCACCACGGTTGGAATATTAACTGTCATTAAAAGCCTTTTAATGAGATTAAAAAAAATGCGCGCATCTATTACAACGGTGTATTGGCAAGCCGTTGTAAACATGGCGTTTGGTAGTAATGAAAATAGAGACACGTCAAAGTCTATATTTGATTCTCTGAGAATGACTCATGAAGGAAACACTCAAGTAAAAGAAACTATTTCAGACTGGGCCAACGCCTGCCCATCCGTCGGGCAGGCCCAGCCCAATACTGGTACGACCCAATATGGTCCATAAGCAACCAACGTCGAACACGTTCCAACCACTCCCTCGTCGGGCACGTTCTATGTAACACCGTCGAGCAGAGGCTTCGAGCCTTGTGGATGGGTCTCTCCTCGACGTCCACGTGCTCCTCCCCACGAGGACACGTTCTCTTGTAACCTCCCACCTCCGAAAGAATCGGTCTGCCCTACTTCCGGAGATCTCGGGACCGTTACTCCATGGCGAAGACCATGTGCTGGTCTTCCCTACGCCACATAAGCCCTGACAGTTTCCTGGATTGGGCCTTGCAATCCAGCCCAGTGCAAGTAACCATTAGCCCTGCGCTGGGAGCTCTCTATAAATACCCTCTCACTTGAGAGGGTCAGGTTACGTTTTATCTCACTCTCACACCTATATTATGTACTTGCTCACTTCCGTTCCCTGACTTTGGCATCGGAGTACCTTACAGGTACACCCCCCACCGCCATTCCATCATCACCGGAGTTGAAGATCTCATGACGCTGTTGGCCACGGTCCTCTTTTCTGATCCAAATACGATCAGTGGCGCCGTCTGTGGGAACCTTTGCTTCCTCGTTTTCCTCTTCGTAAAACTAAAGCACTCTCAACTTTCCTAACAACCATAGCCAGCACTCAGCCCAGGAACCAGACTCCGAACGCCACTCTCGCCCAGTTCGACAACGGCGACCACCGTCAGAACCCTGCGGCCGTCCATGTCGAAGAAGGAGAGATAAGAGACTGGTAGATTTCCTCCCCATTCTCAGACGACGCGGCGTATGACGCCGTCCAATAGGAAAACCCACCGGTTGTCTACCAGCCCATCGCTGCACCACCGAACGCCGATCCGGGCATGGTGGCCCAGTTCGCTCTGGTCAATCAGACCAACCAATTAATAGCTCAGCAGAATACCAGAATAAAAGCTTTTGAGAGAGGGCAGCCACGATGCTCTTCCCCGCGAATACATCGTCGCCCCCCATCTCAGGATCGTTCTCCGTCCCCACAAAGGACTTCCCCGGCGGACTCTCGCAGCCCCTCCCCGCAGCCTGCGGGCCGCCATCGACGCCTGGAGTGGACCCAGCCTATGGTCACTCATAAGCGCCCCCGCTCCCCTCCTCAGAAGGAGCCGAGGCGCTCCCCGACCAAGAAGAGGAGCAAAGATGACGACGAGAAGCCGAAAAGCCATTCCAGGAGCTCTCCTCGTCGAGATGGACTTGGACGGAACCATCGCTCCCCATCGCGGTTGCCAGTCAAAAGTGATGAGGACGACCAGAGAACTCCCCTGTCCAAAGAAATTATGGACACACCTATTCCCGCGGGCATGGAGAAGCCCCCACCACTGGGGACCTACGACGACACGCCTAACCGCGACAACCATATCGAGAGCTACGAAGCCATGCTCGACTATTGAAACGTCTGGGGAGCTATTAAGTGCATGATTTTCCCGACCACCCTTAGGAAAGGTGCCATGACTGGGTACAAGCGGCTTGCTTCGGAATCCATCACGTCCTAGAAACAGTTGAAGAAGCAGTTCTCCAGGCATTTTACCGCCTCTCGCCGACACCCGAAGACGGTGGCCTCGTTGGAGGGCATCTTCCAGGGGCGGAACGAATCCCTCAGAGACTACATTGAGAGATTCAACAAAGAAGTCGTCGAGGTCCACGCGACCGACGACATGAAGAAGTTCCTGATCGCACAGGGACTACGCATCGAAACCGACTTCGCCAAGGCTGTGGGCATCCATAAGCCTCGCAACTTGGAAGATCTCCTCTTCCGAGCTAAATCGTACATCAAGTTGGAAGAGGCGTAGGCTGCTCAAATGGCCCTCGACTCCCAGTGATGAGATGGCACCCGCGGCCACAGAGATGAAGGTTCTCCTCCCCCCCGGTGTGGGGGAGAGAAAAGAAAGGAAGGCCGCCCCAGGGACTCTCGCGAGCCGAGAGGTCCGGCAGGCCGGTTCACAAAATACACGCCACTCAACGCTCCCCGCGAGCGAATTCTCTCCGAGTACGCCAACTCGGAGTTTTAGAAAGGGGGTGTCCACTTCCCCAAGCTGACAGCCCCCAAACCAAACACAGACAGATCCAAGTACTACAGATTCCACCAGAGTCACGGACATGTCATGGAAGATTGCGTCCACCTCAAGGACGCCATAGAGACCCTGATCAAGGAAGGGCACCTGAAGAAGAATGCCAAGAGGAATGACACTCTTCAGGCTCGGGAAACCCAAAGCGTCGAGGAGACGACACCTCCTCCTGGAGAGAGTCGACCACAAATCGCCATGAGCGTCACCCAACCAGAGGACTTCTACATCCCTGAGGTAATCGAGGACCCCGAGGCGGTTCATAGCATGTGGGCGAATTTTCCCCCGAAGACTCAGTCTCAGCCTGCAGTACCTGGGAGAGTTTTCCCTCAATGATGGTTATATCTGGCGGAGGATTCAACAAGGTGTCTGTCGGGTCAATCAAATGAAAGTTCGACTAGCTGGAATCCGTGACCTCAGGATAGACTGTTGTTTTTAAGAAGGCGCAAGGGAGGTCAATCCCCATCACCTTCTACCTCAAGGAGTTGTCGGACGGTGCCCCCGACTCAACCATTCCTATCCTGATCAGGGCACATATGGAGAACTTCGATGTCCTCCAAATCCTAGTCGACCAAGGGATTTCGGTGGACATCATTTATGCCCACCTTTTCGAGACCCTCCAGCTCGACGAGAAGCACCTGACCCCCTACGTGGGTTCAGATCTGCAGGGCTTCAACGGAACAACCACTAGACCGTGGGGCTATGTTGAACTGATGGTCACATACGCGAGCGAGGAGACTGCCCGATAGGTCAAGACTCGCTTCCTCGTGATAGAGTGCCCCTATCTCTACAAATACATCCTGGGGAGGACGAGTCTGGCCGCGCTCACAGTAGTACCGTCCACGGCGCATTTGAAGATGAAGTACTACTCGACACAGGGTCGAGTAGTTACCATCCGCAGAGACATTGATGCTGCGAGGAGATGCTTCGAAGCCGCGACCAAGGGCCTGAACTCTATCAAGACCTAGCGCAAGGCCGAAGAAAAGGCAGCCCCGAAGGTGGTACACAAACAGCTCTCTTTGGTCAACGCTGTGGACCTCGACAGGCGCTTCACAGCCAAGCAAGATGAAGGAGGAACAGCAGGTGATAACCTCCCAGCTGAAGGCAACGGGCAGCCTCTCCACCTAACGCGCCCCATCCCAGACGAAGACTTCGAGCTTGTCACCCTCGGAGACGACCCAGATCGGAGCGTGAAGATTGGCACTGGACTCCCCGACCTGGCGAAGAAGCAGCTGAAGGCGTGCCTTCGCGAGAATGCTGATATGTTCGCTTGGAGCGCTTCAGAGATGTCCGGGCTCGACCCCGAGGTGGCTTGTCATAAATTAACTGTAGATCCGACCGCTAGGGCCATAGTTCAACATAGGCGTAGGCAGTCTCCCGAGAAAGCGGAGGCTGCTGAAAAAGCTGTAAAAGACCTCTTAGAGGAAAATTTCATTTCAGAAGCCAAGTACACCACTTGGCTGTCCAACGTTGTACTCGTTAAGAAAAATAATGGAAAATGGAGGATGTGTGTTGACTATACCGACCTTAATCGGGCATGCCCGAAAGATTCTTATCATTTGCCTAACATTGACCAACTGGTCGACAATTCTGCAAGTTTCAAGCTACTGTCCTTCATGGACGCCTACTCTGGGTACAATCAAATTCCTATGGCCAAGGCCGACAAGCAGCACACCACCTTCATGACTGAGTCGGGCAATTACTACTATAACATAATGCCCTTCGGCCTGAAAAACATCGACGCGACCTACCAGCGAATGATGAACAAAGTCTTTCGAGGAGAAATCGGCGACATGCTCGAGGTATACATGGATGACATGATCGTCAAATCCACAGAAGAAGCCGTCCACACTGCTCATCTTAATAAGGTCTTCGACACCGCGAGAAAGTGCAAGATGAGGTTCAACCCCGACAAATGCACCTTCGGCGTTCGGACAGGAAAGATCCTCGGATTTTACCTCACGGAGAGGGGAATTGAGGCGAACCACGACAAATGCATGGCGTTTTTTGAGATCTCAACCCCGAACTCGAAGAAGTCGATACAATCGTTGAATGTGATGTGGAACTCGCTTTCCCGTTTCGTGGCCAAGTCCGCACAGTACACACTCCCATTTTTCAAGGTTCTACGATAGAAAGCCACGTTCGAATGGACCGAGGAATGCGAGGAAGCCCTCCTTCACCTCAAACAAGTCCTCTCACAGCCTCCAGTTCTCTCTCGACTAGAGAACAGGGAGACGCTTTTCCTGTACCTCGCCATAAAGAGCGAAGCAGTCAGCGCGATCCTAATCCGGGAAACCCCGGACGGGCAGAAGCCAATTTACTTCTCAAGTAAAGCCCTCCAAGGGCCAGAGCTAAGATACCAATAGATCGAGAAAGTCGCCCTAGCCCTCGTCACCCGCGGCCAGAAGACTCCGCCACTACTTCTTGGCCCATACAATTGTGGTGAGAACTGAGCAACCCATGCGGCAACTCCTAGGCCGACCACACATGGCTGGGAGGATGCTCCGCTGGTCGCTCAAACTTGCTGAGATCTACATCCAATACGTGGGGAACAAAGCCCTAAAAGCTCAGGTGGTGGCAGACTTCGTGGCAGAAATGACTCCCCCCGAGCCTTCGACGGAAGGATCCCAAAAGTGGACAATATACATCGACGGGGCATCCATCTCGAAGGGCAGCGGAGCAGGCATCATCCTCGAGAACAAGGAAGACATCCTAATTGAAGTCTCCCTCACACTATCATTGCCGACATCGAACAATCAAGCTGAGTACGAGGCCTTCCTCGCCGGGTTACACCTGGCCGAAGACCTCGGGGCCAAAGAGGTCAAGATATTCACTAACTCCCAGCTCGTGGCGTCCCAGGTACGGGGAGAGTACCAAGCAAAGAATGACAGCCTTATCGAGTACTTAACCCTGGTAAAGGGAAAGATGAAGAACTTCGCCTCGGCAGAGGTAACCCACATTCTACGCAAGCATAATACCCGAGCAGATGTTCTATCTAAACTAGCGAGCACGGAGAAGAAGGGTGGAAACAAATCGGTCATAAAAGAAGTGCTTTCGCACCCAAGCATCGATAAATCTGTCCCCACGACAGACGTGAATGCCATTGGAGACAACAATTGTTGGATGACCCCGGTGTGTGAGTACCTCACCACTGGCAAGCTGCCCGACGATCCC
The DNA here is from genome assembly GCA_022829125.1 of Lathyrus tuberosus. Classification (NCBI taxonomy): domain Eukaryota; kingdom Viridiplantae; phylum Streptophyta; class Magnoliopsida; order Fabales; family Fabaceae; genus Lathyrus; species Lathyrus tuberosus. The sequence goes on along the minus strand of JALAZF010000312.1, from coordinate 5,141,204 downwards.
AAGGAGGCCAGGGTGGTTAAGCGACGAGTGTGCTCATGCACAATAGTCGAAGACATGCTATACCATCGTGGCTTCTCGATTCCCTTCCTCAGGTGCGTCGACGAGACAAGGTCCCTAGTATACTCCAAGTAATACATGAGAGCATCAACGCGCAACACCTCGGTGGGCGGTCTTTAGCCCGCAAGGCGTTACAAGAAGGGTACTACCGGCCCACCATGCAGTAGGACGCAAAGGAGCACGTCAAGAAATGTGACAGGTGCCAACGACACGGGGACATGCACCTGGCCCCGCCTAGCGAGCTCAAGACACTATCGTCCCCGTGGCCGTTTGCATGGTGGGGAATGGACATCCTCGGCCCCTTCGTCGTGGGGTCATACCAAAACAAGTACCTGATCGTCGACGTGGACTATTTCACGAAGTGGATCGAAGCTGAAGCCCTGTCCAAAATCACGGCCCACAACATATTACGTTTCTACAAGAGAAACATACTCGCTCGATTCGGCGTGCCCCAAGAAATTGTCACCGACAATGGGACACAATTCACCGACAAGAACTTCCAAGACTTCGTCACCAAGTTGGGCACGAAGCAGCACTTCACGTCGGTCGAACACCCTCAAACGAACGGGCAGGCTGAAGTGGTGAACTGAGTGATCCTGCAAGGATTGAAATGCCAGCTAGGCGACGCCAAGAAAAGGTGGGTCGAGGAGCTTCACAGCATCCTCTGGGCCTACCGAACAACCCCACATTCCACAATTGGGGAGACCCTTTTCCGATTGACTTACGCAACAGAGGCGGTGATCCCCGTGGAAATAAGGGAACCCTCGAGGAGAACAGAATCTCCCCTCTACGAGTTGGCAAATGAGGAGGCTTTAAGAGAAGAGCTCGATTTTGTCGAGGAGATAAGGTCGGGTGCATCTCTCCAAGAAGCCTCACTTAAGTAGAAAATAACTTTATGTTATAACAACAAAGTTATTAAACGTGATTTTCAGGTAGGCAACCTCGTCCTACGAAGGAACCAGAAGGATTCGCGAGAAGGCAAGCTCGCCGCGAACTGGGAACGACCCTACAATGTCTGCGCGAAAACGGGGACAGGAGCCTACTACCTCGAAAATCTACACAGGGAGGAACTTGCTCGACCATGGAATGCTGAGAAACTTAAACAATATTACCGTTAAACATTGGCCGCGACACAGCCACGTCGCGATTATGGGGACGAACTAAGGTACAAACACTATTCTCCTATACCAAACACGAAGATTAAGGGTCGCGTTGTGTGTGCGCGAGGACCCTTGATCCGACGAGGATACCTCGACCGAGCTTCGTCGTCGCCGTACCAATTAGGCAAAATGCCCAGCTCGCGATGGGAAGTTCACGCCACGAAGCTAAGACCTCGGCCGAGCTCTTAGCCTCGTTGAAGGTCGGAATACACCTCCGGCCACTCGACCAGTTCTCCACACAGTCGAGGATCATCAAAGTCGAGCACACTCCCAAAGTCACCAAATTACTTAGACAAAAACAGTAAGTGTATCAAACATACATCACACATAAATAAGCAAAAGAAAAGTATTATAACCGGGCAGAAGCCCATTGTGCAAATAGTACAAACATGTCAAAAAACCCCTGGCACGCAGGCCGGGCAAAAGTCACTACAAAAAACCACGACACGTAGACCAAACAAAAGACCAAAAAAGTAATGGCACACAGGCCGAGCAAACAAAAGAACCAAACAGCGATCTCTTCCTCGATCCGGCCATCAGTCTCCCCATCCTCCTCCTCTGGTACATCCAGCTTTCCGTCGACCACACGAAGGAACAGACTAATCTTGTCGAGCGTAAGCTGGACATCCATATTCTCAGCCTTGATCTGAGCCACATCATTTTTAAAGCCCACCTCAAGGCTCTCCAGACAATCCTGCTGAAGCTCCCGAATCTTAGCGATCAGAGCACCGCAGCTGACAAAGCCTTTCTCTTCGGAGGACTCATTCTCGGCAGGACGGGCATCAGCTTCTAACTTAGCAACCCTGGTCCAGGGGCGGTTCCGCTCCTCCTGAGTCGTCTTCAGTGCAACATTGGCCTCGTTCAGCTCGTGGAGGATGTTGGCGTAGTTCTCGCACTTGGACTGGGCCTCTTGCAGATCACCCTCAACCTTGTCCTTCTCCTTCTCGAGAGCAGTGTATTCATCCTTTAGCATCTGCAACTCGGAGGCAGGGGAGGTCTCCTCGTTCAAGATCAAGGCAGTCTCAAAGACTCGCATCATGGCCGCCAGGTCCTCGACAGACGGCTTCTTCCTGGCCGCTCTGTCCATCCCCAAGATTGCCCTCATCTCGGCCTCAGCAACGACAGTCCCTCCAGGGGCCGCCGCCGTCTGAATAACCTCGCGAACACGGCTCTTAGATCGTTTGGATGCCCGGTCAGCAGCCAGCTTCATGATGCGCTCAGTGGCATTTGACATTTGACCTGCAACAGAAAACAAGAAATAAGTCAGGGCAAGAAAACAAAACAAGTTGAATGCCCAAACAAAACAACGGGCTACTACCTAAGAACCTCTTGGCTTCATCTGGGGACTTGCACTCAAGGAGAGCCTTAGTGTTTATGTAACGGGTTGCAGTCACAACCCTTCCCCGCTGATCGAGGACAGACTTTCCGTCCCTAGTTATACATTCAGCCCGATTGAAGCTGGTGACATACGCGACCAGCTTTGCGGACACATCTTTGTCCTCGACTGTTAACTCGCTGTGCTTCACAATATAGGAATCTTTACCACGCGCGAAGTACACTTCCTTCCACTCCAGGGGACATTTGGACATAAACCTCTCTTCCCCGGCCGCGTCGGTCACGATACTGTAAAGCGTGCCCACAACCTCGTGCATTGCGGGCATGACGTAGTAAAATCTATCCTTGAAATTCTGAACAGAATCTGAGTACGCCTTGAACAACTTCCTCGGCTGCTTGAAGGAGATCAAGCTGTGTCGCCCTTGATCAGTTGCCCGTTGGAGGTGGAATATGAGGAAGAAGAGGGAGAGAGTGGTCCCGACATTAAGGTAGTCACACACGAGCTCGAACGCCCACATGAAAGCTAGCGCGTTGGGGTGAATATGGGAGGGCGCCAGATGGAACAAGATGAACACCCCCAACTGAAAGCCGTTAAAGGGGAGACGCATACCAGCCTCCTTAAAATCGAACTCGTATATGGGGAACCTTAACCCATGGTAATTCGAACAGATACGATGGTGCTCCCTGGGTTGAAAGACCGTCCAGTTCACTTGCTCGCCCACAGCAGCATCCTCGACGATTGCAAAGGCGTCTGTCTCATCAATGGGAAACCACGAGCAAATTCGTAAAGGCTCTTCGTCAGCCCAGTCGGCGGCCGGGCGCAAGGGCTCCTCCCCAGGGAGCTGTACGGGTTCGGCCAAATCAGGTTCGGTGTCTATCTGGGTGATGCCTGCGAGCCTCACGACCATTTTTACCTGAAAAGCAAAGGAAATTGGTGAATTCATTGGCCACGACCAAATCCACTCTTCCACCGCCGATCAGGTGAAAGGGCAACGAGAGCGCAGGGGCTGCTCGGGGCAGCAAGGAACTGCTCGATGTCTTCCTCCCATCCAGGGACCTTCTTCAGGTCCCCGTCTCTCTCTCTCTCATCTCATGTCCGCGGGACATTCATCACATGTCCTCGAGACATTCATCGGATCCTCAGGTTATTCATCCCAAATCTCCGTTGAATCAATCGGAACCCTAGAAAAATTCCGCCGTTTCCGCCGGAATCTTTGTAGCACTACTGGGAACTTCATCAATTCACCAAGAAACCACCATAGGAAAATAAAACAGAATAGCTCAAATCGAATTTCTCATTTCTGAGCAATTCCATCCAAACCAATTATCCAAACACCTCACATACATCATATATGAGTGATCCAAACACTTAAAAATCATCTGTAAAATCAAATTCATCAAGATCATAGTTCATCCCAAGCAAGCTGTAGTTGGATTCGAGCTCTTCAAAGCAGAAGGTTTTAATCCATTCCAAGCGCATCAACACACTCCTTGAGGTCTAAGGAAGCTATCCAGGTCATCATTTCACATATGTAACACCTACAACTGAGGATTCGATTTCCTCTTGCACAAGTAAGTCTGAACTTCTCAAACTCCATGAATCATGCATCATAAATGTTGTTTCAAGTTACCAATATGTTTCTGGATGTTCATAGATCATTAACCCTCAATCAATTTCTATTTATCTTGCGTGTATGGGATTTTATATAGTTTTTGCATTTTTTAGGGTTCATCTGATTATAACATAATATCTCTCTTCACACTTAAAATAAATGAAATTAAATGCCACCATCGTGTTCCTTGTTCAAAAACGAACAAATTTCATGTTTACATCATCCCATTTCATTACGTATTGAGTAAGATAGCATGGATTTTGCAAAATCTGACTCAAGGTTGAAGATGAAGTTCTTTGCGCGAAAAATTTAAATTTGCCACGCAGTTATCATATATTATGTGTTGGTTGTGTTTCAATATCACCAGCACACACTGACTCATTTGGCAAGGGCGTGTTTTGCCTGTGTGTGAGTGAGAGGCCATAGGTTCAATCCCCACCCATGACAAAATCTTTATCACTTGTCCAATTTTCACATATTTCCATAGTTTTATAATTATTTTCAAAATTTAATTTCTATATTCAATTTTATTTATTTTCAAATGATTTTTTGAACAAATATCCTTCACATATTTAAATATTTTATTCACCAAAAAAATAAAAATAAAATATTTTGTATTTGACATATTATTTAATATACTAGAAATATTATTTTAAATTGTTTTAAATATTTTAAAATGACTTCTTTTCATGATTTTTCTTTAACCAAATTGATTTCAAATATTTATGTGAATAAAACATCTTTTTGTAAACCTTAATCATTGTTCATGACATGGTTAATGGATTCATTTAACAATTATACCATTTTTTATTTTATTTTTCTTGGAAAAATATCTTTAAAAATGAAATTAGGGTTTTTACTTTGATTCATTCTTTAAAAATTCATAACAAAATCTTGGGCCTCTATTAGAGTGTAAGACCCAACCTTCTCTGTAATTAAAAAAATCTTTGGGCCCCTGCTATAGTATAAGTCCCATTACGCTTTTCAAAATCACTGTGCGATTGTAACACCCTTCTAATCCCCGCGGAAAACATATAATAAATTAGAGTAAATAATCATGCCATTCACTTAAGGGTGTCACACATAATCATAAAACATCATACAACACCTGTCATGCTCATAAACACTTGAATAACTTCATGCTTTTCAAAAACATCTCTTATCATGTAGCAGCGGATTCAAATTAATCATAATTGACATAAAGAGAGTTTCATGCTCATCACATAAATAAACAATACTTAGGCATAAAAGCCAAACTTCATACAATTCAAATAAGCATAAAAGCATAAAGTAGAGTACATAGTGTATCTATAAAACATAAACCAAACGATCCCACTGTTACATGATCAGAGTACGACTCGACCCAACATAAATAAAGACACTAAATAGCTGCATCAGCGGCTACCTTGCGCTACGAGCAACCCTACTCCTCGGTACCTGAGCGATGTCGTATAAAAAATCATTCTAATAGAAGGGTGAGAATTCACATCATTATTGAAATTATAAGATAATAATTAATTTACAGGCATACAAACATAATTATAATCATTCTCACACTTCAAAGTTTCATCAATAAGTATCACTCGAGTAACCATCCATTCACAATTCTTTCTAATTCAACAAGTCATATACATTCACACGCTTACATATAACAAACATATATGCAATGTGACTCGATGCAAGACTCAATGCAACTCATGCCATGTGGTACCCACACTTGTTATTATTTTTCGGTTTTTACACTTAAATCGGGTCCGTCCCCTAGACCGATAACAAAGAAAAGCCCATCCCCTAAGCTTTCAAACCCCACTCTAGGTTTGGGACAAGTCACTAGCTTCCCCGGAACTAGCAAGCATTGCCTCTTGACGCAAATGATGCGTATGCAATCAACAACAATATGCAATTAAGACCATTCCCTAATCTTAATATCATGCATATTTCAAATAATTAATCACACTTGAATTATCACACGATTGCACACACAAATACATTTCCATAATCAAAGTATTCATACTTTAAAACATCATCACCACAATTATCAAATAATTCACAAGGACCGACTCGATCCAATCACAACTCATAAACACAATTTACCGATTAAATATAGAATAATTAATCCATCACCAATAATTGAATCATTATTCAATGAATAGTCAATATTCAATAAAAATCCAATACTTTAATAATTAGTCAATATTTAATAAATAATTTAATATTCAATTAAATAATCCAATATTCACTAATTAATAATTTTTCAATATTTAAATTAAAGATTCAATATTTTAAATAATTATTTAGTAATTAATATTCAATCAACAATCAATATTCAATAATTAATTAAGTATTAAATAAGTTTCCTAATATGCTTCCTATCATAATTAAATTTACCTCTCTTTTAAATCCCGCTTCCTTGTTAGCCGGGAAACCCCTCCTCAATGAAGCAGAGAATGATCGATCAAAGACTGAGAAGATAGAATAAATAATATGTTTTAAGCATCGGTTGCGACATCGAATGAGACTTATCCAGGGAGCAAAGGGAAAAGGAAGACCGAGTGGGATCCAGGAAACTAGCAGACTGATCACTAATAAGGCTCTGTCCATCTGAGGAGCAATGCTGCTAAGAGCGGATATGCCACATCTCTCGAGAGAAAAGTCCCTAAAGTATTCCTCCAACAGGTAATTCGTCGAAAAGACTAGCATTGTCTTTGTCACAAAGATGTGGAACTTAGATATAGAAGCTCTTTCGCCGCAAGTAAGCGGTTTAACCTCTCCTTTGTTCACTCGTGTCCCTTACCAAAACAAAATGTTAAGGCACTGCAAAGGCATAAGAAAGCATATAAGATAGGCTTCAACCAAAAAATAAAAATAAAGAAGGAAATTAATGCTAATGGATCCGTTTTTCTAGATGACATAGCCCTTGAAAGCCCTATTATGAGCAGGAGAGGATTAGGAAAAAACTAGAGGGGAGAGCTATTGAGCCACTACCTAAGAATATATCCTTTTAGCTTACAGAGGATAAGGATAAAAAAGATCTTTTTGAAAGCGCTACGATATAGCTCTTCGAGGCATAACGACCTTCTTTAAGCCATATTGACGCTGTGTCAAAGACTCTTTATTCTAGGTTAGCTCTCGAGTAAGCAAGAAAGAAAGCATTCTTCGCTCCTTGAAAACAAGTAAGTATATCTTTAGTTAGCAAGAAGAATAGAATGCTCAATATCAACAGGATGTATCTTATCCCTTTGGCCAGTCCAGTCCCTCTTTAGCATCTCAATAATTCGCGCTGTTCATAAAACATAAAAAGAGTAGGTGTCTTGGTTTGCGCAATTGAAGAATAAAATTAAGGGCTTGTTCTCAGATGCCCATAAATTGCCCATTTGCAAAAGCACTAGGCATAGAAAGGGCTGTTATGAAGAGTAGTGCAAGTGACATTTTCAACTAAAACGATAAATAAGCCAAAAGTACACTTTAGACATATTATACTCTAGATTTAGAGTTATAGGCTGCGACGGTGGAAGTAGAGGTTTAGGCTTGCCCCTGCTAGACTTTGCCTGCCATCTTACTAGAAGAAATCTTCCAAGTTTCAAGGGTGCCTTTGTAGCAAGAAGGAGCATCGACTGTGAGGGAATGGTCTCTTGCAAAGAATATAGGGAGGTATTGCCCATACATAGGTGTTGTGCTCATGCCCATGCCATGGGCAATGCCGCAAAATTTTAGGGACGGCCGTAGCTACAGGTTATTCTTTTTTTTTTAAGATTACATACTTCCACAAACAGAAGCCCTGATACGAACTGGGCCAGTCTTTCATATGTTTATAACAGCTAGACAAAAGCATTCCCACTACGGTGGAAGAGATGATTTGGCCAACTAGAGGACAAGGTAAAACAAAGTCATTGGAAAACCTGACGTGGGCTGGGACTCAGACTAAGACTCCAATCACATAGAGAATGAGAAGGTGAGTCAATCCTATTACTTAGTTAAGGTAATCTACGAGATCAGGTTCGAGAGACGGACGTAGACTAAGATCAGTATGCCTCATATGTCTTTGCCAAAGCCCAGTGATTTGATAATCGGTAGATTTCTTTCCTCTGCTCATAGAAAGAGTCAGTCCACGCTAGTGGTTCATCCCTGATTCTGACTAGCTTTCCTGGCCTCCGAGGTTAGGAACTATTTATCTTCTTATGACTCTCCTTCCCCCGGCTATGCCTCTCACTCTGATCCCTAGACGGCGGCGGACCTGTGATCGCTAATCTAATGAATTGAAAAAAGGTTCCATCACCTTTTTATCAAGTGGCTGCTAAGTGGCTATCCCTTCTCTTTGATTCGGATTCGAGAGTGTCCTTCCCGGCAAGAGGTATTGGCCTTGACTTGAGCTGCTGAACTCGTTGGTGAAGCAGTTGAACTAGTAGCCTTCACACGGACTCTATCAAATGCAGATCTCGCAATTTCAGAGATCGAAGGCGACAAAGAAGAAAAACTTTTTCCCTCTCTTTCCACTCCGATGTGGTAGGCTCTCCGGTAGAAGTTCAAGTCTTTCGGTTTCACATCCTCTCCTTTACTTCCCGCTGTCTCTCATTCTATCAGGCTTTACTACGTGAGTGCTTCCCTCCCTCGTCCCTGAATCTGTAGGGCAATCAATCTGTCCCTCAGCTACTGGTTGATGTAATCGAAAGAAAAGATAGGTGGCTGGGTCTCCAAAGGGATTTCACTTCCGAAAGAAGTTTTGGACCTAGTCACATCCTTTTCTATATGTTCCAGCAATCTTTGAAAAATCGAGCGTTCCATCCGGGCCCCTTCTCGTCCTCCCTTTAATCTGTTCAGCACTATAACGAGCAACCAAACTCCGTTTTTGAGCTCGTAAGTAGCGAGGGAGCCTAGAAAGTAGGATACCATGCCTAGAGAACTCAATTATAAAAGAGCTTAGCTAAAAATGGCTTACTTGATTTCCTGCTTGACTGGCGGATATGGGAGAAGATACTCGACTGGCCCTATAGAATGAATTAAGGTGAGTTTCACAACGTATAAGGTGGAATGACCTTTGTTTATGTATCAAGTTTGTCATTTGCTGGGGAATACTTCTAACTACTTGCTAGCTTGTTTGCTTTCTGCTTACTATCCTCTTGTTTATTATTGAACCTGGGACTTTAACTGAAACCTCCAACTTCAAGGTCTAGCCTCAACGAGTAGTGACGTAATAACTAGTTAGTAACGTTAGCGTTAGTCTATACTGACTATGTACTAAAGCTAACAGAAGATACTGTACAACCAACAGATCATACTGTAGAATCATACTGGTGAAGTGGAATATGAATGTTAACTACTTCACTGGAGTATTACGATTGTACTATTATTTGAATGTAAATGTTGGAAGGTTTGGAAGAGTCTGTAGATCTGACCATGAGACTTGTCAGAGGTTTCCGTACCAGTGCATAGGTCCTTACCTGTCTCATTCGTAGTTCTATGATATGAGCTGGGATGAAAGAGGTTAAGAAAGGACGTAGTTCTGATAGTAATGAATCGAGTACTTCTTAGTCCTTCTAGAGTTGGTATATAGTGAGCATCCGTTAGTACTGATATAACGAGTTTTCTAGTATATAGTAATTTAGCCATAGCATCATATTGTACTGAGTTAGTAAAGGAGCAGTTAGTACGAAGTTAGGATTAGTACTTATCTTATATAATAAAGAGTTAATGACGTCAATATAGTATATAGTAATAGAGTCATTCTCTAATAAGAATAGAGTCACGAATCCATATAGAATAATCTCCACTATTATCAGTACTTGGAGCTAAGAGTTTACAGTAGATTAACCATTATTCCACAGCATAAAACCTGTAATTCTTATTACATTATTACAGTACAGTATAGACTTGTAGTAGAAGTAGAGTATTGACTTGAACAAGAAATGTGAAAGAAAGCAAGTGAAGAAGTTCGGGTGGAACAGAAAGCATTAGCTTTGGACTCAGAATCAACAATGAGATGAGAGAGAAAGAACTGGTCATGGTCAGATCTACAGACTCTGTAAAACGTTGATTAAAGAACATTCTGAAAACAGTACTGAAGAAGTCAGTAGTGACGGTCGTTTCAACAATTCAGAAACCATTCTCGTACCAGTACATTCCACTCGATTAAGGAACTTGATAGTTACCACTCTGCTCCTCTTCAACCAAAAAGAAAGCAGTACTCCGTATCGTAGTCTTCATTCAACATACAGTACATTATGATACATTCTTCTATCAGTACATTATGATACATTCTTCTACCAGAACGCTCCAAGTGTTCTTTCTATGATTCTTCTATTTCGATTCTTTACTATTATAATGGAGTCAATACTGGTTATTATGTAATTACTATACCATATTCCTCATTGCGTAAAGTACAGTTTACCAAGGATGAAATGCTGGATTGAACTGATATTGTTGGCCAATCAAGGCAATCATCAGCCTACGAGGTCTAGGGAATGTAAGTCTTATAGAGGATACTGACTTCGTAAGTCAAGTAAATGAATTAGAGATAGATAGCTCGGAGAAGCTGGAGAGGTGAATGAGTTACCAGCTACATAAACTATTTACTCTGATGCTACACCATTTCCTGCTTATCTTTGTGCCGATATTGGAACTATTTCATATATAGATTCCCTTTCTAGTATTGAACCAGTAACAAAATCATCGCCTTTCTTCTTTCCTCTACTTAAACTGTGTGCCTATTTCTATTTTGAGCATTTTACAGTCAAAGTAAAACGTTTGGAGGATTTTCGGAAATTAGCTTTTGCAGACCGCGCCATATACTACTTTTTTAATGAAGACGATAACTGAACACTAACTTTATTAATAAACTGACACTAGGAATAGTCTCGAGAACCCATAGTTGCCCGCTACGAACCTTCTGCGACTTTATTTCCTTGCTAGGTCCGTTCAATAGGCTCTTTGTTGGCATCAAGACTAGTTGCCTTTCTTGCTCTCATTCACGCTTTTTAAAAAGGAAAGAGACAATAACTCGAAAGGCGAATTCCTATTAGAGCATAGAGCACCAGCCTTTATCCATCCCGGAAAAGACCATTTTAAGAAAATGCAATCCAGACCAGGAAGGAAAGTGGAAGTTCAGTTCCTATTGAGGAAGATGTGCCATTAGTTTTCAAATGAATAGTTTATGTCTATGAAAAATAAATTCCATTTCTAGATTGAGATTCGTGTGCCTAATACTGATGAAGTAGCTAGGGTGGAGGAAATGGTTATTACTAAGACTGGTTTTTCTCTTCCGCCTGTGGGATTTGCTCTTCAAGCCTATGAATGCCATCAATGCTATTCGAGGTGAGAAGTTAAATCAAAACTTTCATTTTCCTTCATCAAATGGCACGTTCCAGGATATAGAAGGCAAAGTAGAAGTAAAGTAAGCCACCAAGGGAGGTTGGATGTGCGTGACTTGCTTCCTCCTGTTCTCCTTGCTGCGTCGAAGCTAAGGAATTGGCCTAATTCATGTTCAAGCTTTAGTACAGAAATGGTTTCTTTCCCTCAGAGATAGTCTCCATTATCGCTTTGGTAACGAGGGCTTGCTATTGATAACTTAGGCAAGGACTGGCTTAGTATAGTTTATGTATGCTTATGCTAAGGACTTTAAATCGCATTTAAATTGCTTTTCGATATTAAGACCTAAATGTGCTTCAAGAAATGTCCTTATTCCGCTTTAGAAAAAGTAAAACAGTTGTTATGTTGTTATAACTTTAAGGGAAAGATTATTGGGTTTGGTTTGGGCAGGGATGGCACTCAATAGCTCTACTATGCTCACTCCCTACTAATGAACTAGCCTTTGGGCTTAAAAAAGCGTTGTCGCACCTCTCAAATTGTCTTTGTCGGCCTTGACTCAACAGATCCACAAAAATCTGTTGTAGAGCATTTCCGTTATTCTAGAATAAAGATGCTCTACAACATTTTCTATTTGTAGGTGATAAATTCAGTATAACAAGATTGCAAGGAACAGATATCTTGGACTCATAGACCCAGCTGCTTTATTTATGCTATATGCCGAAAGAGATGACACCCTTAACCGCTCCCTCACTCAAAGTTTCGCGCATAAATACATATACCTCCTAATTTTTATTCGCATAAACCCTTATCTTCCTAGCCTTCTCACTCTTCTCTCTTTTATTTGTGATTCACAGTGCTCTTCGCAATCTCGATCCTTTGCAACCCGAGGGTGACCGCCATTGAAGGACTGGAAGCAAGCTTCACACCTTCCACAAGGTCAATCTTAAGGAGATACACAACGAGACCTGTGAACTCGGATCGGATAGCCTTTTTAAGCATACCTGGAATCCACTTTCTCTCTTATATTAAGAAATGGAAATTTAGAGGGAAAGATGACTCCTAAATGCAGTCGGGATCTTTTATATGATGCTGCTCGCCATAATAGAAAGATTGTTTTCACGAGCTTCTATAAGCCTATCCTGCAGCCTATTGGACAAGGCAAGGAAGAAGGAACTCTGAGAAAGTCCAATTTACGGTATTCCCTGGTTCGGTTTACCTGGTTTCCTTAAGAACACTATACACACAAACTGAAAGTCTTCTTTGAATCAAGTTCTCACTTCACTTACCTTCTCGTTGTTTTTACTTGCTCTTTGGCTAACGTTGACCGGCTTCACGAGACCATTTTGACCTACACAAATCTCTATTGGGCGTAGCTTTTTAGATCCAAGCAAACTCAAACGACTCAAAAAAATGAGAAGAAAGATCGACTCTTTTATCTAAGCAATTTCTTTCTTTAAACAGACAGACGGATACGTAGTGGAATAAAATAAGGTGTTGCCACTACAGGTTCGAGCAAGCTGACTGGGCTAACCTCAGATTATAGGTCAATAAGTGAGACAGAGGTTACTGGGGAAAGGCGAGAAAGCAAGTCCATTTACTTCGTAACCTTTACTTAGAAGACTAAACCCGCGCCTTACCTAGGGCTGCAAGTAAGGACTTCACATCCAGATCCAGATTGGACGCAAACAACAGTTATATATGAAAATTCCCTTAAAATGATCATAGGCCGGTCAGGCCAAAGCTCCTAAGAGGGATAAAACACCTCCCTATCTTACCACCGCTTTAGATAGCCAAAGAGATATTCTAAATAATTAAGGGAGGGGAATACTACTAAATGCTTGCTTCAATCACTTTCTTTTTCTTTATCTTGTGGTCGACTGCATTTGAAAGATTTGTTCCTGTGGGGCGCACTAATGTAAAGATTGGGCAGGGGAGAGAGTTTTTTGAAAAAAGAATAATTTATTTTTGATTGAGTTCCCGGGGAAGGGTAAACGAGTTAGGAACGATCCCCAGTTACACCGTCTTCGAGATGCTTTGAATAGTCATACTCATCCCGTAGTCAAGTACCCTAGTGATTCGACTCGTCTTATCTGACTAAGATCAGATGCGGGATTGCGGTGTGCATGGCTTTTGTCTTCGTGGATTTCGCATATCTCTTTCTTGTTTTTGGGCAAGCTTCTTTTGCTCAAGTTGAATCAATTTGGAATCATATATATAAGAGTATAAGTTCTTCTTTTATTAAGGAATTTATAGATAGAAATCCCCTGGCCTTAGCTCATCTAGCCGTAGTTGTAGCTCATTGGTTAGATTGTTTTTGTCCTAAGAAAGACAGGAATTGATACTTGAACTAGAAAGAAAAAGCATACTATTTATATAATAGTTTTTCATGTGCACATCCCGTAGGCAAGCAAAGAGGCAGGAAAGGCAGAATCGTGGGTAGATTTCGGGTTCAGTTACCTCCTGGTTCAAGGAAGAAGCAAGCGAACTATTAAGGCGTGTAATGATTAGAGCAGACGCAAGCTGCGAAGAAACTATTGACCCAGACTCAGACGTAGGGTTGAAATGAGTGATTGTCTCTCGAAAAACCTACAGGAAAACGAAGACTAACTTTGCGTACCTGGCCTTTCATATGCCGCTGATTCCGGAAGCTTCATTTTTCACTTTTAGCTTCGGAACCCGTTGATCGAGTCGTTTTTTCGGTTCCTTTTGATAAATCATGATCTTATAGGTGAAAGACCTAAAGGCATAGGCAACATCCTCACTAGCACCATCATCTTGCATCAAAAAGCCAGCACATTAAGCTAATGGTGGTAGCATAGCTTGTTGCAACACATGTAGGTTAAGCGCCCTCAGACAATTACTGTAGGTAACCACTACCTATTATCTATTATTAGGTACCTGTGAAGGCAAAAGTCAAGGTAGCAGAGCCTATTTCACTCGCAAATGCTTTAGTAGGTGAATGGGCATAGAGATTACCTATGAACTGACTCAATACACTATAGCATAATGAAGACGCATGAATAAAGAGCAGCTTAGGTCAAGTATCCGTAGTAGAGTATCTATGGAAGAGTCAAGGTTTTCAATGACCACGGATGAGGCGAAGCATCGATCCCTAACAAGCGAGGTAAGTGCTCGGATACAAAGGAATCTTAGTCTATGTCTTGGTCACCCAGAAAAGTATTCAGAGATAGTTGAATTGAGGGACCTCTACTTTACGTACCTCTGTAGTCTTAAGAGAAAGTCAGACACGCAGTCTCACCGTTGGAGGATTTAGTGGAGGATATAGGGCGTTAGCCCGAAGCCCATAGAGAGAGAGTCAAAAGCCTATAGCACTGCAGGAAGACCAAGGTCTCGATCGACAGATCTAGTGGTTAGTCACCGTCCATATTTGATTCTACCGCCAATGCTGCTAATTTAAAATAGCAATTAAACCGGGAAGCCATAGCCTTGAAACAAGGGCCTTTATTACTAATATAGAAATTTTAATCAGATAAAGAGGCCTAGTCTACGCTGTTAGAATCCATTGGAGAAAGGCTTGCTCACTTCTACATCTGTGAGATGATCATATTATAAGTTAGAAGGACCTTGCTTCGATCCCCTCTTTAAGAGACTCCAGAAAGTCGTTGACCCATATATGTCATAGCCGAAATTAAACTATTTTACGTCATAGGAACTAGTCTCGAATTAGAAGAGAGGTCATTCCTTTACGTCGTAAAGAGAAGCATGTGCCTTCCACCTATCCTTGCAGGTATAGCAGGGCTTTAAAGAACGCATCGGGCAGCGAGCAGAAAATGAAATTCGATTGAATCTTGGTAATTGAGTGAAAGAAGCTCTCAGCGAACCCCTAAATATCAGAATTATTGAATCGGGATGGGATCCGATCTCTTTTGGTACACTCGAGTTATAAGGTGTGTACAGACAGACAAGCTTCCTTTTGAAAGGCTAGGCACCATTTGATCCAAAGCTCCTCATATGATGGGTATAGACTAGTGGAAATGAATGAACTCACGTCAAGCGAACGACATCAAGGAATCTCCGTTTTCAACCTTTGTGGCATCGGTTACAGCTGGTAAAGCTAACCTCTATCCATAACAAGAAAGAATAATCTCGATCTAATTGGAAACCTTATTGACTTGTTGACTTGGCTGGTTTCTGTTTATCAAAGTGGCTTCGTCCGCCCTTCCCCATAAGAAAGATAAAACTACGATTAAAGCTGGAGTAGATAGATCGACCAGGCAAACTTCTGCTTCCTAGATTGGACAGGATCAAGTCATTCGTAGTTCGTAAAGGATTCCATCCAGCCCCAAGCGTACCAGGGGCTACCCTGTTTACCGAATCCAACGATTAGAGGTCTGCCCGTCCGGCGGCGGTTCCTCCCAATAGGTCATTAGGGCGGCACCCTGCTTTCCAGGTGGCCCTCAGAAAAAGGGTGTCGCCCTTGCTTAACTTGTTAATGAAAGAGAGATGTCGCTTAAGTGGTGGGGGCCTCCTCACCTCTCCTCACTCCTTTCTCATGGCGATTAACCAGTACTTTCTTGGGTTGCTTCCGTGAGAAAGGCCTTCCGTTCAGTGCGTGAAAGAAGTCCTTCTCTTTTCACTGCCTTACTTTGGACCCTCTCCCGTTAAATACAAAAAAAATCCAAGCCATGATAGGACAACCAATCTCTCTTTGAAACCAGATGCTTGGAGATGTTTGATTCGTAGGGCTAGGAGATCGGTGAAGAGGGCCGGACAACCAAGCTAAAAGTTCTTCCATTACGGCTACTCCGAAATTTTGCACTACCACCTTATCCATCCATTACTAGAGACGAAAACAGCTATCCCTAATGCCTTACCCCTCTCCCTCCAGTCGCGAGCTAAACCCGAGAGTGAGAAGAGAAGGAAGGGAAGAATCGGCTAGGAAAAAAGAAGAATTAATCGTGTTAATGCTAAAAACTCAAATACCGGGTATTCTCTGACATTTTTAATATCTTATACTTGGTTCAAATCCAATTCCTGGTAAGGAAGGCAAAGATTCTAAAGAAATTCCTGGATGATGAACAAGAAGCACTACAGCAGCAATAACAAGTCACTTTGGAACGACCCGGCATCGAGGTCTCTACTCCCCAACAGCACCACCTGGGGAAACCAAGCGAAAGAAGACAAGATCTAATCTCCAAGCACTGTCTTGTGCTCGTCTCGGTGAATGGACACAAAAGAGAGATTTAATATTTTTATGAGAAAGCATTCTGAATCGGCATGAGCAATAGCCCCCGTAAAAGCTTCATCAGGAAAAGCAGTTCAGCAAGACAATGGAAGCAAAATAAAATTAAAAAAGAATTGGTGGAGAACGGAAGGAATTTACGAACGGTACGACCGAGGAAGCCTGCCTAGCAAAGCCAAGCGTGGAAAGACTACCTAAAGCTAAGACTCCTTTTTGGGTGCTGCCGGTCTGGATGGATGCCTTTCCTTCTTTCAAGGATTAAGGATCTCCCAAAAGAAAGAATGAATGACCTCACCTAAGGAACAATCGATGGGAAATCCCACCATGCCGTCGAGGGGCTAGTGTGACCATCCATAGCATACGATGGGCGAGAGGGGTACGTGGTGGCTCAGTGTGTCTACCAGTTTCAGGTGAGGCTATTCGGAGATCAAGGGCGAGTCCCGATTCCATATATATGGTAAAGCAAGCCCTGTCGCCAGCTTCCACCCAGACGACAAAAAACCTGAGCGCATGGCACGAAAGGTTGCTTTGCTTTACTAAAAAAAGAATATTAGGCGCGTTAGCGCTTTAGTTTTCCAATAAAGGGCGGAGCGAGCCTAGAATAGCATCCTATTACGTTACGTTTTCAAGCCCCTTTACTTTTTACTTTAAATTTAAAAAATAAAGCGCTAGTGCCCCTAATCCTATAGAGTCGGGCTCTTCTGCTATCAATGAAACCGAAAGAAACACAAAAACCCAGTGCATTTTGTATAGATCAATAGTTGTAGCTGGATTCTTTACTCATGACATACTGGGAAGAATTGCAGGAAATCGTTCCATAAGACTTGTCACTACTATTTGAAAATGATATCTGACGATCAAGACAATTCCCGCGAACTCTTTCATTTCATATCAGTTTATTCTTCTTCTTACAAAGCAAATAGCATTTCCTATTGATTTGTCCCCTATCCTATAGAGTTGGACCTTTTATGATTCTTTCTGAAATATCCGTCGCTTATGCTGTTCCCAAGGACTAGCAAAATCGAAATAGAAAAATTCTTGGGTCATCTCAATGGGTTCAGAAACCACACGCTTCTCTGGATCATCATAGTGTACTTCTACATATCCACTCAGAGGAAGGTCTTTTCTTAATGGATGACCCTCGAAACCATTATCTGTTGATATACGGTGTATATCCGGATGATTGATGGAAGAAACACCAAACATATCCCAAACTTCTCGCTCCCACCAGCCGGCTGATGAAAACAGACTAACTACCGGAGATATTTGTGTTACTTCGTCTGCACTGGTCTGTATAAGATTGCGTGAGTTATACCGAGTACTCAGTAAATTATAGACCACTTCAAATCTTCATTTTTGAGAGGGATAATCAACTCCGCAAATATCGATCGAAACTTGAACCCTTGTATAGGTATGCAATTTAAGAAAGCACAAAAATTGAAATAGGTAGTCCGTTTTGGTACCATATCTATTCCCATGTTCCGATCTTTCAAAATAGTAAACCCATTTTCCGGGCAAAGAATACAAACAATATCTTAATAAGAATTGGCTATCCATATAAAGATAACAAATGCTTTCTCCTCGTTCATATTATTTTCTTGCTCTAAAAAACTCGCGCCATCTTGGCATGATTATATATTCACAGTAAAAGTTATCCTCTTTTCTTTCTTTTAGTAAAGACTTGTTGTAATGTAAATCGCCAGTTGGGTTTACCAACCAAGAAAGACATGGGATTTGGTGGGCAAAAAACTAGCTTCCTTCTCTCTCTTATGATATTTCTATTGCTTCAACGGCTACTTCTCTTCTCTATATGCAATTACTTGGCGTAACTGAACTCAACTAAGCTTGCATCTTACTTTAAGTTTTTCTAGAACCTAAGACTCTTAGATAGAGAGTTTCAAACCAAATGTGCGATTCCCCTCCCCCGACAATCCGAGTGGGGAACTAAACCAGCAGTGCTACGAACACTTTCAACAGAACGAGACCTGCCCCTATCCTATACAGTAAATTTATAAAAAATATAGAGTCAGCCGGACTTCACTTTCCTGGGGATTGGTCTCCCTCTCTTAGTAGGAGGTTGACTATGTCCACACCAATTTGTGTAATATAAATTTAAGGCTCGTCGAGACCTCGACGTTTTGGATTTCTTCCTAGGTGTAGGCATGCCCTTCTTCTTATTGCAGTTGATTGAATAAGGCTTCCCCACTTCGCTTCGTCTTTGTTTATTCGTAAATCGCGTCTTTTTAAGCCAGGTCAAAACGATTCGATTTTTGTCTGAGTCTACGGAGATAAATCGCTCTTTAAGCGAGAATCCCCGGTTTTCTAAAACCTTCTCGTGATGATCTCACTCCACGGAGGGAAAAGGTTTGTTAATTCATTCAAAAGACGGGCTTTCCTAGTTCATATAGTGGAAAGCGCCTTTCCTACATCGATCGCTTAAGGTGGAAGAATGATGAAACCTGCCAAGTAATATAGTAGTCATGCCCTTCCTAATCCTCTATCGAAGGAAACCCCTCTAAGGGTTAAAGAGGTGGCTAACCTTCCTTGCCCCAGGGAGCTTCCTTGTTTATGTAACTAAGCGGCAGGTCTCTGGAGTGTGCTTCTATTGCCCGAGCAAGAAAAAGGCTGCGGATGAGCTATCAAATCGTGTATTTCTCCTGAAAGTGAGGAGAATGCCCCGAATATCCTCATAGTTGTCGGGTTTACCAGGCTAAGGTAACTAGAAAATTGTAGTTAGCGGGTTTCCCTCCTTCCATAGCATCTTGCTTTCCTTGGTAACTATTCGACAGACGAAACCCCTCGGTTTTCTTCTTATCTTAAAGTAGCTTTCCTTTCGGGTTTGACCAAGATTGATTCTTCCCTAGGGTGCTAGTTTGTTTATGTCACTAAGCGTGATAGCTTAACTGGGCTTCTAGCTCTATCTCTAAGAGGAGTTCTTAAACCGGCCATGCCAGACAAGTACTGGTTTAAGTTCCGCCATCCCCTCTCCCAGTTGCTATGAATCGAGAGAGCCCAGTCGCTCCTCCTGCCTAAGGGCATAAATATTCGGGGACTTATCCAACAACCTCTTCCGGTAAACAATCTCTTATGTACTCAGACGGGCCGCTCTACTCACTGTGTTCTTTCAACGTAGCAAGAAGGCCGGCGGAGAATTCCAAGTCGGTCATTCACACTCAGTCAGAGTCCAATTTCCTAGCGGAAGAAAGCCAAAAGGGAAGTTCTGCGTCCTCACCTTTCAATCGAGCAACTGCGTTTCTTCGTCTTAGGCCTCCAACAGAGGTGTATTTCCTTTCAAAGTAAAAGAATTAATTGAGGGGATTATCTCTCTTTTTTATACAAAAGGGTCGGGCATGGTTCACTAGGCGTACTAATTTCATTTGATAGAATGATGATAATTTTTATCGACCCTCACTCACTAGGGGAAGCGTGGACGAGTGGAAGACTTGGGTGTATGTAGTTCAGAAGACTATCTGCTTAAAAAACTACTCTTCCTCTTTAACTTCTTATTGTTTAGTTAGTTCAGTAGCTCTTTCAGTTCGAACTTGCCATTTCGAGTTGCTTCTCTCTGTTTATGTGGTTAGTGAGTTATGGAGTTAGAGCAGTTATTCATTCTTTCTTGAGTTCTAGTTTTTAGAGTTGTGTGACTAGCTTCCATGAGCGGATAGGATCCTCTTCTATGGCTCGTTTCGGAGTTAAATGAACGTTGTTCTTAAATAAATTATTCCCTACCCCGAGTTAGACTTTTTAAGAGATGGGTGAATAGACACCAGTGGAATACCTAAAAAGAGAGCCGAAGGAAGAGAACTAGAGAGCTGGAGGGAGGGAAAGAATAAAATCCTCGATTCAAGATAGTATAAGATCCTAGAGTCTTTTTCGAATGCCCTTAATTTCACTGAGATCACCAATTAAGATTTCGCTTATGGTAAAGGTTGCTAAGCGAAAGCTCTCTACAATGAGGGAAAGCCACAGAAGCTGGCCTTACAAGACAGGGGGGATGTCCAAAAAAGGAGATTTTTTGAGTTCATACCCAGTAGAAAGAAGGGTAGCTGCTAAGATCCCAAATCGAGATTGGCTAGATGGGAGTAGCTCATGTCCGGCTTGGGAAATGATATTTGATAAGATGGATTCGTTCGTGAAAGAAAAAAATGCAATGGTGGAAAATGAATAGAAATGGCCGGTATGTTTTAGTCTTTCCCCTAATGAGGTGCCGACATCTGTGTTAGTTCCTAGGAGTGATGTTACAACATCCCTTAGTAAGAGCATCCGAGATAGCCAAAGATCCGAAGGAGAAGCAAGAACAAAGGTGGTAGCACATTAGAATAATAAGAATTCAAATAAAATCCAGCTTAAATCGCTCAAGGAAACCTATTTCATTTCGAGATCCCTACCCCACAGATTGAGACCGAGTTCCAGTTCCATTTTAATAATTTTTTTTCTAAACCAGCATCAGTGACTATCTAAGCACCACCATAAAATTACGGAACAAACTGTAGTTTGCAGCAGTTACTGTTTTATAGCCATAGTCTTTCTTTGTTCGAAAGCGAGATTGAGATCTATATTTTATATAAATCTCTGACGGAATGGAATGTAACTTTTTCCTATTGATCCAGTTTACATTGACTCAGTCAGTAGTTGGCCGTTGATTTCATTTAGTTGACTGAGAATCAGGAGCAGCACCATAAGGGGTAGGCAACATCTGAGCTAGTTTCATCTGTCGATTGAGTTAAATTAACAACAGAGCTGGTAGCCTCACCAATCTATATAGTTCTTTCTCAACCATCTGTCTTTGTAGATTTATTCCTTTCGTGCATTCTTTTGATCTAGCCATAATGACTCTCTATCTGTTGTGGGAGTGAGTCTTTAGGCGAGGCCTAAGAATGAATGATTTACGCGTTCCTTCATTCATAGCACGGAGTGAGATGTCTATGTTCCCACTAGAACGTACGTACGTGTCAATCAAGGTCTTTTTTATTTTTGCCTATGATGCCATGCTTGCTGTTACTTCACTCGGTCAATGGGGATAAACCACTGTATCTTGCTTTTTTGATGCTACTTAGACTTGAATCAACCAACCGGATCTGTTCGATCTCCTGCGGCGAATGCGGCTTCTTTGACCTGTGCTTCCTACGCCTTTTCCCATGGGTCAATTGCTCTTGGTTTTTGCTCTCTAAGAGAGAGGAAGGGGGGATACCATAAATCCACTCTGCTACAGGCTATTCAGCTAACCTTTTAGAAAATGTCTTAACTAAAATAAATAAGAGAAGAAAGCCTCAGAACGAAAGAAGGATAAAGCACAACTTGCGTAAGATAGAAAGATCTATTATCCCATTTCTTGCCTAAAAAATGGGACTTACTCTCTTTTCAAAATCCAATCAATATCCCATTCCAGTCTAACGAGACTCCTCCCTTTCACCTTTCAGTCGATTAAGCAATTGATAGAGTCGTTGACGTTGCAGGTGATTCTTATGATTCCCGTCCCGGCCATCACCTTTTTATTTCAAATCTGGATCCATAATTATGGCCGGTTAGCTACTGAGATAGCGTGGCTATTGATGGGTGTTGAATGATTCTTGATAATTTTGTTTAGAGCTAACATAGATTCAGTTGGGGTAGAGGTTTTGTAGAGCCTGATTGACCAGTTTCCTTGATGAAGAAGAAAAGAAATCGACTTTGCCAAAGACATATGAGGCATACTCATTTGAGTCTTCGAATCCAGAAGTCTATACTACCTCCTAAATAGGACTCATTTGGTTAAGCAGTAGATCCAGCTTATGACTCTATTAGATAGACGATGCTCAGATAATCCAGTTCTCTAACGTTAACTAAGAATACTATAAGAGGAGAAGTCGACTCATGTACTCTATCTATGAAACTTGCCGTGCCTTTATCGTTGGGGATAATATTCTTGATGGCGAGTGGTTGAGTATATAAGAGAAAGGCAGCTTTTAGGAGTGATATTTCTTTACTTCGGAGTAGAATAGGTGCAACGGGGATTACTCTTAACTAACTAAGCCTAAAGGCTATCCAGCTTAAGGATTAAATTATTAGACGGGAATACCCCGTCGGTAGCAAAGGAAGAAGGAAAAGGCAGGAATACACCTTAAGGGGGAGTTCGTGGGTCACGAGCTGGGCTTGCACCAGCACTTTCTAGATGCATGGTCCAGATTTCTTTCTGATCGTTTGATAAATCGGTTCGTCCTCGACAAAAAGCAACACTAATGAAGACTACATCCGGGGGGAGAAGGGGTTCTTCTCCCAAAGTCTGTCAGGCCGACGACAACCCGCGGTAACCATACTAAGACCTAACCAGATATTTTTATCTCTCCCTCCGTTTTTGGCGCCAAAAACCAACTTGTCAGCTTGGCCAGGGCGCACAGAGGTATGTCCCGGAAAAAATACCAATCCCGATCCATTAGGTTCTTCGATGTGTTCGTTTACAAAGTCAGTCAGTCCCTTTGATCTTTCTCCCAATCGGCAATTCTCATAGCTAACTCGATGTGGAGTTTGGAATTCCTCAATTAATCTTTATGTTCGACCATATCTTCTAGAATGTTAAGGATTTTGAGTCACTTCCCTAGGGAAGCTCTTTCGAGCTTCAGATACTCCGGACGGACAAAGTTTCTTTAGAACTGTGGAGGAGGTTCTCTGCCCTTTTATAATATAGAAGATTCAAAGAATCTTTTCTTTTAACCATGAAGGACTAGGAGCTTCCGGCCCCATGACCTCGGTTGGTTGATTCGTAGCAAGGGGCTCCTCCTGGTTTGGGTCCGAAGATGACCCCTCCTCTGGAAAAAACCACGTATCTATGCACAAGTCACTCCACGAGGAAGAGGAGAATGCACCACCTAAGGGGCCCGCTAGAGCAGGAGCTTGTTGTAAAGTTGGCAGGTCCATCGGTGGGTTTGGAAAGCAGGGCTTTGTTGGCCGCTGGATGGTTTGGGAGTGGAACTTCCCTCACGATCTGAGGAGAGGTTTAGGTACTGTTTCAAATTTTCCTCGTTGGTACATTACAGGTTCCACCCTCACTCTCTCCCTTACACTGTGTTCTACCTCTCGGGCTAGTTTCAAGTTCGATCATAGACGCAAGCAATCTAGTATAGCAAGCATGCCTTTCAAAACAAAAGGCTACTCCTTTCTTTGCAACTGGAATAGAGGGACTTCTACTTCCGAATCCGCGAAGTCCTTCTCGAAAGAGTCATCTAAGGCTTTTCGACTTCAACTTGCCTTTAAGTCGGCTAGTCTGCTTCTTCAAGTGAGGACTTGGTCGGCCCAGCTCGGTTCTCTCACTACCCGATATCCTTATCTTATATAATATGGATCTGAGCATTTCCCTTAAGATCCAACGCCTGTAGAAGTAAAGTGATAGGAGAAGCTGCTGGTGGGAAATCTCTATTCATCACACCCCTCTCACCCGAGCGAGCCTCCTGGAAAGACCCTTGGTCTCCAATCTGCAGATGAGTGTCTTCCCTCTTATCCCTTCCCCATTGTTTGGGTTTAATTTCAAGAGCTTGCCTTAGTATGAATCCCATCTACGGCTGAGTCAATAGCACCCTCCAACTTTAATGATTCAATTGCAAACAGAAAGACAACTGCAGTTGCTGGACTAACACTTCAATTAGCTGTGATAGTATCCATTGGTGCGAGTGAGCTTTCCTGCTACATCGAGAATGGTAAAGTCTTCAATTAACCGGTGTAAGCCTATCCACTCTTACTATGAGGGTTTTCGGTGTACTAGAATCAACAGTTATAGAATATGCCTTACCTTCTTGACTGGTGTTACCGGTATGGGAGTACGAGTAGTTGGTGGTGAAGGCAATGATAATCGTCGTGGGGGCTATTACTTGACTTCATGTCTACCCGGTCCCAGTTCTTTTTGGTGAATGCGTAGACGCAGTTGGTGAAATAGAAGCTTTTTAAATAGCCTTTGGCTTACGTAAGATCTATCTCTTCTCTAACAGCTATTCTTTGAAAGAGCTTTCGCACTTCAAATCAGATAGCGAAAGTCAAACCTAGTTCCTCTTCCAATATACTACCGCTACCTTAATCCTATCAAATATAAATATTTATCCTTTGAATTACTCATATATATCCTATGTATTAGTTTAATTTCGCACCGAAAACTATTCTAGGAGAAGTTCGAATCCGTTCCGTTCGGATATTGATCGGTCTTGGTTTGACATGGTTTACGCGTTACTGGTTCCCGGAAGAGTTAATATCTCCATTAGCTAAACCCTTTCTTACCCTGTCTTTGGACTCATATTTTGTTTGTACGCAATCAACGGAGGCCTCCCCGACATATGTTGCAACGTCTTCAATAACATGTTCTTACTTCGTCTTTCCCTTAATAAGTCATCAAATATGGTGCTTTTTTATCCCCAGTTGCTATGGGGAACAAAGGAGGAAATACAATCGATTCCTCTATTTAAGTGGTTCTCGCTTCTCCTTGTTCCTGTTCCTAATTCTTCCCCGGGTAGTTCCCAATGATTGGTACTTTCTATACTTCGTGGGTGCAACATCAACAAATTCGCTCATGATCAAGTTACAACCTAAGATCTATGACCATATTATGCTAATTGTTCGTATTTCGTTCATTCCATCGGTATGCTCCCAGGTACCTGTAATTGTGATCTGTTTTCCAGAACCAAGGGGTCTTTCTTTCACGTACGTGTGCTCGTCTATCCTTTAATAGAAAGAAGCAATTTCTCTGTTTGAAATCAAGCTACTGGCCATCAAAGATGGCAGTAGAACAACTAGCAAGAGGTGCCCATGTACCGTTAACAAGCTCATGAATTTAACTTTCAAGCGAACCCCATGCCTTATGGTTTGAGAGTCTATTTGATTATAAGCCTTTAGAATGGTTATATATACTTTAGAAAAGGGCTATCTCTCTCTAGCTTTCCTTTCTTGCTTGCTTTCTAGCCCCGATGCCAATGCCCTTTCTGTTCTCGAGTCTTTGCAATATTCTGTCATTCCTCGACTTTGGCTACTCTGCCCATTTTAGCAGATTTGAGTACCAGGAAGTAAGTATGAGTAAGGTCTGGGTCTGGTTGAGTAACTCCGGATAGAGAGAGTCCTTCATTTCTAAAGTATGAATAAATAATAGACATGTAGCTGCCTTTTAGGTATTGAATTCCTGGCCGGGAAGCGTGAACGATAACATGAGTCTTTAAGGACAGAGTGACCCCGTGGGTTGTCCATTTTTTCGAGTATTCACTCAAAAATCATTGAACTGAATAAGGCTATTCGACTTAGAACTCCCTTACTAAGCTTTCAGGAAAGTCTGAGATCTCATTGTCTTCCTAAAGCCTTTTTAATCCTAAATGAACAGATATAAGATAAATGTAGAGACTCATCCTTGATTTCTATCGGTTAGGGCCCTTGAATAACCCTCCACAAATTATCGATAGTAGTTTACTAATCCAAGGAAGGAGTGATGAGAAGAATTGCTTTCTTTCGTACCCATTCACAAGAAAGAAGGGTCTCAAGCAGTGTGTTCATGGTCACTCAGAACATAGGATTTTCGGCATCAAAGAGCGCGTGGGACAGGTGAGGGAAGGAAGGGCGGGATGAAGCAAGCAGCCAATCCCTTGCTGGTTAAAAATAGCAACATCAGTATTAAAATTATAAACACCATGGGGTGGGGCCTACCAATAGGTGTTTGAATAATTTGTAGCTTCTCTTTCTTATACTATTAGAAGAAGTTGATTGCTTTGTTCACCACATCCATAGGATAGTTCTGTATGTCCTGGAACAGCAACAAATTTCTATCACTCCATAAAGCCCATGCAACTACTAGCATCAGTTCCAGCTGCTCTTCATCAAGACAGTTCCCCATCTCCTTCACCCAATCTGAGAAAGAGCCTGCATCTGTTGAGTATGAAGGGCTAATGGGCAGAGTAGCCAAATGCCAGATGCCCAGGGGCAGCCCTTTAAAACATGAATGGTAGATTCAGGCTCCATTCCACATCTGTCACAAAGCAGGTCAACCTCCACCTTTCTTTTCCCATTTCACTCGTCTTGCATAAAAAAAACACCTAAATCCACATCTAAAAGGGAGCCCGCGATAAAAATGCCTCCTCTATGAAATCTCGATGCTACTGCCCAGCCCCACCTTCATTTTTTTCAAATTACGACTACTCGACTTTTTTTCCTAAGCAAAGATCTAGGGGAGGAGCTCTTCTTGCGTAGTATACCTTTTCCCATAAATTCCAGGCACGTATTAATAACCAGTATAACCCCGGACCTTTTGACCAAGCGCTATGGAGATAGCGAATGCTAGCGTTAGCCCAACCATCCACATTGCAAAAGCTCTGGGTGTTCTTTCCATTGAAGCTTCACTGGCCACCTCCCTGTCTTGCTCACTAAGGTGGTCTACTAGCTGCCTGACTTCTGCAAAAGAACTTGCCGGTTCCTTGATTTGCGTTTCCTCCGCCAGCTGCTGTAACTTAGGGATGCTTGGGGATCTCTGTGCTAGACAGTCCCACCATATCGCGCACCCAAGATATAGCGCCGGTAAGATTAAGCTGAGAACTTCCGTGACGTGCTGCCCTTGCCCCGACCCCGCCTGTGAGTGCTCTGTTGCCCTTGTTGTACCTGTAGATCTCTGGTCTTGACCCACGGCCTAGGAGATTTTTACCTCGTAATGCCCCGTAGGCCTCTCTCGGGTGACCTAAGTATTTGGTACTTTGATCTTTTAATAGGTTGGCGCCAGGTAAATAAGGGGCTCAAGAATCCATTCTCGCCGGCATCTTAGTATATGCCACTCCTTCCGTTCCTAGGAAATTCGACCTGAGGCAAAAAATCAGTATATGAAAAATCACTAGATGACAATCGAAGTCCCTCTTTCTTTATTCAAAAAGGCTTTTTGCCTTCAACTTTGTGCCTTGAGGCTGGCTTTGAGGAAGAAAAGTTGTTGTCAACTCCAAAACCTCTGGGTCGGATCCTGCCCCACGTGGTCCTCACTTCAGGTCCCACATTTCTCTTCCTTTGTTTGATTTCCCTCAAATCTCTTGCCCCTTCTAGGTTAGGTTCGTATTCAAACCTTCTTTCCAAATCAGTCCTTGTTCATTTCATTCGTGGTGCTCTTGGCACAATGGTCTAATCAGGAGGGGGGAAGTTGGATGTTTTTCTCTATTTATCATCACTACGGGCCATGTGTCCAGATCAATGTTGTCAGAATAATAGTGTTCAGGGTCTGCCCCTTTTCAAGTTTGAATGCCCCATCATGTGATATCTGCTAAAGGCTTCGTCAGTGAGGTGATAATTTCAGCCCTATCTCTCCTTCGGGGTTCCACCTCCTAAAGCGGTCAGCGGGCATAATTGAAAAAATAAAGGCACTATATGTTCTCGTTCTCGGTGCTTCAGTCAAGGTCAATTCTCTACTTGTCTTCACCTTTGGACATCAAGAAAGCTGAACTGACTCGCTGGCTTTGCTTTGGTTGGGCTTTAAGAGGGATTGACCTCTGATGTATGGAAGTATGTGGTTGAAGTGAATTCCTCGGAAATGCAGCCGGAGGGCAATCTCTCTTTTGACCCGGTCTGGTATTTCTTTATTTTGCGCCAGCTTTCTTTCCTATCGGTTACGGTTCTATCATCTTGGTCATCTAGTTTTATGGTTTCAACATATGGCTATGGTTCAGATACAGATTAAATACTTTCTTTCGTGCTTTGATCTCAGCTGGTGGAAGTAGAATGAGTATTGCTCCTGACCATTCAAAGTAGTCATTCTTGGAAAACAATGCATGGCATGCTCTGCGTTCATGCCCTCATATTTGTGATGCTCGCTTTCTTTTATTGCTTGGTAGCTTTTCCAAATCTTCCGGCCGGATAGTAACCGCTCCATTCATAGCAATCGGGGAAACAACCCTCTTCCCTTGGTCCGTCTTGCTTCTGCTTGATGGAAACTAGGGTTCAAGTTTAAGCTTTTAGAAATAAAGACATGGCGGGGGTAGGATTCGAGACTGCAATCCTCAGATCATGAGGCTGACGAGTTAACCAACTACTCTACCCCGCTTCTTCCCCTTCTCTTTCTTTT